>CM023489.1:1472479-2072479 GCA_013339685.2 Hyalomma asiaticum | reverse complement strand
TGCGACCAGCAAAATGGCGACCCCTACGCTAGCAGTTCTCGTGCAAGGATGACGTCAAGTGCATACCCCCTATACATGTGTTGTTGTCATGGCGGATTAAAAAAAAAAAAATTTGCAAGTGCTGCAGAGGTGCGCAGGTGCACATTCGCAGCCAGAAATGTTGTCATTTGCTCTCGTGAATGAGGCTGTCATCACCTATGTGATCAGCTTCATGGAGAGTGTGCATGTGTAAGGCCCGTAGTAGTCTGCAATGTTTATTACAGTTAACATTCTAGATGTAACCCCCCCCCCCCCTCCTTATTTTTTTATAGCCCACTTGTGGTGTACCAGAAAAATTCACCTAGTTCTTGTATGTGAAAAAATGCCTCACGTTATCGTGCATATTTTGCCACCCCGAGAAGCAGTTATACGGACCCGCCTGTGAAAAATGGCGGGAGAATAAAACTTACTTTAATCACATTTAAGGTAGGCCTCCACCAGGGGAAAACATTCAAGCTACTTTACAGAGGCTGGTTGAGATACGCCTCTGTGTGCAGTGGTGTAGCCAGGATGGCATGAAGTGGAAGTTTGGCAGGGTGGGGGCTGTGCTCTGCATTGTGCAGATTCGACGAGGGTCAGATGCCACTCCCTGGCTATGCTCCAGAAGCACGGCTGCTTGTTTTCCAGCCTGGCGGTGCATACATTTTGTCACCCTGGGTTCAGCTGTGACTTGTGCAATTGGTGCGACCTGCCATGGTGATGAACCACTGAAAGCCAACTAGCGGCCGCTGAGGGTAAACTGAAAGCACTGGAAACATCACATGTGCATTTTCGATTCATTTAATGTTTGTCTGCAACTGCAGTGACACTAGACCAAGAAAGCGGTAGCCACTGGAGAAGCCAGCCGTATGTCGCGAAGAACCAGTGTTTTCTTGTGGGAGGTGTCTGCGGCTGGCAGTGTCTTGTTTGGATAGAGTGCATTAATATTGATAGAGCAAGCCTCAACATGTGAACAGGTGGCACAAAATTTCTAAATTGTAACATGCTTATCCATAGAAAGTCCATTGAAACTAGGCTGTATGCATCTGCTGTTCTATATCCAAGAGAAGTCATGGAATAATGTAGCCTAGGTGCACTTCATACTGATGTAATGCAAGGAACATATTCAACATGTTGTCTTGTGGCCATGACAATGAAGGACACAGCAACGTTCCAGATCAAACTCTTTATTGGGCGGTCTTGTGCACAGCAAAGAAAGTAAATAGCACACTGCAAAACGATATAAACTGACAAGCAGTGAAGCGCATTGGGTTTTGTGCATTTGTCACAGTATGTTGTGGTATTGTCACTTATGTTCCGGAAGGCCCTCAAATATGCGCGTCAGGCATGCAAAGTTTGTAGAACCATCAACACTATTCGTGAAACAACATGCAAGATAAGCTCTGCCTGCTTTGCGCTTCACAAGAAACTGATAAAGGTGATCCCTGTGAACATGTGTGCATGTCAGTATTCGCAAGACTCGTTTAGGTGTCAGCAGAGTTACAGTGTTGAGATTGAGGGAAGTTCCACTGTCCGAGCATGTTCTCATTCGTTTCGAGAATATTGCCCTCAGCATGCTGCCAGTTGCTCCTGTCCCTGCTGCAAGGCTCAAAGAGACATTGACCTTAAAAGCATGGGAAGTGACTGTATTCATCACGTAAAGTCCAGTTTTGTGTGTGGTTGTTCAAACGTCATTTACACGTTGGAATTCTCACTCTGTCACAAGCAATACATTGGTCAAACTGGCCAACGAATTAATACTAGATTAAGTGGCCACCGCACACACTCCACAAATAATTTGTCAAAAGCACACCATATTAATGTATTGGGACATGACATTGACCGACTCAAACTTTATACACTTCAGTCAAATTTCCGCTTCACCAGAGACAGAAAACACGGAGAATTGTATCTCATTGCTACAATTCAGTACACTCCCACCTGTAAGCGTAAACGTTCCAAAGAGAGCTCTAGAGTCTGTTGGATACAAGGGGGCGTGCCATGACGAACAAAAGTTAAGCAGGCCCCGCCACAGTGGCTATGGTACTTGGCTGCTGATCCGAGGGTGGCAGGATCGAATCCCATCCGTGGTGGCTGTATTTCGATGGGGGCAAAATGTTGAGGCCCTTGTACTGTGCGATGTGAATGCACGTTAAAAAACCCCAGGTGGTCGAAATTTCCAGAGCCGTCCACGATGGCATCTCTCATAATCAATGGTGGTTTTGGGATGTAAAGCCCCAAAAATCAGGTCAAAAGTTAAGCAGTTTCACTTATACAAACTAACCATGTTTTTTGATGAAAGTTTCTTTTCAGGTTTCGACTATCATTCAGTTCGACAAAAATTACAAAGTGCCGCCATTTTCTTTTCTCGCACGTGTCAGCATGATAACCAATTAGTCATGCCCACCCCCCCATTTTACGTTATTTTCTTTGGTACCTTGTCTCTCTTCTTATGAGGTTGGGGGAGAGGGTTCAAAGCACATAGCAATGAACGCTTCAGAAGGCAGTTGGTAGCCTGGCAAATACAAGTCCACTTGTTGAAGTGTCGTCTCTATCCCTGTTCAACGATCTCCTTATCAATTCTTCCTGTTTGAAGATGGGCATTTTCATTCATCCTGTGGAAAGCACTTACTACTGCTATAATTTTGGGCAAGAGTGGAAAAGCATTGGACAGATAAATTACGGAAGCATACCATATTAGAAAGGGAGTACATATTAGTCATACTTGTAGAAGTGTTGAAATCTGGTTGTGTTGGTACATACTGTTGAACATGCAAACCAGCCCAAAAGGACGACGGATGGAAGAGAGAAGTGACACGCAATGGCTGGTCTAACAACTGTGTTTTATTAACCCCTTAAGTGCTTTATTTTTTTGAAATTTTCCCGACCAAAAGTGCCTATTTTTTTTTATTTCTGATTTCGAATCTGATTGTACTAAAAAGCAGCTAGTCGATGTTGAAAAAATATTTACACCACATATTTAGCCAAATCAACACAATGAAGTTTATTTCTGAACAATACATAGGAAACCAGCTACCTGCTGCTATTTTCATCCGCTTGGCGATTGGTTTCGTCTGCCACTAGTCATATAAGCTCATCATCCAGAAACTGCTGAATATATTCCATAAGGTCACCTGGCGATGACACGTTGAAAGTCTTGCCTGGAATGGCCAAAAATGGAAAGTGAGGAGGCTTTGCAGGATCCACATCAAGCAGGTTCCACTGGCGAGCACTCGCGATGTTCGCTTCAGAGCTGTCTTCATCATCACCAGAGGAGCTGCTCAATTCACCGTCACCGCTCTCTTCACTTCCGGACACAAAATAAACATCTGTATCCGAGTCATCATCACTCGAAGAAGATGAGGAAAATGAAAAGCTTCTTTTTTGTGTTGACGTGCCAGCTATGCGTGGGTCGCCGCCACCGCACACCATCTTTTCACATAAAAACCGCGCTTTTTCCGCAGAAGAAAACTAACTCGTCGAGTAAACGCTGCCATCTAAGCCGCAGACGAGCGCTTCTCGTCCTGAACAATAAAGGGGAGTACCTATTCCGCTAGGACGAGCTGTGTTCGTCCAGAGCAGTGTGGGGACAGTATGGGCAGGATGAGCTCTGCTCGTCAAAAGCACCTAAGGGGTTAACAGAAACCATCTTGCAGAAGAACCAGGACAGCATGCGCTGACCAAACAACCAAACAATGGACTTAGAAGCTAATGTAATTGCGATAAGAAGCTAAGCTTCACTGTCATTGTGTGTGTCACCGTCTGTCGTCCTTTTGGGCTGGTTTGCACGTTCCATAGTCATACTTCTGTAGTGTTGCACACCAAAGAAAAATAGTGTCTAGCTTTGTTGTATTTTTTTTTGTGGTATGACTTTCTTGTGGACATGATGTGCACTGTGCTGTTTGGATGCTGCATATCTATTGGAGAGGGCCTCAAAGTAACGATTGTTGTGAGTGTCCCATCTCATGTGTTTTCTTCTCCGTCCCATGCCTAACTTGTGCTTTGTGGTTTACGACTGTGAACCAACAAGCCCAGCAACGATTTCTTTGAGAGCCCTTGTGTCGGGTAGAGCTGCAAAAGGGTGAAGCAAGATCATCCTCCAAGAGCTTTCTTCTTCTACATGGACTAGTAGTGGGTAGTCTGCTTAAAGGAAGGAGTACTAAGTCCAAACAGTGGCGCAGACTGCTCTGTATTTTCCGAATTGTGCTTCACAGTGCTACAGATATTGGTGACTCGGGCTAGAACGTGACCTTCCATGGAGCACCGTGACAATCCAGACGACGTCAACCCAGGTCCTAGACCAACTGGCCAGGTACCCTTTGCAGGCGTTGTTGGAGCTGCTGCCGCAGTTGTGGCCTGCTCATCCCGCGTTATGGTTAATTCAAGCTGAAATCAAGTTCTGCAGCACTGCATCATGTCAGAAGTTCGCAAGTGTGAAGTTCTCCTTGGAGCGTTGCTGCTACAAGCAATGACCGAGACATGTGATATTCTAGTACAATCGCCTGCTGAAACTCTATATACAACGGTCAAAGAGACACTCCTTCGCCGACTCATTCCACGTGTGCGTCAGCACATTCGGCTACTTCTGAGCAACAAACAGCACGGCGAGAGACGTCCCACCCAGTTCGTACATCACCAGCAGCACCTGATTGGGGACCAGCCGAGCTTCTTGGACACAGCCGTACTACGTGAGCTGTTTCTACAGCGTCTTCCAACAAACGTACGAATGGCTCTTGTCCCAGTTCAGCGTAAGTCCCTGTCAGAGCTGAAAGAACTTGCTGACGATGTGATGGACGTTGCTCCGGCAGTCATAAACACTGCTCATACTTCTGCGGTTTCAGAAGCAGATTCCCTTCACGAAACGGTAAAAGATCTCTCAGCTCAACTAGGCATCTGGAATTGCGAAGCACTTGCAACTTCAATGACCAGTCAAAAGCCAATGTGTACAAAAGCATGTTATCATTTTTCTTTTTGTCCTTTTGTATTTACTCACTACAGCACATGTATGACATTGTAGTGTATACTGACGCAACATGCTGAAAATAAACCCATCACCTTCTGCAATAACAACAGTCAAGTTTACTCCTTCCCAACCCAGGATGAATAAAATTTGAGAAGCTTGTTTTTCCCAATAGCTTTCCTGGCTTGAGTTCATTTGGGAATATTAGTTGATGGCATGTGTTCTGGGCTGGTCCTGCTACATTGTTGGGGTTAAAAAAAATAGAACTTCTTGTATGTAGCACATGTTCCTTTCTTTGTGTGTTGAGCTGATTTTTTCTTTCCTGTTGTGCTTTAGGTGTGTGGGGTGCCCCCGTGGAAGATCGCATTGTGGCCAAGGCCTTTGCATTGGATCTGCAGGGCAGACATCATGATGCACTGCAACTCAGGGCATGCCTCACATGGCTCAAAAGGCGTTGCTGTTTATGTGAGTGTTCGTTTATGTAATGTCAGATTGATTACTCTAACTGATGTGGAGCATCATTCCAGTGATTCATTTTTACTGTGAACATGTTTCAGTTTAAGGAAGTGTGTGATGCCAGTTAACTGCTCTGTGGTGTACTGTCTCTCCGATGGTGCTGATGTGAGAGGTGGAGTGGTTTGGAACTTGCTGTTACGATGCTACATCAGGCTAAGCACCACCAATTTTGCAACATATTTTCTTAATGATGTAATTGACATCCTCTGAACTTGACATGCAATGCATATAGAGCAGTGCAGGCACTACTGGTGGTTTGTGAATGTGCTTCAGTTGTCACCAGTGCTCTTAGTGGTAGACACTTCGTTTAAGAAATGTCTCAGGGCATATATGTGATGCATAATCCTTTCCTTTTTTTCTTTTTGCTTTCTTTCTTTCTTTTTTTTTTTTTGCTGTCAGTATGAGTCTCTGTCGCCTTCACAGAATTGTCTGCTATGCTTAACCCTTTGAAGGTTTTTGCTGTAGAGGTACGGTGGTGGTTTTCTGTCGTGCAAGGTCTTTGCTGTATGGGTATGGTTTCGACCCTCCGTTTAAAATTTCACGCCATAATGGCGACACATACTCGCTGGGAGTTGCTGCCACCTCTTAGGGCTTACAAGAAGTGTATGAAATCTGTCTCTACCTTCTTGCGGAGATAAATGGAACCGATCTCTAGCTTCAGTGTGCTGCGTCAGTCTGCGGCAACACCCCTTTCGCGGTTTCGGCTTCGTCGTGTGATCACAACCGAGGCGCGCGAAACGTGATTTTTATCTTGGTCGGCACTCCCTTGCAGGGGCAGTGCAAGTTGATTTCTATTTTTATTGGCACTGCTGTTAGCTTGCTTATCAACGCTGCTCAGAGGTATTCTCGCTTTCCTTGTTTACTGACTTTCCGTTGAGTTCTTTAGATGCACGGCAAAGCGGTGATATGGCCAAACGCACTGCTCGTTCTCTCGACACCGACAGCGATAACTCTTCCCGACTCTGATTTTGCTACGTTCACCGAGTCTGAATTGGATGACAGTTCGTTTCTTTTTTTTTTTTTTTTATCAGTAGAGGACAGCTCATCTTCGTACTACGAACTGCATTCAGCCAGTTCAACCTCCGGCCAAGGCAGCCACAAGCAGCGAAGATGTCATGCGTGTGCCAGCACAGCTAGCCACTCTAAGAGGAGAACGGATCCGTGTTTTATGTGTGTAGGGTGCGATAAGACACTGTGTGTAAACCCATGTTTCAAGGGATACCACACTCCGAAATACTATTGAATATTTTGCAGTTCTGAGCGATGCTGACACCAAAATATTGTTCCTAACTTTTTATAACTATTTATTCCGGACTTTATGCATTTTGTACGTTCAAGATCCGCAGTAAGGTAATTTGATCATTTGGGAAAGCTTTTGTCAAAAAAATTCAACCCTCAAAGGGTTAAAGGAGTACTGACACCAATTTTTGAAGCTGAGTTTACTCCAGCATACAAATCTCCTATATGCGTAGAGAGCTCTGAGAAAATGTTAAGCTCAGGAAATGCTGATATTTTAATTTGACGTCAGAGTCAATTTTCACGTGGTGTGCCTACTGACATCAACACTAGTGTGACGTCAGGCTACAGTACAAATTTTGGTGACATCACGCAGCAGTATGGCAAGTTGTGATGATGTCAGCTACAAAACCATGCAAAATGGCCACTCACGCGTCACTCTTGCTCGTCTGCTCTCGCCGTTCAGTCGCCGTAGTTGAGAGTGCCCGTGAAACAAGCAAGCGAAGTCGAATTACCCTCTGTCGTCGTGTGTGCGTATAATCTGGAGGCAAGGTCGCTATGGTGCCGGAATTTTGCCCCTGAAATGCCGCGTAGGTCTCGGAGGCCACCATAACTTATTGCAGGCTCTGGAGCCATATCGACACCCACCGTGCGGGCCGTACGTTGCATCTTGCACTGTGCTGAAGTATATGCTGTTGTCGCGGAGTCGCTATACAAAATTTCGTACATCGTTGACCCTTCACTTGTTACAGGCGCCGTGCGCAAGAGAACACGGGGCGAAAACGTCATGATTTTATACGGGAGCATGTCACGAGGGGCTCATTACTATGCACATACTCTGTTGTGACATCATGCTACAGTAGGAACCGAAAGCAGCTTTTAAAGGCACGCTGTAAATAAATTTTCACGGTGCGCTCATGCTTACCAATACGTTTTACCGCTTGTGCCCTCTTGCGAGCATCCTGCTCACCTCCCACCTCGGGACCGTCGCTGCACTTTAGCTTCTGCAGCAGTGTTTCTGCCACCAAGTCGATAACCGTGCGAGGGAACCCAGCACGTGAAATCCGCTGGACCTGATGATCCAAACAAGACTGGAGTTGGTGAACACACGACTTTCTTAGCGTGGATCCAAGGCAGAGCGTCGCGATGCCTCTTTTTACAATTTTTGAGTGGATAGAGTCGTAGGGCAAAAGCTCTTTCCTAGCATGCAGTAAATAAGAAGGTGGCTAACAGGTACGGCGTTCCTGTTGCTTTCTCTGCACCGAACAAATTGTTCTGCCTGTGCCCCCTAATTACGGGCCGTGCTGCGAAGATGTGCACAATCAAGCATGAAAACCCCCTCCACGCAGTGTACCGCCGCAGTGGTCTACGAGATTTCGCTAAGTTGCGGGAGAAGCTATATCAGCCAGACTGGGAGGTGTGTCGACAACCGTATGAGGGAATATGCAAATAATGTTAAGGAGAAAGATTTGAGTTCCCATCTTCCTGCGCATTGTAGACTATGCTCTTGTGAACCACGGTTTCCTGAAGTAAAGATTCTGGGCAGAAGCAAGGACGAAACCACGCGGGAAATACTTGAGGCCTATCAGATTTGTATCAGTGGTCACAAGTGCGTTAGCCAGACATCTGTGGCACTGTATGACGCTGAAAAGAAGATACTGGACCTGTCTTTTCCATGATAACGCGTGTCCATCGGGTGTGCGCCTTGGTTTTGAGAGTGTGTGCGCGTGTGTATAGGGTACCTGCTTTGAGCCTAATAAACCAATTGTAAGTGTGGCGCCTTCTTTGACTTCCCTTCTCTTCCTCTCTCGCTTTTTTTACCCAAGTTTTGTGCTGCAGTTATGTCAACTACCGAGTACCACATAGCCCAACAGAAAGTTATCGTTCCTTCAACGGGTCGCTTGGATGGCAAAGTCCCGGGTTTCTCGGCACCATAAAATGTGGAAGCAGAAGGTTGACTACGCCGGCTCAGAGGAGCGGGAACTCGTATTCGTCGCAGCAGGCTGCATCAATGTCCAACATGTCCGAACATTCTCGAAAGATCATTCCATGCGCACGCTCTCCTCTCATGCCCTTACTTTGTCCTCTTCTTTGTCCCACACATTTCAGTAGACCTATACACACCCCTGCCATACAATGCTGCCAGAAATTACTGGGTTATTGCGGCTGTAGATCACCTTATGAGGAACGCAGAAACGGCTGCTCTCCCATCTGTGACAGCTCGTGATGTTGCTTCTTTCCTGCTCTAACGCTTCATTCTAGTGAACTCCTGAGCGAACGAGGCTGCGTAGACAAATGGCTTTCAGTGTACGTTGACAACTGGGACGTCATCTTCCATATGTAACTTATGCCTACAATCAACGAACAGATAGCTAAAAATGATGGGGATGCGATGGAGCCACTGTTTCGACGAGTGGACTTGTCTTCATCAGTACGTCAACTACTTTCTCGAGCATTTGTTTCTGCACGCTCTACACACTCTCCTCCATCCACAGGAGGAGAGGAGGAGGAGAGCAGCACGTGCAAACAAAAAAGAAAGAGAACAAAAAAGGAGGGGAAGTTGGGTGACAGGTGTTAGCGTGACTAATGTAAAATGGAAAGAAGAAAAGCTTCCGGAAGGATCTGCTCGTGGGGTAGTTGGTAAATATCTTCGAAATAGACTGTTTTCGCAGTGCAAGAAAGCAGGACGAAGAAAGGAACACACATGCCAAGTACAAGTGCTGCACTTGTTGCATGAGTGGTGCATGTAAAATTTAATGCTGTGATGGAAGTTTTTAATCATCTAAAAAAATGTGCTTAGTGCACTTACACCATTTTCCCAAATAATAAAGATATCATCTGTGTAACAGAGGTAGGCGTGAGGTTTCAGCGGAGTCGTCGCCACAATTTGTGCAGTTTTGTATTTTGCACAGATCGTGCCATGCACCGGCACCTGATTTATAGAAGCGGCTTTTCTAAATGCAAAGTGATCGCTCAGGAAACAGATGCCAGTGAGAGCAGTGTCGTAGCTGCTGGCTTTGGAGGTCACAGAGCTCCCATGATCCCAAACTTGAAAGAAGTTAATGTGGACTTTCTGTGAAAAGTGAAAGAATCAGGAGAGGCGTTTCTTTTCTTTGATGATTGCACTTGTGCAGCAACAGCCTCGAAGAAACGGCTTTTCCTTTAGCTCCTCGCAGGCACTCTTGTGGCAGTTTTTGTATAAAAAATAATTTTTTGGTGACTGTTTTCTATAATAGGCCAAATTACAATTTAACAAAGGTTTAATATAATGAAGTTATTTGCCAATTTTACCAATTTTGGTACATCGGGGTATAACTATTTATTTGGGGCAACATTTGCACTATTGACCCTAACAGCCATTTTGTGGCATATATCAACTCTTTTGTTTTTTAATGGTGCTTCTTGCAAAGTCAATTTCTCTGCTTGATAATGGTCTCCAAAATGTCATTTTTGCTGCTCCAAAACGGCTTTGGCCAATCACATCGCTGCTTTCTTTTTGCTTTGTGGCTGAGAACCATCATCACTGGTAGACACTATTCTATCACACCACCAGTCCCTAAAGCTGCTTGATATGCAGAAGGATGTTGCCAACTAGTTTGCTCCCTTACAACCCAAGAACAAGCTTCAGAAGGAAAAAGAACGGAGCGCTAAAAACGACACAGGACTGGCGCTCAGTCCTGTGTGTAGCCTCCTTCTTTGTGTGTCGTTCTTTAGCACTCCGTTTTTTTCCTTCTGAAGCATGAACCAACTCGCCCAACGACAAGTTCTACTCAGCCAAGAACAAGCACTGCAGAAATTCCACAATGACGATAGGCTGCCAAACTGCCACTTTCCTCTTGGTGCTCTCATCTAGCTGTTTGTGCTCTCTACTTCTACAGCCCTTTGCTTTTACAGCCTCAAAGTATCAAGGATCTTATCGCATCATGCAGCAGACTTATCCTGTCAAGTATCTCGTCGAACCCATCATACCCACTGTCGACCTGTGCTGCGACAGCCGCAAGACTGTGCACGTTGCTCTCCTGAAATGTTATCTCGGACCACTTGTCCTCATGGTGTCTTAGTCTACTGCCATGGCTCCGTCTGGGGGAAGTGAAGGAGAAGTGTGCCCACAGGAGCTGCGCAGCTGGATCGCCAATGCTACGCAAGTGGGACTCGAGCTGAATGTGCTTGCTGCTGTAACTGGCTACAATTGGCTAATAAGGCGATGCTGTCTCATCTTCCTGTCGGTGCTGACCTCGTTGTCCACATGCATGTTCTGCTTCCTTATTGGAATACAAATGAAGCGCACATTAGTGGGTTGGTGTTTTGAGATTTGTAGTAAATTTTATGCAGTGGGACTGGCCACTGCATTTATTTTGGATAAAACGTGAAAGAAATTTCTGCAGCCTGTTACTATATTGGGACCTCGTGTCAACATTGAATGTAGATGGGAGCAACATCATAGGAGTGAAATAGAAATTTCAAACATGGTTGTCACTGCTTGCTGCCATTGAAGGCTATGTGACAGTCTGAACATTATTTCTCAATGTGTTGACTATACTACTGAACCTTTTGCACAGAAATCTGCTTTGCGTTATTCTGCTGGTAAATGAGCAAGTAAACCACCGCTCCTGTCCACTGCAGCTGATGTGCGAGTGTGCCTGGAGTTCCTGCTTCACGTGGCCCACAGTGGGGGGGCAGCTAGCACCAAGCAGCGACTCTTTGTGCTGCCCCCAGTGACCAATGAACAGGTGAGCAATCTGTCGTAGGAGGTCCAATTACAGTTAAACCTGGATATAATGAAATTGAGAAATTCCCGGAAAACTTTGTTATAAAGAGGATTTCGTTATATGCAGGTTCGGCACGAAAATTCGAAAAACAAACGCTTAAGTAAGCAAAACGGTTACAGACAGCAGAGCTGACCCAAAACAAACATTTACAGCTGAGAACACTTATGTGACCGCTTATAGTACAGGACCGGCAATAATGCGGTTTTTCTAACCCCTCCCTCCGGTTTTTCCTGACCCCCCGCATACCCCTTAATGTGCAGCCCCCCTCCCCCCCCCCCTTCCCGATATGAAGGACCGGTTATAATGCGGCTGCCCGGAAATCGCGGACATTCGAGGTAGGGAGCAGGCTTCACAAAGGAAGTGCGCCGCCCGAAAAAAGCGCAGCGAATCACCGTAGAGGAGGAAGGAGCGCGGAACGAATTAACAATGAGCGGAGGGAAGAAAAAAAAGGCCGCGGCAGCAACACATCGGGTGCGCGCCCTCTGAGGATAGGATTTCCAAGGTGACGGAGAATGCTACTACGGCCCGTTTGTCAGCCTCGAATACTACACATGGAACCCGCGCCCGTGTCCTCCAGTTTACCGCTGTTTGTCTCCCGTTCTTTTTTTTTTTTACCATTTCACGCGCACTGCCCTTGAATCACCCCGCGATTCCCTGTGCACCCGATCCCTGTGTTGTCAAGGGCTAACTTCCCTTGAGGCGCACCGCCCGTGACCCCGCGAGCTAGGCCTAACAAGCGCTCTCGCCTGCTGTCAGGTTAGCGAAGTGCAGACTCGCGTAGCAACCAAAGAGTCGCGCTGCTAGCACGTTGAAAAAAAAAGCTCGTTTCTTTTTCTTTCTCTCTTAAACCGGCGCGACTCGGTAACATCAACTGGAAAAGGAGGGTGGTGGCCTGGCAGGCTAGGCCAGCTGAAGAAAGCGGCGGGAGTAGGTTTGGAGTGAGGGGGAAAGGACACGCCCGCGGCGGGATGATCGCCGGGTCGAGGGACGCAGGCCCTCCTCGTGCATGCTCGCACGCATGCACACGTGCTCTCGCCTCGCAGTCGCTGTGTCTTTGAGCGCGCCAAGCGCGACACCGCCGCTTCGCATTCCTTTGCGGCAAAGGAGGTGCTTCCGCTTGTTGCTCGCGCAGAAGTGACAAAATTTGGGGCAAAATCTCAGGCTGTCGGCTGAGAAAATTCGTTATTTCGAGGGGTTCTCCCGCTGCCACTTCGTTACGTAGAGGTTTCAAATACATGTACTTCTATGGAGTAACGGCGGGGAATAGAAAAACTTCGTTATATCCAGGAATTTGTTATATGGAGGTTCGTTATAAGCAGCTTTAACTGTATAAGCGCAGTGTTATGCAAGAAAAATAAGCTATGTATGCCTGCTAATGCAAGTATTGTCCAAAAGACAGGATAGTTCGGATTAAGAAAAGGGGTTACCACAAAGGCTCATTCCACCCCTTGGGTAATATTTCCAGGAGAGGAAGGAATAGAACTGAACTGGAGCTTAAGTTGTTGCAACTGGCCAAGAATGCTTGTGCTTTACCTGTGTCTACATGCTACTGTAGCTGCACATACCGTATTTACTCATGTAATGGACACACTCGCATAATAAATGCAACGATCCCCCAACTTTACTACTGAAATTCCGGATTTTTTTTTTTCTCTCATGTAACAAATGCAACCCCGACTTTGAACTCCTGCAGTCCTGCAAATGACTGCGCTGTGACTTTCCCATTTCACTTGATCCGCAGTATTCGTGAGTCGTTTGGCGTGGCGATTCATGACTTCCGCGTGCAAGCCGTGATAACATTTTACTCTCAGTGCCTCCGTGCTATCGCAGTTGCGCTTGTCGTGGCATGCCACCACGCGTTCTGCACAGCCTAAGCGGTCGGCTCATGGGCTCCGAGCTGCATCGTGGCAATCTCGGACATTGTGCTTAACGCACTCGACTGATAAGCTATACATAGATATGAGGGAGAAATGCGATGATGCGTGTGGTTACGGAACATATCTGTTCTCCTGTCAAGGCCGCTTGTGAACACTGCCGAATGCTGATACGGCTGGGCATCTCCGAGATTTCATCGACAATGTAGCAATCTTGGTTGGCCGCAAGCCAGCACAGTCAAGTCATTGGCCTTTGCATTGTGCGCGTCGTGGCATCGTCGTTACGGGTGGGACCCGTGGCAACATAAAAACTATAGCTATAAACTCTATGTGCGTTGAAGACCTCCGCGTGCCGCTTGTTTGTTTTTTTTTGCTGCTGACCGTTTGACAGCGGCGTCATTTTCCGGCTTGGCGGTGCTGTGGGCGAACCCCGCATTAAATGAAAGCGAAAGGCCATCGCAGTGGAACAGCCATCATAAGGCTGTTGCAGTGGGCGCCGAGTCCACAGTACCGACACCATATGGCTGCTTTTTGCTGTTCTTAAAATAAAAGTTCATTGCATGCGTAGCTTTAAGCATTACCGCGGGTCGTAACGCAGTCTTTCTTGCGTGTTAAAATGTTTTGTTCAACCCAAAAAGGTTTTCGTAAAATTTACCCCGCATAGTAAATGCACCCCAGCTTTCCTTTTGTTTTTTGGGAAAAAGAAGTGCATTCATTAGCAAATAAATACAGTATTTCAGCTGTTGTCAGGCACACTGTTTATTGCGAATGTATGTTTGCTCTCTCCCTTTTCTTGCATTTCTTGTGCAACGTTTAAACACCATTAGTGATAACATTCTGAAGTGCCGCTTGACCAGTTGTACCCTGACTAGGGACAGAGGGACATGACGGGGGGACAAGCAAAGGATGGTTGCCTGGGGGAATGAGCATAATTACTTGGAGGAGTGGACAAGGAAAGACTTACTGATGATTGCACCACAAAGAGTGCTGTTTCCATGGATTTAGAAGGGTGCGCTTAAGCTGTAATGGTGTGAACAACGAAGCATTACTTCCTCGGGGGGAGCATCATTCAACCATTGATGTCAAAGAAATAAATTGAACAAATTTTGGTGCCAAAACCTGGGATGGATTACTCGGGAACTGCGACCATACCCTTCAGCGACCCATCTGACATAGCCAAGGTGGAGGCCCTAAAGAAGAAGTAAAAAGGGATCAGGTCTCAAGTGACTCGTTTCACAAATGATGTGTACGAAATTCTGAGCAGCATTTCTTCTGTCAACCTTGAAGAGGTTAGTGTCGTTATAGAATGACTGCGATTAGCTGAACGGCAACTCAAAGATGCAGACACGGTGATAGTGCCTTGTCTCAGAGAGGAAGACGCAGGGGCTGAATTTGAGCGTATCTGAATATGTTGACAAAATTGCCAGATACATTGGATGACTAGAATATTAAACGAAAAAAAGCACGCCTATAAAATAAGTGAGCCAAGGAACTACAGCTGTATGGAACCAAAAGATAATACATGCGAGTGTGATTGATTAAACTGACTGATTGATTGGAGTTTCTGCTTCACATGGGCCACAGCGGGGGGCAGCTAGCATGAAGCAGTGACTCTTTGAGCTGCCCACAGGGACCATTGAATGGGTGATTGGTTAGCTGATCTACTTAAAATTACAGTTGTAATGCATTTTAAGTGCTAACAAAAGAAATGGGAAGCAGATAGAAGAGAGGACATCTGTTCTCCTGTTTTTTTCCCTTTTCTTTCATTAGTGCTGGAAAATGCATTACAGCTCAGAAGACAAGACTTATGAAGTGCACGAAACTTGATGGCAAAAGGGAAAATTGACAGCCATTCTGGGAGCATTTCGAGATAGCCATGCATTAGGACCGCAAGCTTTCCGAGAGCGATCGGTTCAATTACCTCAAGTTTGTCTCGTCAGGAGTAGCTGAAAGAGCCATAGCAGGACTGCTGAATGTTATGCGGATGCTATCAAAACCTTGACGCAGCGCCTCGGAAACCCAGCGGCGCCAATTCAGGTTCATATGCAAGGGTTCATCAATCTCAAGTCTCTGAGTTGAGCCAGAAATGTTCGTGACCTGCGACAGTTATGCACAGGCTCACATGCATGGGCTCAAGGCACAACACCATGCGTACCTAAAGTCCCTGAAAAGTAGCGCCAAGTAGCGCCTCTAGTGTGTCCACTGTGGCTTTGCATGGATCAGCCTCTAAAGTTGCAAGCGAGGTCTGCAGATCCATGTATCATGAGAGCTCAAATACGGACCTAGCTGACAACAAAGCGTTTCTTTCCTCCAAAAAAATGTGCATCCACTGCAGGGTCATATTGTCACGTGGCCATGACTATGAAGGATGCAGCAGACTTGAAAGCGTTGACAGTCTGTGTATTGGGCAAAGCTATGCCCAGAAAAGCAAACCACACTGCAAAATGACAGCACCGTGAACAGTTGTCGGCTGATGATAAAACTGACCAGCGGTGAAATGTGTCAGCTTTTACATATACACTTGCCACAGTGCGTTCTGGTATGATCACTGAGATTCTAGGAGGCACTCAAATGTATGTGTCGGTCATTCAAAGTTGTTAGAATGGTCGACATCATTTTTGAAGCAGCATACAAGATAAGCACGGCCTGCGCCGTACGTCACAAGAAAGTGTTAACGGTGTTCCCCGTAAACAAGCCAAAATAAGTGCATCTGCCAATATAGCAAAAGAGCAAAAAGTGAAAAATTGCATGCAAGAGGTGCTACATCTATGTGCAGACTTGCTTCTACAGGCACCCCAAATGAGAGGGGTACAGAAACGATACCAAAAGAACAGGTAAGCTTGCATGACTCAGCATCCAATGTAAGTGGCACAGTGCAGATGGTAGTGATGCAAACTGTCAACTAGGGCACAAAAACAAGGAAACCCTCACGAGTGCTTTTCGACAGTGGCAGTGTTTATTACGCAGGAGTGCTCATAAAAGCTTGGCTGCAAGCTCCTCAGAACTGTTTGTGTTTTTGGATGATGGCAGAGACAGGACAGTTTTCACAGAGTCAAAAGTACATTTTCTCGCAAGGAGGAGTACGTATTTGACACTCCGTAAGTGCCATCTATATGTGAACAAGTCGTTCCTCGGCCCTGATGAGCAAGTGAAGGAAACATTTTGAGAACTGTCACGTACCCGCGGCAATGATTCAGCCAAACAAGACACCACTATCAATGTCTTTATAGGCTGAGATCCATTTTTGGAGTGCTTCACTAGGAGAATTGGGAAGTTCACTGCTATGGAGACTGTTTTCACTTGGGCAGTGCAGGTGCCAATCATGTCCAAGTACGAGGCAGTCAACTGTGCACAAGCAGCGAAGTGCTTTGGCAGTAGACCAGCACACATGTGGTGGTGAAAAACATATGTTAACAGCCGACTCTCGTTACAATGAAATTGACGGTGCACGTGTCGTGAAATCAAAAAAATGTAACTGACCTGAACTCTACTGCGCCCTCGATAGTAACGCGCACCCATTTCCCGCGACCAAAAAAAAAAAAGTGAAACATCTATTGCATCGCGCACCCACGAAAAAAAAGGCCTTAGTTATCAACCTTCTCACATTCATGAAAACAAATGCCGTACTCGCATAATAAACAGACTGCCAACTTTGGAACCCTGCAGTCCCTTGAATGGGCGCACTGTGGCATTCCCGCTTCACTTGATCCGCGGCGTCTCGAAGATGTTTGGCGCGCCGATTCGTAACCCCTGCGTCCCGACAAAACTGCCGCACATTGCCGGGCGTATCTGCATGCAAGCGGCAGTAACATCACTTACTCGCAATGCTGCATTCCTCCGTGCTGTCGCAGTTCCCTCACGCCCGCTGCCGCGTGCTGCCGTGCGTGCTGCGCAGGCTGGCGCAGAGCTAAGCCTAAGAATGATCGGGGCATGGTCTTGAGATTGCCGTGATGCAGTCTCGGATGTCACGCAACACGCGCGACTGAGAGGCTCGGGATCAGCGCAGATATGAAGGAGAAATGCGATGGTGAGCCATTCTGTGTGCGATGATGAGAAACTTCTTTACCCCCGTTACGGCCACCCGCGAACGCTACCGAAAGCTGCTGCTGGGCATCTCGTAGATTGCATTGGCGACGTAGCGACTTTGTTTGTGTGCAAGACGGCCAAGCTGGCGCGGTGATCGAATATCATCGGCCCACACATCATGTGCGCGTTGATGTCATTACTCCCATACCGGCAGCGACATAGAAACTACAGAAACTAAGTTGCGCCAAAGGCTCGATTCTAACGCACGTATGATTTTCGGACCCGTTTTATCGGAAAAAAGGTGCGCGTTAGATTCGATTAAATGCGGTACTTGACGGAAGGGTGCTTGGGCTATAAAAAGAATATCGACCGTGGGGTGGGGGAATTATTGCAATGATATGGACACTGTTAGCGGGTTTTTGCAGTCACCGTTTTTCTGTATGTAGTCCAACTTGATAACACCGCCCACACATCGTATGTTTTACGCGCGAGTAAACGCGCACTAATGGTGGGGTGAATGTGGCTGAAGCAGAGATGAAACGACGCGGCCGTCTCCGCCGAACGAACTGAACAATGCGATAACATCACACCGCGTGTGATGGCTGTCGTCGCTTGCTTCTCAAGCAGAGAGGAAACGCCCATCCCTTGTTTCGTCGGGCAAAGGACGAAAAGGGGCGCCGGTGGGAGAGGGGACGGTCGTGCGCACGCTATCTTGACAGACATTGGTAGGCGGCATCGGTATACATCGGTAATCAACCACGCAGTCAACAGCGGCCGTTTCTGGTGGTGCCAGCATGCAATTTCGACTTTGTAGACATATTTTTATCTTCTGAAATGCATCATAATGTTTGGGATTGTGTTTACTGCACAGCAAATTGAATTTTCGAGACTGAAATTGCATCGTCAAATTTCGTTGAAGTCAAACACCGGGTTAGATGGACATGCCCACACCTTGTGGAAAAGACCTGCAAGTGGATAACCATAGTGTGGGCATTCCTCAGAGAAGTCCAAATTGAAGTGCTTGAGTATCGCCGGGCACAATACTGTATTGGTGTAAAGTCGTAAGAGCCAGCGCTCGTCAGCCTTAGTCAGGCTTGGTGCCAGAGGTGGAAATTGGAGCCTGTTCGATTTATACATACTGTATTTACTCGCATAATCCTTGCACTTTTTTTGCGAAAGATCGATGGAAAGTTGGGGGGGGGCGTGAATTACATGGCGAAAATTTTCCATGAGAACGTATTGGGCATTGAAAAAAACAAAACAACAAAGCAAGGACAAAAAAAAGCTGCATCAAATAGGGGTTTTCGCACCACCAATTAACTACAGGCTTAGAGAGAATAAAACATTTAGTGAATATTTTAAATGTCGGCGGGTGGAATACTTAGTCCATCTCACCACAAGCTTCGAGAAGTATACGTAGGACTCACCTTAATAAAGCCACAGGTTCAACACAGAACAAGACTTATTAGCAAGCACTAAAGTTGGAGCCACTCAAGCAATAAAATGTCTCTTGGCCGACCTACTGAGAGTCCGAGTCAAGACTGATGTTGCTGATCGCGGCCTCACCACCAGCTTCAACGTCGTCTTCACTGCCACTATCCAACACCATGTCGTCCTCCGTACTGTCCAAGGCATTTGATATCCCAGTCTTCTTAAAGCTTTGGACTACAATATCTGGGAAAATCATGGTCCATGCCTCTGTAGTGCACTTGCAGAGTTGCTCCACTGACGGTGTCTTTATCTTGCCCCCCCCCCCCCCCCCCTGGAGTCAATGCGTGTTTGCCTGGCCATCCATTCTGCGTACAGCCTCCGAACATTATCCTTGAATGGTTTGTTCAACGATACGTCCAGAGGCTGTGGCATTGATGTGAGACCACCGGGAATGATGGCCAGATCAGTCCGCAGCTCCTTTAGCTTAGTCTGAATGGACTCGACAAGGTGACCGTGGAAGCTGTCAGCAACGAACAACTACGGGTAAGGAAGCACCCCTGGCTGGCGTCTCCATGCAGTCTTAACCCAGTCGACCATAAGCTCCGCGGTCATCCATCCTTTCTCCTGCACCCACACGTGAATGCCAGGAGGGAACTTGCCCTTTGGAAAACTCTTTTGTTTAAAAATGATGAAAGGTGAGGCACCGGCAGCCTCGTTACCACCTAGTCCTGCGTTGGCCAGAGTCCAGATGACAGCGCTTGTATTGGGGCGGTCCAGATAATAACAGTGCTTGAGGATTTGAGCAGCACAATTAATGATGCGACCTTTAATGAGATTTTGACACGCACTCCACGAATCAGTAATAATGATCCGAGATGCGGGGTCCGCTGCGGCGAGAGCTATGGTGACTTCCTCCGCGTGAGCAATTTTTGGTGCTCGAAAAGTGAGCCCTTGAACGGGTACATTTTGGTGGACCATGGCTGCCGTGTACCACCCGCCGTGGTGAGGGCCAGACGCATCCGTGTAGAAGACTTCAGGACGGGACCGATAACGTCCCTGCAGGGCCGTAACCCACGCAGTGCACTTGCCTTCGTGTGTCCCCCTAGCCATGTTTCAGGGTAGAGGTTGGATAACCAACACACCACGCCAGTTCCCTGGGATCGTGGTCCGCTCTTCTGCCTGATAGGTGTAGGAGACATGTAGACGGTGTAAAAGATATCTCCCTGCCCACAACTTAGCAAGTTGCTGAGATGGGCCTCTTTAGGTTCCCTGTACGTGTTGGTCATTCCAAAATCTTCAAGACGCTCGTTAGATGTCGAGACCGGAAGGTCGAGGGCACGTTTGTATATTTTGTGCAGAATAACTCAGCGTGTTTTCATCGCATTTGCACAAATGCAGGTAGGGTGTCGAATAAAGGACTCGACTGGTCATGACAGCGTTGGCGAGGCGCAGAGCATCGTGGCTTCTGAGACTTCCCCGCTTATTCGAGACCCGACGGACCATGCGGCTCACCTGATCCCCAACCTTGCGTAACTTGCACAGGGTTGTATCATTTATCAACTCTTATGTATGAAGAGCCCCAGGACGCGGATTTCTTCGTGTTCCAGGATAGGCCCGGTGCGCAGGGAGAGTGTGGTTTGGGTCGTGTCCTTTGGTTTGGGACGAAGATACACATACTCCTACTTTGCAGGGGAACATTCAAGGCCGCAGCGGCGGACGTAGTCATCCACGACCAATGCTGCATGTTGCAGGCTGGCCTCCATGCTGCCAAGAGAACCCTGGATTACCCACAGCATGATATCGTCAGCGTACGGGGCATGCCGTACACCGGGGATATCATTCAGCAGTGGGGGGAGATGAGCCATGACGAGACTGAACAGAAAGAGGACTGCTCCCTGTGGTGTGTTCCTCTTCTACCCAGAGCACATGGGCCATGCTCCTTGTCTTGAATACGGAGGTACGCTTGCCGTTCCATCAGGTCCCGCAGGGGTTTGGCAGGCATTTGGTGTGTGGCAACGCCACGTACCCGAGCCGCCAACGGGGGGGACCCCCTCCCATGTGTCGCCGTGCGTTGCTTAGCCGTGTTCAGTGAAAAGGGGATCCTGGGGGTTGAGCTCATGCCAGGGGATTGGACCTCTAAGGCCCCCGGAAGAGGCTCTTTGGCCACGGCTTCACGTAGACGGCACCCCCGGACTGACCTGCCCAGCGGTAGTCGCCTCTTCCTATCTCTCTCTTCTCACATCTTCGTCTTATTCTCCTACTTTACATGTTTCCCGTCATCTCCTCTCTTCCATTTATTTCCAATTTTCCTGGCGGCAAGGGTTAACCTTGTGTGGTAATCCAACCTTGGGTAAAAAAAAAGGCGTGCCAAGCAGAACAAAATCCCAATAACTCCTCTCAACAAAAAGCGATAACCTGAATGGTTATCGACCTTGTATGCAGTAAAACTTCCCAACATATGTCACCTATCATATTTTAAATAATGAAACGCTTTAATCTGTATATTTGCCCACTTTTACTTCATCATGGCCTTTATCGTTCACTGGAATTGCAGAGGGCTGCTACAAAATTAGGTGACATAAAGGACATTATAAACAAGGTCTCACCAATAGCATTCTGTCTTCAAGAAACCAACCTAGGCGCTAAACATAAACAAGTCCTCAAGGGGTTTACCAAAAGGACTGTGAACGCTGTAGCCGTCTCTCGGGAGGAGTAGCTATATCCGTCCAGGGCGGCACTCCTACTCATGAAGTGAAACTTAACACAACTTTCGAGGCCGTAGCCATCACCATTTTCTCTCACAAAACCATCACACTCTGCTCACTCTATATTCCACCCCATAACCATATTACTACTAAACAACTAGAAAATCTGGCAGAACAATTGCCAAACCCATTTATTTTAGTAGGAGATTTTAATGCTCATTCTAGTCTTTGGGGTAGCAACAGAACTGATCAAGGAGGACAGATGATTGAAGATGTTATCTTGTCAGATGACATCTGCCTTTTTAACACAGTTGCTTTTACGTATTTTTCACCAACCACGCGCACTTTTAGTTTAGATTTAGTTTTTTGCTCACCATGTCTTTTCAGCGATCTTAAATGGGAAGTCCTCGACGCATCATATGGCAGTGACCATCAGCCCACCTTAATCAAACTCATACCATCTTACCAAACCACGCCGATGGAAATTGCAACTCACGAGAGAGAGAGAGAACAAAACTTTATTATAAAATATAGAAAAGAAATTGTTGCCCCTGAAAGCGGGGCATCACAAATGGTCGGGGCCCCTATTCCAGGGCTCCGCTGGCCCATGCCATCATCTCGGCCCTTTGGACCAGCCAGAGCTGATCCTCAAAGACCGAGCTGGACAGCAGTGCCTCCCATTGTTGCTCTGTGTTTTTCATGTTGTGGTGTTCTTCATTGTGTAGTGTGCACTCCCACGTAATGTGAAACACAGTTGGTGTGGACCCGCACCACGGGCATATATCTCTGTATGCTGTGGGGTAGAATGTATGTAGCCTGTGTAAGTTCGTGTATGTATTTGTCTGGAGTCTGCGTAGCGCCGTAGATTGCATTGCCGTGAGATTCTTATGTGGTGCTGGATACATTTTTCTGCTATCTCTGTAATACTGCAGAATTGTTGTGCAATTAGGGTCTAAGGGCGTCGGGTCCTCTACCGCAGTGTCCGTGGAGGCTCGGTGATTTGTGAAGCCTCGAGCCACCTCATCCGCAAATAGGTTCCCGGTGATACCCTCATGCCCTGGCGCCCAGATTATGGTCTGGGTGTATTCGATTGGGATGTCCTTATTAGCTTTGGTTAGAATTTGGTATGCCTTCGTACCTATTCGACCCCTTTGGTAGTTCCTACACGTAGCCTTCGAGTCCGTGATTATTGTGAGTGGGGCTTTGCGCTCCCGGCCCTCCTTGATTGCCAGTGCACTTGCTACCTCCTCCGCTTCTGTTATGGAGGCTTGGGCTATTGAGGCACAGCTGGTAACCTTTCCTTTTCGGTCTGTAACCACTGCTACCATGTTCTTTGCGTTTGACTGATATGGTGCGGCATCTGTGAATCTCGCCGTGTTCATGTATTTTGTCTTTTTATCTATGTAAGCTGCTCTTGCTTTTCTTCTTCCAGCATGCAGAGTTGGGTCCATGTTCTTCGGTAGCGGGGATACCTTGTACCAGTCTTTCAGTAGGCAGGACAGTTCCCTGGTTCTTCGATGTGCTTGGACTTGTTCGCCGAGGCCGATCCTCTGGAGAAGTGCTCTGCCGGTTGGTGTTTGCAGCAGGCGGTTGACTTGGGTAGTAAGTTGTGCTTCAGCCAGCTCTTCAAATGTGTTGTGGAGGCCAAGAGCTAATAGCTTCTCTGTTGAAGTACTTTGTGGTAGTCGCAGAGCTGCTTTATGCGCCGTCCTTATTATTTTGTCCGCCTTTTCTTTCTCATCTCTACTCATGTTGTGATACGGTAGTGAGTATGTTAGTCTGCTGATGACTAGGCTTTTTACTAAACGAAGCGCGTCTTGCTCTTTCATTCCTGTTCGATTGTTCGTAACGCGGACTATCATGCGAACAATTTGTTGAGCTGTTCTCTTAATCATGCTTAGTGTATGGAGGCATCGCTGATTGGATTGTAGCCACATCCCTAGGATTCGAACAGTTGTTTTCTCTGGAATTATATTGCCATCTAGTTTGACCTCAAGTCGAAGGCTCGGGTCTGTCCTTTGTTTTTTACTTTTGGAAAATCGAATAATTTCTTATTTTTCTGCTGAGCACTGAAGTCCTTTTTCCCTTGTGTACTCTTCTATTACTTTAGCTGCTAGTTGGAGCCTCTCTTCTTTTTCTGCCAGGTTACCCTTGGTTGTCCATATTGTTATGTCATCCACATACAAAGAGTGTCCGATGTCTGGAATTTCTTCGAGTTTCTTGGCTAGGCCAAGCATGGCTATGTTGAAAAGTGTTGGTGAGATCACAGCTCCTTGTGGCGTGCCTTTGCTCAGAGGGTGGAAGATTTTGGATTCGTCTTCTCCTAGTTTGATTACTGCAGTTCTTTTACTAAGAAAGCTTTGGATATAACGGAACGTCCTTTGACCGCAGTTCGTCTCTGCCAGCCCATCTAGTATGCCTTTATGACTGACGTTGTCAAAGGCTCCTTTTAAATCGATGGCCATGGCAATGTGTTCTCCTGCTTTGGGAACATTGGTCAATACTTCCTCTTTTAAAAGTAGAAGGATGTCTTGTGTCGAGAGATTTGGGCGGAAGCCAAACATGGCGTTTGGCATCAAGTTGTTTTCTTCAAGGTGTCGTTGTAGTCTAGTGTTTATTAATCTCTCAAACACCTTTCCTAGGCACGATGTAAGAGAGATGGGCCTGAGGTTTTCTGTAGCCAATTTCTTCCCTGGTTTTGGTATCATGGTTATCACAGCATGTTTCCATTGCTGTGGTATCGTTCCATTGACCCAGTGTTTGTTTATAAAGTTCATGAGCGCTGTGATGGCTTCGTCATTCATGTTGCGAATCATGGCATTGGTGATCTGATCGGCCCCTGGCGCTGTGTTCCGTTTCATGCTGACGATTGCCACTCTGACTTCTGCTTGCGTGAAAGGAGCATCCATTTCTGGGTTTGGGATTCCAGTGTATTTAGCCTGGTAATGGCTTGTGACGGCTTCATCTCCGAAGCACTTGGTATAGACGTCCTGAAGGAGGTCATCTCGTGTGCCTGGGTATAAGTGCAGCAATCTTTCTAAGGATTTTTGCCCCTCGCGTTTTGTTTTTAGTGGATCAATCATGGCTCTGAGGATATTCCATGTCTTTGCTGTTCCTAGGGTTCCATTAAGCGAATCACAGAATTGTTCCCAATTGGCTGACGCGAGTTGATTAGCATATTCCTCAGCTTGCCGAGTTATTTCTTTAATTCTCTCCTTCAGTTTTCGATTTCGTTTTTGCCTTTTCCATCGTTTAGTGAGGTTCCTTCTTGCTTCCCACAGGTGTAGTAGGTGAGGGTCCACTTCCGGTGTTTCTTCTGCTCTAGCGACTGTTTTGGTGTGCATTTGCTTTTTATTTCGGATTATTTTGCACCACTCGTCCAAGTCAGTTATGTCAGCCGTGTGCTCTCTTAGCGAGTTTCTATATGCACGCCAGTCTGTTAGTTTAGCTGCGCCGATGTGTTTGCGGACTCGGCCCGTGCGGATTGTGGTGCTCAGTATGTAATGGTCGCTTCCCAGGTTTTCGAGGGTGTTGTACCACTCCGTGCTTTAACTATCGTCAAGTCCGGACTTGTGTCCATGGATATGCTGTTCCCTGTTCTCGTTGGAGTCGCGGGGTCCGTTAATAGTGTCATTCCCAGTGCCTCTATTTGCCTTGTGATATCCTTTGTCCTTATAGCCCCAGCTTGCATGCCTCGCATTAAAGTCCCTAACTATCACCAGTGGGTTCCCTTTCACCAGTTTCACTGTCTCTTGAAAGAGTTTGCTGAACGTTACTTTCTTTTGCCTCGGTGGGCTGTAGATATTAAGTACGAAGGCGCTCTTTCCTCGGATTCCTTTATAGGTGATTTCCGTTATGATATGCGGGATGTCCGTTCCTTCTATGGGCTTATGGCATGTTGCTGTATCGACTAAAGTTGCAACTTTCCATTCCGCATTCTCAGTATACTAAAGGTCTCGTATAATTTCGGATGTGGTCCGGCTTCCTGGACTGCTATGACGGCTGGTGGCATTTGTTGCGTCGCCACCAGTTGTAACAGCTGCCCTCTTTTACGCCGGAAACCACGGCAGTTCCACTGCCATATTTCGCACTCTTCTGATGCCTGCGCTGGATACTTAGCCATTGTGTGTTTCCTGGGTCATGGCCGACAGTCCAGGCCTGTTGTAAATTTTCTCGGCTTTTTCTCTGATGCTGCTGCCTGTAGCGTGCTTTCGCAGTGCTTTCGTGAATTCGATTTCTAGTTTTCTATCTACCTTTATTATGACCTGCTCTATAACTGTCGGTATAACTTCGCTTATGGCTTCTTTCAACATAGACAGGGTTATTATTTTGTCGCCTTCTGGATTCGGTAGTTTCTGCACTTGCTGGGTTGGTCTTGGGTCTTGTTGCGGTTGCTGAGTTTGTTGCTTCCTTAGTTGCCGATTTTCGCGTTCAAGATCACCTATGCGCATCCGCATTATCTCTAATTCGCGTTCTAGACGTGCGAGTTGTGGTGTTTGGTTTGCTAGTAGGGAGGATACTGCTGCCCAGCTCACCTTATTCTTGGTTTCCTTGTTTGGCATCTTCTTGCCCTTGTGCTGTTGTGGCATTGTGTGGGCCCGCTCTTGGTCACCATTCCGGGAGTTAGAGGCTTCTTGGGATCCGGACCTGGATCGGGACCTAGACCGGGACCTGGATCGGGACCTGGATCGGGACCTGGAACTGGCCCCGCCTGGTGGTGCACAATCCTCGCGGTCCGCGCTGAACCAGCGTCTCTTGAGTATGCCATTGGTTTGTGCTGCGCTTTGCTGCTGCGGCAGTTGCAGCCTGCCCCTTTGCGGGACGCGTTTGAGTTTTTTGGTGCACTCTGATGCTGCCGTGGGGTGGGCCCCCCCCCCCGCACAGGGCACACTCTGGTTCGCAAATGTGGTCCTCAGGTGGGTCCCTTAGCCGGCAGTTGCTGCACGCCTTTGTCATTGGTGCGGGACAAACATCCGTCCGATGACCCTGGCTCTTGCATAGTTTACAGTATTGTCGCGTGGGCTGATAAGGCACACACGGCATTTCGCCACCGTAATAGTACACGAATCGTGGCACTATCGGGCCATCGAACGTGATCACTGCAGTTTGGGACTTCTCGAGCATTCGAGCTTGAACGATTGTCACTCCTTGAGTGTGCACTCGGAGATGGCTGAGGAGTTCATCTGCTGGAGTATCGCGTTCCAAACCGTGTACCACACCTTTCAGGTATCCTGCAGGAGTGGATATGTAGGTATTCACTGGATACTTGGTGCCGTTGAACTCGAGTGCCTTGATCTTCAGAATCTTCTCCGCCACTTCTTCGTAGGCAGTACTTGCAATAATTATTTTTGAGCCGTTGCGGAGGCGAAGAAGAAATTTGTCGCTCTTGCAGGTCTCCGGGTCACCGCTTGCGCGTTCTATCGCTCGCGCAACATTGTAGGTTTTAAGTTCCTTTACAACTAACCCCGGTCTGGGCCGCATAATAATCTTCATGTCGTTTTTGGGCAGCGGCGCCGCACGCGTTCGCCGTCGGTCCTTTCCAGACGCTCTCCCGCGTCGCTCTTCTGCAAGAATTCTGGCGTCGCAGGAGTTGCCTTCACTGCCGCCCCGAGCGTCGCTGTCATCGGGGGCCGCGCGTTCTTGTTTTCGTAAGCGTTTTCGCTGTCGAAGTGACATTGCAAGCTGCCACTGACCGTTCTTGTTGTCTTCATCCTTTTCCTCTGCTGAGTCCTTTTCTGCGTTCCCGGCGTCGCTGGTCAACTCCCCTTGTAGCACCTCGTCAGGTAAAAGGGAATCATCTTCCGCCACAGAACTCACTTGAGTTTCGGTGTCTTCGTCATCCGTGTCCATAACGTCCGGGTCGTTTTCCGTTGAGGTTTGGGCCGGTGTGGCGCTGCACTCGGGACGAGAGCCGGCTGCCAGGACCCTGCACTCCGCTTCGTCGTGAGGCTTAGCACGGCGGGCCGGCATGCTCGGGTGGTGGTCTGTCTCCTAGAGAACCGGGTCTGCTTGTCCAAATATTTTGGTGTCAGCGTGTACCTGGTGTCTTCCTGCACAAAACCCGCAGTCGTCAATGCTAGTCACATGATTTGGACCTGCAACTCACGAACTGGTCACTTTTTACTGAGAACGCAAAACTCGAAGCAGTTTTCTCACTGGAAGTTTCCATTCAGGAGCTTAACGAAAGGTTTGCAGAAATTATAATTTCAGCGGCAGAAATTATAATTTCAGCAGCAGAAAAAGCGATACTGCAATCGTCCGGTGTTGTGCGCAAGAAATTGAATCCTTGGTGGACCAAAGAGTGCACTGAAGCTAAAAAACAGAAAAACAAGGCCTGGGGAACCTTACGAAGGTACCCGACCTATAGTACTCTCGTCAGCTTTAAACTGGCAAAAGCCAAAGCATGATTTAGTCGAAGGCAAGCGGGAAAAAGCTCATGGCAGAAATGCATATCATCCATTAATAGTTCTGTGACATCCAAACATATCTGGGACCCGGTGAGGAAATTTAAAGGAGAGTATTTATCATTTACAATACCGCTTCTTACAAGTCCGGGCACACGTACAACACTACAAGAGCAGGCCAACCTATTAGCCGAACACTTTTATAATGTGTCATCTTCAGCGAATTACACAAATGCTTTTCTTAAATACAAAGAATCTGCTGTAAAACAGAGATTTCCCACTGCGAGTGTTTCAAATGAATGTTATAACCATCCACGCACACTTCATCAATTAAACAGAACACTCTCAGCCGGTAAAAAAAAACGGCAACAGGGCTTGATTGGGTACACTACATAATACTGGCGCACCTCTCCCAAGCATCGGTGGAGGTGCTGCTCCGATTTTTTAACAAAATATGCGAAACTGGTACGATGCCTGAAGATTGGAAAAAAGCAATAATAGTACCTTTTCTAAAGCCTGGTAAATCTCCAACATCCCCGAGCAGCTATAGGCCCTTTGCATTAACAAGTTGTCATATGAAAGCATTATAAACATTACTCTCATTCTTGAATCAGATCACCTAATAGACATGCACCAGTGCAGATACAAAAAGGGCTTTTCCACCAATGACCATCTCGTTAGGGTGGAACATGACATACGAGAGAGCTGTTCGAAGGAAAGGAAATGGCGCATTTTTCTGCAGACCACTAAAGGTAGCACGGCTCAGCGCCAGGCATACGAGATGCATTTCTACACAAGCAGCACTGTCTTGCGGATTCGAATGCTGAACTGCTTACATGATTTCTTATTAAACAGAACATTTCAAGTACGTCTTGGCATAGTGCTCTCACTCCAAGAAAACAGTGTGCCACGAGGTTGCATTTTGAGCACAACTCTCCTCATAATCAAAACGAACTCCATCAACAAGGTCATACCTCCCACAGTCATGCACTCCGTCTACGTCGACGATCTTCAAATCACCTGTCGTGCCTCCAGCCTGTCATCCCGTGAAAGGCAACTCCAAATTACTGTCAATAAGCTTACGAAATGGGCTGACCAAAATGGTTTCCGTTTTTCAACACAAAAAAACTATCGCCGTTCTCTCTACGCAAAGAAGGGGATTATTCCCTGACCCTGCTCTTAAACTAAACAACATCGAATTGCTGGTATAACGGGAACACAAATTCCTAGTAGTTACATTTGGCCAAAAACTCAAGTTTCGTTCCCACATAAACGTACTAAAAGTTAAGGCAAATAGAGCACTCAACCTTCTGAAGGTGTTATCCCACAAGCACGGGGGTTCCGATCAACTATGCCTACTTCGCATCTACCATTCAATAGTGTGCAGTATAGTAGAACCTCGTTCATACGTTTTTAAAAAATTCCGCGACATTGAACGTATTATCCAGAAAAACGCATGATCTAAACACACGAAAAAAATTGTGCAGTTTCGCCGGAAAAGGATGCATTGATATAAATATTAAAGTATTTTAAAATTCCACATAATTCAGGCAATAAAATGTCTCAAAACAGCAATAAACGTCTACTTATATAGCTACTGAAGCGTGCTGGAACGTGCCCGAAGGCACGGCAGTGACCGCGAGCGCTAGTCGTTAGCGCTGAACGCGTCGGGAACGGAACACACGCGTGTTGTCTTTTGCTTCAGTGTTTAAACTACTCCGCATCTTCAGGCATATTATTCAACATGTAACAAAATGCGCGCGTTCACATCGTCATTTTCTCGGCCTGCCCAAACCACGTGCGCGGCCATCAATACACGGCATGGACGCACGGGCCACGTTGCGCCCAACGGCGTGCACTCTGGTACATAAGTCGCGCGCACCAAGACAATGCCACCTAATTTTTTCTAAGTGGCGTTGACCAAGAGCACTAGCCTTGCATCAACAGGTCACATGAATGGGCACATCACGTGCGTTGCACGGCCCAAGCCAAGGTCGCTGGGCAAGCAATCACGTGCATGCTGACCGTCAGAGCTAGCAGCTTAGTCTCTAGACGCTACAAAACGTTCAGCCGCTTTTTGTTTCTCTCTCTCCCCCCCCTCCCCCTCTCCTTTTTTTTCTTTAACGTGCGATTCCTCGATGCCACCACCGCAACTTACCAGCTGACAAACGAACGTGCAATCTGTCGGCGGTTCCCGGCTGTTCAAGTGGTGCGTGAGTGCAGCACGCGCCAAACGCGACCCTTGCTTTTGCTCGACGACAAAACCAGCCGAAGCAAGCGCAATGTACACTTGCCAGCGCGAGGTTATGCTTGTCGCGCGTCTACTCGGTGCAGGATTACATGACGCAATGCGTTGACGACTTGTTTGGTTTGATGCGATGGGACCACCCGCGCGATCTAGTTACTGGCAGTATAACCTTGCAATAGATTGCGTCCGCTCGCTCTCTGTAAAAAGCACAGGATGCACTCCGTATTCCGTAGGCGTTATCAGCTTTCGAACTTGCTTATTGTTGTTTTTAAGTAATGACCGTTGTCTCGCATATCGGTAACTTGCGATGAGAAATGGCAGGTTCAACAATGTTTTCGAAGCAGTGTTGGGAGAATTCCTCTGGCAGTGTTTGTGCACTAGCTATCTAAATTCGCTTCTGTGAGTTGTCGCATACCACCGCATTCCTCTTTTTCCTGTGTGCTGCAAAGGCGCTGCGGACTGCTTGAATTTTCAATTTCTCGTGTAGCAATGGCCAGCGGCAAGAAGCGCAAGAACCTCGACTTTGCGACGAGGTTGAAAGCCATACAGCGTGTTGAGGCGGGCGAAAAAAGTTCGACGGTGGCGGACGACATCAGGAGACCACGGAGAAGCTGAGCACATTGTTGAAAAACAAGGCAGATATCAAGGCAAAGGCGGCTGAGCAGCAAACGTCGGGAGCCTGTCATCTGCGCGCTCCTGCCCACGGGAAAGTAGTAAAGGCACTCTATGTTTGGTTCTTAGAAGTGCACATGAAGAACATTCCTGTGGATGGCCCAATGCTGATTCTAAGGCCAAATGGTGTGCCGCTGCACTCGGTGAAGACAATTTCGCCGACACCACCAGGTGGCTTTACCGATTTAAGCAACGCTACAACATTGTCGGCAAAACCACTTCTGGCGAAAGCGAAGCCATAAGCAGCCAGGACATCCAGCAGTGGATGACAGAAGAGTGGCCGGAAATCTCAGCAAAGTTTTCACCTGCGGAAATTTTCGACGTTGACGAAACCGGTCTATTTTGGCAAATGCTGCTGAGCAAGACTCGACGTCCGGGGTAGCACGGGTCACGGCGGCAAAATGAGTAAAGTCTGCGTGAGCATTCTGCTGGCAGCCAATGTGGATGGGTCTCGGAAGCTCCAGTGATCAGGAAAGCAAGGGCACCGCACTGTTTCAAGAACTCCAAGCAGCTCCCCGTTTGCTACGCCTTGAGCCGTGGTTGACGCATCAGCTGTTCACAGAATGTGTGGGACGTTGAGATGGGCAAGTCGGGGCGCTTGCCTTCTTGTGGACAACTGCTCGGCCCACCACACCACCTACGAGCTCAAAAACATTGAGCTGGAGTTTCTGCCGGCCAACACGACAGCGAAGCTGCAACCGCTCGACTGAGGCATCATCAAGTCCTTCAAGGTGGGCTACAGGAGGCAACTTCTTGATAGGCTGCTGGTCAACCTCTGTATGGGCACTGAGCTGAAGGTTGACGTGCTTGGTGTCATTCAAATGATGACGGGCGCCTGGCGAGACGTGAAGATGGACACAGTGGCCAACTGCTTCCGGAAGGCAGGCTTCGTGACGGCGGAAATTGCGGAAACCGGTGAAGACGGCGATGAAGAGCACATAGACGACGTGTTTCCCGAGTTGACGTCCCTCTTCCCGGCTGCCGTACCACCTGAATGTCTGCGGACGATTTTGTGCAAGCGGACTGCAATGTTCAGGCTGTTGCGAGCCTCGCTGACGAGGACATTGTAGCTGCGGTCCCAGGGACCCAGGATGCTGCCGAGGCCGACAGCTTAAGTGGTGACGAAGATCGTCCGGACGATGCGGCACATGCACGTACTCCGCCGCTGAAGTGGCAGCAGCGTTGGACTTGATTCGCCATTGTTGCGGTGACATGGAGGGAACCGGGCTGTCCTACCTGGACAGCCTCTATAAGATGGAGGCCAATGTCTTCAACTTCATTTCGAAGGTGAAGAAGCAGGTCAAGATTAGCGATTTTTTTTTCATGCAAATAAAACATTCTGTTGCATCGTGTGTGCGAAATTAGTTGTCATTCTTGAATGCGCCCATTGTAGGTGATCATCCACCACTTGTAAGGTCTCGGGGTCTGCATTTTTTTGTATCGAATTTTTCATATATCGAACTAATTCGCGATCCCCTTCGAGTTTGATATATCCGTGTTCGGGCTGTATATATATATATATATATATATATATATATATATATATATATATATATAGAGGGTCCGAGCCTGACCTTTCTCAAGACGTTCACAATATCCACAGGCGAGTATGAAATTTTATACCACACTTTTGCCTGATTGTAAGGTGAGAGGGACAAGGATGGGAAGGAGAATAAGTAGGGCAAAAATATATGAAAATAATAAAAAGATAAAAATTAGATCGGTGGCGTTACTGCAACAAAACATGAGCAAGTCAAGCAAAGGCAGCAACACACACACAGAGGTCAAGCCTCCATCTTCCCCAGAGCTTCTCTTGTAGTGCAAGTATTCACGACTCCGGCAAGTTGCATTACAGGTGCTCTATGCTTGTACTATATTTCAGTTCCTTGTGCAAGCAATGTCCACAGCTTTTAGCAGTCAGTCCAAGTAGTACAGATATGCTACACATTGCTTGTAATTCTTATAGTATAAAAATTAGTGTGCTGTATAGTACACGTAATATTTCTTGGCCCTTGCATCTCAAGATAAACCCTTTTCCTCAGAAGAAAAGTGTGGTTGCAGGGAAAGACTGAACTAAAGCTGATTGAGTCAGTACCAGCGTCTTTTCTGATGTGTACTGCACGTCTTTAAAAATGGTTGTTTGTCCGCTAAGTGTGGGCTTCTTCTTTTCTCTGTGTCAGCATTCTGCTCGGATCTGCGTGCACACTGCAGTTCCATTTCTTGTCCTCATTTCTGAAGGAGTTGTGAGCATTGTAGGCTGCTCACTGCTTTCACTAGTTTTTGTGTGCATGTCGTGACACACTGCTTTGTTGGTGCATTGTCTGTAACCCCAGATATTTTCTTTGCCTGCAGCATGTTGCACTTTGCTTGGTTCCTGGTGTCCCAGCTTTTCGCAGCTATCCAAGGTAAGCAAAGTGTTTTATTTATTTGCTGAAAACAAACATTGCTGCACACTCGTCCCTCTGAAAAATCTGAAGGCACTAATCTTTTTGCATATTATCATAGTCCCCTCACAATGTACGGGGGATGCTGTAAGGAGAACTGTACCAAGTTTTTGTTTGCCAAGATGGGCCTGAGCATTATTCCTGAGTGTAAAGCAATATGTTCACAAGACTTAATGGGAGATATCCTAGCAATGCTGATGTTAGGCCTTGTTGGTTTTACATAGCGAAGATGTGCAGCACTTGAACAGACACGGACAACAGAGAGGAACACAATATGAGCAACAATTGTTTTTATTTGGAAGTGAAGCACTAACACGACACTTGATCGCCACAGTGACTGCCCTGCACACAGAGGTACTTCCTGTTTTTCCAAGATTCTACGACTCATGGCAGATAAAAGAAATGATACCAAATGTAAAGAAAGCTGGAAGATTATGGAAAGAAATTTTTTTCTTCCGCCCCCTATAAATGCCGACTACTTACCTTTTTATGTGACATGCATGAATGACAGTTTTTTTTTCTGTTAAGGCAAGTGACGGAGTGCCTATGCACCTAGTACCCAAGGCTGGTGCTTCTATGATCAGCCTTGTAAGTTCGTCATGATGTAATGATACTACTGTGGTAGTTTCAAGGAGAAGTTCACATGCGCGTGTGCCACAGTGCAGTGCCAACCATCCGTCACGTCCCTTGCTGACGTTATTCTTGTGTTCTCGGAGTCGGTCATTCAAGCATCGGCCCTGTTCAGTGGACGTAATGTTTGTTGCAAGAGAGAGGATTTGATGTAGAACCAATTCCTTGCAGCCCAGTTCTGGCACTCTTGCAAACTGCTGTATTGCAGAAAAAGTTGTTGCTAAAACCAATTTTTTTTAACACAAAAGTGTTTTATGCCCGGGTCCACCAAGAAATCTGTGGCGTACTTCCGCAACGGAAGTCGAGATAAAAAAAAATTAACATACATTCACACTGAAAAGTTCCACCCAGGTGGACTTGAACTCACCTTCACCCGGGATTTGATGAAAGGAGCTGGAAGCTCTACCAATACACCACTGCAGCATCGCTCATATAAGGAACAGATGGGCCTTATATGTTCACTGCAGCATTACCAGTTGCATTTAATTTCACTTCACTTCACTTTTATTTCCTTAAAGGCCCCCTCAAAGGAGGTATTACATAAGGGGTGGGTTACAATTGGCACATTTGTACATAATAATATTGTTACGTAAATAACACAAGGGAAGACTACCGTATTTTCCGGTGTATAAGACGCACCTTTGTATAAGACGCACCCTCCAGTTTTCGCAAGTTAGCATGCAAAAATTAATATATAAGACGCACCGGTGTATAAGACGCACCTATATTCACTCACTTCCCACAAAGAAACTTCATAACGTGGGGTTGAGCGAGCCTTGTAAAATACCGTACTTACGTTTCTGAGCGCTAGTCCGTAAGAAAACTTCTACTACACCAAACTTGCGAGAAAAAATAATGCACACCCACTGAAACGTTCCGCATGACTGCAGGAAAAACATTTCATTCCTCGAAGCCCTCGTCCTCCGACGCGCTTTGGAATACCGTATTTACCCGCATAATTTGCGCCCTCGCATAATTTGCGCACCCCTAATATTTAGCCAGCTTTGCAAAAAAAAAAGAAAAAACTACGCATATTTTGCGCTCCCCGTTCCCAGCTCGCCGGTGCGCACGCACGGACCAACAGCCGCGCGGCCGCGCCCCTCGCTGCGCAGGCGAGCACAGTCATACGCAAAAGGGGCTGCGAGTGCAATGCCCCTTTTTCCGATTCCTTTCTCCGGAAGCCCCCGAAGCCCAAAGTACGGTCGCTAGAGTGAAAGCATGCGAGTGGGCGCGAAGAAAACTGCTGAAGCGGAGATCAAACGAGCCCGGCCTATCTCCGTCGCTCCGAGGGCCGGTGTGATAACATCACCCCGATCTGGACACCTGCCGTCGATGTGGAGAGGAAAGGCCCGGCCCGTCTTTAACGAGCATGAAAAGACGCGCGCGCGGGGGGGGGTGTAGTGTCGCTCGGCTGTCGGCTGCCGAGATAGCGCTATCTTGGCAGCCATCAGCGGCTCGTAAACACTTCTACGTGCTGCGCCTTCCCTGGAGCAGCCGTACGTTTTGCAGTGTGACGTTAGATCGTATCCAAAAGAGTTACCGCGCTAGTTGCATTATATTACACGACATACTTCTTCTTTTTTTTCCCGTTTTATGTACTTTGGTTTTTTTGTGGAACTGTGTACCGACACGTTGAGTCTTCGTTTTTATAATTATGACGCATCATTCGCGTCGGACTGCTCTAGTCGTTTATAAAAAAAGACTCATCAGCATCAACACCAGTTTCTCCAAAAAGAACTGCAAAAAAAAGTACGTATAAGACGCACCGTTGTATAAGACGCACCTCCGAAAATTTTGAAAAAAAACCGTGTCATATACACCGGAAGATACGGTATTTACACGTATATTTACAGTAAGGCGCTACAGCATAACCAAGATGGTGGACAGCCGCGCACCAGACAGTCCCGTCTTCTTTGTCTTCTTCCGTGGACGATATGTGCCATCCCATAGGTGGTATGTGCCATCCCACGCTGGCTTCGTAACATTACCCCCGGTGACAGAAGCGCTGTCTCGGTGCATTTTAAACTTAGTTGGTAGAAGGGGGGTTGTATGCTTTCAGCCTGCTCACGTGAACGATGTCAGTTGGTGATGTCGCAGGTGTCAATGGCGGCGAGACGGGGATGATCTCGTAGGTGACGTCCGTGACCTGACGTACGATACGGTAGGGACCGATGTACCGTGACAAGAGTTTCTCTGATAAGCCAGCACGTCGGAATGGATACCATAGAAGGACGAGCGAACCGGGTGGAAAATGAACGTCGTGGTGTCGGCAATCGTAGAGACGCTTCTGGTTGGCTTGCGAGGCAGACAGCCTCGAGCGGGCGATCTGACGTGCGTGGTCAGCACGAGCGATTGCATCACGTGCGTATTCGGTAGGCGGCCTTGCAGCATCCGGAAGGAGGGTGTCGAGTGGTAACGTCGGTTCGCGGCCGAAGAGCATATAGAAGGGTGAATAACCGGCGGTGTCGTGACGCGATGAATTATAGGCGAAGGTGACATAAGGTAGCGTCAGGTCCCAGTCACGATGATCAGATGAAACATATATTGAGAGCATGTCCGTGAGGGTACGATTTAAACGCTCAGTAAGCCCATTTGTTTGTGGGTGGTAGGAGGTAGTTAACTTGTGCTGCGTGGAGGAGGAGCGCAAGAGGTCGTCGATCACTCGGAGCGGGAGTAGCGGTGAACAGAAGTGGCATCAGTATCAGAAGGCTCCTGGGGGGTGAACGACGAGTAAGCAGTAGGAGCAGCCGAACGCCTGGAGCCGGTAGAGCGCATATAGGGAGGAAAGGTCTGGTGAGGTGGATAGGTCCAACGGCGACGGCAGTAACGAGCGATGTGTCCAGCCTGATGACAGGAGAAGCAGATGGGCTGGTCGTCGGGCGTTCTCCATTCCGCTGGGTTACGGGAGGGCCAAGTAGGAGTGAAGGGGCGGCGAGCAGGTCCTGTGGAGTAAGGGTGTGTAGCAGGATGAGTCACTGGGCACGCTAGTGGTAAGCCGAGGTTGGCGAACTCCTGCCTGACCACAGCCTGAATGAGGGACACTGACGGCGGCGATGGGTCACGGGAGTGCATCGTGAAAACAGGTGGTGAAAGAGGTGAAACAGGTGCTGGAGAGGCTGCTTCGAGCTCGCGACGAACGATGCGTGTAACATTGTCAGAGGCGGGCGGCTGGCGCATTGCATCGCATGATGAAGTTGCGGTCGTGTTGGGAAGCCGCGTGAATTTGTGGGTTATACGGCGACTCTTGGCGTGTTCGAATCGCCGGCACTCCTTGATCATCGCTTCGATGGTGTCAACGTTTCCGTAAACTAGTAGGTTAAAGGCATCGTCTGCGATACCTTTCAGCACGTGAGAAACCTTCTCGGTCTCAGGCATGTGCTCGTCAACCAGGCGAAAAAGGGCGAGAACATCCTGTATATACGCCACGTACGACTCAGTAGATGTTTGTGCACGAGTCGCAAGTTCGTTCCGCGCGGCAAGCCGCCGACCTGTGCTGTCACCGGAAAGGTCGCGAATCTGTTCCTTAAACGAGTCCCAGCTGGTAATGTCGGCTTCGTGTGTCTCGAACCACACCCTCGGGGCGCCAGCGAGGTAGAACAGAACGTTCGCAAGCATAAGAGTCGGGTCCCACCTGTAGCTGGCGCTGACTCGTTCATAAAGGTTGAGCCATTTGTCGACGTCAACACCATCCTGGCCAGAAAAGACGCCAGGATCGCGAGCAGGAGGAAGAACCACGTAGGTGGACGTCATGGGTGCCGCGGAAGGGGTAGGTCGGGAAGGTGGTGTGCGTTCGTCGTCTGACATGGCCGGAACGCCGATGAGACGACTGTTGCGGAGCTCCGTGATAGATACAGCGTACCCCGCACCTCCACCACAAAGATGTTACGTAAATAACACAAGGGAAGACTATTTACACGTATATTTACAGTAAGGCGCACAGCATAACCAAGATAGTGGACAGCCGCACACCAGACAGTCCCGTCTTGTTTGTCTTCTTCCGTGGACGATATGTGCCATCCCATAGGTGGTATGTGCCATCCCACACTGGCTTCGTAACAATACATATACACAAATATACATACACAAGAATTATACATAAAAATAATATGTGTATTTATGACATATCCACAATAACCACTTAAGCATATAACTAGCATAGGAATAAGTTAGTTCTTAAGCTTTTCAGCAAATGAGGATGGGCAGGTGATATCAACAATAGAACCGGGCAGGCCGTTCCACTCAGACGATGAGCGGCAAAAAAAGGACGCCGTAAGTGATGCCCAGTGCGAAGAGAAAGGCGTGCGGGTGGGGCCAAGATGTACGGTGCCTGATGAAGCGAGCTGTAAAAGAACTCGTCAAAAAGGATTAGTGAATCGATGCGGCGCCGGGATGACAGCGAGTCTAGGCCGGATCGTGCCTTCAGTAGTGATACACTTGTGTGATAAGAGTATGATGAATGAAGGAATCGTGCCGCGCGATTTTGGACTGATTCGAGTGCATTGATGAGATATGTTTGATGTGGGGACCATATCGGGGATGCATACTCAAGATTCGGACGTACAAGCGTTTTAAATGCCAGTAGCTTAACGTGAGGAGGTGCGTGACGTAGATGGCGTTCTAAGAATCCCAAAGTTCGATTTGCTGAGGCTGTAACGCATGACAGATGAACAGACCAGTTAAATCATATGAAAAGGTGACACCAAGGTACTTGAATGAGTCTACTTTTTCTAAGGGAGTATTACTGATATTATAGGGCATATGAGAGGGCTGAGGGTTGCGGCTGAAACACATCACTTTGCATTTATTGGGGTTTAGGGTCATTAGCCAGTCGTTGCACCAGTGTTGCACTTTGTTAAGGTCGTCTTGCAGGGCACTGTGGTCAGAGTAGTTATTGATTGCACGGTATATGGCACAGTCGTCGGCGAACAGACGGATGTGAGAAGAAACATGAAGGGGAAGGTCGTTAATGTAAATAAGGAAGAGTAGGGGACCCAGGACACTTCCTTGAGGAACGCCAGACGTTACGGGGAGGGGTGCGGATGTATGATTATTCACATGCACTGACTGATGACGGTTAGAAAGAAATTCAGCAATCCAGTTGAGAATGTTTGGTGGCAAGTTGTCGTCCAGTTAAACTAGAACTGTTTAGTACAGTGAACTATAGTGTATAACAAGCAAAATTACTCTTATATTAACATCGTCTTCCTTGTACTGCACTCTTGGTTCGCTTAGGTACACTGCTGTGGTATCGCCGTCTAGGAACGGTAGACAGAGCGAAGCAGATTGTCGTGCTCAATCGTGCCTGCAGTCAGCGCTTTGGTAGTCTCCGCGCCTCGATCGCCGCGGAGGGTGTAGTGGCGTTGTGACGGTGCATTTCTCGCGCAATGTACGAACGCGCGACTACAAAGTTTGTCTTGCCCCTGGCCAGGTGTGTGGAGTTGCGACGCGCACTGCTCCAGAAACGCAAGGACAGCAGTCGACAAGCAAATGAATGGCCTTCCGTTGCAGTGGGCCGTGTTTGCACAAAACGATTCGCTGACAACCTGTTAGGTTTTGCTTGCAAGATGTCACCGTTTGCAGACGCTCCTTGCTTATGCCAGGTTTGCACAAGGCTCTGGCGCATGCAATGCAGTGAAGACCTTTCCCTCATGTACAGCTGTCGGAGATAGCCGTGCTGTGTCGAGGTGCCACTGATTCCTATATGTAACATGTTTACATGTTTTTTCATATACAGATAAAATGAAGACGGAATTTATTTATTTAGTTTTTATAAATAAATAAATAAATTCCATCTTCGTTTAAATCAGCAACCGTCATCGCTAGCGCTGCACACGTCCCGTAAATCGCTTTACGCAGCACTAGCGATGACGATTGCTGATTTATATCGGACGACCACCGCCTTTTTCACAGCCCCGTCGCTTTTAATCGGTGGTACGCCCGGCTAAATGCGGTGTTAGTTCATGCACGGAAAGTTTGAGAGCATTGCAATCGCGGCGCGCAAGCCGCTATGTCACGTGGTATTTTTTTTTTTGTATTTTGCGGGCATCTGCAGCAAGCAGGAAAACACTAATTATGAATAGATAGAAAGTTGGAAAGTTTTTAACTGGGCATTTGACAGACCACTCTAAAAGCTTCCCATAGGAATTATGTACCTGACTTTGTTGCTTCCGAAGTTAATTAATCAATCTCGCCTAATTAACCAATTAAGTGGAACACAAAAAATAGTCTGACTCACTCCATGCGAAAGTAAGAAAACTGCATTTGGTTGCGTTGTCTTAGGGTGCACCGGAATATTTTTAAACCCTGGCTAAAGATAGCTGGAACACCTTGTATAAGTGCTGGTTTAGTGGTGTATGCACACACACACACACACACACACACACACACACACACACACACACACACACACACACACGCACACGCACGCACGCACGCACGCACGCACGCACGCACGCACGCACGCACGCACGCACGCACGCACACACACACACACACACACACACACACACACACACACACACACATGTAGCGCTTACGTCTCTCAACTACATGCCATTTTCTGCTTATTTTTTCTTGGACCACCTCAGGGTACAATTGACGCCTAAATATTGGAGAAAACAGCGTTTTTGTCAAGTTGAGACATTTATTTCACAGCCTGTGCTAAGCACACGGTGAAAATTTAATTTTTAGGCTATTGTATCTTTTATGGAAAGCTGTGCAAAAATATTTTCAAGTTCTTTTTGCAAAACTGTCTTTCAGGAAAAAATTTACAGAAACGCTGCAATTTCAGCATTTTCACCTCTGTCCTAAGCAATGAGGAACATAAACACAGTTTGTGAAACATTTTTATAATTGAAGACTAGTGCACTGACAATACAAAAATGCATATTTGAAAATAATGGTCCCATTAGTTGATTTCAAGGAATTTTTTTTCATTCACCGTGTTTTCTGCCATTTTGGGAAATTGAAACGACTCTCATGGGCTTAAAAATTTTTTCCTGCTCAAAATATTTCGGGAAAGTGCTGTAGAAGCAAGGCAGACTTCCGTGTAAATTTTTAGAATTTTTTGAAAGAAGTTCATTTTTGTCGAGCGCCACAGCTGGGACAGTTGGCATGGAATGACCCATATGTATTAATATATATACAGTCGAGTCCACTTATAACAATATTGAGGTGCCATGAAAATATCATTGTTATAACCGATTATTGCTATAAGCGGGTTATACCGAAAATAACAAAGAAAACGTGACAAACAAGAGCATTTAATGAGGGGAACATGATAAACAAGAGCACTTAATGAGGGGGAAGTTGCTTACACTTTTCACTTTTTAGCAGGTAGAAAACCGTAAGCAGTCAGCTTCGACTGCTTACTGGCCATCTTATTGACATCTTTTTGCAAAGCGTCCAACTGCTGCGCGTGGCCGAGCGGAAGGTTTTTAGCAAACACAAAATCGCGCAGGGAGTCGATCATTTGCAACGCTTCCTGATGCGACACAACCTGCATGGGTTCCGGTTCCTCCTCGTCGTCACTGCTGTCGTCTTCTGCGCCGGTGACCGCAGCGACGATCGCCTCGTCGGTGAGGTCCTCATTTGTTGCTACTGCGTCGTCGGCGTGCAAAAACTCAAGTCCCGACGTGTCTCCATCACCACCGTTCACCGACGACCAAAGTTCGGTCATTTCTGCGCCGGCAGGAGCGTCGCGGCCTTCACAGAAAAAGACTGTCACTCGCACTTTGCTCTGTTTGCCACCCTTACAGGCATCGCCCTTGAGCGCGTGCGTCTTTGAGGGTAGCATCTGAAAAAACAGCCCAGTTTCGTCACCATTGTACAGGTCTCGGTCCGCGTAGGCTTCGCGGATGCAGGGCAGTGCTTCCTCCAACCACTTCTGCCTAGCATTTACATCCAGCGAGCCTGCCTCTCCGACGACTGCCTTGTACACAGTGCCATGCCTCTCCTTAAAACGTTGAAGTCAGCCACCCCCACGCTGGATATCAGTGTTGCGAAGGAGGTACGCAAACCCCTTCGTCTTCTCCGCCAAAATGGGACCACTGACTGGCAAATTCATAGCGCGAGCGCTAAGGAACCACTGGTACAGTGCATCTTCCATGTCCCGTGCCTAACCCTTTTCCCGCCGTCATCCATTGCGTGGCTAGCACCGCTAGCACTGGCATGGCTGTCACTTTCGGCTTGCTTGAGTGCATTGCGAATGATGCAGGATACTGTCGGCTGCGGCAGGCCGTACTTGCGCACCAAGCTGCTCACTTTCTCGCCGGCGTTGTGCTCTCTCACAATGCTACGCTTCCAACGGTATTGCCGTTCGCTTCCTCTTCACTGGGGTGTCGCTTTCTGGAGGACAGTCTGCCATCGTTGTGTGCACAACGATGTCCGCGCCTGCGGGGACAGGAGGATCGAGGCGACAGTGACCACAGAACAGGAACAGTGACAACAGGCAAGGAAAACGACGCTGGTAAGCACCAGACTCTGAACACGTGCAAACGGCGGAGCTGGAGACGTGGCCAAATTAGCGAAGAATAGGGGAGGTCGGCACAGTGCACACAGCGCTGCTGCTGCGGCAGCTTAGGCGCCCCGCTGCTTTTTCTACAGGCGGTGCACCCTCCTCCCCCTCCGCCGCGTCGCCGCGGCAGGCAAAAGCAGTGGTGGCATGCGATATTGCATCATGACAGCATTGTTATAAGCGGTTTATTTTGCCATAGAATACGATGAAAAGCTGACGGTGCCACGGCTGTCCATTGTTATATCCGATATATTGTTAAAACCAATATTGTTATAAGTGGGCTCGACTGTATATATATATATATATATATATATATATATATATATATATATATATATATATATATATATATATATATATATATGCAAGATGGGCCTTTCAAATGTGTATTTTATTTCCAGCTAAGTTTTCATTCTTCAGGGTTGCCTTTTGTCTTTTTGCTTCTCGCCTTGCTTATCATGGTTAAGATTACGAGTTTTTCATTGTACTCAAGCTGGCACCTTGTAGAAAAGTCCTTTATCTCTGTTGCAAAGCAATGCCGAGCTTGTGCGGTGTGTGCTTTCCCGCGTGTACGTCTGGTTTGGCCCTCAATGCAGGTTCCGGCACTGTTGCAGTAAATCTAGCATAGTGGCGCGTTGCGCTTCATAGCAGAAAAGAAAAAAGGGAACGCATGTTTAATTTCTCCTGTCGTAGTTAGTTAATACACCGTTAATACACCGTTAGTTAATACACCGTAGTTAATACACCATCAGTTACCGTGCAATATGCTGAAATACAACAGCTGACATGCTTTATATGCGACACACCTTGTCAAAAGGTGCGCTTGCGATGATGCTGTATTTGAAGCTAGGGATCTTCTGAAAGCAAGTCGATTTTTCGGTCTTGTCGTACGTTACCGTAATAATCATTGCTGAGATTTTACATGTCGAAACGATGCTTTTGATGCATGCAGTAGGTAGACGTTTCGACCACATGGAGTTCTTTGATTTAATGTCCCAAAAGCACGCTACCATTATCAGATGCCGTGGTGAAGGCTCATATTGTTTAACATGCACTGAAATCGATCAGTCGGCTGCACGTTAACAGCATACAATTTTAAGACTTTCAGACGATCTGTTACAATTCTCTTGCACCTGACGAGTTCTCTGCAGACGTGAATATTCATACACCGAGGCCTTTGCAAAAAGCTATTGGAAACGAATATTTAAGGGCGAAATAAAAGCACACATACCCTGAAGTGAAGTGCAAGCAAGTGCGGAAACGATAGTTGACGCAAACAGTCCAGAAGCAAAATTATAAAGTTTATTACAGCTTGACATTTTTTATCAAGTTGTTTGAAAGAAGATCGAACCTGTGTAGCTGCACCCTTCATGTCGCTGGCTGAAACAAACACAGGTGGCAAACACCAGTCATTTGACAAAATTGAAGCGATGGCGATGAAATGAGTACCCAGATTTAGGTATGCATTAAAAATACCAGGTGGTCAAAGTTAATCCAACATATGCCGTGGCTCACGATGATGTCATGGTCCTGGCACGTAAAACCTAGGAAATTATTATTACACTTGAAACACACAAACTGTGGAGCATCCTGCACTGAAGAAGGCCTGGTGTTCGATGTTTCCGCAAGGCAATTGTATGGACATTCTCATCGGAACCTCAAGAATGTGAGGCGCAACTGCTGGCTAGATTATGTACATCAAAGGCACCGTGGAATGACTGCCGCTTGACATTAAAGGGCCCCTAAACCACCCCAGTCATTTTTTGAACATTTCGACACGCGCATCAAGTTGAGAATGCCGTCAAGTTACGGTGAACGAGCACTACGTGCCGCGGCCGTGCCACAAACTTGAAAAACAATCCCGTGCACCTCTGTGGGCATTCCCAAGCCGTGACGACAGCAAGGGACAGCAACCTGGTTTTCGGTGATGTCATCAGAGGCTGAGCTCCTTTGATTGGTCGAAGGAGAACCCTTACTTCCGGTTAGTACGCTGGCAGTTGCACGTACACCCCACCTGTCCTTCCTCATCGTGTGTCGTTTGTGTGGTGTGTCATTTGTGTGGCTGTAACAACTGTACCAGCAAGCAGAACACGGCAGGGAGCGCTAGCACATAGTGTTGGCACAGAACCAACAAAACACTTGCGCAAGCGCCGAGGCCGGTGGAGGAAGGTGGAGGCGTGTGAACCAGAAGTGGACCGTTTGTCAAGTGACATTCAAAGTGTAGCATAAATAGGGCGCAGATAGGAGAGCATAGTCGCAAGTGATCGGCACAAGAACACAAGACAAAGGCGGGACGTCAGTGTCTGCTGCGACGACCACACGAGAAAGAGAGGAATCGCCAGACCCAACGTCAGAGGTCGCTGATAATTCTAGTTGTGCACGCGCACAATCAACAACGGCTTGATGTGTAGCGAGGAAGTCCCAACCCAATAGCAGCGTGATAAGACGACGAATTCTACAACATACGAAACGTCCTGAATGATTAGCCGAGCCGTGCACGCCATAGCAGGGTTTATGTGATGCGCGGTTGCTGTTCACAGGGAGACGTCGGAAAGCGGGATCGTAATTTTCTTTAATTTGCGGAACATTTCCTTGCTCAACACAGACACAGCGGCTCCAGTATCCACTAAAGCTTGCACGGCAACACCTTCAATGAATACCATTATTTCGTTAGCAGGCAGAGATCGAGGGCTTGTAGATTTCGACGGTGGCGCAGTTCATGCCTCTGGAACTGCGGCGGTCAGTTTTCCGTTTGGACGGGTGGTGAACGACGAACCATCGGCGCAATGGAATGTCGTCGTGGAGAGGGCGGCCGACGTGTGTTGAAGGCTTGGCGAGTAGGCGAAGAAGTGTCTGAAGTTGTGTGGGAGGGAAGCGGCGGTGCTGGCTCAGTACGGACGTAGCTGTAGGCTTCGTCCACGGTAGCTGGACGAGGGACGCGCCGGTATCATAAACGCTTGACATGGCCGGGGAGGTGACAGTAGTAGCAGATTGGCTTGTTGTCGGGTGTGCGCCTAGGATTACTAGGCGAGACTGCGGGACGCCGATACGGGGGCACGTGCGGTACTGGCGGAGCGCGCGGTGCATAGATGACGTTTGGCTGACGAGCAGCATCCGCTACGTGGGACAGCGCATATGGCTGCCTCCTCCCGACGTCGGCGTAGCTCAAGGGTGCAGATATAGGGGGTGGCTGGTGCGGTGGACGAAGCTCCTCAGATACTTGCTCTTCGATGGTTTGTCGCAAAGAAGAGGTGAGCCCGTGAGTATTGTTTGGGATAAAGGGTGCAAGAGACAACTGTCGCACCACTTCCTCTCATATAAACAAACTGCTGTATCTGCTGCGTTAAAAGACCAGGATCCGCAGATATGGCACCGACGGTCAAAGCAGGCGTGGCGGTCGAGTTTAAAGCGGGACGTCGAGTTGCAATGCGCTGTTTCCGCAACTCGTCCTAGCTCTGGCAGTGCTGAATGACATCGGCAACTGTTTGAGGGTTTTTGGCCACTAGCATGTGGAACGCATTGTCCTCGATGCCTTTCATTATATGCTTGACTTTGTCAGCTTCGGACATTGCAGGATTGAAGCGGCGGCAGAGGCTTACGACGTCCTCAATATAGGAAGTGAAGCACTCACCAGACAGTTGGGCGCGATCACGCAAGCGCTGTTCTGCGCGGAGCTTGTGAACTGTCGGTCGGCCGAAGACGTCAACGAAGGTGGTTTTGAAAGCGGGCCAGTTAGAAATCTCAGCCTCGTGGTTGTTAAACCAGAGCTCTGCTACTCCTCACAGGTAGAACTGGACGCGGCCAGGTTTGTCTCTGTCGTCCCACTTGTTGTTGACGCTCACTCATTCATACAAAGCGAGCCAGTCCTCGACGTCTTGCTCGTCAGTGCCGTTGAAGAGGACGGGGTCGCGCTCTCTTGGAACACCAGAACTGCGGATAGTTTGAGGGGGGGGGTAGCATTCTGCTGCGCAACGTCATCGGTCATGGCTGAAGGTGAAGGTAGAGTCCGGGTACGGAGTTCCAGGATGGAAAAGAGAACCAGCACTCTCCACCACTTGATAGTACGCGTTTAGCGTTGAGCCAGTGAGGCGTTTATTGAAGACAGCAAAGCTGAATCGACCAGCCGTTCAAGCGGAGCAAGTGCGAGCACCAACAACTGTCCTCGTCTTCGTCTTTTGCTGGCTCTCCTATCTGCGCCCTATTTATGTTACAATTAAACGCGTACTATCAAGAGGAGCACTCGGCGAGGAGGTGGCACTGGTACCTGCAAGCGGCCGGTGCATGGCGCAATCATCAAATGCATGTAACTCCACTGTTTTGGCACCGTTTCGAAAAATTCTTACAGCTACGTGTTCGTTACGAACACTGGCACAAAAGCAACACCACAACTAAATTTTGACCTCTGGGTGGTTTAGGGGCCCTTTAAGGTCAGGTCGAGAAGCATAGCACAAATACGATCCTTGCAGCACCAGAAAAATGGAAAGATACAACATACACGACGGCTCTGCTACACCCGTTACACTGCGATCCCAGCAGAAGCAGCAATGGCGCGTGCTACGTCGGTGGAGCCATCTCTCGGAGAAAACAGCCAAAAGGGAGAGAGAAAATCGATGGCCGTTCGAGTACCATTTGACAGGCACATAATTATCGAGGAGGCTATGTTCTAACAAACAAACATACCCTTGACCTGTTCCATTCTTTCGCCTTTCCCTATAGACCATTTTCACGGGTAGAGGAGGAGTGCTCTGGCAAACCGCACACCGGCACCTAACCTGGCATGGGCCAGGCGGATTGGAGCGCGCGCGCTCATGCTTGGATATGTGCGGCTGTTGAACAATTTGCGTGTTTTGTGGGCTAACCTGGCGTATTTTCTTCTTCCTCAGCCTTTTGACTTACAGTCACTATGCAGACATTTTGCCACTTTGTCCAGAGTGTAACAAATGCAATGACTTTACACACATGCTCTGGAGGTGCCCCTGTTTACAGGAACGACGTCGAGACTTCTCTGAAGAATAATTTTATTCCTTCATCAAGAGTCTGATCCCACTACCACATATCAAGGCTGTCCAGAATGCCCACGACGCGGCAGTGAGGCTAGACCTCCCCATCCCTACGTGGGAGTGGCCGCGATCCTCCCCCTTTAAAACGAGGGTGGATTCCTCCAGGACCTAAACAAAGTTTATCAGTCCTTTTATCTCTTTTATCGTGATGCCAGACAACACATAAAGTCAACAGAAAGCCAATGTGCAGTTTTCTTGGCTGCGCTAACGTCTACAGGAAAAGGACTCCTTTCGAAGGAATTATGAGACGTGAATGACCAGACGAGGAGAGTTCGCAGCTGGGCACTTTTCAAGTAGTATTGTTTTCCTGTTGACGAAGAGTAGCAGCATTCATGGATTACATGATCAAAATGTAAAAGCTCCGTACACTGAGAAGTTCTTGGGAATATTGGAGCCTTATAATTTCTGGCGAATACATTGATGCTGAATGTCGGCTATGACCACAAGAAGCCTGGCCGAGAAGTCTCGCGATGATCAGTCAGTGCGGCGAAGTAAGAAAAATGGAAAACACATACTTTTTTAATGACCGAATAGTGTTTCTTCAACAGATAATATGCAACTTAGCTTTGCCCATTACAAGGTGAACTTTGCAGCAACAGTACATTGAGTAGACGAGAACAAAAAAAACGCACAGCTCTCTTCCAAGGCTGATCATGGGTTTGAGCACGGGTGCGCTCTGCTTTATGTCAGGTGCTGACCTGCCTCACGGGAGGCGGAAAGAAACTCCAGTTGTCTTCACTGATAGGTATGGTAAAAGAAAAAAAAAAAAAAAGAAAGAGGGGAAGGGGTGTGTCCCTGCTATGTCTTGCCTGCGGACTCCACCTATCCGTTCACCAGAGCCAACGGCCGAGCATTGCGTTCCTCATTACCCTTGTTCCTGCGTCTCCCGTTCCTTTGTCGTGATGCAAACACTAGCTCATGCCTGTCAGTCGTGTTACTGAGTGAAAGAAAAAAAAAAGAGAAACAGACAAAGGAAAAAAGAACAGAAACTGCCTAAGGGATGTAAACAAAACCAGCCACTGCTTCACCCCCCCCCCCCCCACCTTTCCCTCGCAAAAATACAACTGAGGGGGGGGGGGGGGGGAAGAAAAGTTCATTTTAATCCCCAAAGGGCGCTCCTGCTTGGCCAGAAAGCGTGAAAACGTGTGCACTTTGCAAACAGAAAGAGCTCACCGTAAATGTACGGCACCACGGTACTTTCGCAGCATCTTCTGCTTAAATCAATGACTATCACAGGCTCAAAGCTTGTTAGCACATTGCACAGGCGAAACTGAGCGCGCCAGAACTAAAATAAAGATTAAGAAACGACCAAAACTGCAGCCACCCCCATACCAGCCATGCAAAAGTGAGCGTTCGCCCAAGCAAGTGGGTTACCAGATCGGAGACGGCTCCGTCCGCTAGGCAACCTAGTGGCGCCCACAAGAAAACGGTCTACAGGTATTTTACTGCTCTCCTGATGGAGGAATATGATGGCTAAGGAGCCATTGTAGATATCCTCTTGCGTTCTTACATAATGCTCGTCTGCACCTTGATTCCATAATGCCCGCATGACTGCCGAGAGGTTTTGGCCGAGTCAAATGCTTTCTTGTAATCTATGAAGGCTTTGTATAGGGTGATATACACATGCTTTTTCTCACTGCCTGCTTGAAATGTGTGCATGCTTTGCACTTGCTCTTTGACCTGTCATGACTTTGCTTTATAAAGGACTTTCTTGTGAGGCACTGCATCATCCTGAGAGCCAGAGCATTGGTAGTGCGAGTGGATCATGTACGTACGACTACAGAATGGGTACTGTTGGCCTCTCAGGCCATTTCTTTCTTTCTCTCGGTAGTCCATGTGTTTGTTGTCCTATGTTCTCTTCGAGCAGGCGCAGAGATGGCACATGCTAAGTGCACGCCATCCAATGCTATTTTGTGAGCCGCCATTGGTGCTGCTGCAGTGCACAGTGAATTCTGGGCTAGCCGCAGCAACGTCGAGTGCGGGGATATGCTCTATGTCAACGCTGGTGGCATGGAGCGTGCCACATGCCACTGAGTGTGCCTAAGTCGTCCATCTTTTGCCGCCGCAGTCAGGCTGGACTATGTTGTCACATGGTCGTGATGGTTTGAAAGCAGCAGAACTCAAGCCGATGTCAGGCGTACTGTTTATTGGGCGAACCTGTGCCCAGCACTGTCAGGCATGCAAAATTTCAAGAATGGTCAACACCGTTCCTGAAGTGACATGCAAGATCAATGTGGCCCGCGTTGTGCGTAACAGAAAGTGATAGCGGTGCTCCCCGCAAACAATCAAAGCGAGCGCACGTGTTACAGGAAGGTGATAACGGCGTTCTCTTTAAGAGGCAAGATGAGTGATGCGTTGTCGAGTCTCGCGTCGCTTTTTAACCGGTCATTTGGTCGTTACAAACGAAAACAACTGCATGTGTCAATATCATGGCTTATAGAACAGCATAGCGACTTGGGTCAGTGGTTTCATGTATTCATCAAGTGTGAAGTGCGGTGTGCACTAGAATGCTGGACAATGCTCATACCTTTCATCCCATGCACGCTGCGCTCCAGGAGTGGTGAAAGAGCAAGCCTGCGATGCGGCTGTCAGGCTAGGCCTTTCAGTGCCAACGTGGGAGCCCTAAATACGTTATTCCATCCATAGTGTGTTATAGGAGACACAGTGGCGATCAGATGAAAAAGAGCATGATGAAGACGATACACACTGCCTACCATAGCACCTCGTGGTAGACGATGCAATAAGGCAGTTTTCATTGCATATGCTGCAAACTTTTAAACCTAATGCTACTAGTACAGTGTAATAACAACATTAAAATTTGACTGGGGTGTAATATACATGTAGACCTGAAACCTCAATTCATTTTTTTAAAGTAATTTTTTTCCTAAAAGCACATTGCATTTTGTTACATTTAGCACCCGGTTTCAGTTGGTGGCAGCTTTATTGCAAGGCGAGAGCCGTGGCGAGGACTGGGGGGTTAAGAAAGGCAAAAGTGGTACACCACCTGTGGTAGTGGCACTGACTGACGAACTTGATGAACACATCTTTTACTTACCTGCAAGCACCATGTGCTTGATTCCTGTTTAGCTATGCATGTACGCCTGTTGGCCATTGCATGCAGCCAAGTTTTTGTGAGAGTGTGTTTCTCATGCCACTGCTTGTTATCTTACAGGCAGCTTTTTGAGCAACTTGATGATGACCTGCAGGGTATCCACAGTTGGGGCAGCCCTGTTCTTCCAGAAGTAAGTGCTTTCCAGGTAGACATTCATGAGGCGTTTGTTTAAAAAATAAAATTGGATAAGCTGACATGACATCAATGGTAGTCTTTATTCTTGGACCCATTTAGCAAGTCACATTTCTGGAAGCACCTATGGTGCCATGCATGCATTTCAGGGCGCTGACATCTCTGTTTGTTGCAATGGTCTTTGCAGTGTCCGTTGTAACATTCTCAGGACCGGATCATTATTTCACCCACGAGCTCTGTCCATCTATGCTGAATGCTTGCTGGCAGAGTATGAGACCATTGCCATATTGCAGCTGAATTGTATCATCGTTGTGATGCTTTGCAACCTCATTTCAGTGCTCAGCTTTTTTAAGGCATGATTTGCGTGTAGTTTAGAAGAACTTGTTGTTGGGCGAGTTGGTGCATCTTAAAGGGTCCCTGAAACGTTTTTTTGACATTGCGTCACTGATTAGGCAACACAATTGTGAAATCATTCACACCATAAATAAAGCGAAGCACCATGCGTTAAGGCAGCTATGGGCTTGTTTCTATTGCCTTCCTCCTTACCACTGCTGTTGCTCCTCAACTCGATCTGCTGCGGAGTGCGCGCTAGCGACGACAGCGCCTCCCGCATCAGCCGCTCTGCCGAGCCTTCCGTAGCGACGTAGCGCCCCGATATCCTCACTGAGGTCGCCCACCTCGGCAGTGCTAGCCTCTGTAATAGAGCGCCGGCGACTCGTGTGTACGCCGCCAGATGCTGCGACGATACCGTTGGCTGAAACGAAGGCGTACGTTGTAGAAGCACGTTGTTCGCAGCTAGGTTTTGAAAATTACATGCACGTGATGGTTCGGGGCCAATCAGCGACCTCCCATTCGTAGTTCGATTGGCGGGGGCGTTTGAAAACACATTTTGGTGAGCCGCTGCGACCTTTTGCGATACGCGTGTTCAAAACCTTATTGTAAATTACACACTTTACGCACAGCGCTGAAATCTGTCCTGTAATGGTCCTAATGACCTGCTCTACTGGATCACCATGTTTGCACAAAATCGTCAAAACCGTTTCAGGGTCCCTTTAACAAAAGGAAAGGAACCCTGCAGAAAAACGCCAGCGACCACATAAACCAGCCACAGACACGAGCGCAGACTTGCACCTGAATTTCATTTCACGAAGACCACATACAAATACACGTATACGTCCATCACTACGCCTGCGCGACACAACACACTTCCTAACTATGGTTGTCGCGAGCGGGAATTGTCAATCAATCATCAACAATACACGTGGGCATCTTCCCGTTCACTGCGCAGCTTGCACATGTAAGCCACTTTTGCCTGAGACCAGGATATTATGTTGATGTCGCGACAGCAAGGCAAGAGCGATATGTGAGGTATATCACATACGAAAAATTGGTCCCGATTGTGTGACACCTCAGTATGTCTGTATAGCAGTGAAATGAAGTTTACAGACAACCGTAGCTAGGAAATGTGGTGTGTCGCGCAGTTGTAGTGACAGAAGTTTGCGCGTATGTATATGTGGTCTTCGTGAAATAAAATTCAGTTGCAAGTTTGCACTCGTGTCTGTGTCTGGTACATGTGGTCGTTGGTTTTTTTCTGTGCAGTTCCTCCTTTTGTTATGATTTGCATGTATACACTTTGTCTTCAGTTAATGTGCAGTGTGTTTATGTGAAGGTTCCTTCTTCATCCTTAGTGCCTCATTTTTGTGTGCTGCATCGTTTTCTTAATCATGAATACGTGCCAACTCACCCCATTTATCAGTTCTACTGAATGTTGCAGGAAACCATATTTGCCGCTTCATAGAGGCAGGTGAGCTGCTAATCCAGCTATTTTTTTTTTTCCACGAATCGTGGCATGCAATGAAGGAGAGAGATTGAATAAAGGTGTCCGCATTTTGTCAAGCACTGCCATATGTTCAGTGCTATCGCTATTAAGAGCACTGGCTCACACAGGCAGTGTTGCAGATTGGGAAATAACCGAAAAAGCTGTTTGGGATGGGTGCTCTGCACATGAAGGTTGTTGCTTCGGTCTCCACATGCAGTGAGTACCGTATTTTCCGGCGTATAAGACACACCTTTGTATAAGACGCACCCCCAATTTTTGCAAGCGTCCACGCAGAAATTACTATATAAGACGCATCGGTGTATAAGGCGCACCTATATTCACTCACTTCCCGCAAAGAAACTTCATAACGTGGTGTTGAGTGAGCATTGTAAAATGCCGTACTTACGTTTCTGAGCGCTAGTCCGTAAGAAACTTCTACTACACCAAACTTGCGAGAAAAAATAATGCACACCCACTGAAACGTTCCGCATGACTGCAGGAAAAACATTTTATGCGTTGAAGCCCTCAAAGTCCTCGTCCTCCGACGCACTTAGCTTACAGCTGTGAAGTATGCAGAGGACTACAGGAACCGGGCAGCAGGCCGTCATTTCGACATCACCGAGAAGATGATCCGCACATGGTGACAGTCGACTGCTAAGCTTCAGGCCATGAAGAGTGACAAGAAAGCTGACTGCAGCAAGAAATCACGATGGCCAGTCCTTGAGGGACGTCTGCACTCATGGATACTTAAGCAGCGTTCCCAAGGTAAGGCGATGTCAAAGGTGCAGCTGCGTCTCAAAGTGCAGGCACTAGCTAAGGAGATGGGCGCCGTTGATTTTGTTGGCGGCCGTCCTGGTGCTCCAGATTTATGCACCGTAAAGCGCTGGCGATGAGGACCCGCACAAGCATGTGCCAGAATCTGCCAGCAGACTTCAAGAACAAGCTATAATCAAAAGAAGAGGCGTGCAGGACACGGACACAAGAAGAGCAGTGAACACCACGAACGCCGACTAACAACTGAAGCACAGCACAGAGGCGAAAAAGAAAGAAGACACACAGCTTATCTGCGCATGCTCGGAATGGTAGCGCCACCTGTCATACTGTTACACGTGCCGTTCTACGCGATAGACAACTGCTAAGACATTCTATCTCCTCTCTGTTTAAGATAATCGACGGTTGACTCACGCATGCACTTCCACTAATACTAATATGCCAGGCCTCAACCAATAAACGCGTATCTTCGTTCCTATGCCTGTACAGGATCTCGGTTTTGTCTAACTCGGGCATGCAGCTACAGACCTGGCAGTGCAAGGATAGATTGGACGGCGTCCCACCTGATAGCGACCTTCTGTGCTGTGCTTCAGTTGTTAGTCGGCGTTCGTGGTGTTCACTGCTCTTCTTGTGTCCGTGTCCTGCACGCCTCTTCTTTTGATTATAGAATGTTACCAACTCGCTCAACTTTCTGTCCTTTTGAAGGACAAGCTTGAGAGATTCCAGGCTTTCGTTAAGAAAGCCATTAAAGACGATGGCATTGGCAACTGCCATATAATAAATATGGACGAGGTGCCACTTACGTTAGACATTCTGATGGAAAGGAGTGTGGCACCTAAAGGTGACAAGTCCGTCACCATCAAAACTACTGGCCACAAAAAAGTGCACTTCACGGTTGTGTTCGCATGTTGCGCCGACGGGCAAAAACTTCCGCCATTGATTATATTCAAGTGCAAGACGATGCCCAAAGAGCCCTTCCCACCTGGCGTCGTCATAGAAACAAACGTGAAAGGCTGGATGAACGAAGAGATGATGGGCAAGTGGCTCGAAAAATGCTTTTCTAAGCGACCGGACGGTTTCTTTCATGCGTAGAAGGGCCTCCTGGTCTTGGATAGCATGCGGGCGCATATAACGGAGCTTACTTTGAAGCGCATCAAGGCAAAAAACTGCACCGCCGCGGTTATCCCAGGCGGCATGACAAAAAAGAGCCAGGCCTGCGCGGAATCGCAGGACAGTGACAGTGTAAGCTGAAGGAGCGACCTTCCTAGAGGCCATTGTAAACGCTTGGGAAAACTAGTGCAAGTACAGGCGGTGGGTATCCCCTGCGCCATAACTCTGCGGTTTGGGCTCCTCTCTGCACAGCGGTCTGCTGTGCCCGACGTCGCCCTACTGCAGCCATGCGCGTAACTCTGCGATTCACTTCTTCAGCAGCGGTCCGCTTCTTGCGAGGAGGCGCCATCAGGTATATCGAAGAGCCATGTCAGGTTGCTGTCGGGGCTGCACACGTCGCCTGTCGCGTGATGCATGGAGCAATGTGACAAAACTGCTTCACGAGGCAGCGCTTCGTAAAAACACATTGCGAAGGCTATGCGGAGGAAATCAGCGCCAATAGATGGCAGCAGTTGTCCTGTTCTTCACGAGGAGCGATATCGGTTACGGACACGGGCGGACACCGGCGGCGGCGGACAACTACGGCGCTGTTGCTGTGATCTCATAACAGCTTACGCTGTAAAATACTTCAGCCGTTGGACATCTCAGTGAACCGCAGTTTCAATGCTCTCCTGATATGTTAGGGAAATACGCTCAGCGCGGACCAACCAGACAAATGAAGTCGCAAATGGCGACTAGCCCAACTCGCTGAACAACAGCGTGGGTGGCGTGGCGGCCGAAGCCGAGCTGAACCCGTCGCGCACCTATCGCCATCTTACGCCGATTTCACTAACTGAGTACAGCTCACTATGTGCAGCCTCCGAAACTCGCACAGCTTCAGTGAGCTGAGAACTCACGCGACTACATACTTTTTTTTTTTTGTTTTTCCATTTTATGTACAAAAAAGACTCATCAGCATCAACACGAGTTTCTCCCAAAAGAACCACAAAAAAAGTACGTATAAGACGCACCTCCGAAAATTTTGAAAAAAAACCGTGTCTTATACACCGGAAAATACGGTAGGTCTTGTTTTCCCACTTTTATTTCTCTTTATCTGGTAATTATGACAGCCCTTTTTCTTAGTTTTGCAATCTGTTGTCGTTAAATGCAGGTTCATGCAGCTGAACCTGCCTGTGACCTCAATGGGAACTCTCTGTTCAGGTTGTGCAGCCACAACTGGCAGTTGGCCCCCCCAACTAAGGTGCCTCCTCCGCTCACTGCATTCACGATGAACAGGTGAGGGTCATCAAAATGTGGCCGTTCTGCTGTGATTATAGCGATGTCTGCCCACATTGCACTTTTTGAGTGGGCTCACCCTCCGTGGTTACTGCAGATGCAATGGTTGGGCGGCACCATTACATTCAGACCGAATTATAACGAATTATGTGAAATGAATTATAACAGTATAACGAATTAGACAAAAGATAGTGTTCCCATTAAAGAGATTTCATGAATTGTTTGCTTACAACGATACCACATATGTATCGGTTATAACAATAAGTTGATCCGAGGGTACCAACTAATGCATTGCGGCCATATGTTCATGACTGCTAATCAAATACAACGATCACCACTCTTGCCTTCTGAAGTGCGTTTTCATTGCTGAACCTGGCATTCGCTGTGCTAAGTTCCCATGAAAACTTGTTCGTGCGAGGGTGCCAGTGGTGTCATGCCCCCGACTGTGCGAAGACGGGCTTTTCCACGGAATGGGAACAAAATGATCAAATAAAGGGGCAGAGACGGAAAGTGAAGAGCGCAGCACTCATAGTGTTAGCCAGAAGCTGAGACTGGTTTTTACAGCAGCAGCCCTCTATTGTTGGATGCTGGTGTGATGCCGGAGCAGCGCACTTTGACAGTCGATCCTGCTTTTGGCGTATCAGGGAAGGCCCCTACTTGTATACCAGCCTGTTGAATGCTGTGTGTTTCATTTAGGGACACGATGGTTGGAAAGCAGGCTTTGTGGGTTTGGAAGAAACACCCCATGGCGCCACACAGCGGAAGCTGTGGGTATTGCTGGAGCAAGCTGCAAGCCACAACGAAGCAAATGATGCGCCTATCCAAGCCCAGCCCAGCTGTAGTCTGCAAGCACATCACTGACGATGCGATCACGGAGAATGTGTCGTCACCACTCAGTGTGGTGTTGCACGATGCATAGAGTTCCCTACAATATGCTATAGTGAAATGTGGCACTAGTGTCTATGGGAGTTTCAAGCAAGACGGTTCAGCCAGTATAGGAATGATGGGTATGACATGATACTCTTTGTTCTTCTGGCTTCACACAGCTTTCCGACTTTCAAAAATCGGTCATTTATGATGAAATGTTGCAGTAAAATGGAAGAGTTTTCAGCAGTTATGTACATGCTTGTTGATTTTTCGTGATTAGAAAATACTGAATGCTCAGGAATTTAGCAATATTACGTGATAATGGCAATGTTGCCTCCTCTATTTGTGCCCAGATTTAGCAGTGTCCATAAAGGTTTAAGTTCCAGACATTTATTTATTTATTTATTTCAATATCCGGCCAATTGGCTCAAGCAGGAGCGGCAGTACACATTGTGGGCCCCGTCTCCGCTCAGGGGGGGTCAGTGAGCCGCAATTCGCATGACACGAGCCAGCAACGCTGAGAACAAGAACCACTTTTAATTCAAGACTCCAAAAGAATCACAACCACCTTCCAGCCCGGCACAACACGGCACTAACGTATACAGGAGGGCCACAAGGCCAGAACGAACAACTCCCGTAGACTGGCGGTCCAATGGAACCTACGGCGCAAAACTTAACGGCATGAAAGTAGGTGTAAAACACAACGGCTCGAAAGCAAACTCACGCACAACTCGCAGTGGAGGACAAGCCAACGACTCGCCTTAGCGGACGCCCCAAACCGGCGTGGCCTCTGCTCTGCAGCACTCACGGAGGAAACCATAGCGCCTAGCGCGACCGTCACTGCATCCAATCGTCCTGCCGCCCACCAAAAAAGCCCCCGGGCTCGTCTCACCTCCCTTCTTATCGGCCGGCCACCTTCACGCCTCCTGTGGCCTTTCGACGCTGCCGCTCGTCACGCGCATGGGCAATGCGCGTGTGTCCTCCTCGCCCTGCCTCCAACGTGCGTGCTGCAGATAAGGGCCCATCGGCCTGACACTCCCCCCCACACAAGAATGGACACTCCAGTGAGTGTCATAGTCCACAGACTACTAAGGGCAATAATGAAAACCACAGACAATAGAAAAGGGGAAACTGAGAAGCAGTTCTGAATTAGTCTACACAGTTCGTTGGGCACCACAACAGTTCATAATTAGTCGCATGTCCTTGCCTACACAGTTTTTCAGGCACCACAATGCATCACCATTCGTCGCATGTCTTTGTCCTGATGGTTACACCGAACGGAGCCTGCCCACACGTCACACAACAGTTCGTGCCCTGTCTCTGTCCCGCCAGTTGCACAGAATGGAACGTGCACGTAGCGTTGGTCGGCGTTCCATGACGAGTGTGGTTTGTCACGGGCTAGTTGGCACTGAAGTTGCTGCGGGGTGTTCTACGAAAGGCAAGGTTATTACAGCAGGGCAATAAAAAGGCACCGCATCTTGATTGACAAACAGTGTATGCACAGGACAGCAATGTCGACGATAGCTGGGTAATGTGTTTACGCGTCTTGTGGGCGCTCATAGTAAGCTTTGAGGTCGCACACGTTTACAGGGCCTGTTACTCGACCAGCGCGTTTGTTTTTGAGAAGGTATGCCAACCTAGAAATTTGCTTTGCAATGACGTAGGGACCGTCCCATTGTGGTGCGAGGGAGGCAGCAAACCCTTTTGCTGCATCACTGAGTGGATGCGTGCGGTGGAGCACCTCATCACCGACCGTGAACTCTAGAGGTCGCCTGCCCTTGTTATAATGATTGCAATATTCCAGGCGGGCTAGTTCCAAGTTCTCCCTGGCCTCCCGCAAAGTTTCGCTCCAGCGACTGGAGAGATTTTGCGCGAATGTCGCGTAGTTGCAGCGCGGTGATTCGGAGTCATGGGTGAGCTCATGTTCGATAGGAAACTTGAGCTCGCGACCTAATAGAATGGCTGCTGGAGTAAAGCCAGTTGAACGATTCACTGTTGTTCGCGTGGCGAATGCCATTTCCTGTACGCGGGCATCCCAGTCCCTGTGCCGGTCAGTGAAAGCCACCAACATTGTTTTAAGGTTTCTGTTGACGCGCTCGGTAATGTTGGCCTGAGGGTGGTTAGGTGTCGTTCTTTTGTGGTGTACACCAAGAACTTTGCAAGTGTCCGCAAATATTCTGCCTGTGAAATATGTGGCATTATCTGTTATTTGCTGCTTTGGAAAACCGAAGCGAGTGAACGTCTGTAGCAGACAATCCCAGATTACTTTTGAATCCAGCCGGCGTAACGGGTACAGCTCTACCCATTTCGAAAAGTGGTCAGTGACTACTAACAAGTATCGACACCCCTTAGCTGATCTGGGGTACGGGCCCATTGCGTCACAGGCAACGATTTCCCATGGGTACCTGCTTTCCACAGATTGCATGAGGCCCGGTGGTTTGCCTCCCCTCGGTTTTGCGGTCTGGCAGGTAGGGCAAGTTTGAACGTATGTTATGACGTCCTTTCTCATGTGCGGCCATGTGGCGACGCGACACAACTTTTCAAAAGTTCTCTTGCCATCACTGTGACCGGCGAGGCGTGTGTCATGAAAGTACGCCAAGAAAGTTTTGCGTAGGGTCCGAGGAATGAAAACACGGAACGGGGACTCATCGTCATGAGTCTCCAGTGAGAGTACGTTACGCAAGAGCAGGCCGTCCTCGGCTTGCAAGTAGCTGCCATAGGTGTTTGTGGACCGTGTGTTCCCGGTGGGACTAGCAGTGCCCAGGCCACTGCATATCTGCTTGCACTGGTCGTCGCTTCTCTGAGCGTTGAGGAGCTGCTGTCGTGAGACCAGTGTTCCCCAGGCATCTTCAGGCACTGTCACAACCAGGACCTCGGCGGCTGGTTCACCATCCCCGGACAGTGGCGCTCGGGAAAGCGCGTCAGCCACTTTGTTACCAGTGCCTTTCCTGTACTCCACTGTGTAGTTATATTTCTGGAGAGAAAGGGCCCACCGGGCCAGACGACCGGATGGGTTTTGCAGCCTTGACAACCATGACAGCGCCTGGTGATCGGTTTGAATCGTAAATGCAGCTCCATCCAGATACATGTCGAATTTCTTCAGCGCGAATACGATTGCAAGGCACTCTTTCTCTGTTACGGTGTAGTTCCTTTCTGCGCCCGAGAGCGTGTGGCTCGCAAATGCTAGCGGGTAAAGCATCCCTTGATATTCTTGGAGCAAAACTGCTCCAAGGCCATAAGTCGGTCTGCACCATGAAGTTTAGGTCAGGGAGGCGCAGCCGTGCTGTATCAGCGATAGCCTCCGACAGAGATGCTGCCTGCTCCATGTTAGTCCAAGACCAAGTGGCGGTAGAAGCCCGCCATACCCAAAAACCGTTGCAGGCTCTTAACACCCGTTGGCGTTGGAAAATGCAGGATGGCCTGAAGTTTCTGTTCATCTGGCCGTATTGTGCCTTGCTCGACAATGAAACCTAAGAGGTTGATCTTGTTTGCGACCAACTGAACTTTCCGGGGGTTGATGGTGATGCCTGCGTCCTGCATTCGTTGTAGTACAGTGGTTAGGTGGATCAGGTGCTCGTCGAAGGTTTGCTAAAAGACTACCACGTCATCCATGTAAGCCATTGCATAGTTGAATTTGGCATCTCGAAGCACAATGTCCATGACGCGCTGAAATGTGGCCGGTGAATTGCATAATCCGAAAGGTAACCTCGAAAACTCGAACAATCCCCTGTGGCAAGTAAATGCTGTTTTCTGAGCATCGCATTCTGCTAACGGGATTTGCAGGAAGCCTCTGCTACAGTCGAGGGTAGTGAAGAATTGGGCGGCCCCAAGGGAGTACATAACAGAGTCGATTGATGGAAAGGGGTACGAGTCTCGAACCGTGATGGCGTTTAACCGACGGTAGTCAACGCACAACCGCGCAGAACCGTCCTTCTTTGGGGCTAAAACAACTGGAAACGCCCAGGGACTGTTGGACACTCTTACAGCGCCGGTGGCGAGCATTTCGTCGAGGGCAGCGTCCAGAAGTTCACGCTTGTGGACGCTGAGGGGACGAGGATTGAAACGGATAGGGCGGACGTCGCCTGTGTCGATACTGTGTTCCAATACATTAACCCTGCCAGGAGCCTCTGTGAACATTGCCGCAAAGGGCTTTAGGGCTGTTTCGATTCTGGCTTTTAGCTGTGATGGCCCTTTGAAGGATTCGATAATAGTAAAGAAGTCCTCCCTGGTCTCAAAGAACGGAGGCACATTTGTTGCAAGCAGATCGGGCTGGGGTTGTGGCGAAGTAGTCACAAACGTGAGTGGTTTTGCATTGACGCCATGGCTGTAGGTGCCCGTACGGACATCAAGCACGATTCCCGACTTGGCTATAAAATTGCGGCCCAAAATCACGGGGCAGGAAAGTCCGGGTAGGTGTATGAAACGTTGCCGAAGTTTTCGGCCATCGAGTCTAACCGCTAAACGAGCTGCAAGCGTAGCAGGGACAACATGAGCAGAGGCCACGCGCAGATTAGTGTTTACCCTTCGCAAAGTCAAGCCTTTAATCTCGCAGGCATTCTTGATGTGATCCCCGAAAACAGAAACAGCTGAGCCAGTATCTAAAAGAGCCGGGACCTTTACTCCTGCCATGGAAACCATCACCAATGGTGCTTTATCGGCGTGGGAAGCGAGGAGAGTGAATGTAGACGGATGATCGCTCACCGTATTGTCGAGTACACCAAGGCTGTTATCGGGCAGGGAGCACTTCGCAGGAGCGTTGTTTGCTCGGTTGTCTGGTAGTTCGAGCGGGAAGGGATGCGGCTTTGTCCCTTTGGGCGTGCGTTGCTTTGTCGAAGGTTTCCCGCGGCTGTGATTCCTGGCGGCTGGATGATGTGAAGACCAAAACACCCGGTGGCCAGGCCTCTGCAGCGCGCCTGGCTGCTCTTGAACACGAGCCGTAGCCCACGGAGGAGCCGCAGTAGTTCTTCCAGGATCTGCGTAAAGTGAGAGGACCCCGGGGGGTGGTGAAATGTTGGCCGGCGATTGGCATGCGCTCACCATCGCCGGCCCCGATCGTTTCCCCGGCGGCCAGAGCGTGGTTTGCTTGGGCACTGGCTCTTATAGTGGCCCCGACCTCCACACTGGAAGCATACCAGAGGGTTCCTGCTTGCGCCTCCGGCACTAGAATGGGCGGCGCCCGGTGTGGGTGTCCCACGTTCCTGTGTCGTTGACGGGAAGGCGGACGGAGCAGGCAGATTGTGGTGGCTGAATGGGTCTAGAGCCCTTGGTGGGGCCATCGGTGAGGCCATTGGGTTGGACCGACCGTGCCACGCACAGGATGGCTCGAGAGTGGATTCAGGCGGTGGCGGTGGTTGGTACGTGAGCTCCGCCAACATGGCGGCCTGAATATCACCCGCTGCTGTAGCGAGGGCGTCGAGTGAAGGGAATGAACGACCTCTCAAGTACGCCTGAAAACGCGGATGCGACTGCTTAACTGCCCGAGTCACTCTTTCCGCTTCAGATGCCGAAGGGTCCGCGCGGTCGTAAAGCTCCTGTAAGGACCGTATGTATTCTTGGAGGCTTTCTTCCTCAGCCTGTGTACGGCTGCGAAGTTCATCTTTCATGCGAACGACGTAGTCAGGGGGCAGAAATTCGGCACGGAATAGCTGCTCAAAGTGAGACCAACTTTGGAAAGACTGACGACAACGCCAACGTGCGGCAGAGCCAGACAGGGCGACGGGCAGGACGGGTAGTAGAAGAGTCTCATTTGGGAGGGCCTGCGCGTCGCGATAATCTTGTAACTCTTGCAAAAAGTCTGCGACCGATTTCTTGTCTGTGTGGCCCTCGTACGTAGGCACGGCCAGCGGTAAGCGAAAGCTGTCGGCTGGTGTAGCCTGGCGTTCTAGCAACGCGGTCAGCTGCTCGACGATATGAGGAGTATCTGGCGCGGACGCGTCCTGTTTCAACTTGTCAGGCATTATATTAGACTTAAGGTCCGTAGGGCTTTTACCTTCGCGAGCTGTAACTGTACCGGAACGCAAGAGCATTGGAATATGCGCAAGGCATATTGCGAGTGCGATGGGCCGACAGGACGGGTGCCTTATGCGTGCGGTTCTCAAACGAAGCTCGACTACGTGCGAAAAACCACGTTGGGCGCCAGGTGTGGGTCCCGTCTCCGCTCAGGGGGGGTCAGTGAGCCGCAATTCGCATACGAGCCAGCAACGCTGAGAACAAGAACCACTTTTAATTCAAGACTCCAAAAGAATCACAACCACCTTCCAGCCCGGCACAACACGGCACTAACGTATACAGGAGGGCCACAAGGCCAGAACGAACAACTCCCGCAGACTGGCGGTCCAATGGAACCTACGGCGCAGAACTTAACGGCATGAAAGTAGGTGTAAAACACAACGGCTCGAAAGCAAACTCACGCACAACTCGCAGTGGAGGACGAGCCAACGACTCGCCTTAGCGGACGCCCCAAACCGGCGTGGCCTCTGCTCTGCAGCACTCACGGAGGAAACCATAACGCCTAGCGCGACCGTCACTGCATCCCATCGTCCTGCCGCCCACCAAAAAAGCCCCCGGGCTCGTCTCACCTCCCTTCTTATCGGCCGGCCACCTTCACGCCTCCTGTGGCCTTTCGACGCTGCCGCTCGTCACGCGCATGGGCAATGCGCATGTGTCCTCCTCGCCCTGCCTCCAACGTGCGTGCTGCAGATAAGGGCCCATCGGCCCGACAACATAAAAGAAGTGGCACAAACTAGAACTAATACAGAACAATAAAGGCTCGAGAACAAAAACACAATGGGTGCATAAAATTAATAGCGCACATATATAGTGAAATGAAACAAATTCAGCACTAAGAAAACATTTAATCTGGCCGCGGCGGCTGCATTTCAATGGAGGCGAAATGTTGAGGCCCGTGTGCTGTGCGATGTCAGTGCACGTTAAAGAACCCCAGGTGGTCGAAATTTCCGGAGCCCTCCACTACGGCGTCTCTCATAATCAGAACTGGTTTTGGGACGTTAAACCCCACAAATCAATCAATCAATCAAGAAAACATTTAATCTAACCAAAAATATGCTCTTTCAGAGACGGAACGAAGTGTGGTGGCATAATGGCTGAATCTGGAAGTCTGTCCCAGTCCTCTACAGTAAAACCTCGTTAACACGTAGTTGGCGGGGACGTGGGAAAAATACGTGCTAACCGGTCGTATGCCTTAACCGAAAACCACGAATTAGCCGCGACTTACCTTTCAAAAGTGAAGAAAAGGTAATGAGTAATATTCACAGTACACAGCTTTTTTTATTCAGAAGCAACTGACCAAAAGTCGGTCAGTGTCAGTTGCCTCCGCGGAGGCCTTGAAGCGACAACAGCATCCTCGAATTCCGAGAGACTGCGGGCCAACTTTGCCATGAGGCCTTTTTTCTCGGCAAATGCCCTCATCACAGCCACGGCGTCAGCAACTGCCGTCAGAGATGGACTTGGATCTGGATCCGCTTCGACGTCGTCACCGTCGTCATCGTCGTTCTCGTCATATTCAGCTTCATGTGGCACAACAGCGGCAACAATCTCACTGTCTGTTAGGTCAGGAGATGTTGCCACGTCGCTGTCGAGGTCACGGAAGGATTCGAAGTGCAGAGCCTCGGCACTACCTTGACGCTCCAACACTTCCGTGAGCAGGCTGTCGCAGTCGTCGGCACACTCTTCGCTATCGCCAGTATTCTCGCGCACCACGAACTTTGCTCGAGTGAAGCAGTTCTGCACTGTGGTGGACTCCACCTGCTGCCACGAGTAGGCTAGCAGGTGTATTGCGCCTAGCATGTCGATGCAGTACGCCTTGCCGCACTCCATTGCGAGCAGCATTCTGCGTAGCAAGTTTTTTCTGTACAAATGCTTCACTGAGCGAATGATGCCCTGGTCGAGGGGTTGTGCAAGCGCCGTGGTGTTCGGCGGCAAGAAGAAGAGTTCGATTGCGCTCAAGTTGTCCAGCGCAACGTGTGCAGATGCGTTGTCGAGCACAAGAAGAATTTTTCTTTTTTCTCCTGCAAAACGCCGATCCAGAAGCCTGACATATTCTTCGAAAAGCTTCGAAGTCATCCAAGCTTTTATGTTGCTTCTGTATATGACGCCCGAGGGCAGGTGGGCATCTTTAAAGCACCTCGGTTTCGCAAACCGCCCAATAACAAGCAGTGGCAGCTTTTGGCTTCCTGTCGCGTTGACCGTGAAAGCAACCGACAGCCTTTCTTTGGCATGCTTGCCACCAGTGCAATTTTCACCCTTGAACGCCAGCGTTCTGTTGGGCAGAAGTCGGTAGAAGAGTGCCGACTCGTCCAAGTTGAAGACGTCTTCCATGGCGTAGTTGGCTAGAGTTGCCGGCAGCAGCCCATTCTGCCATTCTGTGGCACCTTCGTGGTCCGCATGTGCTGCCTCTCCGCACACCACCCTGGCACTTACGTTGTGGCGCGCTTTGAACCTTGCTAGCCAACCATTGCTGCAAGAAAAGTTCTTGCAGTTCATTTGACTCGCAAATATTTCTGCCTTTTCGGCGAGCAGGGGTCCACTGACTGGCAAGTTTTGCGCCCTGGCTTTCTTCAACCACAACACCAAGGCCTCTTCAACCTCGGGAAAGGCGGATCCCCGCAAGCGGCACCTCTTAATGTTCGATGCAGCACCGCTCCGTAGCTTTTCGCGTAATTTCCATATGCCGCAAACTGTTGTTAAGGGCAGTCCCCATGCACGTGCGACAGTGGTCTTCGTAGTTACATTTTCAATACTACGAATGATGTCCAACTTTTCCTTCACGCATAGTACACGATTCTTTTGTCCAGGTTTTGGCATTGCTTCCTTTCTCCGGACGAAACCTTGCGAAAATATTCTGTCGATGATCGACAACCATGAACGGCACCACTATGCACGCAACACTCAGGACGAAGTCACTTGCGCGCTCCGGTCGCCGATGACACACGTGCAATGCGGTCACACGTATGTACAATCCAGTTGCGAAGCAGCAGCAGTATGGGCAGGTCGGAACACGAGAGTGATGGTTGCGGCGATGGGGCTTTTAGCTACGCTGCGGCTGCGCTCCCCGCGTTTGGAGACCCAATCTAAAAGAGGAAGCCCTATCTCCATCACCATCACCAACATGGCGCCGTCCATAGTGCCGTCGATACGCAGCATCGCTCGGTACACCGACTGAATTGCAGTTTCCACGTTTCTTTTTCAAAAGCGAAAAAAAAAAAAAAACGAATTTGCAGCGCAACATGCTGTTCGCATACTGTGACTTAGTGAAAATGGTACGCGCAAACCGGTACGCATTCTACGAGGCACTACGCCGTAAGCGGTCAGTCAATACATTGGTTTCAATGGGGGTTCGGCCGGGGAACTGTAGCAACTACGTTTTAACCGTAACTACGTCGTAAGCGGGTACATATTAACGAGGTTTTACTGTATAGTTATGGGAAAAAAGCTATTTTGAAATGCCTCAGTTTTAGTGAAAATTGGTTTCAATGTATGAGGTCTGGTGTGTCTTGTTTGTTGAGTTGTAATAGGACGAAGGTATGGCAAATCACTTATGTTCAAGTTACCAGCCAAAATGTTATGTAGAAATTTTACAGTGGAACCCCAGTGTTACATCCCCCAGTTTTACGACGACCCGCATTTTACGATGGATTAGTCCGGTCCCAGTGAAAGTTCCATAGACACAATGCGTTAAAAACCTCAATTATACGATGCAATCTTACGAACCCGCGTTACACAATGATCCACGCGAAGCAAGGGGAGCAAACGGCGAAGAAAAGGGAAGTGCCCGCGGGCGTCTTTTGTCACACCGGCTCTTTGTCACCCCTCCGTATGCCGAGCACTCGGGAAACCGGTTCGTTTCAGCTTTCCGCTGCCGTTCGTTCGTCTTTCCCTGGCCCTCCCAGCAGCCATCGGCGCCGCGAGTAGTGGCATAGAATGGCGCGGTTGTTGTCTTCCCCCATTCCTTTCACCCTTTCCGACCAACCATCTCTCTCCCGCTCTCCTGCGATCTCCCTCCTGTGATAACGAAAAGCGAAGCGGCATACACAAAGGCAGACATCGCAGCGACAACCATGACGAAAAGCGAAGCGGCACATAAAGGCAGACATCGCGGCGACAACCACGAAGCAGGCGCTAACCCTAACCGTAGCAGACGACGCACGGAGCAGCCACCGGAGAAGGCCACCGCGTCATCACGCGCAGCAGCCAGTAGCGGTTGCATGTTCCCCCACTCTCTTGAGGAGCGCGCGCTTGGCGAATCGCAGCTTCGCATCCAAGCGCGGGATACTCGAATGCCCCCACGAGCCCCCCAATCATGTGCGAACCATGCTCCCACCACGCCACCGCAGCTCCTGCCGACAGCGGTGGAAAAAAGCGCACGACTTTAAAACAAAACCAAAATGGCACCGACCGGTTGAATGGCACATGAACGGCGCTCGCTTGAAGTTGTGCTGTTTCGGAGTGTGTTTGAGCAGCACAGCAGCTGCTGCTGCTCGTAATATATTTGATATGAAGTAGTTTTAGGACGAATTAGGCGCTGATAATTACAGGAGGGGTAGTTTATGACACAAGTGCAAATATGCGGTTTTCCGAAAAGCGTGTTTTTCGTGATTTTTCGACTTTAAAAGTGCGTGCCATGTTTCGCTATGGCTGTTGCGAATCACACCAGTGGATTGCGGTGCACTCAAGGGCATAAATTTTTCTGTTCGGATTTTACGACGCCCACATTTTACGACGCTTTTTCGCGGTCCCGAGAACGTCGTATAATCGGGGTTTCACTGTTATGCAGTGAAACTTTCTTCTGGAAAGTAAAGAAAATATTTTGTTTTCAGTCATGAGCGCGCTAGGGGATCTGTTCGCTTATATTTATTAAAGATAAATCTAGTGGCCTTGCGCTGAATCATTTCAAGGTGATTAATATCTTTTAATGTATGAGGATCCCAAATTTGTGATGCATATTCTAACTTTGATCACACATAAGTGTTCACAGCAAGCAAGTGCACTTGAGGAGAAGCATAACGTAGCCTTCTACGCAAGAAGCACAACTTCTTAAATGTCTTCGTGCATATTTCTGTAATATGTTTAGTCCATGTTAATTTGTTGGTAAAAATGACTCCAAGGTATTTGTAACTGTCAACTGTTTGAATAGGAACGCTGCTGGAGTGGTACTCAAATATTGTCGGGGCGTTTTTTCTTGTGATTCTCAATAAAACTGTTTTCTCTACATTTAACTGCATATTCCAAGAGCAGCAACAAGAATTTATGTTATTAAGCGCTTGTTGGAGTACGTGTTTCAACTTAAACATTTTTGCTTTTGTAAATGACGTGCAAACATTTTAAAGTACATAAAATGTACGTTCTTCTAAATATAACAAACGGGCAAGTGCTGCACTGTATTTTGACAAACTGTATGGGTCAAACCACTGCACGAGGCCGTAGCATTAGCGCAGTATTGCCCAGCATTTGGTGATTGGTTTTGCGCAAAACGTGCTGTTAAACTGCGTTGGAGACTGCACCCGAGCCTTGATCTGAGCTGACTTTTTGAGTGTCGTCTGCAGGCGCGTCCGTCTCTCGTCCAGTCGGCATCTGCTAATATGATAACTGTACGCCTGCTTGGAACGTTTGGTTGATGTTGAATGAATGAGACAGCGCAATTGAAGTTCTGTAGATATACAAACAGCATTGTCACAAGGAATGTGTGTGAGCCGTGAAAGCAGCCCCACGCTTGCAGTTTCTGTTGCATCTGATGCAAAAAAGAAAAAAAAAAAAAACTGCGAAACTGCATTGACAAGGTTCGAAAGACGCGGCGGAAATATTGGTTAAGTTAGGTCAAACACCGCTGTGAATAATACGTGTGGCCATCAACAAACACACGCCTTAAAGAGACTGTATGGTACCCGATCATTGCATACGGCGTTAGTAAATGTGGCACTTTGATGCTCTCTAGCAGTCAAGTGTGCACTACGGCAGCTGCCTTCGTCGCATACGATGAAGTGTAGCAGTGTCACTCGTGTCACTAGAGCTACAAAAAACCAATAGACAAATCGACTGGAAGTTTTGAAGCTGCAAGCATGAAGACTAGACGAATCCACATACTACCCATAATTTCTATGGCTGCTTCACGATTGCAGCACCAGAGTTGCCGCTAGCATATTTCAGAAAACTATGGCGCGATGGTGACGAAAAAAATGGACACTGGCTTGCCTTCAACACCATGCAAAGTGCGCAGTCTGAGAACGAGTCGCTCAACGTCGATTACTGTATGCACACATGAAGGCCAGCACGTGCAGGAAATGGATGCGGTGCACATGGCAGTGGCCACGAGCAAGTGCATATATTTCAAGCTACAGTGCGCACCAAAGCTTCAGGCACTCGCTAAACGTGGTAAGACATGTTTTGTTTCTTTCCAAAGCGTGCGTCCTGGAATTTCTCTCTTTCAGTGCAACTGAAAATTTCCAGTGGGGGGCTCGTAAAGTACAGTGGAACACCGTTCATACGTTTTTCAGCGGACCGGGGAAAAAAACGTAACAGCCAGGAAAACGCAAGAGTGAGGAAAGCTCCGAAAATGAATGAGAACAGGGCTGCTTTGACTTAAACAATTTCTTTCAGCAAGGTGAGCCATCTAGGTCGCCGATCGATAATTCGGACAGCCGCGCGGTACCGCCAATGCCCCCCAAGACTTAATGTGTTAAGACGACCGATATTTCGGACGGTTTCTAGCTCTAAATTCGATAATTTGGACTCTGTTCGCGGCTATCGAGCGCAGTGAATGGGCCGAAATTATAGCCTCCGGCGCCCCGATGAGAGAAAGTATGGCCTCAGAGATCGCAATCAAAACTGTGATCATTGAGGCTTAGTTCCATCGTGACGCGCCAATTTTGGAGGCAAGTCACTGCGATCACCGCATCCTGTTCTGGCACCCCGTGCGTGGTTTGTGATTGCGAGTACGGCTGGTCAGCTGGTCACGTCGGGTCTGCAGTCGCTCGACAGCGCTTTCATGTTCCGTCTTCAGTGCTTGTTTACCGTATTCACCCACCCACAGAATTTGTGCCCTTGCATAATTTGCGCACCCCTGTATTTAGCCAGATTTACAAAAAAAAAAAAAAAAAAGGAACTCATATTTTGCACTCGCCGTCCGGCCCGAGCCAGCTCGCCGGCGTGCGCACGGACAGACTTTAGACAGCTTCATGGCCGCGCCCCTCACTGCGCAGGCGAGTGCAGTCATATGCAAAAGTGGCTGCGAGTGCAATGTCCCTTTTTCTGATTCTTTTCTCCGGGAACCCCCTGGAGCCAAGTAGGATCGCTAAAATAAAAGCATGCGAGTGGGGGTGACGAAAACAGCTGCAAGCAGAGATCAAACGTGCCCCCCAGCCCATCTCAGTCGCTTGGAGGTGATAACATCACCCCTATCAGGACGCCTGCAGTCAAAGCGGGGAGTAAATGCCCCGGCCGTCTTTAAAAGGACCCTGAAACAGTTTTGGTGATTTTGTACGAACCCGTTGCACCAATAGCCCATGTCCTTCTGATCATTAGCATAACAATATCAGCACTCTGCATTAAGCGTGTAATTCGCTACAAAGCTTTAAATACGCACATCATGAGAAATCGACGCGACTCAACTCAAAGCGTTTTCAACCGCCCCTCTCCACGGGACATGCAATGGGTGCCACGAAGCGCAAGCCACAGGACATCACGAACACCGAAGGGCCAGCCAATGGTATCGTAGCGGCATCTGGTGGCGTACACACGAGTCGCCGGTGCTCTGTTACAGAAGCTAGCATTGCCGAGGCAGGCGACCCCATTAAAGTTATCGGGGCGCTGTGTCGCTACGGAAGGCTCAGCACAGCGGCCGACGTGGGAGGCGCAGTCTTCGCTAGCGCCTACTACGCAGCTGATCGAGTTGAGGAGGAACAGCGGTGATAAGGAGGAAGGCGACAGAAGTAAGCCCATAGCTGCCTTAGCGCAAGGTGCTTCACTTTATTTGTGGTGTGAATGATTTCACAATTGTGTTGCCTAATCAGTGACACAATGTCAAAAAGACGTTTCAGGGACCCTTTAACGAGCATGAAAAGACGGGGGAGAGGGGAGGGAGTTGTCGCTCAGCTGTCGAGCGATCGCATGGCTGTGAGGTAGCGCTGGCGCTCACGCTATCTCGGCAGCCATCAGTGGGCGGCGATTTCTGCAAGCGTGACCAAGACTGTCAAAAGTCAAATCAAAATAGCAGTGCCCGGGCAGGTACGGCGTGCCAGGTTGCGACGCATCATGCGGGAACAGGCCCACAGTTGTGGCATAACAGCGGGGTTCGCAGTACATGGGATCCTATGGGAGCTATGCTGGGACTGACGAAAAACAATGTAACAGCCGGGAAAATGCAGCAGTGAGGAACACAACAGCGGTGTTCCACTGTATATGCCTGGCAGCCTTTTTTTCGTGGCAGTTGAAATATAGCTATTATAATGATCACATCTTTAGTTTTTTTTCGATATTGTAACGGTTACAAAGAATGGGGCTTATGAAGGAAGCAGATCGGCTGAGAGAGAAAGATGGTGAAGTGATTCAAGGGAATGGCGATCGTTTGAGTGTTCGGGGTGTCATGGATCTCGGGAGCGTTTGCAGAGCATGGATTGTGAGAGATGCTTGAAAGATGATGTTGTTAGGACAGAACGTTATTTTATACCAAGGGAATATAAAGAATGCATAAAGCAAGAGAAAAACAAAACTTTACACACCAGAAAAAGAACGAAAGTCAACAATAAAGAAGTGAACAGCCTAATTTGTCTGCGGCACTCAATGTTTCTCTGCGTTAGGCGCAATCCTAACTGCAGTCCACTAACAGTGTGGCTCGCTTCCATGCACACGGTGGATGCCAAAGTTCAGCAGCCTTACTTTGCCATGTGGACTTGACGACTGAGTCCGCTTGGTCCTCGTCAGTATCGATGAACTGGATAGGCAGTAGTCGTCGCTCAGGTAGAACCCATACGACCCGCTGTTCTCCGCCGTCCGTCCTCCCGGCTGACGTGGCAGTCACCGGTGCCAAGTTAAGCCTGCTTGCAGCCTCGGCCTCTACTTGAAGTGGCGATGTGTCGTACTAGGGAATTGCCGCTGGCCGACCTTCGAAGGGGGATTGCGGCCGGTGTGTCCGGAACTGTTGGCTGCAGCACCTCCGAGGAGCCTTGCCCGAAAGTCTCCGACGTCCACGGCCATGCCACGAAGTGCCAGCGTCAGGGCTCCCGAACTGAACACCCGCTGCTCCCGTCAATAGAGCAGAACTGCCTTCTTCGGCCGTCACCACCCAGCGTTGACCATTTTCCGATTGCAGCTCGGGTCGCACGCCACGAGCCAGCCGTCCGCCAACCACGAACATGGATGCGTCAACCGCGCGTGCTTTCTGGCTCCTCTCCATTCTTTCCCGCGCCATCTCTCCTTGTTGCCATGTGGTGCTTGCTTTGGGCCCCTTTACTCACGACAATGGCTCCTGAAAGTTAAAAAAAAAACTCTTCTTTTGTGTCATAGTACAGGCAGTCTTGAAAATACGCAGCGCTCTCTATTTGGTGCCTCGCCACACACTTGCCACGTGCACTTCTTAAGTCACGTTACACCACAGTTAAATAAATCAATTGTCCCTAGGCGTAACAAGCACTGTCTCTGAGTGTCAGGTTCGCAAAGTGCAGGGACTTGCACAGTAACCAAAGAGTGGCGCTGCCAGCACGTTGAAAAATCAAAGAAACAAAGGCTCGTTCTTTTTTCTCTTCTCTCTTCTCTCTTAAGCCAGTGCGGCTCGGCAACATCAAATGGAAAAGGAGGGTGCCGGCTTGGCGGTCTACGCTTGCTGCGATCAGGTTTGAAGTGAGACAGGAAGGACACACCCGCGGCGACAAGATAGCCTGGTCGAAGGATGCAGGCCTGCCTCGTGCACGCTCGCAAGCACGCACACGTGCACTCACTCTCACCTCACAGTCTCTGTGCCTTCGAGCATGTCAAGCGCGACGCCACCGCTTCGCATTCTATTGTGGCAGAGAAGGTGCTTCGGGTTGCTGCTCGTGCAAAAGTGACAAAATTTGCAGCAGATCTTTAGGTTGTCGGCGGAGAAAATTCGTTATTTCGAGGGGGTCTCCCGCTGCCACTTCGTTACGTAGAGGTCTGTCACATATGCGGATCTCGGAGGGCGAATACCGAGCGTGGGAGAGGGAGATACTCGTTTGGCAACGATAGCGTTGTGAGCACGGCAAACCAGGCTTTTATGACACAGCACACGGCAAACCCAAAAAATGAACAAAATATATACAAGCCGAAAATAAACTAACACCGATAAATGCCTACTAATCAAAATTAACTAGTTACTCTAATGATAGTAATTGTAAAGCCCTGGATAGGGACTGTTTCGAAAAAAATTACCTTATGTATCTCCCACCCAGACTGCGTGCATCACCCAGGAGTGGCTGGGTGACAACCTCTACGAACGCGTCACTCCCAACCTGCGGCCTCCTAGTACCTCAAATGTAGGTTAGCTCGACTGCTATGTCTGGGGCATTGTTGGGAGGCCAACAGACAGCGATATAATACAAAAGTATTGCTGAAGGCTGGCATTTCTGACTCAATGGCCAACATCTGTTCAGATCGCCTGGTCCATGAATGCAGTCATTTCTAAAGCTGAATCGAATCGGTTTTTGCTATGGACAGTAGTTTTATTAAGTAATTGTGGAAATAAACTGTAGACGTATTTCTCAAAGTTTAGCAAAAATAAGTGCATTTTTGCTGGAGATATTCTTCTCTGCTTTAAGCCAACATTGCGTTCTCAAATACCTTGTACACCAGGCACTGGTGTATACTGTGCGATAATACATGAGAATTCCCTTGTGACAAGGGAATTTGCAATTTGGTTTCAAACACATTTGGAATGCACCTGCTCTTATTTCGACAATTGATATCACTGGAGTCAATCATTGATCATGTTGCTCAACCTTTTTCATTGCTCTTTAAGAGAAATATGCAAATTTCTTTATTTGCTGAATTCAAAAGGAACAAATAATGCAATTTCTACCTCATGTGGCTTGCCCCCAGCGATGTCGTTTGTTGAAAAAAGGAGTGGTCCCTTCCCAGTTACGTTTGAAGCCCACTTGCAAAAACCCCCTGGTGTGTGCATGTCACATATGATGAGAGATCTCGCGAGCTCTTGCCCAGATGGTATGAGAGACGCTAGATTACGATGTTGGTCGTATATAAACTTTACTTTGTAAATTGGAAACATGGGTAACACACAAAAACACGAGAAGAACAGTTCACACACAAAAAGAAAAAACAGTTAAACAAGCCAAACAGCCTAATTTGTCAAAACGCTCCTCCTTGACAGGTGTAGTTGTAATGGGAGTCTGTTAACAGTGGGCCTTGCGTTCACATACGCTGAAGCTCCTGATTCGAATGTTCTTACACTTGCTGATGTCAGCCCTGTCTCCTCAAAGTACGATGCCAGTTTCAGGGCAAACTCCTTGTCGACAATTCCAAGTTGTCACCATCCCTGTTTATGGCAGTTGGTCTCTACCGCCTGCCTCCATTGCTGTTACCCGGTCTTCCTGGTTAGGCTAAATCTCGACCTCGGCTGCCACTTCCAAGTGGTGACGTGGCGCGCTGGGGATTGTTCTACCGGTCTATCTGTTCTGCGGGTGAATGAAGCATTGCAGGTACACCGGGAACTGCTGTGATGAGACAGCTGCAAGTTCGAGGAGCCTCTCTTGGTTTCGGCCAAGGTGTATGGCCACACCATCGAACTTGATCGCCACAGCCTCCAGATCTGACGCCCGCTGCTCCCGTCACCAGTGTGATGCTGTCTCGACCATCTTCACCCATCGTTGCCACGCAGACAACTCCAGCTCAGCCTTTTTCATCTTTGACAACGGCTTGGGTAGTGCGCCATGAGCCAACTGTCCACCAATTACAAATGCGGACGTGTCCACGGTGCATGCTTTCTGGCACTCCTTTCTTCTTTTGCGCACCATCGTTTATTTTCGCCATCTGGCATGTGCCTTGGGCCCCATGACTCATGACAGTGGCACCCTATTAAGAGTTTTTTTTCCTCAAGAAACTACTTTCTCTTCTATTTTCTTCTCAGCAACCTGCCAAACCTTCCTTCTTTCTTTTAAATAAACTGTTTGTGGTGTCTCAGCTTTTGGGCTCATTGTAGCATTGGTCACCACCACGCACCACATTAATACATTGGCACTTCACTCAAAGTTCACTTTTCACAAGAGCCAAAGTTCACTTAGTTCATGTTTCACTGCTCTAAACAGTACTCCACTTTGCTGCCAACCCACCTTTGTACATAACTATGCATTTATCACAACAGCACTCCTAGGCTGACCTGCAGCCGTTGTTTGTTTCTCCAAATCGGTGGTTGCCAACATGAATATTTCACCACCATAGTACAGTGGAACCCCACTGTTACGTTCCTCACTGCTGCGTTTTCTCGGCTGTTACGTTGCTTTTCATCGGTCCCGGCATAGCCCCCATAGGGTCCCATGTATTGCAAACCCCGCTGTTACATCGCAACTGTGGGCGTGTTCCCGCATGATGCGTCGCAACCTGGCACGCCGTACCCGTCCGGGCATCGCTATTTTGATTTTACTTTTGACAGTCTTGGTCACGCTTGCAGGAATCGCCGCCCGCTGATGGCTGCCGAGCTATCTCGGCAGCCATGCGATCGCTCGGCAGCCGAGCGACACTCCCCCTCCCCCCCCCCCTCCCGCCTTTGCGTCTTTTCATGGTTGCTTAAGACGGGCGGGGCGTTTCCTCCCCGCTTCGATGGCAGGCGATCCGATAAGGGTGATGTTATCGCCTCCGAGCGACGGAGATGGGCCGGGCAACGTTTGATCTCTGTTTCAGCCGTTTTCGTCGCCCCCACTCGAGTGCTTTTATTCTAGCGATCGTACTTTGGGCTCTGGGAGCTTCCGGATAAAAGAATCGGAAAAGGAGCACCGCACTCGCAGCCCCTTTTGCGTATGACTGTGCTCGCCCGCGCAGCGAGGGGCGCGGCCACGCGGCTGTCCAAAGTCTGTCCGTGCGCTCGCCGGCGAGCTGGTTCGGGCCGGACGGCGAGCGCAAAATATACGAGGAATTTTTTTTTTTGTATTGCTGGCTAAATGTCAGGGGTGCGCAAATTATGCGAAGGTGCAAATTATGCGGGTAAATACGGTAAACAAGCACTGAAGACGGAACGTGAAAGCACTATCGAGCGATCGTGGACTCAACGCGACCAGCCGACCAGCCGTACTCGCAATCACAAACCACGCGCGGGGTGCCGGAACAGGATGCGGTGATCGCAGTGACGGGTCGACTTGCCTCCAAAATTGGCATGTCACGCTGGAACTAAACCTCAATGATCACAGTTTTGATTGCGATCTCTGAGGCCATACTTTCTCTCATCGGGGCACCGAAGGCTATAATGGCGGCCCATTCACTGTGCTCGACAGCCGCGAACGGAGTCCGAATTACCGAATTTACAGCTAGAAACCGTCCGAAATATCGGCCGGTTTTAACACAATAAGACTATGTTGGCAGTAGCGGTACCGCGCGGCTGTCCGGATTATCGGTGGGCGACCTAGATGGCTCACCTTGCTGAAATAAATTGTTTGGAGTCAAAGCGGCCCTGTTCTCATTCATTTTGGGAGCTTTCCTCACTCTTGCGTTTTCCCGGCTGTTACGTTTCTTTCCTCCTGTCCGCTGAAAAACGTATGAACGGGGTTCTACTGTATTCTCGCCTATACAAACCTTAACACACATCTACACATAAGTATGGACTTCATCACTATAGCAGTCTTTTATTTTGCCTTTGACCACTATCTATACATAAGCTTAGCTGGACATTCTTTCCCTTTCCTGTACCTTCGAATCACTAAATGCTCTGTCTAGCACTTATTGTTCAACACGTCATACTATACTTGCCATGATAATTTGTCTCTGCTTATTTTTTCCGTCTGCATGTCTTTGTCCTTGGGCCCATTGTTGTAGTGATTTCTGTTCAAAAACCATCGTTTCATAAACCCCTCCATTCTTTTCTCTAGTGGCCACAGAAAATACCTCTCCGTGTTAATTCTGGGCCTTCTCCCAGTCGGCAGGTCTTGCAACACCATCGTGTGTCTCCTTGCTCCTGCGTGCTGTCTTAAATACCCAATATGGCCACCGCGTTTGTTCTTTCCACATGTCAAGCGCCTCCTTAAACTACATTCTCTTGTGCCTCTTTATACTGCATGCGCTCTCAAAACCCTTGTGTGTGTGCAGCGTTTGTCCATTTCCAGTCTTGAGCACATGCCACTTCCCTCGTGCATCTGCTTGAAGCACGCAGCCGCTGACACAGTCCCATGTGTTTTTGCCTCTCGTGACTTACTTTTCTCCGCCGTCTACTTGATCGTCGCTCAGTAATCTTGCCGTGTTCTTTCACTGCTTGCTCCTTTCGATTTCCCATTCGTGGATGCGTCTTCACGCCATGACCTCTTCTTGCTTTGTCAACTGCCTTTTCCTTGTATGAGCCCTCTTGCATGCCATGTACTAAGTGCTCGTTTTTACTGCACCAATTGCGATCTTCGCCTTCCCACTGCTCAATTTACAATTTGATACGCTTGTCGTGCGGATCGTGACTCGTATTCCCATCCTTCAATGTGGGGAATGCTTCGGACCCCAATAAATCCGAGTATGCAGCAACCTGCATTACACTCACGGTGGTCCTGCACCGAGTGCGCATTCCTCCATTTAGCTATGCTCAATAACAGCTCTTGTGCGTGCATCATCCATCTCCGACTCAAGCTCTGCTAGCCTTGCAGTATCTGGTCACACTGCTCTGACCCTACCGATACAATCTCCTGGCTCATCCGAATTTCCTGAGATTGGCTAACCTCCACCTCATGTTCACTAAGTTTGGCTGATCGCATTACTGGTAACATTAGACACGATGTCTCCTTTCTCCAATACGTCAGCCCTTGTTCAGCCTGATGTAAATGTTCCTTTAGCCGAGCTACAATTCCTTCATGCTCTTGCTCACGTTCTCTTTGGGCATCTTCAAAAAACCTCAGCACCTCCTTTCCTGACAGGCTATGGCTCTTAGCTATCATCGCCAGATGCTCCCAATCCATCTTTGCAATCTTCGACAACGTCATCTGACTGGGCCAGAAGATGTTAAACAATCCTGGCACGCTCCCCACTTTTTGTTGATGATAGATCTCAGGAGTGCTTGCTCAGACGGAATGAGAAATACTGGACGACAACATTGGTGGTACAAATGTTGCATTATAAATGGGAATCATGGCTAACATACAAAAACAAGAGAAAAACAGTTCACACACAAAAAGAAAAAGAAGTTAAACAAGCCAAACAGCCTAATTTGTCAAAACTCGAAACGCTCCTCCATGACAGGCGTAGTTGTAATGGGGGTCTGTTAACAACAGGCCTCGCGTTCACGTACACTGAAGCTGCCTGGTTCGAACGTTCTTACGCTTGCTGATGCCGGCCCTGTCTCCTCAAAGTCCAATGCCGGTCTCAACCCCTTGTCGACAATTGCAAGTCGTCGCCATCGTTGTTTATGGCAGTTGGTCTCTACTGCCTGCCTCCATTGCTGCTCCCCGGTCTTCGTCGTAGGAATGGTAAAATCGATGAACGATTAATCGATTAAATGTACACCGTTAATCGATTAATTGCCATCGATTTCTCCCTTTCAATAAATTGAATTAATCAATTAAAACTGTTCAATTAATCAATTATGGCACCCGCCCACCCAACCCTAACACCGCCCCTTTGCCGGAGCGCATGACTGCGAGGCACACGACGCCAAGACGCAGATGTCGAGCGCATATTTCTACGCAAGTAGAAGGAGCCCGGAGCCGCAGGCGGCCATACCCCACAGAGATAGAAACGAACTCGACCCGCACTCCGTCGCCTACACCATTTCATTTAACTCCCAGATTTTACGTGCTTCTCGAGTAAGTGCCACAATGTAATATGCCCTTCTTATTTTTTGACTGGTTCAGTTCTTATTGCCATTGTATTTTACTCCTTAGCAAATTAAAGATTGTTGGTCACCAATGAAAGAAAAGAGAGATAATGTATTGGAAGATAGAGAGGGTGCCCTGATCTATTATGCCTCGGCCTTCTGCTCTGTATGTATACGTTTGGGACAATGCAACAGGGGAAAAAGAGTGATGTTCGCATGATTATGGGGATAAGAATGAGTGATCCGTATATACATAAGACATGACTGCTTGCGCAAAGGGGAGAAGGACGATAGTAATTATATTTCATTACACTTGATACTAACCAGCCCAACTGCCCCCCTTAACGCCTATATACCATTTGATAACTGTAATGCTAGCTTCCCTGCAATGCAGTTAGTCCAACTTATGGCAGATATTCACTTCTGAAAAACAGCTTGCTATGACATGTAAAATGTCGACTCAGCTTTCTCGACATAAACACTCATAATAGTCAAACCCTGGCACGCGTGACTGGGACCTCGCCTCCTCTTGAAAAGTGGCAGGGGCCGCCATTAGTTGGGCAAATATGCTGTGCAGGGAAACGCACTCGAGGATTAATAGTCTAATAGTCACATAATAGTCACATAAAGGTCTAATAGTCACATAATAGAAAGAAGCCTCTTTAGCTGCATTCAAGTCTAATAGTCGCCTTCATAATCCGCAACTTTGCGCATTGGTCTACCGAACGTCTAGCATCCAGTCCATTTGCATTGAAAAAAATGACCTTGTAGCGTTTGGTAATTCTGTATGGTCGCCTATTTCGGGTGAAATACAGCTTTCATCTATTGCTTGGTCTCCCATGTCAGCCAGCTATAGAGGCCGCCGCCTGCTGCTGTGGCACGAATGGAGGACATTCACGAAGTACTATGTGTTCTAATCTCTGATACATTAGACAGCGCTCACAGTTCAAGCTGTACACACGACTGAAAAGGTGCGCGTAGCGCCAAGTCAAGTTGGCGACCAGGTGAAACCTGTGCAGTATATACTGGCACCATTCCTGTTTATTCTAGCCAGGAGGAAAAACTCGTGTCACTCCATTACCCGCAGGTGCCTGCACTGATGGCCTGTTTGAGACCAGTACGTTGCTGTGCAATCTCGCATGAGTGACCTCAAGGAAGAGATGACGTTAGTTCATGGTTATAGTATTATCGAGGGCTTCCGCAATATCTAACGGACAAACCGAGAAATGTTGCCATCCCTACAAGAGCGAGCGTCTAACTTTCCTTTCCTCCTCGTCTCTTTTTTTTTTACCTTTCTCGGGATTTCCTCACCCTCGGCCACACTGCATGTTTCTGGTGCGACTTTCCAACCAGTGTGGTCGCCGAAAGCGCATCCGATTTCGGTTTGCTCTAGTAGGCAGACTTCGAGGAAATACGACCTGCTACGGAATTGTCGACGGATCATGGCCACCCACGGAATCTTGGATTTTTGACAACATCTGAAGTCTACGGGCTTCCTGTGTTCAGTGGGTAAAAGTGTGAATTTACGCGCAGCCGCTAACGCGCACATGTGATCTCTAGTGCGTCGGATAAATACTTGTGTCGGTATCAAACACAAGCAACGCCTCTCAAACAACAAAGCATTATTTTCAAGTAATCATAAAATAAAATGTCGATTAATGATTAATCGATTAAAGAATCACAGCGAAAGCAATTAATCGATGAAAGGCTAAATCGACGAACGATTAATCGATTAAAACATTTAATCGACCATCCCTACTTCGTCGAAGCCATCGACGAGAAGAAGCCTTCCTCGTTAGGCTAAATCTCGACCTCGGCTGCCAGTTCCAAGTGGTGACGTGGTGCCCTGGGGATTGCTCTGCCGGTCTCTGTGTTCTTAGGGTAAATGAAGCATCGTAGGTACACCGGGAACTGCTGTGATGAGTCAGCTACAAGTCCGAGAAGCCTCTCTTGGTTTTGGCCGAGGTCTACGGCCACGCCATCAAACTGGATCGCCACAGCCTCCAGATCCAGCGCCCTCTGCTCCCGTCACCAGTGCTGTGCTGGCTCAACCATCTTCACTCACCGGTGCCACCTAGACAATGCCAGCTCATCCTTCTTCGTCTTTGAGTACGGCTCGGGTTGCGCGCCCTGAGCCAGCTGTCCACCCATTACAGACGTTGACGTGTCCACGGCACGTGCATTTTGGCACTTCTTTCCTCCTTCATGCACCATCGTTTATTTTTGTCATCTGGCACATGCCTCTGGTCCCTTTACTCATGACACTTCACTGTAATCAAATTTGGCTTACATGTTCAGAGAAGCCTCTGCAGTTGGTCGTCATCGTTTCCTGACTTTGAAAAGTGCTACATCATCATCATCATCATCAGCCTGTCTACGCCCACTGCAGAGCAAAGGCCTCTCCCATGGATCTCCAGTTGTCCCTGTCCTGATTTAACTGGGCCCAATTTATCCCCGCAAATTTCCTGATCTCATCTGCCCACCTAACTTTCTGCCTCCCCCTGCTTACGCTTGCCTTCTCTAGGAATCCACTCTGTTACCCTTAATGACCAACGGTTGTCTTGTCTTCGCATTACTTGGCCCGCCCAGGCCCATTTCTTCTTCTTAATTTTATTAGTATGTCCCTAACACGCGTTTGTTCCCTAACCCACACCGCTCTCTTCTTGTCCCTTAAGGTTACACCTACCATTTTCCGCTCCATAGCTCGCTGCATTGACCAGAAATCCCACTCCTAGTTCTCTTTTGTCTTCTAGGCCACGATAACATAGGATGTGCCCATTTTTCAGCAGTGTAAAGGCTTCACCCGTCCTCCTAACCTCACTGAGCTCTGTAACGTCCCATTTAATGCCCACTAATTCCTCAAACAGTAGCTCTAGACTTCCCTCGCTAGATAAAGTTCTTGCAAACGTTGCCAGGGTGAGATTCCAGTGGCGGCCTGTCCGGACCCAGAGATTCTTAGCACCCTCTGCTGCGTCACAGGTCTGACCGCCGCCATGGTCAGTTGCTTCACAGCTGCTGGGGACTGAGGGCGAAGGGTTAATTGGCGTATTCGTGGGAGGTTGTGGCCGTAACTGCACCAGGGTGGCCAATCCTGCTCTGGCGGCTATGGTTGCCAGGATCCGGCCGCGCCCCAAGCCGCCTTATGCAATTCGACCAACACGCAGATTTTTTTTTTTTGATCCGGTGGAGAATCGCCCGGAACCGGGATTCGAACCACGGTCCTTTTGCACGCGAGGCGGATGCTCTACGCCACCGCTGCGTGGTTTCTTTATGCCATCAGCACTCGGTGTTCCCAGGTGGTCTCCCTCCCAAGTACTGACTGAGCCCAATGCTGCTTAGCTTTGGTGACCGGACGAGAACTGGCGTATTCAGCATGGTATGGCCGATGGCACTGAAAAGTGTTACAGGGCCTGCCTTTTACATAGGCACGCACAGGGCTCTCCAGAAGGGGGCCGTAGGTTTACTGCAGTGCCAAAAGGGCCTCCCACTACAGCCATTTTGGTCAAAACGCAGTGCTAGGTAAAGATGCAGGCAGACCTGGCGCCCTTTTTTCAAATAAATAAGGTCCGCCCCCCCCCTTCCTCCTCCGTTTTGCGCATTCCTATATGCCCCTTTATAAAGGGCGAGTAAATCGGTTCCTGCTTTTTTTCTTACACCTTGCTGACTCGTAGAGGATGTAGTGGCGACTACTTTCTATATTATTTTTGTGGATATCCCAGCACCACACTATGTGGATGCTCCATTTCAAGAAAGATATTCTAGCGCTGCTTTCTAGCAGCTTGACCAGTCTTCTTTGCCCGCAAAATAATGTGCATTGGGAGATGTTGGCTTGGCATTGAGCTCGTCGAAGGGTAAAAACCAGTACTACAATATGTAGTACTGGTTTGGCCCTGCAGTAAGTGGCCCTGGGGTAATGTGCTATGCCGGCAATGAGCACTCATTTGCTGACATTGAGTCTTGTTGCTGAAGAGGGCATAAAGCCATGGTGAAAGTGTACACCTGTCCTCTCCGTGGCAGAGAATGAAGACAGAGAGGCCGGCTGAGTAACTGAAACCAGCTGAAGCCCAGCCGTGAGAATGTCCTCTTCATTATCACAGCACATATTCACGAAATCCATGCAGCGTGCATGCATGTTCACATCGTCTCCACCACAAGGCCTTAAAAGCACTTCAACGGTTCTTTGAAGAGACAAAAATCACTGACATCTACTGACTGGACCGTTTTTACAGTGTTGATGTGTGTGAGACGCGAGCGGACTCCTTTGGGACTAGTTTATTATTATATTTCCTTTCCTTATTTATTTTTATTACGATGATGTTACATTATCTAAGCGAAAAGGGGTAGCCGTCACCAAAAATGGTGACAACTCCTTAATTTATTTTTACATAAAAAAAAATAAGAAAAGCCCTTTCTGTGGGTTAGATACACACAAGAAAATGAGTGAAAAGAGAATGCAGGTGGTGCCATCTTGAGGTTTTTGTGCCAACTTGCTGTGACACCTAACACTCTTGACAGCATATGCTTGGCGAGTAATTTTCTATTGGCAAAAACTAATTACGTTGAATTTGATGGCCACCATGGACTCAGCATAGCAAGTATTAAGAAATTCTGTGATGACACTGTGGCCAATATGATAATTTTCCTTCATGGCTGCTGGAACGGTGCGCCCAAGTGCAACATTTCCAGCAGCTGTGAAGGAAAATTTATCTGTAAAAGGCATCTTTGCGTAAGGTGGTTAGACAACACAGGAAAAAAGTGAAGCGTACCAAAAGGATACAAACTTTCAACTGCTTTATTGCTTTTTGGTTTCATGTTACAAACGTGAACCAACTCGCCCAACAAGAAGTTGTCAGCAAATTTGTCTTTTTGCTTGTCCCGCTTTTGTACTAAGGATTTAATAACCTTATGACATCGTCAGTGGTATTGCAGTGCTAGTCGAAAAAGTGATGATCTGTAGCAGCACAGCAGCTGCATTTACCCGGCCTAGGAAAAAGGATGAGTGTTGCGTGGTGTCAAGGTGCGAGCCGTGGGATAGATTAGAATGGCTCAGCCTGGCTGGACGCTGCAGCCGCAGCTGGTCCTTCGTCCTCAATAAATGCAACAACAACAGCGTGTCTTCACTGTCGCTATCACACTGCTGCCACTCTGCTGCAGTATTGGTGACCACGGACACAACGAACTGCGCCTGGTGCTGAACTGCTACCACCGAGCCTTCAGCCATGTTCGAGCCCCACTTTGACCCGCTGCAAACACCGTTTCGATCCAGTGGTGTCGAAATATGGTGTATCCATTTCGAGGCGGCTCTGGAGTCCAACAACGTCTGGATTGAGGAGTTCAAACTCGAGGTGCTGTAGCACATCCTACCGCCTCCGACGCCACCCGACGCCACCTAAGATTCAACTGGCGCAGCTCAACTCCTTATGTGGACATGCGAGAGGTACGCAACTATTTTGGCGCCACCTATCGCCCTTGGCCGCCTACACCGACAGCCTCAGCATGAAGCTTTCAACTTTTCTCCACAAATCTAAAGTCCTGCTCGACACAGCCGACGTGCCATGATTCAGATTCTCTGCTGGCTACTACGTTGCAAGCTTGCACAAAGTTTGCAAGCACCAACCTGGGTGGTTCATGCAACATGCCATCCACAAACAGCGAGGATGCCATCAGGACAGCATGAGAAGAACGTTTTTCTAATGTCCCACTGCTGGAACCGCCCAGATATTCCCCAACAACGATGCAAGCAGACGACCAGCATGACGTCACGACTGAAAAGTCTGCACATATCGGAGGTGGTTGCACGACCACAGGTGCACCTTCAGATTCTCATGCAGGGTCCTGCATGCCGACTCTCAGTTGCAGCGTACGCCCTCGTGGGCAATCACCACACAATGTGAATGAGTGGGTAAGCATGCAGACCACGTGCTTGATTCCAACGGCGCCAATGGCTGATCTCAATGCTGTCCTCCCTCACGCCCGGACATGACACTTTGGCGTCAGCTTGCAGCACAGCCTTTGAATGTCCTTCACAGCCTTTGAATGCCCTTCAGCATGCATGCTTGTGCCGGCATTCTCGTTGTAGTCTAACGTTTCAGTCAGCTTCACATCGTCACCCGTGTTCAAGTTTGTATCGTGGATGAGACATTTGCGTCTCTCGCCTTGCCCAGTCACAGCACGACGCCGCTGCATTCTACAGATGCTTGTCCTCTATAGTGCAGTTCATTCATTCATTCTGTAAAGGGCGTTTATTGAAGGCTGGCGTCAGACCCGACCGGTAGCTTGTTCAACGGCTGAAAGCACGAGCCCCGAGAGCGAGCGGCGAGCACGAGCAGTGCGCGTTAGATCCAGACCCACTAGATCACACCGGAGAGCCTACCCCACTATAGGGTTGGTTACTTTTCGCTACAATTACCCCCGGGATGCAAAGGGAGCCGTCCGGCGACCTAGCAGTTCGTTACTATGAGTGGATCATAGTACGGCTTGAGGCGCTCGACGTTGAAAATGTCGCGTCCACGACGGCGCATGTCCGAAGACGGGTCGACGGGTTCAATCACGTAGTTGACAGGTGATGCGCGTTCAACAACTCGATAGGGGCCTTCATACTTTGGCAGTAACTTTGAGGAGAGGCCAGGCGCAGCGGTAGGAATGGAGAGCCACACCAGCGCTCCAGGGAGGAAGGTGGGTGCAGAGGTAGGGTCGCCGCGAATGCTCTTCTGACGCTCTTGGTCGCTGGACGTAAAGGCCCGTGCGAGGTCGCGGCACTCCTCGGCGTACCTCACTGTGTCAGATATGGGCGCATACTCAGAAGTATGTGGGCGGTACGGTAGAATTGTGTCCATAGTGTGCGACGGGTGCCGACCGTACAGTAGAAAATAGGGTGAAAAGCCCGTGGTGCTCTGCGTAGCGGTGTTGTACGCGTAGGTCACAAATGGTAGAATGATGTCCCAATTCGTGTGGTCCGAGGCGACGTACATCGAAAGCATGTCGCCGAGCGTGCGGTTGAAGCGCTCCGTAAGCCCATTGGTTTGAGGGTGGTACGCCGTAGTCGTACGGTGAACCACGTGGCACTCTTTAAGAATAGCTTCAACGACTTCAGAAAGGAAGACACGACCGCGATCACTGGGTAGCTCCTGGGGTGGCCCGTGACGTAAGATGAACCGATGAAGCAAGAAGGAGGCAACGTCGCGCGCTGTAGCTGCCGGGAGCGCAGCACTTTCAGCGTATCGCGTGAGGTGGTCAACTGCCACAATAACCCAGCACTTTCCAGCAGCTGTCATGGGAAGGGGCCCGTACAAATCAATGCCAACCCGCCCAAAGGGCCTGCTAGGACAAGGTAAAGGCTGCAGACCCGGCGGCGAAAGGCGAGGTGGAGATTTCCGGCGCTGGCAATCGGGGCAAGAGCGCATGAACTTCTGAATGTAGCGGTACATTCCGCGCCAGTAGTACCGCTGTTGAAGGCGTTGGTAGGTCTTGAATGTGCCGGAGTGTGCGCACTGTGGATTGGTGGGGAAAGCCGTGCATATTTCGGAACGCAGGCTGCGAGGTACTACTAATAGCCACTGGCGGTCGTCGGGGGCGTCTCCTGTCGTTCTCGTTGCGAAGAAGGACGGTTCTATACGGTTCTGTGTGGACTACCGGCGGCTCAACAAGATCACTCGTAAGGACGTCTATCCACTACCACGAATTGACGATGCGATTGACAGCCTGCAAGGAGCAGAATTCTTTTCATCCCTCGATTTGCGGTCAGGATACTGGCAAGTACCGATGGCTGACGACGCTCGACCGAAGACAGCCTTTGTCACGCCCGACGGCTTGTACGAATTCAACGTCATGCCGTTTGGACTGTGTAATGCGCCCACTACCTTTGAGCGCATGATGGACACCGTTCTGCGCAACTTGAAATGGCACACATGCTTGTGCTACCTCGACGACGTCGTCGTTTTCGCTCCGGACTTCGCTACGCATCTCCAACGCTTGCGACATGTTTTGACGCGTTTGAGGGACGCCGACCTACAACTTAATTTAAAGAAATGCCGATTTGCGGCACGGCAGCTAACAATACTAGGCTACGTCGTGTCCAAGGACGGAATTCTCCCCGATCCAGCCAAGCTTCGGGCTGTGGCCGAGTTCCCCAAACCGACGTCTGTCAAAGAACTGCGCAGCTTCGTAGGGCTGTGCTCCTACTTTCGACGCTTCATTCGGAATTTCGCCGCCATCATATCGCCGCTAACGAAGCTCCTCGGAAGTAACGGGCCCCTCGACTCGTGGTCGTCAGAATGCGATGACACGTTCCTAAAGCTCCGTCGTTTGTTGACGTCTCCACCCATACTGCGCCACTACGATCCCACGGCTCCTACAGAGGTACACACGGACGCTAGCGGTGTGGGCCTCGGCGCTGTCCTTGCGCAGCGCAAACCAGGGTTCCCTGAATATGTTGTGGCCTACGCAAGTCGTACGCTTACTAAAGCCGAGACCAATTACAGCGTCACAGAAAAAGAATGCCTGGCAATCATATGGGCTCTTGCAAAGTTCCGACCTTACCTGTATGGTCGCCCATTTGATGTCGTCATGGACCACCACGCCCTTTGTTGGCTGTCGTCATTAAAGGATCCCTCCGGCCGTCTTGCACGTTGGGCACTTCGCCTACAGGACTACGATATCCGCGTGCTGTACCGCAGTGGACGACAACATTCGGACGCCGATGCCCTCTCGCGCTCTCCCTTGGCTGACGACAATGCTCGCTGCTCAGTATCCGAGGTTACTGTTTCATCTATTGACCTTGACACCATCGCCGCCGAGCAGCGCAAGGACCCGTGGATTGCCTCGATAATAGGCTTGCTGTCTGATCCATCGACACCAACCACTCGCGCAAAGCGCCGTAAAGCTCAAGATTTCGCCATTCGCGACGACCTCCTCCACCGCCGCAATTACAGCGCCATCTGCGCTGTCCCATCTGCGCCAGTGAAGACAGGTGGGTCTCGGACACGAGGGACACCGGGACATGCGGTCGGTGCGGGGGGAGGCGTTTGCTGGGCGGCGTCCTGAGGCATGGTAGACGGCACTGTGCGGGAGCGAAGTTCCAGGGGCATAGAAAGAGGCCGAAGTTGTTGTGAGGGTACCCAGCACCTCCACCAATTGTAAAGGGCGTTTATTGAAGGCTGGCGTCAGACCCGACCGGTAGCTTGTTCAACGGCTGAAAGCACGAGCCCCGAGAGCGAGCGGCGAGCACGAGCAGTGCGCGTTAGATCCAGACCCACTAGATCACACCGGAGAGCCTACCCCACTATAGGGTTGGTTACTTTTCGCTACAATTCATTCATTCATTTTATTACCTCAAAGGTCCCGGTGGGGATATTACATGAGGGAGTGGGTGAAATAAAGGCTATCAATATAATGGTAGTTATGATGGGATAGTTTCGATGAGCCGCTTGAATGCTTGAAAGTTGATGGTGGTGGTAACTTCGGTGGGCAGGTCATTCCAGTGCGCTGTGCGCATTCCAGTGCGCATTCCAGTGTGGCTGTGCGCTGGAAAAACGATTGGTGAAAGGTGACGGTATTGGCTGGGATTGGATAGACGGCGTTGCAGTGACTGCAACGTGCTACTGCCAACTACCGGTCACATTACTGCCGTCAATCCATGTACCGTACTCGTCGATGTGCTTTTCTATGGGTCCATCGAATCTCTCACCATGTTTCCTTGCTGGCATGTACAGCATCGTTTTGTTGTGATGCTTGTCCGCTACGTGGCTCTCGGTGCCGCCTGCCTGAACTGCTACATTGACTGTAGAAGTCTCTCATGCTGACGGCTTGGACTTGCTAACGGACGATACAAGAACTGCCGCTCATGTATATAGACTGTCCGTTAATTCACCAGATAACTTTTCTGTCACTCTGCGCACCATGGGGGAGGAGCCTATGTAGCGGCGCAGCATCTGCGTCTAGCCAGCTTAGGGAAAAAGACAATGAGTGATGCCTGGCTGGATGCTGCAGCCGCTCCTTTGTCCTCATTAAATACACCGCTGCCACTCTAAACCCTAAGCCATGATAGATGAGGCACTGCAGAGGATGACTCCATAAATTTTTGACCACCTTGGCTTCTTGCGAAATGTAAAACTGATCATCAAATTCCTCAAACAAAGTGCATTAGCCAGTCAGCATAGCAGCAGAGTGTTGCAGAAGGTTCCAGCACGAAGGAATTCGAAACTTGTGGTGCTCAGATTTGTGTTCCGTCTATTCGAACATCCAGAAGTGCTGCTTCACAGAAGCCACCAACTACGATAAAGGATCTGATTGCGTTTCTGGAGCCATTGTAGAAGCTACACACGCATTCCAAGTCAACATATGTCCATCATTGCAGCCGGCCATACTGTTTGTAGCGTAAATTGCAAGAAGCCTTGACAAGCAACGCAATTCTTCAGCAAAAACTATAGAAATCCCAGAGGTTGAGGCACACACCCAGTGTTTTCTAGGCATCAAAACAAATTTGCAAGGTCATGCATCATAGAGTTGCAAAATTTCTGTGCCTGCAATTCAGTCCAAAAGAGCGTGAGGATGTGCACACACACACACGGGGCAATTGATGGAATCAAGTTCCAGAACGGTGCAGCGCATATGAGAAGTGCCCTGTGAAAATTCAGTGCATAAAACCGCCTGTCAGGTATGACAAGTTGTGAAAGAAGAGGAAGCAAAGAAGCAAAAAGAAATGTTTGAAAATGAAGGAAAGCAAGAGAGTAGAAGACGAGGAAGAAACAGGAGGAGCACGCGGGGACGCCATCTTGGAAGGCTGGCACGCGCATGTGAGAATGTGGGAACCTGGACGGTGAAGCTTGGGGAAGACGACAGAAAGTCGAGCAGCCTGCGTCCTGCCCCAGTGCTGTACAGAGCTTGGAGAGCCCACCTGAGTTTCAGCCATGGCGAGCTGCTGTCTACCTGCTCCGTACGTCCAGCTGCCGGGAAACAGCGTTTGCACTGCTGACCGTGATCAAGCCAAAGCTTCCACCCATCCACCCCGCCAGGTGTTCACAAGCTAGGGTGGGCTGGGCGTGCCAGGACTGCCAGCCGGCACACGTCTCATTCTTCCAGAGGTGGACGGCACCCAAGAACCTCGCCGCGTCAGTGGAGTGCCCTGCGACATCAGCTGAGACGACAGAATCAACAGACGCGACAAGTGACACTTTGATGTCGGTGCGTCTGATCAGCACCGTAAGCAGGAGACGCTTTACATCACGCTCCTCATATATGTGTTAACGGACGCAGTGTGCAGGACGTGGGTATGCTTTGGCAGGGACACGTGTAGTAGGACTTGTTGATTATTGTGTTAGGACATATTTATTTCCATTCTTCTATGTGTGTTCCGTATCTGTTTGTGTGAAATGAAGGTTGTGTGTGTGACCCCTTCTCGCCTTCGTGTGTTCATTCCGCTGACCGTGACAAAAACGTGCCAGGCGCTGTGTACATTGCGAGAACATTAAATGGATCCTGGCATGCTCGCTAATGTTGTCACAATGTACATAGCGCCCGGCACGTTTTTGCCGGCTGGAACACGCGATTACTTCTGTTGTCACCGTGTTCCGAAATAGATGCCAGGTGAAACGTAACACGGCCGAGAGCTTTCACTACACGAAAGGGTCCAGTGAACTGGGGCAGGAACTTTTGGTAGTGCTGTGGCATATGCTGGATGCAAGCCAGCACTAGGCCTTCTGGTTTAAACAAAGGAGCGCAGTCTGTTGTGAAAGGGAGTGGAGTTTTGCCTGGTGGTGCGCTATGGCCTGCTGTGCTCTGAAGCGACTTTTTTTGCAGGAGTTCACAGGTGCTAGAGCCAGCAGGATGGTGGTTCAGCATTGCGTCACAGCCGAAGAAACATTCTTTCAGAAGCCTCGGCGTCCTATAGATGAGCTGGAGTGGCGATTCTCTGTGGTCTCTTGCTGGAACATATTTCGTGCTAACGCTGCTACGGCGATCTATTCGTCCAGTAGTTATGAGCTGGACTCGTGTAAGACAGGATGCTCCACCAGGCCATTTGTTTATGGATGCGGAGGTGTGACTGCTGCATGATGAAACCCATGGCCGTTCACTAAATTTGTGGTGATCTGTGATGAGCAAGTGAGTGCTGCCATGCCGAAAAATGATACACTCGTTAAGGAAGGTCAAGACAAGTCGAAGAGTTGGGGGACGGCTCTGATTTCAATATATACTGTGTGAGGTAGTTCGTGGCCGTGATGACACGCCCATTTTCGCGAGATGTGGATGGAAGGGATCGAGTCCCACAACGTCAAAAGGAGGTTCCGCAGGAGAAGCATGGCAATCATTGCTGGATTTGTTACAGTCTTTCGTCTTGAGAGACTGTGCACGACGAAACTTAGCAGCAGATATTGTTCATGCCGGACCACAAAAACTGTGCCTTGGTGCATGCCAACGTTTTTGTGGAGCCCAAGATGACCGGCAGTCAGTGAATCATGGCACATAAACAGCACCGATCATAGCATTGCCACTGGCATGGCAGGCAGCCACCTCTTATGTTTATGGTGCTGGTGGCAAAGCATGCCACCCCTGGCGACATACAAGGTTCCAAATATGCTGCAGTAACACTCTTGTTTGGGCTAGTTGGTACATTCTTGATACAAACTCAGTAGCGTAAAAAAACACGGACGAAGAAAAGAAGGAACAGAGACAGGTGCAAACCGTGTCTTCGTAGTAGGGCACGAAACCCTAGCCATATGCCAAAGAAACTCTGTTGAGGTTGAAATCGCCTTCCTGAGTTCCGCAAATCCAAGTGAAGCAACATACGGATCCTCATTTTCAAAAACATGGACCCGAAGCCAGTCGTAAAAAATCCGGTTCTGCCTCCACGCCTCGCTCCTCAGGATCTTGCATACTCTCCTCGCATGAGCCCAAGAAGGGCCCGGGCACCCGAAAAGGACTTCAATAATTCTTATGTATAATTCTTATGTGTAATTCTTATGTGTTTCAATAATTCTTATGTGCAATAATTGCTTATGTGTAGCCAAAGCAAGCACATGGCGGAAGTGGTCTGCATAAATCTGATCGCCCTGACGAGTTGCCATTCCAGGATTTTGCCCCTGTGCTTGAAGAGGCATATCGTTCCACTTCAAGTCCAAATCCTTTTCGGGTGCCCGGGCCCTTCTTGGGCTCATGCGAGGAGAGTATGCAAGATTCTGAGGAGTGAGGCGTGGAGGCAGAACCGGATTTTTTACAACTGGCTTCTGGTCCTTGTTTTTGAAAATGAGGATCCGTATGTTGCTTCACTTCGATTTGCGAAACTCAGGAAGGCGATTTCAACCTCAACAGAGTTTCTTTGGCATATGGCTAGGGTTTCGTGCCGTACTACGAAGACACGGTTTGCACCTGTCTGTGTTCCTTCTTTTCTTCGTCCGTGTTTTTTGCGCTACCGAGTTTGTATCAAGAAGGTTCCAAAGCTTTCATGGCGATGCTTGGGAATGCGTATTTCCCCCAGTAGTCGCCGGATGGTGTGATGCTGTGAGTCTTGTAACTGTGCGTTATGTAAGTCACTCACTGCCAGCGCTCGTGAAGAGTCATTGAGAGCTGCCGCATAGTTTTGAGAGCTGCCGGGTTACAAGACAGGTAACCAACTTCTTGGTGCCGAGCACTGCTGCGATTGACTGTTTCAAAGTTATAATCTTGCAGCTTAATTGCTAGCCCACCTGGCAAACACGGGTGTCGAGGTCTTTCTTTGTTTGCAGCCAGCGAAGGGCATTTGGTTGCAAGCTGTGGGGTTGGACATGATGGACTAACTAAACCAGCTAAAGGACGACATGGTGAGCGCGATGAATGAGGTGCTGGAGGAACTGTACCATAGGCAGCTGAGAAGGTTTGAGACATTCATATTTATTTATGTATTTATACAGTACTGCTAGCCTCTAGATGAGGCTGTAAGCAGGAGTCGGTAGAAACTAGAACAAAAGGAAGATTACACAGCAAGATACAGCAATCGTGTCACATGAATTAATAAAGGAAATGACAAAGAGAAAAAAAAAAACGAAAAGAAGCTGAAAAGCGAGATACAGGGCATATACGTATTCTTTCAAGCACTGGTATGCGCAAATCATTCAAGAAAGAAAGCAAAGACTCAATAAACATCTTACGTCAAACAACGGGGCTAAAAAAGAGGTTAGAATGAGCTCTCGAACAAGCACAGTAAGTGCAAGGCAACTACGTTTAAAACTATGCGGTTGTAAATTATTGTCAAAGCGATTGCAACTGAAGAGCTTGTACAAAAGAATCAGTAGTTGGACATTCCACAAGGCTGGCTGGTTGGCGGTTCCTTTCGTGGATTGTCTTTGGAAAAAAAGCATTAGCAAAAATTTCAGTGTGACAGGAACATTCTTTGATATTTTTAGTATGGTGTGACCGGGTCGCACGCTTCGACACTGGCTCAATGTAAGTATGTTTGTGTATAGCAAGTTTATCATGAAATAACCGGTGCATGAATTTTAATCGGTCGCATTGGCACCGCTTTTGTAGGCATTCTAAACCAGCTTTCTTTACTAAAGCACTAGTAGAAGTGCACCACCTATAAGAGCGATATATAAACCTAGCCTCTTTCTTTTGGACAGATTCTAATTTGCTTATGTTGCCTTGCGTATATGGATCCCAAACTATCAATGCATATTCTGTTAGAAGATGGACTAAAGTTTTATATGCTATTAACTTAACCTTGTGTGTAGATTGCTGCAAATGTCTTTTTAAGTAGCCAAGTTTCCACGTTGCCCTCCTCACAAGTTCCGATATATGTTCATTCCACCTCATATCTGACGTTATTGTCACCCTGAGATATTTATATCTGTCTACAACAGCGAGAGAGTTGCCATCTATGCAGTGTGAAAAAACTTAATGGCTGTTGTTTTCGTGTCACAGTCATCGCAACTGATTTTTTCACATTTATTTTCATTTGCCAGTCTGTGCACCACATTGTAGTCTGTGCTAAAGCGTCATTCAGTACAGCCTGATCACTTGGATTTCGAATGTTGTGGTATATTATGCAGTCATCAGCATACAACTTAATTCTAACGGGTATGGCATGTGTGTACAAAGGTTTTCTAGAAGTTCTTAAAACTGCGCGAGAAGACGGGGACAGTAGAAAAAAACACACAGGACACACTGAGCGCACACTGCCAGCTGTTTATTTCCTGGAAGCAAGCAACAGATATTTCAAGCAGGAACCTGAACACATGTATGGTCATACTATCATTTGTCCATGTGCCTAATATATAAGAATCTGCTGAGAATCATCACTAACCATGAATTGGGACCAAGCAATCACTGGGAAAACAGAAGCCGTTCTAACAATACACTATAAGAAAACAAGAAACATACAGCAAAACCACGCGAGCATGTGATAGATAAGAAAAAGAAAGAAATGGCGGATGTCACATAACAAATAACTGCGGTTAAAAGATAATAAAATCGTTTGAAACCAGGCAACAGTCAACAAATGTAAAGGCGATGATGGCACAAAAGAGGTGTTTGAACAATTGTTTAATGGACCACAGGGCTTCATTGAAGGCCCACCCTTCATCAAATTTATGCTTACATTGTAAAGATTGCAAATGTCACCCGTTGTTGCGCTAAACGAAAGTGCTGTCCCGGCATAAAGATAGGAAAGCGCGAGAGGTTGTTGAGGCGTTTTTCACGCACAAGTATGGCAATATATGCGTCACTAGGCCATCGGTTCCATCGCACCAACTGGATGTTGATTATTTAACCGCCAATCTCTATTCGGTCCACGTGATTTTATCCTGTTATTTATATATGTGTTTTTTCTTCAATAAATCTTCAGTTGCTAGTCTGCGCTTGTACATGTGTCTTCCTTGTCCCTGTTTATTTCGCGCAGTTCGTTTCTGTCATGGATTACCAACTTGCCGAGCGTTCAATCCTTCTACATTTTCTGCTCTGTCGTCTGGCCTCTCTATCTCAAGGTTGCCCATAAGGTACCCAAAACAACCATTGGCTGCCCTCTGGGGCCCGTGAGCTCGGCTTCTTGAGTGTCGAGTCATGCCGGTATTCCCAAGAATGTGCTCAGTACGACAGAAACTTCAGCGCCGCTATCGTCCTTGAACTTGAGCAGCGACCGTTGACTTCAGTGTTGACATATGGGCAAGCCGACTGATCCAACCTCATTTAGTCCTATAGCTGACACTGAGGGACGACATGCTGTCCCAAAATGTCCCTTCTTTCGGCACTTGTTACAGGGAGCTCGTCGGGCCGGACATTCCGTTCTCGGGTGGCATGCTCTGCTGCAGAAATGACACTCGCCCCCTGAGACTCGTTTTAGCTTTTGCGGAAGGCCTTTGTTGTGGATGATTCTTCGCTTTAGTTGCGTCCACAGAGATGACCGAAGACGTGGCACTCGCGACAGCAGGGTTACGCGCAATACACTCCTCCTCGGCGTCCTCTTGTTGACGCACTTGGGTCAAAGCTTCTTCGAGACTGCGCTTTGATCACCTGCACAGTTTGTCAGACAGGTTGCTGTCAAGCAAGCCCACGATGAAACGATTACGCACTAGCTCCTCAACTTCATTGGAGGAGTAGTTGCACCATTGTGCCATGACCCAATTTACAGTGTAGAAAGTGTCTGCTGACTCGTTGGATTGCTGTACCCGATGGTGAAACTTAGCGCTTTCGTACAGCTCGTTCACCGGATGGATGAAATAAAAGTTGAGCTTGCCGGTGATTTGCTTGAAATCTTCCATATCAGCCTCTGTAACTTGCAGTGAGCCAAGAATTTCTCTTGCCATGTAGACCCATGGTGCACAGTAGTGTGCGGACACGCACTGCTTCTTCGGCAGCATACAAGCCCGAAGCGTAGAGGTAGTCTTCAAACTGGATGAGCCAGTGTTTCCACTGCGCTCGATTGCTGAAATCGAAGGGTGACGGAGGTCTGAGGTTTGGCGATGCAAGCACAGCCACCGGCGTACTTGCCAGTGCGCTTGGCAAAGTACCCTCCATCTTGCTGTCACCATTTTTCATGCCATGCCCGAACGGGCGCTTTGGCCGCGTCAGCGACTGTTATCCCCAGCACATACCTGCTGGCACTCCTCTTTGCCATGGCTGTTGAAGCAAGCCCACTTTGACACCGTGCAGTGATTGAACAGCCGAGTTTCTGTCTGGCTGTACCTCTGCTCAGTTTTCGTGAGCGAGTGTGAAGCAAAGGCTACAGCTCGTCTTTCGCCCTTTGGCTGGTCTTGCATCAGGGTCACTCCGAGCCCGAAGGAACTTGCATCTGCAGAAACCACTGTAGGGCGAGATAGGTGACAGCAGGCCATGCAAGTTTCTGAAGAAAGCATTGTCTTTACTCTGGGGTGGCCCCTAGAACGAGGCCTTCTGTTTGCATGGAAGTTCTTGAATCGAGCTAGCATATCCGACAGGTGTGGCAGGAACGTCGACCTGGTGACATGATTTACCATCCCCACAAACCTTTGGACACCTCCGACGTCCACTTCTGACACCATGCAGAGATCGAACAGCCAAGTTTTTGGGCAGGCGAATGCCTGTGTCACTTTATTGCATATCCTTTTACATATCAACGTACAAATAACACAGATAAGTCGTTAGTGACGTTAGTAGGGTTAGCAAAGCCTTCCACAGGCAAAGCCTTCCCTCCTGTTTAGCAGTGCTCTGTTGTTCCGCCGCTGCCACAGAACATGATTCAGACCAGTCTTGGGCAGTAACTAGTTACCAGTAACATGTTGCCAGTAACTAGTTACTATTTTCAGTAACTTGTAACTGTAACTAGTTACTTTTAACATAGAGGAACTTGTAACTGTAACACTGTTAACTTTTTACACAGTAACTGTAACTGGAAATACCGTTACAATTACTTCCCTTTTGAAAAATATATCCAGCAGCCACACCTTCAGTATCGCGATGCAAGAACATTGCGATGTTGCTTGTAAATACTTTCAACTATCCGTATCTCTATATCGAGGTATATTTGCAAAATGTATTAGTATCTCACTAGTGAAATAGTTTTACGATTTATTGCTTGTATCACAATGCTATGCTGGACTAGGACGTCTCTTTGCTTTTTGTTTTTCGGAAATGGCCTGACGTGTTTCCGAGGGAGGGGGAGGCGAGGGGGGGGGGGGGGAAGGAATGAACAGTTTTTTCTACGAAGCCAAGTAAAGCACCGCAGGTCGGCGACACAAAACAGCTGCGAAGGGTCCTCCCCGGCCCCATGCAGAGAAACGTGCTCGACATGGCAGTATGGTCGGCCTGAGTGACGAAAGACGCCCTTGTTCAGAGGCCGGTGCAGCTTCATTAATTTTTTCATGTGGCCAGCCATTTCTTCATGACAACCCCAGCGGAAACCAGCTAGAAACAGACGCTCTGAAATGCCTCGCACACGTTCAGTTCTCAGAGCGGCGGTACTTTCAAAAAGCACCTCCCAAAATGGCGACTGCAATGTGGCTCGAAGGGGCCTATTCTCTGTGTCGCGTTGCAGGATGAGATCCTACTTCATTTACGAGCGAGTAGCAGTCTATTGTGGCACGAGGCTTTCCTAATGGATTCCTGACAATCAGAAAGTTACAGCAATCAATAAATAGTTGTTACAGCAGAATGGGTCGTACACAGCAATATCTGGTGTTGGGCTTTTTGGTGGGTGCCTTCCGATTCCTTTTATCTGGCATTTCTTCTTTTTTATCTGGATTCTAGTTCATTATCTGGCATTTCACCATGAGCACTTTTGACTAACCGCGTGCCTTCATGCATTTCTATTAGAAAACTGTATAATTTGGTTTGCGATGTGTTCCTTAGTCTTGTACAGTAACGGAAAAGTAGCAATGTTACCTTTTAACAGTAACTGTAACTGTAACAAGTTACTTTTGGAAACTCAGTCACTGTAACTGTAACATAGTTACTTTTCTGGCTTAGGTAACTGTAACTGTAACACATATTTTTTACTGGTAATGTGCCCATGACTGATACAGACAGGCGCGCCACCGTGCAAGCTAGGATGCAAGCACATGCAGCAAGAGTTGACCCGTCATGTTTTTGGTGAATGTTTGCACGGCAGGGGTGGCAGTGGTTTGCCCGTGTCACTAAGGGGCAAGTAAGCATAGGCGACTGCGCTTCACGGTGCGCCTTTGGCGCTCTCACTATTTTGCTCGTGTCATACCGCCAGAGCCAGATACGTCAGCGACGGGCGTGCTTGGGTTAGTTCCTGCTGTGCGCGCTTGTATGCTGGCTTGTGCGGCACCTGCCCACATCGTGTTCTTGCATCAGTGACGGCCAAACGAGAGCGCGCATGATGGCCGTTGCGGAAGCTGGCAAGGTGTCTTGCAGGTGCGCAGGCAATAGCATGCCACTTAGGCTACCAAGTGTGCTAGCGCCTACAGATTCAAAATGCACGTCGGCCTCCTACGGTCTGTGGAATAAAATCATACCCGCTCCGCCTGGCAGGAAGATGTTATGGTGCAATAAGAAACAGCAGTGGGGCATGGGCTCAAGATAGAAGCTCTGTAGTATGAGGAGGTCTGAGAAGTACAACATTGAGGTCGGAGGCGATGGCTCTGAGATAGAGAAGTGTTTCATAGGTATTTCGCGTGTGTGGACTTTCCTACATTGCAAGATTTTCTAATTTGCGCATTCATACACATTGTTTCTGCATGTTTGTTCTGAGTCTATAATGAATATGTGCATGTCTCAATATTGTTGGGCACGTTGTTTACTTGCCCTGACTAACAGTGCCATGCGCGGTAGAAGTACGAGTTGTTTTCTGATGCGGTCACAATATTCCAGGCCTTGTCTCTGGCTGGGAATACAACGTTATCACTGATTAAGTAGGCTGCGGAGTGTAAAAGTGAACGACTCGCAAGATGTTGGGCTGGTTTATACTTTCCACTTTCCTGTGACCTCATGTACATAATTCTCAATGCCAGATCTCCTTCGCCTCTTCAACAATCTCATCATTTATCACGAGTAACCGGAATCAGGTTATGTTTTGAATTGTGTGGCGGCCTCACGGTCATACAACAGCACCCAGGCACCCTTTCCCGTCTTTGACTGTCCATAAAATCTTATCGTGTTGTGTGCAGGAAAGGGAAGTGGTGCGAGTGTGTGCAACTGAGCCGTTGAGGCTGTACGATCACAAAAATAAAGTTTAATTTGTGGTATTTGTTCTTCAGGGACGCATCACTCGTTTCTGTCTGCTAATTTCCAGCCGTGCTTGCGCCCCGCACAACATTGGTGACCCGGACGAACAGCAAGTGCTATGGACACACCTCAAGGCACCGATATTCCGACACTCTCCAGCGTCGACGTCAAACTGCCTCCCTTTTGGACTGCGGATCCTGCATTGCGGTTCATTCAGGTAGAATCTCAGTTTGCTGCACGGCGCATCTTATGTGGTGAGCAGTCTGCCCCCATCAATCGCTAGTGAAATTCGAGACTTGTTGGTTTCCCCACCAGCAGACAAAGTTTACAAGGCGTTGAAGGCAGCACTCATTCGCAGGATCATGCCATCCGAAAGCCAACGGCTGCAGCGGCTACTTCATGATGCCAGCCTCAGTAACAGAACGCCAAGTCAGCTGCTGTGTCATATGCAGCAATTATTGGGCGACAAAGGGGATGGTCTTGACAGCCTGCTGCTCCGAGAAATATTTCTGCAGAAGATTCCCACTAACGTCAGAATGATCTTGACTGCCTCAAATGAGGACGACCTATCCAAACTGGCCGAGTTAACCGACAAGATCATAACGGTAGCCCCCACATGTGTCACGGCCGTCACAAGCGTACCGTCTCCCAATGAAGAGCTTCAAGAGATGAGGAGCGAATTCTTGCATCTCGTGGACTCCGTGGCCGCCCTCCATACTGCGTCAACCAGTCAGAGTGCTTCACAGGTGCATATGAAACAGCAAAAATTATGCTGGTACCACCGCAAGTTCGGCAATGCTGCACGTAAATGCGTACCACCCTGCGAGCTCTCGGGAAACGTCCCAGGCAGGCGCTGAGGGTGACCAGCGCTGCTGCCATACAACAACGTCGCTCATCAGTCTTCTTTCTAAGCTACCATAATAGTGGTCTCCGCTTCCTCATCGACACGGGCACCAAAGTGAGCGTACCCCCAACATCGCCCGCGGACTGCAAGCGCCCAAAAACATCGCCTCGGCAGGCAGTCAACAACACGGCCATCGCCACGTATGGAAACCGCTCCCTAACCGTCAGTTTGGGCCTGCAGAGAACGAACGCTACAGTGGATCTTCATTGTAGATGACGTGAATTTCGCCATTCTTGGGGTGGATTTCCTGCGCCATTTCAGACTGCTAGTTGAAATATGTAACCAGAGGCTACAGGTTCCTGTGTCACAAAGTGATGTCAAAGGCAAGCGTTCAAGGCATATGCCGCTGAGCCCTACGCTGATCAAGCCAGCAGGCCCCTTTCGTTTCACTTCCGTACTGAGCGAGTTTTCGGACCTGACACACCAGCGCCAAGTGGGATCCCCAGTAAAACACGATGTGTTTCACCACATCACCACTACTGGACCACCGTTACACGCTCGACCACATCGATTTTCGCCTGAAAAACTGGTCGTGGCACGGCAGGAATTCAACAATATGTTGGAGATGGGCTTCATCCAACCTTCTTCAGTCTGTGAGCATCTCCCCTTCACATGGTTCCTAAGCAGTCATCGAGGGACTGGCATCCTTGCAGGGACTATAAAGCGCTGAACAGTGTCACATGCCGTGCCTGAGTGTCACAACGACCGACAGATACCCCGTGCCACATATTCATGACATACTGGCAGGTCTGCATGGTGCCACAATTTTTTTCGAAAATTCATCTTGTGCGGGCATACCACCAGATACCTGTGTCACCGGAAGACATTCCCAAGACTGTTGTCACTACACCCTTTGGTTTATTCGAATGCCTGCGCATGCCATTCGGCCTTCGCGACGCAGGTCAAACATTTCAAAGGTTCATCGACAATGTTCTATGGGCCTCAATTTTTTCCACGCCTACTTGGACAACTTGCTTATCGCGAGCACTACCCCGGAAGAACATGAAGAGCACCTTAGAATTGTTTTTCGACACTCATCTCAGCACGGCGTTATCGTCAACACAGCCAAGAGTGAACACACCTGAGTTATCATTTCTGGGCCACATCATTTTAAACTCAGGAGTACAGCCGTACCCATCTAAAGTGCAGGCCATACAAGACTTTCCACTCCCAACTATAAAGCGTCAACTGCGTAAATTTCTCGGATTACTAAACTTCTACCGCTGCTCTGTGCCTAAATGCACCCATATCATACAACTGCTTCACGGACTGCTGAAGGCAACGTAAAATTCTTCAAAAGACCTGCCTTGGTGCGAAAAGAGATTTCAACCAAAGCAAGCAGGCCTTGGCGAATGCGACTTTCGTGGCATACCTACAGCCAGAAATTTCCCAGTGTTTTATGCTTGATGCCTCAGACACAGCTATCGGTGCCTTGTTGCAACAGCTGAGCGACGGTACATGGCACCCAACTGCATTCTTCTCGAAGAAACTGACACCTACTGAGTGCCGCTATAGCACTTTTGGGCGCGAACTGCTAGCTGTCTACTTAGGTATATGCAACTTCCAACATTTCTTAGAAGTCGTCGAGTTCTTCATTTTAACCAACCATAAGCCGCTGAGTTATGCTCTTCGCTCAATACGTTCGGATGGTGGCACGCACACGACCCATTAACTTCGGCAAAAGGCATACATCTCAGAGTTCACGACAGACATCCGCCACATAAAAGGAAGCGTAAACGTCATTGTAGACGCCCTGTCGCAGAGCGCCATAAACGTCCTCAGCGATTCAGAAGGGATTAACTTCGACGTGTTGGCGGCAGCCCAAAGAGAAGACAAAGAGCTAAAAAGCCTCCTAACAACAAAAACGGCCGTCAAGCTACAGCGGATGCAGATTCCGGGATCAGACGACCGGGTTTGCTGTGACACTTTCACAGGCAACCCATGCCCCTTCGTGCCTGCCAATCTACGTTGCCACATTTTTCTTTCTGTTCACAAGCTATCGCATCCTGGAATCAAAGCTACGCAAAAGTTGCTTACAGCTAGGCTCATCTGGCCAGGTATCAACCGAGACATGCGTTGCTGGGCAAGAGAATGCATACTGTGTCAGCATGCCAACATTCACCGACACACTGTGACCCCTCTGGCAAGCTTCGTGCCTCCAGACGCGTGCTTCGACCACGTGCACCTCGACATTGTCGGACCTCTGCCGCCTTGCCAAGAGCATGCCTATTTACTGACGTGCATTGACAGATTCATGTGCTGGGTGGAGGCTATACCCGTAATAGATATCACTGCTGACACGGTTGCCCGCTCCATTTTGTACCACTGGGTTGCTCGTTTCGGTGCACCATCCATAATAACAACGGACCGTGGAAGGCAGTTCGAATCATCACTTTTCGCCAACATTACAGGTTTCATTGGCGCTTCACGCACTAGGAAAACCGCCTACCACCCAATTAGCAACAGCATGGTGGAGCGTTTCCACTGCCAGCTCAAGTCTGCGCTCGCCGCAGCAGAAGAGCGCTTCTGGACGGAGGCAATGCCAATCATTCTCTTGGGAATTCGGACAGCTGTCAAGACAGACATTGGCCACAGCATAGCCGAACTGGTCTATGGAACGACACTACGCCTTCCAGGAGAATTTTTCTCGGGCAGTCCGCAAGACGGCTGTACAGCCACCACTGCCTATGCATGTAGGCTACAAGACAAAATGGAAAACTTTCGCTTTACGACACCGCGACTGGCAGTGCCATGCACGGTGTATGTACCATCAGAACTCGCGTCGTGCACACGTGTGTTTGTGCGCCGTGACGCAGTTCATCGGCCACTCCAACCACCATATGATGGGCCATTCCGGGTGCTACGTCGAAGTGAGAAGCAGTTCACTATCGACGTGCGCGGTCATCACGAAGTCGTATCACTCGATCGGCTGAAGCCAGCGCACATTGAAGATGCAGACACCGTTTCTCATGCGCCGTCATCTGTGACACCGCCCCCCAAGGCTCGATTTGTTCAAACACGCCAAGTCGCAAGGACGCGCAGTGGACGAGTTTCCAGGGCACCCCTCGTGCGGACTTGTAAACAATATAAATCGTCCTATTAACGTTTGCTAACTCACTAGGAGGGGAAGTGATGTGGTGGCCTCACGGTCGCACAACGGCAGCCAGGCACCCTTTCCCATCTTTGACTGTCCATAGAATCTTATCGGGTTGTGTGCGGGAAAGAGAAGTGGTGCGAGTATGCGTAACTGAGCCATTGAGGCTGCACGATCACGAAATTTTGTTTGTTTTTCGGGGACGCATCACTCGTTTCTGTCTGCTTATTTCCGGCCGCGTTCGCGTCCCGCACAACAATTGTATATTAAGACTTGATGGACAAATGTATGGAATGTGAGTAACAGTTATGCACAAAATAATGTTGTATAAGGTCTGGAGTTCAGACACTACATTCTTAGTTACCACTGCTAGCAAACCCAATTTTTGTGTGTTCATTATATTACGTATTCGTGTTGATTGTGTTTATTAAACTTTAAGCACTAAAGGACAGCTGATGATGACAATGGTCGTTTGGCAGCGGCCTTTTTTTTTTTCACTCCCCCAAAGGAAAAAAAAGGTTCGGACACCCTTGATTCCAGCTACTGTTAAGTGAGGGCAATTTCAGTGCTACAGGATACATAATGCAGGAATTACGCACTCAACAATCCTTGGAGAGTCTCTTGTTTCTACACGATAATTTGTAAACAACCTTGTGGCTTTTATTAGGATTTAAGCGAAGCTAGCAGTAAGGGTTTTCTGTGGTAATAAATAATAAATATGTTTCTATTTTCTGTTGCCATGCACATTATGGGCTGTAACCCAAGGCCTAGGCCTGGGCAGCCCATGTTCAAACCGTTGTTGGGCCAGGCTGGTCCGCCTGTTGAAGATCTTTGCCAACAGGCACCAATGGCAGGAGAAGCGAAGAGAACGAAGACGAGGAATGGCACAAGCGGGAGAGTAAATGAGTCAAAGGCTGGTCTAGACCTCGGGTCTCACTACACAACATTATTTCTGGTGCCGAAAACCCCCTGGTCATTGCCCTTCAAAGACTTCGACCTGCGTTGGCAGTTGGCATTTATAAAGCGACTGCGGAAGAACTGAGGCACTGTCGGGGCCAACAATCATGCTTCTAACCAATGAAATGCAGGCCTCCACTCCAGATGTCACCCAGGTGGAATCTCACATCGACTACTTCGTTCAAAAGAATGTGGAACTTGTCGACCTGGACAAGCAGATCACCGACACTTATGAAAAAGAACTTGAGGCAGCCAAAGAGCATGGCAGAAAAGTGTCCACCGTGTCCCCAGCCTGGTTCTTTCTCCAAGAGCTTGCCACGAAGGCGACTGTGACAACTATTTCGAGGCCGAATGCAACTCTGCCGAACGCCGACACCGGTAGAGGCTTCACCTCAACAACAAATGAGGTGAGTGACAGTTCGCTCCCCACAGTGACAGAGACTATGATTCACAGTCAAGGAAACGTGCCGCGTCATCGGACAGTAGTCCTCCCGAAGCTCCAGATTCCTACGTTTTCTGGTGCACTTCGGGATTGTCAGTCCTTCTGGAATCATTTCAGCGCTACCATTAATCTAAACGCAGAGCTTTTGTCCACCGAAAAATTCAAGTACCTGTTGACATACTTAACCGGGATAGAGAAAAGAGCAATATAAGGCGTTTAGTCAGCGACGAGAATTATGCGATTGCCATAAAGATCTTGACAGAGCATTTTAGTCGACGGGACTTGCTCATCAACGAGCGTGTCAACAACCTGCTCGTTTTGTGTCTGGTCAAGTCTTCAACAGGAGTTGACAAACTACGGCTGCTTTATGACAAGGCCCAGTTTCTTGTCTGTGCACTAACCGGCTTCGGCGTCACCCCTGATGAATACAATGTCGTTCTCAATATGCTGGAACAGCAGCGCTAATGACTAGGACCAAAGGACGACACGACACGGGCGCTGAACTCTCAACTAAAATTTTTATTGAAAAGCAAGGGCACCTGTATATATTACAGCCGATTTGTCACGTGACACACCTTAATATCTGCGCAGCAGAGTAAACAGGGTCTGTGCTTTAATAACTAATCATGACAAAGTGATGAAACACGTGTGAGATGAATGCGACAAGAATAAACATATGTAAGCAAAAAAACACACACAGTTGAAAGGCTGAAGTCGGGAGGCTACCCTGATACAGAAATCTTGAGAACTTGTCAAAATCTGATCAAGTGGGTCAAAGGAGCAAATCGGACACGTGGGAAAAAAGAGAGCGTGCGTAATGAAAAAAGACCTGTTGTGGTGGCCTACGTGTGCAAGTCTTTGCATAGCTTGAAGAATGCGGCAAGTACATATGGGGATTCGTGTAGTCATGTCCGCTCCCAATAAATTGTCATCAATCTGCTCCCGCTTACATAAAAGAATCTCGGCGCTGCGTAAGACTTATACGTTCTGCCCGGCAAAAGAACAGAATAGATACATTCATTATAAATCTTGTGTTGTATATGGGATTCCTTTGTCATGCGGGAGAGTTCATATAGGACAAACCAATAGGTGCGTTAATGTTCGATTAAAAGAGCACTTGTCCTCGTTGAAGGTGTCTGGCGGCTTGCACTTGCAAGCTCATTGTAGAGAGTGTGGCTGCCAGCCAATGGCAGAGAAAGCCACCGGTTTGTTCAGGCATCCGGACAAACGCACTAGAGAAGTGCAAGTGAAAACAAAAACCCATTCAGAACATTCTTGGTCATTTATTGCAAACTAAGATCCCAATTCGGACCACACCCTTAACGGCATAGTTAATTACTTCTAGTTCTGAAATAACGTTTCTGGCTTAATCTCCGAAAAATTTTTTTTTAACCGCAAATATTGGCATTTTACTTAAATTACTTTTGGGCACTGCCCCTATTCTTTTATTTTGATTGGTTTAAGCCCGATATACCTTTTGGTGGTGCGGGCTTCCCCCACTTTTCTTTTCCCTTTTATTTCCATATATGGGGGGGATACAATTAGCAATTAGCACTAGAGAAGTAGTGGAAGCATTGCACATAGGAAGGAAGGGGGAAGGTTGCGTGAGCAAGCCATCAGTGGCCCTTGGGGAAAGAGAAGTGCGCTACTTAGATTCGATGATGCCGCGCTTAGGCATATAGTATGTGCACTGTCGTGTGTGTGTTTTTTTTTGCTTACTTATGTTTATTCTTGTCGCATTCATCTCACACATGTTTCATCACTTTGCCACGATTAGTTATTAAAGCGCAGACCCTGTTTACTCTGCTGTGCAGATATTAAGGTGTCATCATCATCATCATCATCAGCCAATTTTATGTCCACTGCAGGACGAAGGCCTCTCCCAATCCTCGCCATCCTTGCCTGTCCTGCGCGAGCTGATTCCATTTGATGCCTGCGAATTTCTTTATTTCGTCCCCCCATCTTACTCTCTGCCGCCTACGGCTGCGCTTGCCCTCTCTTGGTATCCATTCCGTCGTTCTAACTGTCCATCGGTTATCTAGCCTTCTCATCACGTGGCCTGCCCATGTCCATTTTTTCTTCTTAATATCGTTCATTATGTCGGCGACCCCCGTTTGTTCTCTGACCCACTCAGCTGTCTTCCTATCCCTTAGTGTAACGCCTATCATTTTCCGTTCCATTGCCCGCTGCGCGGTTCTTAACGATCCTCTCTAGCTTCTTTGTAATTCTCCAGGTTTCTGATCCGTAAGTGAGTACTGGCAGGATGCAGTAGTTATATAGTTTCCGCTTGAGTGATAGTGGTAGGTTTCCGTTCATGAGTTGTGTATGTCTCCCATATGCGCGCCATCCCATGTTTATTCTACGGTGGATTTCTTTTATATGGGTGGGTTCTGCAGTAAGTAGCTGTCCTAGGTACAGATATTCTTCTACGACTTCTAATGTATGGGTTTCGACCTTGAATAGACGTTTTTTCGCCGTGCCACTTAGCATTATCTTTGTTTTCTGCATGTTCATCCTTAATCCTACCTTAGCGCTTTCTCGGCTTAAGTCTTCAATCATCTTTTGCAATTCGTCGCCATCATTGCTAAAGAGTACTATGTCATCTGCAAATCACAGGTTACTCAGATATTCGCCGTTAATCCTGAGCCCTGTCTCTTCCCAGTCTAACCCTTTGAAGATTTCTTCCAAACATGCAGTAAATAGCATGGGAGAAATTGTATCTCCCTGTCTGACACCTTTCTGTATTGGGATTTTTCTGCTTTTCTTATGGAGGAGCAGGGTGGCTGTAGAATCTTTATAGATGTTGGCTATTGTGTTTATATAGCTATCACATATTCCTTGACGACCTAGTGCCTCCAGAACTGCTGGTATCTCTACCGAGTCGAAAGCCTTTTCGTAATCTATGAAAGCCATATAGAGGGGTTTGTTGTATTCAGCGGATTTCTCGATTACTTGATTGACCGCATGCAGGTGGTCCATGGTTGAGTATCCTTTTCTGAACCCTGCTTGCTCTCTGGGTTGATTAAATTCAAGTGTGGCCCTTATTCTGTTTGAGATAACCTTTGTGAATATTTTGTAAAGTGCTGAGAGTAGACTGATCGGCCTGTAGTTCCTCAAGTCTTTAACATCTCCCTTCTTATGTAATAATAGAATGTTTGCGTTTTTCCAGCTTTTGGGTACATTTGAAGTTTTGAGGCATTGAGTGTATAGTGTCGCGAGCTTTCCAGTTAGGATGTCTCCGCCATCTTTGATCAAGTCGGTGGTTATGCCGTCATCTCCAGCCGCTTTTCCGCGGGACATGCCCTGTATTGCTTTCCTAACTTCGTCCGCAGTGACGCATGGGATTTCGTAGTCCTGCTCGGCATTTAATACACTCATGGTGGGGAGACTCATATTTGAGCTGTATAGTTCGGAATAGAAATCCTCGGCCACTTTGGTTATGCCACTGAAGTTAGTAACGATGTTGCCCTGCTTATCTTTCACTGCATGCATTATGTTCTTTCCCGCACAAAGCTTCCTTTTGGTTGTTTTGATGCTGACTCCTTTTCTGACGGCTGCTTCTATTTCTTTCACGTTATGGTTACGTACGTCCCTGACTCTACTTTTACCGATGAGCTTAGATAGCTCGGCGTATTCTATCTTGTCTCTTGAGTTAGTTATTCTCAGCTGTTGGCGTTGCTTGATTAGATTTTTAGTAGACTCCGAGAGTTTACTCACAACATGTCTTGGTGCTTTGCCCCCTACTTCGATTGCTGTTTCGGTGATCAGATTAGTAATGTCTTCGTTCATCTTCTCTATATCCTCATTATCTTCCTGTCCTAGAGCCTCATACTTGTTCTTAAGTGCAATTCTAAATTCTTCTCTTTTCGCCCTGACGCTATCGGGGTTGGCCTGTTTCCGTGTGATTAACTTTGTCCTTGTTCGCTTTAGATTGAGGGATATCTTCGCCCTTATTAGTCTGTGGTCACTAATTCTAACCTTATTAACCACTTCTGTGTCTTGTACTATACCTAGATCAGTGCACATTATGAAATCTATTTCGTTTTTCGTTTCTCCGTTGGGGCTTTTCCACGTCCATTTCCTGTTCCTACGTTTCTTGAAGAAAGTATTCGTTACACAGAGGTGGTTTCTTTCGGCGAATTCTACTAGCATGTCCCCTCTGCTATTCCTATCTCCTTCTCTGTAATTACCGACGGCACGTTCTCCTTTTAGTTTCTTTCCTATTTTCGCGTTGAAGTCCCCCATAACAATTGTAATTGTTCATTATGTATATATATATTGCCCTTTATGTGTTTAGTGTTTTCTTTGAAAGATGTTTTCAATACCCTTGTTCTCTTTATTAAGCCATATAAGAGAACTACTATTGATACTTGCCACTACAAATATCATTCTTCAGTTCTGTACGCCACTAATCACCAAATATTTGTGTTTACTACAAGTTATGAACTTTCCTTTTTTTCTTTGTTCAATCGAATTCAAGTGACTGTTGTTAGCAGATAAACATTGCTTCTTGTTTGATGATATCAAATTTGAATTGTTTACTTCTGTTTATTTTTAATTAGAACTATTACAGTTTCAGTTATGTATACTTTCAGTGGGACCCGAACTAGCCTTCGGCTATGGGACCATACAGTATGTGCTTATTTTTGTATAAGATATGAGTGCAATAAAGATCATTCATTCATTCATTAATCGTATATTGGGTCTGTACCTTGTTCATTGCCGTTTCTACATCCTCGTAGAACTGTTCTACAGCCTCGTCACTGTGGTTGGTCGTTGGTGCGTAACTTTGTACTAGCTTTAGTTTGTATCTCCTATTTAATTTTATCACGAGGCCTGCTACCCTTTCGTTGATGCTATAGAATTCTTCGATGTTGCCTGCTATGTCTTTGTGTATAAGGAACCCCACGCCGTATTCGCGCTTCTCTGGTAGTCCTCTGTAGCAGAGAACGTGTCCCTCATTAAGCGATAAGTACCCTTCTCCTGGTTTCCTAACCTCGCTAAGGCCAATGATATCCCAATTAATACCCCTTAATTCTTCTAGTAGTTCAGCTAATCTGGCTTCGCTTCAAAGTCGTTGCCGTCCTTATTTGAGGCAGGAACCTGTATGGCAAAGATGCTTTAGTATTTTTTGAAAAATTCCAATGTGAATGCAAGAGAGAAATTGAAGTTGAGTGCAAAGCATGCCAGCTCTAACTCGAGAGAGAGCATGAAGGAATCTGGCTTCGCAAGCGAAGCAAGCGAAGCCAGATTAAGGTGTGTCACGTGACAAATCGGCTGTCATATATATGTGTGCCTTTGCCTTTCAACAGAAATTTTAGTTGAGAGTTCAGCACCCGTGTCGTGTCGTCCTTTGGTCCTTGTCGTTAGTGCTGCTGTTCCAGCATAATGAATCACCACTAACTAGCCCAAGTTTCTCTTCTTGGTCTTTCTCAACCGTGTGCTGATAAAGTGCCGGCGTGATGACCTCACGTTACTCTATTGCCAGAAGACAAAGGAAGCATCGTGGGACATGTCTGATACCATGCATGCAGAAGAGAGAGCACCGGCAGGGGGTAGAAATTCTCCATTTTCTGCACATCCAAGACGAGGGTAGGCCAGAGCACTGGGCGTCCACATCCCCACTTTTCCCACATCGAGATGACGCAGCACTAGCGCAGCAATACCTACAGACAGCGTACATGCTTGCTGCTGAGGCTGTTGCAGTTGCGGAAGAAGCGTGCCCCTTATGCAACAGTTGCCGTCACACCATGTTGCAATGCAACGTAGTCCTTTCAGTGGATGAAAAAGGGCTCGCTTGTGCAAGGCTCGATGTTGCTATATTGCAGCAGGATCAAGCATGCGGCACGTCTGTGCCAATAATCATGCAGAATTGTGTGTGCCAAGTTTCGTCGTCGCCATTTGACTATCCTCTGCGAGTTGTTCAGGCCAGCCGCTGAACTGACCACAGTGACAGCTGTTGGTGAACCGCGCCGTGCAGCACTTGACACCAGTTCGTCTCCAGTGACATCAGTGCCAAGTGTCTCGATCGGAGTTGTCGCGGTGCTGCTCCAGATACGACGGGTGTGGGTCGAGTGCAGATAACGAAAACGTCTCGTGCATATTCTTCTCTACAGTGGCAGCCAGCACGCCTTTGTTCAAGGAGATCTTTCAACGTACCTCGTGTGCCCGGTTGCACCTCTCAAGGCACCTCAGGTGCCAAAACAGATCGACCGGTAGTACAATCTTCAGTGTGCCACGTCATCACTTAGAAGCGGCAGTCGAGGTCGAGACTAAGCCTAACGAGGAAGCTTTCTCGCCGACGGCTTGCATGAGGACCAGGTAAGAGCAGCAGAGGCAGGCGGTAGAGTCCAGCTGCCTCAAATAAGGACGGCAACGACTTTGAATCGTCGACAAAGGAGTTTGCGCTGGGGCCGGCATCGGACTTGGATAAGACAGGGCCGGCACCGGCAAACGTAAGGACTTTCCAATCGGGCACCTAACGCAAGGCCCATTGTTGTCAGACTCCCAGTGTCCTCCGAATCTCTTGCCGAAACCCCTCCGAGATCGGTGACAACAGTTGACGAACCTTCCAGGATTTCATTTCGTGCCCAGTAATTGATACTCTGAGAGTGTAAAGATGAATTGGGAGCGTTTGGCAGTGATAGCTAAGAGCAGGAACCTGTATGGCAAAGATGCTTTAGTATTTTTTGAAAAATTCCAATGTGAATGCAAGAGAGAAATTGAAGTTGAGTGCAAAGCATGCCAGCTCTAACTCGAGAGAGCGCATGAAGGAATTGTAGCTAGGCTAAAGGAAGAGATGGACCAGGCGGAGCGCAAGTTTGAAGCGGAAGAAGACCATTTGAAAGCACAGCTGGAACAGGTCATGGCTGATTGAGGGCTGATGTGTCGGAGTTGGGAGATCTCGTGTTGAAGTAGTGCGATCAGCCGAATGTAGTGACGGTGTGGTGGAGGTTCGCTGATTTCAGGAAATTGAGATGAGCCAGGAGATTGTCCCGCTAGGATCATAACAGTGCAACGAGGATACTGCTAAGCCAGTGGAGAGTGAATTGGGGACACATGAGCAGACGTATGTAGGTGCTGCTGAGCGCAACAGGGGAAGAGAACGTGCACCCAGTGCAGCACCACTGCGAGGGTATACATATTGCAGGTTGTTGCAAACTGAGTTTTCGTGAGGTCTGTTCAAATGCCTTCCCCAGGCTAGAGAATATGACAGTGAATCACGATCAGTCATGGGCACGTTACCAGTCAAAAGTAACAGTGTTACAGTTACAGTTACCTAAGCCAGAAAAGTAACTATGTTACAGTTACAGTTACTGTTAAAAAGTAACGTCGTTACTTTTCCGTTACTGTACAAGATTATTACACCGCAAACAAAATTATGTAGTTCCTTCAACGGAAACATATGAAGGCGTACGTTGAAGTTGTTCGTAGCACAGCGCCAGATGAAAGGATTTGAAGGGGCTCAATCAAAAGCCCAACACCAGCAATCGTTGCGTACGCCTCATTTTCTGCAACAACTTTTTTATTAATTGTCGGGAATTTATTTAGAAAAATAAATGGCAGATCCCACGTGCAGTGGGAATCAAGCTTGAAATGCGAAGCATGCATCAGGAACGTATAATGGATCTGCATTGTTGTCTCGCTATACCGATTTTGGGTACATATGAACGGCCGCAAGAGCACCAAGACTGTGGCAAGTAAACCATGCCGCTCATGACACGCATGTCATGATTCTAATGTTTTGACCTGTCATTTACCTTCGTCATGCAGTCGTGTTGTGCCATAGCAATTTTGGTACAGACCCATTAATGAAACGCGTGGCATATGTAAATCATGCCGCCCATGAAATGCATGTCATGATTTTCATGTTTTTAGGACGTGTCACCCATGGCCGTCATACATTGTCTCGCCATACCAATTTCGGTTTTTATCAAGTTAACGAAACGGCCGCAAGAGCACCAAGAACGTGGCACGTAAATCATGCCGCTTATGGCATGTGTGTCATGATTTTTCTGTTATGACGTGTCATTTATGTTCGTCATGCAGTCATGTTGTTTCATACCAATTTTCGTATACATCCCACTAACGAAACGGCCAGGAGAGCACAAAGTCGTAGGCGGCTAGATAGATAGATAGGCTCAAAGTCGTCGAAGTTTGCTAAGAAATGCTTCGCATTTAGTACGTTGGGACAGCCTGATGCCGCGAAGCACTGCTGCCCGCTCGTAAATGAAATGGGAGCTCAACCTGAGACGCGACAAAGAGGATAGGCCCCTTCGAGCCATTGCTGCCGGCATTTTGGGAAGTGCTTTTTGGAAGTACCGCCGCTTTGAGAACTGAACATGTGCGAGGCATTGAAAAGTGTCTGGTTCCAGGTGGTTTCCGCACGGGTGGTCATGATAAAATGGTTGGCCAAGCAAAAAAAAAAAAAAAAAAAAGTTAACGATGCTGCACCGACCTTTGAACAACGGTAACTTTCGTCACTTAGGCCGACCATACTGCGGTATCGCGCACCTTTCTGTGCGTGTATATTTTCGTTCCGGTTAACCTCCCTGCCTTCTGCCCATTATCTCTCTCTGTCTCTCTCTTTTCTGTGCATGGGGGTGGGGAGAAGAATCCTCCCCCGCCCTTTTTTGTCGCCGACCGGCGGTACTTTGCTTGCCTTCGCAGAAAAAAAAGTAATTTCCGTCCTGGAAACACGTCAGGCACATCTAAAAAAAAAAAGAAAAGCCAAGAGATGTCCGTGTCCTGCACAGCATCGCGATACAAATGACACATCGTAAAAGCATTCCACTAGTGAGATACAAATACTTTTTTGCAAATTCATCTAGATACAGAGGTGCACATAGTCATAAATAATAAAGAAAAATCGCGATAGTCTTGTATCACGATACTGCCGAGCCCTGCTTTTAAGAAGTGTTGCTGCTAGATATTTTTTAGAGGAAGTAACTGTAACGGTATTTACAGTTACAGTTACCGCGTAAAAAGTAACAGTGTTACAGTTACAAGTTCCTCTAAATTAAAAGTAACTGGTTACAGTTATACGTTACTGAAAAAAGTAACTAGTTACCGGGTAACGCGTTACTAGTAACTAGCTACTACCCAAGACTGATCACGATCTGTGCGACGACAATGCTGCGCTAGAGCACGAGCACACTAAAGGGGTAGCTAGCCATGAGAGAGAGGAAGATGAGAAGGTGGATGGAGGACATAGTCATAAGACTCGTCCGAGAATGGGCGTTCGCAAGAAGCGAGAAGTGAACGAGCGCAGTACATATTCTTCATGTTTGTGATCGCGACGAGCTAGTGGGCGCGAGATGGACATGCTTTTCAAGAGGCTTTTCATGAGCATGGAAATGATCACGAAATGCAGCAAATGGGCTAAGCGTTAGCAAAGTGTGGTGGAAGCAGACGCACGAGTGAGAGAGTTTTGGAGGAGCGTTCGACCTTGAAAGTGGACAAACACAGTACCTACACCAAGCGTTCGCGAGAGCGTGCAGTGATGACGAGACGCTCGAGAGAAATTGCTAAGGGGAGGCGTCCGAAGTGCAAAGAGAGGAAACGCAGGGGTCTTGCAGGACCATTGAGAGAGCTCTCAGTAGCATGGAGGTGCATGAGAGTGTTGCGCAAGACGCTGGAAGTAAAATATCTTTTCTCTTGCCAGTAAAGAAAAAGAAACCGAGTTTCCAGGAAATGCTTATTTCTGAACAGAAATGAGTGAAGCTAATTATGTCAAGTTTAAGAAACATAGAGGTAGACAGGAAAAGTAGAACCAATAAGGAAATCTGCATAGCATTTGATAATGTGACAATGAAATATTTGTGTTGGGAGCCAATCATCTAAAAAAAAAAAAAAAACTTTGCAGAGAGCAGGTGCACATACAAAAGGACGCTGTAGTGAAAAAGGTGTAGATGTATCCAGAAGTGTGTTGGTAGTGAAGTGGAGCATTATAGTGTACAGAAACATGAAGTGAATGAACAGATACTCTTGGCAGATGTGAGATTTATGTGAAGTGCTGATGTCATGAATATGCACCGATGTTCTGGAATTAATCCTGATTTTGTGTAATGTATACCGTATAGTGCGGAATATAGGTCGAGATTTTTTCCACAAAATGTCACTAAAAAGTCGCCCCTCGACGTATATACCGGCCCTTGGCACAAACCAAGTGATCGTCTGGCAACAGGGAGCGTCGAATGCTTCTTGGGCATCAGCATCGACATCGCCTCCATGGGCCGACGCCCGGCGCCATTTTTCTTTTCTTGTCCAACTAGTGTTCCTAGCGGGTGGCGTCCTTGCTCTGCGGCCAGCTATGAATACCGGGAAGCGGCGCCAGTTCACCGCCGCGTTTAAAAGAAAAGTTATTGAATTCGCGGAAGCGAATGGCAACATGTCGGCGCAGCGGCAGTTTGGAGCGTCTGAGAAAAGCGTCAGGTACTGGCGCAACCAGAAATCCAAACTGTCGGTGTGTAACGCGGAAGACGTCGTATCGCGGTCGCCGAGCTGTGCACCCGGAACTCGAGCACAAAGTGGCGGATTTCGTCTGCGAGTACCATGCCAGGTCCCTGCCAGCGGAACCCGCGGACCCCGACAGGCCGGCTGCGCAGGCCAATTCTCGCGACAGTTTGTGCTTGGGTCTCCGAGGCATGGAGGTCTCTGGCTGAAGAAGTGGTACGCGCATTTAAGAAGTGCTGCGTCAGCAACGCTCGCGGTGGCACCCAGGATGGCATGTTGCGAGAGGCGGCTAGCGAAAAGCAGTCGTCCTCGGAGGAGAGCTCCGACAGTTCGGAGGACTGAATAAAGTGCATCAGTGAACAGTTCCGTGGTTCTTTTTTTTTTTTGCTGGTCAAGATAGGGGGGTCGACCTATATTCCGCCTCGACCTATATTCCGCATTATACGGTACTTATTAATGGTGTTAGGAAAAGGAAAATTAGCATCCACCTGTTTTGTAGCACAAGGCTACAAGTTTCTCCGTATGGATTTCCTTGTAGCCTTGTGCTACAAAACGGGTGGATGCTAATTTTCCCTTTCATAAATGTTGCTCCACCTTGCGCAAAACTCATTTTCTGCAAAACTCATTTGCCATTGATGGTGTTAGTGTGGTGAACAGAGTAGTAGGGACAATGACTTAGTGGTGTAAAGCCACCTGTCAATTGCGCGTGACAAGTGTGTGGTGAGGTGTAAGGGTGAAGAACACTGCGAATTAACAAGACGGCGAGCGCTACAACAGGAAAGAAGAGATCTTTTTCTTGAAAAAAAGAAAAAAGAAACTTTCTAGAGATGGGGCCATTCTCTTGAGTAAAGCCATGCGCCACACGAAGAAGAGATGGTGCACGAAGAGTAAAGAAGCACCAGAAAGCAATCGCTGTGGACACATCTATGTTCATAATTGGTGGATAGCTGGCTCGTGGCGCACGACCCGAGCCGCTATCGAAGATGGGCAACGCTGAGCTGGGATTGTCTGCGTGGCACTGGTGGGTAAAGACAGTCGAGCCAGCAACACACTGGGGACGGGAGCAGCGGGCGCCAATTCTGGGGGCTGTGGCGATCAAGTTTGGCAGCATGGCCGTAGACCTTGGCCGAAACCAAGTGAGGCTCCTCGGACTTGCAGCTGTATCATCACAGCAGTTCCTAGTGTACCCAAAATGGGTCGACTAGCAGCACAATCCCTGGGGCGCCATGTCATCACTTGGAAGTGGCAGTCGAGGTCGAGACTAAGCCTAACGAGGAAGGCTTCCCACCAACAGCTTTGATGACGACTGGGAAACAGCAACGGAGGCAGGCGGTAGAGTTCAGCTGCCCCAAACGAGGACAGCGACGACTCTGAATCATCGACAAAGGAGTTTGCCCCCGAGACCGGCATCGGACTCTGATAAGAGAGGCCCGGCACCTAGCGCTAGGCCCATTGTTGTCAGACTCCCAGTGTCCTCCTAATCTCTCGCCAAAACATACCCCTCCGAGATCGGTGACCCTGCTTCCTGCTATCTTTTGTGTTGCACCACTCATCAATGTGTTGTTCTAAAGCAACAGTGGCAGCAACACAAAAAGACCCTTTTGTCAGGCAACAGCATGCTTGTGTAACTTGTGTTGCGTGCAGGAGAAGCACTCGTCATCTATGGTAGAACCTTATCTGACCAATACGGAACAACCATTTCTGGCATGTTAGTAGCTGGGCCATGCTGATCTGCACTGACGTCGGGCGAGTGCAGCTCAACTGCTTGTATGCACAGCCCATTGAAGCGGTGCCTTCTGCTCACGGTTGGCAAGCATTGCGTGACTGCATCCAGCAGCTCACTTTCATCTCTTATGCCATTGAATGCCCTTTGAGTGGTAGGTGCCACGTGTGAGCAGAAAATCGTCATCATGAAATAGGTGCACTTCTTTCCTCATCCCATTACCACATAAAGGTGGATGCATTGGTATAGTATATCAGGGTTGGGAAAGTGAGGGGTTAAGCATAGCCCTTTATAGTGTGGGAAAGGGAAGTGAGGAGGGAAGGGTCACAACAAGACATTGCCTACCAAGCCAATTTGAACCTAGACAAACCACTTAAATCATGTAAAATGACATCACAGGGAGCCACATGACATATGTTCCTACAGAAACCATAGAACAGCTAGTCACATAACAAATCACATCATTTAATTGATCTTGTAGAAGATGGAAGAAGCTAGGCCGGCCGCAAATTCTGCTTTTAGTTTGCACCACTAGCGCAAGCTGCCCACATTTTTCTTTATTTGAATATGCTCGTGCATCTTCCTTTCTACATCACATCCATTGAATTTCTTGAGTCTGCTTTCTCATAAATTCCCTTCTAATTAACCATGATGTGCTTGGTTCTCCCCTTAGGGTCCTCAGCAAATTCTCCAAGTGCCCAACAAAGCACGAGGTAAGTCTGCATGGGCCCTCGCGACTGCAATACAAGATTAGAGCTATCTATCACTTACATCTGTGCACATTTTGATTGCTGCAGCGTTGCTTTACTGCTGAGCATGCAAAGATACAAAAAAAATTCAGTGTAGATGTTAATTTACTATAATGTAGTGAACCAGCTTCCTTTTTCATCTCCATGTGTGTATTTTCAGCTAGGGAGAAGAATTCACTCTGGAACATTGCATTTTGTTCCAACACTGCCAGTAAAAATGACCAGACTGTGTTTGCTCTCCTCTCGTCATACTCACAGCCCTTGGCTGCTAGACAGCCTTCAAAACCAGCCCAGCCGGCCGTTATCGCTGAGGGTGACTGGCTGCACATGGTGCGCATGGGAAGAAGAAAGCACTTCACATGGGAGAGTGTTGGAGGGTGAGTCCGGTGATACCACCGTTGCTGCACTCCTGAGTTTAATTTGTTTTTTTGTCATGTAAGTGCTCGATATCACAATTTTGGACTGAAGGTTGGGTGCCATCCAATAAACAACCCATAAAGTACACTACACGCAGACTTGTGGGCACTTAACAAACAGCAAGCTGCAATGTTAGTGGCATTGTCGTGTAAGACAATCAGGGCTTAAGGCTCATTCCACACCAAACGACCCAGCCATTTTGGTGACCAAATTGTGCTTATTTACTTTGTGGAAAGTAGTCAATTGCTGGAGTATTTAAGACATGTGGAGGCTCTCGAATTTTGCAGAATGTTGTCTCAGAATGTTGTCATCAAAAGGCAATTTATTATGAGAGTACCATTCATTAGCCCAATACCAAATTTGGTTATTATGATAAGGAAAGCTGCTAATTTCACATGTTTCAGGCTCAGTAAAATTATTCCAATTTTCCTGCAACATAAGCTTTCAGAAACTTTTCTGAATTGCGCTGTGTTTACATATTTTTCCCAGTGTGATGGTGCCATGTATTGAAGATGTTTTAATTGGTGTATAGATTTTGGAAGCTATATTTCATGCTAGAAGTATTTTGGGGCCACTTGAATCGGCACAAGTTATGCAAAAAGATCAAGAAGTTGAGAAAATTCGCATCTTGATTAGCATTCAGAGGCAATTTACGCCATGTGATCCTCCTATGAAAAATCCAGCTTAATTATCAATGAAAAGCAAATAACATGTTCTTTCAACCAGGCAACTTCAATCATTACAATTTTTGTTTCAAGAAAGAAAATTATTTTGAAAGTTTGCCCTTCTTGCCAATGTTCCATTTTTACGTATGCTCCTTCTGCGAGCTCCACTGCATGGCATGTTGGCGCACTGCACCCTAAGCTGTATTTTTGCGCAGTATTTCTGGTTCTTTTCATCACTCACAGAGCTAGCAGACATTTTGCAATCATGTAAGTTACCTGAAAAACTGTATTTATCCTGAACAGCTCGTGAAAAGCCCACATGCTACGCTAACAGACGAGGTCCAGTTGCAACAGTTCGGTGGCAATGTCAAGTAGCACTTTCATAATGAGAGGTTATTTGCCCAAAAAAAGCAATGCACCTCCAGTTGCAGTAACTGTGCCGACATTTTGTGGCTATGAAGAAAAAACACAATGCTATAGTGTCATGACAAATTGCTGAACGAGTGCACCTAGCCGTATTAGTCACCTCCAGGACGCATTCCATTTTCTTTGGAGCCACCATTCTGAAAATGGGGGCTCCGAAGAGATGGTGTTGAGACAACTGCGCATGTGTGAGACGTAAACTGCATTTGGATTTTGCATTAAGCACACTTTTTCTGAAATTTCATGGGAGCCTGAAAGCCTGCCCCAAAGGCTTAGCGTAAGCAAATGTGGCGGCACCCGCTCAAGTGGTGGCTCTCACCTGTGACTTAGCTGACCTGAGTTCTGATTAACTGATGACTTTATCAATCACGAAATGGTAGTATATGCTGTCGCTTTCTTCCATCTCATGCATATAACAAAGATTGGCTGTAAAATAGCCCGCGTTTTTAAAATCGGCTGTCAGATTCATAGCTCATAGGCCTAATGCTACCGATGGCTCAAAGTTGGATTGCTGTGGCTCATGATGCCAAATGGTTTAGGAGTCAAACTGATGGGGGCTGTTACAAAAAGGACCTAGAGATGGCGCATTTGTCCCGTGCAGCGACTGATGGCAATCTCACGCCAGACGCATGCTCCTTCGCGACTTCCTCAGGCTACGCTGATTTCCTCCTATTCCTCTACAAAGCCCAAACCGATGACACCTCAAGTATTGTATGGCCCTCTACTTCTGGCTAGCAGGTCCCCTTCCTGTCTCGAGAGTCGAAACAGTCTGCACACCTTGTATTCAACAGCTAAACAAACACAGTTAACCCCTGTTAACAAAAGTCCAGTGCTTTATCTACTACCGTGGCCTCCGCGATCAGCTGCGGCAGTGCACCGTTGCTCCAGCCGTCCCATTCAAATGAAGAAGGCTTAATGTGGTGTGGCTGTTCCTCTTGCCGCATGCGTGCTATCCAAGGCTTGTATGGCTTGCTTTCCATAGTGTGGGTGGGAGCCTGCATGCAAAGCACAGTAGCAAATTACCGCACAACAATGCCATTAGCGAGCGGAGTAGCTTACTGGCACAGTTAGGCGATTGTCTCAAATTCTGATGCAGACTCAGGAGCCGATTAAGGCTTAATTGTGCTTCGTAGCAGACACACCTCTGAACATGCTGGTAATTTTCTTAATTTTTGTAGTCTTGGCGGGTTCGTCAAAAACACAAAATATTGTGCAGTGGGCAGAGCAGCCAATTTCAGTAATACATGTTAGCTGACAACTTGAAATTACTTCTCATACAGAGAGATCAAGATATTCAGACGGTTTTTCAGTGCTGTAATAATGGAAATGCAAACCACCCTTGCATGTGTGTAATAAGTATTGGGTTTCAGCATTTGCAGGTGCGACTCAACACATTGTCCCATTACAATGTTTGCTAGGGCAGTGCATAATATTTTAGACAGTGTATTAGTTTTTACGCTCTTTTTTGCTGTTATAGAAACACAAATGGGAATTTAATGCACCGAAGCCACAGCTGGGCAGACTAGACAAAATCACTATTCTGTGCATAAATGAACTGTGAGATCCCCAATCAGCTTATTTACAGTAAAACCCCGATTATAGGACGTTCTCGGGACCGCGAAAAAGCATTGTAAAATGTGGGCGTCGTAAAATCCGAACAAAGAAATTTATGCCCTTCAGTGCACTGCAATCCACTGGTGGGATTCCCAACAGCCGTCGCAAAACATGGCATACGCTTGAGGGGGGACGCGGCCTTTGAAAGCAGAAAAAATCGCGAAAGACACGCCTTTCGGAAAACCGCATATTTGCACTGTATGTGTCATAAGCTACCTCTCCTGCAATTTTGAATGCCTAATTTGACCTAAAACTACTTCATGTCAAATATATTACGAGCAGCGGCAGCTGCTGTGCTGCCCAAACACGCTCTGAAACAGCTCAAATTCAAGCGAGCGCCGTTCACGCGCATTCAGCTGACCACACCATTTTGGTTTTGTTTTGTTTGGGAATTCTTGCGCTTTTTTCCACGGCTGTCGGTGTGAGCGGCACTGGCGTGGTGGAAGCATGGTTCGCGCATGATTGGGGGCTCGCAGGGACATTCGAGTATCCCGTGCTTGGATGTGAAGCTGCGATTTGGCCAAGTGCACGCTCCTCGAGAGAGTGGGGGAACGTGCGGCCACTACTGGCTGCTGCGCGTAATGACGCGGTGGCCTTCTCCGGCGGGTGCTTCGTGCGTCGTCTGCTATGGTTAGGGTTAGCCCCTGCTTCATGGTTGTCGCCACGATGTCTACCCTTGTGTGTGCCACTTCGCTTTTCGTTATCACAGGAGAGAGATGTTTAGTCGGAAAGGGTGAAAAGAATGGGGGAAGACCCCCAACCGGCGGCCACTGGGAGGGCCAGGGGAAGACGAACGAACGGCAGCAGAAGGCCGAAACGAACCGGTTTCCCGAGCGCTCGGCATGCGGAGGGGTGGCGCTCCTGAAAGAGCCGGTGCAACGAAAGACGCCCACGGCACTTCCCTTTTCTTCACCGTCTGGTGACCTTGCTTTGCATGGATCATCGTGTAACGCGAGTTCGGCATAAGATCACATCGTATAATTGGAGTTTTTAATGCATTGTGTCTTTGGGGCTTTCGCTGGGACGGGGCTAACCCGTCGTAAAATGCGGGTCGTAAAACCGGGGGATGTAAAACCGGGGTTCCACTGTATTTATTTAATAAGTTACAGGCCCTATAAGGGGGCAGTGGGTAAAGGGAGCATACAACAAACAAATTCAAAAGCATTCATTTGACAAATGTTGATTGCAAATGACGAGAAAGAATTGTTATTAATTGTACAACCTAAATAACTATATAAGTATTCAGGCAAAGCAGTTATACACATAATAATACAACAAGATGATAGACATTCTCAGGCAATATAAAGCATTAAGGAAACGGAATAACTCTTGCAGAATGAACATCTGTATAGTCGGTGAATACTCGGAATAACCCTCGACAAAAAACGTGAGAACAAGAATCTACCTAAGTAGTCGCTAGGTTAGAAAATAGGAGTGCAGGTGATTATGGAACCTGACTGAAGTGACTACAGCGCTGAAGACACAAGGACAAGAGAAGAGGACACACACAGCGCTGACTTTCAACAACGTTTATTTGCGGAAATGCGCCCCATGTATAGGTAGTGATATGGCATGCGTACAAGGGTTGTTAGTAAACACGTGTTTGTGACAAAGGAATTGCAGTTCATTTCTCTACATGCTGGCACAGTGCAAGCAAAGACAACTTTTTAATGATAACCGTTCAAATATGATATTTCTTTCTGTGATAGTGCTACTGAAGGGGAACTCACGTCTTACTACTTATACATGGGGCGCGTTTCCGCAAATAAAGGTTGTTGAAAGTCAGCGCTGTGTGTGTCCTCTTCTCTTGTCCTTGTGTCTTGCACGCTGTAGTCACTTCAGTCATGTCTTACCAACAAGCCCAAATCTACACACTTTATGGAACCTCTCTTTATTGCGTTCGTGTGCCATGTCATTGGGTAGGTCGTTTCACAAGCGGATAGCGCCGCGGAAGTACAGATGAGTTGAAGTTTTGCCATATATGCAGTGAAAGAAAGATAATTGCGTAATCTACGTGACATAAATGGAGAGACTTGCAGGTTTATTGGTGATGGTTTGGTCCATGTACATACATGTGAAACAGTCACAAGAGTACAATGTTGCGACGGCTGATCAAAGCGGGGATCAATAAGCTGTTTTTAATTTCCGTTATGCTTGCATTATAGATGTAATTTTGAGATATGAACAGAGCCGCTCTGTTTTGGACAGGTTCAAGCATATTGGTTAGGTAAGGGAAAAGAGGAGGCCACACTGAAGCATCAAACTCAATTTGAGGGCGAACATACGTACATATTAAAAAAAAAGGACATGCACTGATGCCACTCAGTTGTTATAACTTTATTATCATCATTAGCCCATCTTACTTCCACTGCAGGACGAAGGCCTTTCTTAATGGTCTCCATCCTTGCCTGTCCTGCGCAAGCTGATTCCATTTGATACCTTCGAATTTCGTAATTTCGTCCCCCCATCTTAATCTCTGTCGTCCATGGCTACCCTTACCGTCTCTTGGTATCCATTCCGTCGTTCTAATTGTCCATCGGTTATCTAGCCTCCCCCAATTAAACTACCCTCCCCCAATTAAACTAAGCAAGCATCTAAGCCCGCAGAAGTTTGGGAGGAAATTGGTAAACTGGAATGTAAAAATTTTAGAAGTTGCAGCAGCAACATTACATTACATGTGCAGTCACAACATAACATGGCAAGCGCTACAGGTGCAGGTGTGATGAACATCCTGAGGTTTGCATGGACTGCCTGCTTCTTTCTGGGCGGTAACTATATTGGGCGACTTGGCCCATGCACGCGTGATCCTTAAAGAGGAACGACTTGCAAGGATTGGCGTCAATGCTGTTTACACAAAACAACAATTTTAGTTGGAAAGGAAACAATGGAAAGGGAATAGCAAAGAAAGTCCACAGTGTGCCGACACCGATGATAGTCCAGAAAGGGTGCAAAGACCACTTTAGAACAGGCTGGCTTCGTGTGGAGTTGAGTGACACATGGGACGGCGAAATGGTTATTTTTCGTAGCCTATGCGTTCAAGTGTCGGCAAGCGGCTATAGGCCACACACCGCTGTGGCCCTCAGATATTGTTTCGATCCCAGTATTTCAGCGCTCATTCTCTAAAAAGTCCGCAGAGTTGCAGTGCACTGTGACAGAGCGCGATGATCGTCCCCAGCAGTGCTGCATCATCCAGTTATAGCAACATCTTTCGCTTGTTAGGAACCACAACTGCTACTCCATGATTTTTGATAAAACGCTGGCTGCAAAAACAAACCGACATTTAGAAAAAAACACATTATTTCTACGCACCGGACAGATACCAGTTTAAACTCTTCCCTGCGTGACACACGCACAAAATGTGAAGAGTTCAACAAGAGGAACATATGAACTAGTGGCGGACAATAGCTGCAATGCAGTCTCATAATGACAGGCGCTTTGAAAGAGCACCTGTGTCGACACATGATCATTGTTAAGACAATCTCCGTGATGAACAGGAGGTTTATTTTCTGGTATTTATTGTAGCAAATCATGCTGACCTTTATGAAACTAGCCAGTTTCCTACAATTCATCATGCCAGCAGCAAGTATCGCTGGCCGTGACACAGCACTGTTTATCTCCGCGGGGTCAGAAAAAGAAAAAAAAATGAGAAGATTAGTCTCTTTGGTGTATTCAGGCCTATTTCCTTAGACACACCAAACATCTTTCAGTGCTCGCTTCTGGTTCGGAAATTGCTCGGAGGTGCCCTGCATGTTACGTAGGTTACGTTCATAAAACGAAATAGACGAGCGTCGTGGTAGAATAACAACATTAGCGTACCCATACGCTCATTTTCCCTGGGCTCCCGGGCTCGTAGTTTTCACCATTCACTGCATTGAAGCACTGGTAGCAAATCTCAGTGTTGTTCGTTATGGCTGGAATCGCCTGAAAAGACCGCACTGGCAGGGTTCCAGCGGTGCGTTGTGCTCGTCGCAGACAGAGCATAACCATCTCTTCCTCTAGCGCTGGTTGTTTTGGCATCCGCAAATGACACAGTAGCAGCCAGACACTTTCACGTATGTATAAGTAGCAGAATCGGGTACTTTTTCCAAGCCTGAGAGCTGATGCTTGCTATGTTTACTTGCCGGAGTTACATGCACCTGCATACGTGCTGTCTGCTGGGGCAGCTCGGCTCCGTCGTCTGCTCGCGTACCCTGGAAACCGGTTTGCTTTTGACGGTGTGCACCTGGGTGCGAGACAGGCGTGCTCTGGTGTATAGGTATTGTCACGAGCCTTCAGAGGTCGTTCGGGGCTTTATTGATAGATGAGGGGGCTGACCCTGGCAAAGCGTGTCCGCCGAGGCTGGCTATAGAGTGGAAAAGAAGCACGCAATCTTCTTCCTCGTTTTGGGGCTGCAGCTTCTGTTGCCGATGATCCACTACATACAGGTGGCATTACCCCCCTTCCGGAAAAAAAAAAAAAGCTGCATCGCCTCGGTGCTACAGATAAATAAGATAAATAAGAAGGAAACACATAGAACAATGAATGACAGAAAGTTACAAGCGCGCAATGTATGGCTTTGTGCGCATAACGTGAACAGTGAGCTCGGTGGTCGTCGTGTCCTGGCCAGCGTCTGTGATGGGTCCGGGATCACTGCGTAGTTCACGTCAATGACGCGACGAAGCGCTTTATACGGGCCAAAGTAGCGGCTCTGTAACTTTTCGGAGAGCCCACGGCGGCGAACTGGGGTCCACACCCAAACTTTGTCTCCGGGGCTGTAGAACACCTCTCTATGACGAATGTTGTAGCGTCGTGCATCTGTTTTCTGCTGCTGACCAATGTGCAGCCGCGCTAGCTGCCGAGCTTGCTCAGCACACACTGCGAATTCTTCGGCGTCAGATGTGAACCGGTCAGCGTCGTGACACGGCAGCATAGCATCTAGCATCGTCTGAACTTCATGGCCGTAGAGAAGGCGAAATGGGGTGAACCGCATTGTCTTCTGCATGGCGGTATTATAAGCGAAAGTTATGTAAGGCAAGATCCGGTCCCATGTTGTGTGTTGGACATCGATGTACAAGCGATCATGTCTCAATAGTCTTGTTCAGTCGCACGGTGTGTCCGTTCGCTTGTGGGTGATACACGGTTGTCTTTCAATGTGTGGTGTTGCTTAACTCAAAAACATTGTCCACAAGCTTGACCGTGAATGCTGTCCCTCTGTCGGTTATTACATTAGAAGGAGTACCGTGACGTAGTATGATGTGGCGCATGAAGAACTGCGCTACCTCAGGAGTTGTGGCTTGTGGAATCGCTTGCGTCTCAGCATAACGCGTTAAATAATCGGTTGCGACAGTCACCCATTTGTTGCCGTCAGCAGACAGCGGAAACGGTCCGAGGATGTCCATTTCAACTTGGTCGAAGGGTGTATGAGGTGCCTCAATCGGCTGAAGTAAAGCAGCCGTCTTAACCGATGGAGTCTTTCGACGCTGGCACTCACGGCAACCTTTAACGTAGTGCTTGACGCTTGTGGAAAGCCCAGGCCAAAAGTACGTTTCGTTTACTCTTGCGAATGTTAGTGAGAAGCCTAGGTGGCCAGATGTAGGTTCGTCATGGCAAGCGAAGAGGACGTCATCTCACATATCTTTTGGAACAACCAGGAGGTGAGTATGGCTGTTTGAACGAGCGTTCTTTTTGTACAGGACGCTGTCTCGCAGACAGAATGACGTCAACAAACGCGAAAGATCACGCGGTATGGCTGTGCCACGGCCCTCTAAATGATCAGTGATCGGGCGAGTCTCTGCGTCATCTCACTGCCGTGTGCTCAAATCTGACAAGCTAATGGCGTCCAGGAAACCGTCATAGTCGTCCGTTTCCTGATTGGCAAGCTGAATGGGTCCGCGAAACAGTGTGTCAGCGTCTTCATGCTTACGGCCAGGCTTGTAAACAATAGTGACGTAAATTCCTGCAGCCGCAAGCTCCACCGTGCCAGTCCTGAGGGGTCGCGCATGCTCGCCAGCCATCAAAGAGCATGGTGGTCCGTCACCACTTTGAATGGACGACCAAAGAGGTAGGGGCGAAACTTGGTAATCGCCCAAACGACTGCAAGACACTTTTTCTCCGTAGTCGAGTAACTCACCTCGGCACGGGATGGTGAGCGGCTGGCGTACGCTATGACCCATTCCACTCCATCTTGACACTGTACGAGGACTGCGCCAAGACCGATGTTACTGGCGTCGGTATGCACCTCTGTGTCGGCTTTGTCGTCGAAATGTGCAAGCACAGGTGCTGACTGCATGCGCTGTCGTACTGCAGCAAAAGCCTCCTGTTGTACGAGTGCTGACTGCATGTGCTGTCGTAGTGCAGCAAAAGTCTCCTGTTGTACGGGTGCTGACTGCATGTGCTGTCGTAGTGCAGCAAAAGTCTCCTGTTGTACGGGTGCTGACTGCATGTGCTGTCGTAGTGCAGCAAAAGCCTCCTGTTGTACGGGTGCTGACTGCATGTGCTGTCGTAGTGCAGCAAAAGCCTCCTGTTGTACGGGTGCTGACTGCATGTGCTGTCGTAGTGCAGCAAACGCCTCCTGTTGTACGGGTGCTGACTGCATGTGCTGTCGTAGTGCAGCAAAAGCCTCCTGTTGTACGGGTGCTGACTGCGTGTGCTGTCGTAGTGCAGCAAAAGCCTCCTGTTGTACGGGTGCTGACTGCATGTGCGGTTGTATTGCAGCAAAAGCCTCCTGTTGTATGGGTACCGACTGCATGTGCTGTCGTAGTGCGGCAAAAATCTCCTGTTGTTCGCTATTCCACACAAATGGCGTGTCATCTCGAGTAAGGTGAGTGAGGGGTTCCGCTATATTCGAAAAGCCCTGAATAAACCTGCAATAGTAGGCGCACAAACCAAGGAATCGCCAAATGGCCTTATCGGCAGGAGCTGGAAATTCGGCTCTGGCGGTAAGCTTGTCTGGATCAGGTCGGACCTCTTTGGCGCTCACTACATGTCCGAGGAACTTTAGCTCTTTGTAACGAAAGTGGCACTTTTCTGGCTTAAGTGTGAGGTCTGCCGATCGGATGGCTTCGAGCACACTCCGCAGACGGTGAAGGTGCTGCTCAAACATTTCGGAAAACACTACCACATTGTCATAACGAAAGGGAAGGGGTCAAGGGCTCGTTCTTTATTTGTTAGAAACAAATTAATGAGCAAACAGACAATGAAGCCAAGGAAAGCATAGGGGAAGTTACTTGTGGTATTGTAATTCGCCTTCGTAGCTCAGTTGGTAGAACATCGGACGTGACATCCGAAGGTCGTGGGTTCGGGTCCCACCGAAGGCAGGCTTGTCTTTTCGTCCACTTTAATTTCTTTCTACTTTCTCCACAATTAAAATACCACAAGTAACTTCCCCTATGCTTTCCTTGGCTTCATTGTCTGTTTGCTCATTAAGTTGTTTCTAACAAATAAAGAACGAGCCCTTGACCCCTTCCCTTTCGTTATTTCACAGCTTGGGCCTCGTTGCGGCAGACTTGGTGCCTTAGGTAGCATGCGAGGGCTTATTGGGCAGCAGCCATCTCATCTAAGTTCACGTTCTACATGACGCCTCCTGGCAAGAAAGTGTGTTCCACACACGCCGCCTTGGCCATGAGTGGCGCTGCCTAACACTCCCAGGACAATACGTACATAAATACACAATAAAGTGGACGGGGGGACGAGCGCCTTCGTAGCTCAGTTGGTAGAGCATCGGATGCGACATCCGAAGGTCGTGGGTTCGGGTCCCACCGAAGGCAGGCTTGTCTTTTCGTCCACTTTAATTCCTTTCTACTTTCTCCACAATTACAATACCACAAGTAACTTACCCTATGCTTTCCTTGGCTTCATTGTCTGTTTGCTCATTAAGTTGTTTCTACCACATTGTCAAGGTAGACAAGAAGGCCTGCCACTTCAGTCCAGTGAGGACAGTGTTCATCATGCACTGGAAAGTTGCCGGTGCCGAACACAAGCCAAAAGGAAGTACTCGATATTCGTAGAGACTGTTCGGCGTCACAAAGGCTGTCTTCTCACGGTCTCGGTCATCTACCTCTATTTGCCAGTACCCGCTGTTTAGATCGAGAGAAGAAAAATAGTGGGCATCGTGTAGCCTATCTAAAGAGTCATCGATATGTGGCAGCGGGTACACATCCTTCTTTGTCACGCTATTAAGCTTCCAGTGGTCGACATAGAAGCGTAATGTTCCATCTTTCTTCTTAACAAGAACAACCGGACATGACCAGGGGCTGTTGGAAGGTTCGATGATGCCATCATCAAGCATCTGTCTAACTTGCGTGCGGATGGCTTCACGTTCTTTAGCTGACACGTGGTACGGCGGCTGGTGTATCGGGCGTGCTTCCTCGTAAGTGATGATACTGTACTGAGTGATGGAAGTCTGGCGCACCTTTGATGAACTGGCGAAGCAGGCCCTGAATTCGAACAACAGCTTGCGCAGTGCATTCTGGTTGCCATTGGGCAGCTCAGGATTTACATCGATATGGCCCAGAGATGTGTCTGCGGTCTCCAGTGCTTCCGACGTAAAACAGTTCTTAATATCGGCTACTTTGTGTGCAAATGCAATCAAAGGGCCGCGGAAAAGGTGCTGATGCTTGTTGCTGAAGTTGGTGACAAGCAATCGTGACTGGCCGGCACGAAGATGTATGGCGCTTGTAGCCACACAAACACCTTGCTTAAGCAGGTGTTCCAAGTTTGTTTCGGCCACTGCTTCACCATCGCACAGGCCGCAACATGTGGCGTCGACCAGGACACTGGCTCGTGGAGGAAGGGTTATACTGTCTGCAGAAACGCGAAGTACGTCGGCACGTCATTGGTCGTCCTGCACGTCGATTGCTCGCTCTGCTGAGAATGTGACATAACCATCCTGAAGATCAATGATAGCACCACACTCCTGAAGAAAGTCAACTCCTAGGATGAGGGTCGCGGGAGCATTTGCGCAAGACAAGGCAGCTCGCTACGAACGTCGACCCCTGGATCTCAACTCTGGCCGTGCACGTTCCTAGAGGAGCAACTATGTGGCCACCAGCCATCCAAATCGGCAAGTTCTGCATGGGCGTGATCACTTTTTTTAACTGCATTGTCATTTTCCCGCTTAAAATCGAATAGTCTGCACCTGTGTCCACCAATGCACTAGCAGCTAGGTAACCGTCCACCACCGCTGGTATATCGAGAGACAGTTGGTCTCCCGTTCAGTTGCAACCGCTGTCGAATCGGTATCTGTTCGTGTCTGCGTCAATCGGAGGTCTTCAGCGCAGCGATCGTTAGCGACCTCGCCCCCAAAGGTCGCTGCAGTTAGTTTTTCCGGCGGGGGCTGGGCGACCGTGCGGCAGAGTATCGCTGAGGTGGAGGTGAAAATTGCCTCGGCAACGGCGAGCACGACTGCCGCCCAGCACGCGGTGGCATGTGTTGCTGAGCGAGGTAATCCTCGATGTCCCGAGGTCGCTGGCCGTAGTACGGTGGTGGTGAGTAGGCAGAAAAACCGCGAAGGCCAAGGCGCAATTCTACAACTTCTAATGTCTGTTTTTGATCGTCAAGACATGTTCTTTCACTGTGCCACTTAGCATTATCTTTGTTTTCTGCATATCCATCCTTAATCCTACCTTAGTGCTTTCTCGGCTTAAGTCTTCAATCATCTTCTACAGTTCGCCATCATTGCTAAAAGAATACTATGTCATCGGCAAAGCATAAGTTACTGAATATTAAATATTCGCCGTTCATCCTTAGCTCTGTTTCGTTCCAGTCTAGTCTTTTGAAGGTTTCTTCCAAACATTGTAGAGGTTGTTCTACTACTACTAGCAGCGGCATCGCCGCTAGCAACCCCGTGCCGTGGATTCGAGCACTCGACGAGCAGAGAATGAGGTCGTCGCGTTCACGCACTCGCTATCTCAGCCATGCATCGCCGCGTCGCCGCGCACTTCAGCCCGTGGCCCGTCTCGAAGCGGGACAGCACGAACCGTCGCACGATGCGAAAGAGGAGAACATTAGGCGTCACTCTCCGTGCATGGCAATTTAATGAACGTTAAAATAGTACAAGCAAAACAAGGCCGAATCTAAAGTCTAATAAAATATAAACGAAGGTTAACAATAACGATAAACAACACGCAAACACACATGAACACAAACGAAGGACAATAACAAAAAACAACACACGAACACAGAATAACACACAAAAAGAACCATGCAAGAAAAGAACCACCTAACCCCCGTACCCGTGACCGCGCGCCCCTAGAAAAGGAAAACAGAAGGAAAAGAGCATACAGAGATAGGTGTCGGTCGCAGGTCACCACTGTGGTCGCTGGCCTGGTTGGCCGGAGGGCCACAAAAGTACGTGCGCACCCCTTTGAGTCCCAGCGAGTTCTCCCGAGCATCTCCAAAACCCGAACGCACGAAGATTCCAGAAATTACCCACTGCCAAATGGCAGCTTAGTTAAGACCACATGGAGCGAAGCGGCCAGCCCTCCACAGTGGTGGGTCGCCGCCAGGTCCAGCTGGGAGAGGGGGATGCAAGGCATTTCGTGCAAAACATGACTTCGCACTGGACCCGGTCCCCACATCATGCAGTAAATAGCATTGGAGAAATCTTATCTCCTTGTCTGACACCTTTTTGTATTGGGTTTTTCCTGCTTTTCCTAAAAGCGGAGTAGGGTGGCTGTAGAATCTTTATAGATGTAGGCTATTGTATTTACGTACCTATTGTGGGCACTTAAAAGGCTCCTCTTCGTCATCTGTACATAATCATCATCACAAAGGCTTCTTCATTGGGTGTGGGTAATCATCTGTAGTCTGTTTGGTGCTTTGGGCGCCGCCAGTTCGCTGCATCATCGAGGCCTAATAAATACACCGTTACAACCGCATCCTCACAAGTGGTGGAGAGTGCTTTTCGGTCCCCGGTCCTCTACCATCCCGATCTCACTCCTAGAACTCCGATCAGGTCTCCGATTGTGCCATTTGTCCGCCGTCATGTCCCACGACGCGCTGGCTGATCCTTCTACTTCCGCCCTCTCGGCCCAGCTTATCTGCTAGTGTGGCGCGATATGTTGCTTCTTGCCCACTTTGTCAACGTCGAAGGCTTCGTACATTTGCTCCAAGCGGACAGCTTCAGCCGGTCCCGTGTCCCTCCGCACCATTCGAAGTCGTCAGAATAGACCTGTATGGCCCCCTTCCGGTGACGCTCACTGGTAAGAGATGGATAGTAGCAGCTGTTGACCATTTGACGCGGTACGTGGAAACAGCTTGCATGAGTTCTGCCTCAGCTTCTGACGTCGCTGACATTATACTTCAAGCCCTAATAGTGCGTCACGGTGCTCCTTGCGTTCTCCTGAGTGACTGTGGAAAAGCGTTCCTGTCGCAACTGGTAGACGAAGTACTCAAAGCATCTGGCCCACAAGACTACGTCGAGTTACCATCCGCAAACGAACGGCTTGACTGAGCGATTCCATAGAACGCTTTCCGACATGATAGCCATGTATGTACGACCAGACCACAAAAACTGGGACACAGTTGTGCCTTTCGTGACGTTCCCATACAACACCGCTGTCCAACGTACAACCGGATACTCGCCCTTCTACCTTGTTTATCGCCGTTCGCCGTCTTCCTTCCTTGACGCCTCTTTCTTCGCTGTGCCCATCAAAGCCTCTTCGTCGTCGTCTGAAGAATACCTATCCCGTCTCTTGCGCTCTCGCCAGCTCGCACGCGCAAATACCGAAGCAAGCCAACAGTATCGCAAAACTAACACTCCTGGCTTGCGTGACAAATTTCAGTTTTGCTTCATCGGTCTCTACACCGTCTTAGCACAGACATCTCCCCTGTTGTTCCTCCAACCGACCGTCGCTGCCGCGCTACTGAAGTGGTCCATGTTTCGCGTATGAAGCCTTTCACAAGGCGCGGTCCGTCTCTTTGAGCGGCGGCCAGGATAGCCACTCTCGCACGGGGGAAATCAGTGTGGGCACTTAAAAGGCTCCTCTTCCTCATCTGTACATAATCATCATCACAAAGGCTTCTTCTTCATCGGATGTGGGTAATCATCTGTAGTCAGTTCGGTGCTTTGGGCGCGTCCGGTTCGCTGCATCATTGAGGCCTAATAAATACACCATGACAACCGCATCCTCACACTATCACATATTCCTTGATAGCGCAATGTCTCCAGAACTGCTGGTATCTCTACCGAGCCAAAAGCTGTTTAGTATTCTATGAAAGCCATATAGAGGGGTTTGTTGTATTCAATGGATTTCTCGATTACTTGATTGATCACATGAAGGTGGTCTATGGTGGAGTATCCTTTTCTGAACCCTGCTTGCTCTCTTGATTGAATAAATTCAAGTGTGGCCCTTATTCTATTTGAAATAACCTTTGTGAATGTTTTGTAAAGTGCTGAGAGTAGACTGATTGGCCTGTGGTTCTTTGTTTTTTACATCTCCCTTCTTGTGTAACAATAGAATGTTTGCATTTTTCCAGCTTACTGGTGCATTTGAAGTTTTTAGGCACTGTAAAAGAACTTGTTGTTGGGCTAGTTGGTAGATCATTTCCAGAACTTAGTTAGAGCGCAACCACACGACACATTCACACACACACACACACCCACACACCCAGGCATCAACCACGTACAGCGCTCACTTCCAACTGATTTATTCATCGCACGAAGGCTTGAATATATACATGTGGCACATGCACGCATTAACATCAGATAAAGCCAACACACACAGTCAAGACATACATTTTCTTCCTGCTCCTTCCATCTCATAGTCTAGATCTGATGAATTGAAATTCACTGGGAAACAGAGATAGCGACAGGGTGCTTACACATTGGTCCTTGTCTTTTTCTATGTAAAAAGCCTCTAACACTTCACGTACAGTTTTTCTTTTGCTTCTGCCCAGAATCTTTGTCTCAGAGAACCCTGTGTCACAGCCACACATTATACAATGTGCAACCAGGTGCGCATACTTGTCGTCTCGTTTTATTAATTTTTGGCCGTGCTCCCTTAACCGGTCATTAACACATCTTTTGGTTTGACCGATGTACACCTTGCCACAGGATAGGGGTATCGAGTACACGACCCCCGTCGAACACTTTTTTACAAAAGGCCTCTCATGCTTCTTCTCGCAGTCGCGCTTTTTGCTATTGCAGATACCTTGGCAGAAATTCCCGATTTTCTCGGGTGCTGAAAAGACCATCGGTACACCGTGCCTACCTGCAACTTTCTTGAAATTGTGCAAGAGCTTATGGATATATGGCACAACTTGTGGCCTAATCCTTGAGGGCTGGGTAGCAGTCGGCGCTTCCCTTGTTCCACGTTTAAACTTCTGCGGCAGTGATTCAACAACGGCTGTGATGGCCGATCGAGGGAAACCAGCAGCCTGTAATCGGCTAACCTGATTATGAAAACTACATTCCATGCTGTGTGGGCAGGACCTCCTCAGCGCCAATTCCAAGCAGAGAGAGGCTACGCCCCTCTTGACAATCTTTGAGTAAGCAAAGTCGTACGGCAACAGCTCCTTCTTAACACGGGGATGAAAAAACCAGCAAAAGTGCTCATCGTTCCACGTGAGGCTCAAACCTAACAATTGCAGACAAGCTTCTTGCAGTAATTCGACCGTGAAAGATAGGCCTCGTCCTAGTCTTTTAAAGACGTTTAAAATAGCTTCAGGGGATGTAAGGTCACTGAGGTAAAATTCTAAAAGCGATATGAAATTGTCAACAGCAATTCCTGCGTGATTGATAAAAGGAACGTCGCCATTCTTTTCGATGCAGGATTTTACAGATGCCAGAAGCTTGTGATGTGGAACAGAGTAATATAGATCTACCACATCCACTGAGAAAGCGTTTCAAGTACCATTACAAGGCCGCAAAAAATCGCGCGCATCACTAGATCCCTTAATTTGGAAAGGATCATTCGCCGCAAGCTTCTTAAGCTTGCTCTGAAGAAATCTACTAACATTAATTTGCCAGGATCCCCCTTCACTAACAATAGTACGAAAGGGTATATCAGGTTTGTGTGTCTTAGCCGAGAAAAAAAAACCGTTAAGGTTGCTCCGTTTGCTATTCTCTATTTCCCTAGCTAGTCCCGTAAGCCCCACATTCTTGCAGAAACCGACAAACTTCAACTTAATGCGTGTCTCACCCTTCTTAACTGGACGGAAGTTCTTAATAGCATCTAGAGCTTTTGCGTTAAATGCTCCCTCAGGTATGACAACAAAGCAGCCTTCTTTGTCTGCTAGCATTAATTTTAATTTGTTGTCTTTGAAATACGACACAACGTTATTTAATCCTGTATCTTTAGGTTGACCTAGAGCCTGTGGTGCACATTGTAAAAAACAGTCCATACCATCTTGTAGGCATCTGTCACGATCTTGACTGGCCTTCGTGGACATGTCCCTGTTCAATCCCACAAGTTCATGGGCAGACAGGCTAGGCGGCAAAGCAAACTTAGGTACCTTCTGGAGCCATCTCTCGACACCTGCCAGAATGTCGGCGTCCTCGAGCACAACGATGTGCCTCTGCTCTTCTCTCCTTTGCTTTCCACACACCTTGAGCAGTGGGGTCAGGACCTGTTTCCACCTTGCTTCCGTGAGTTTGCCCACGTGCTGCCTCAGCCTTCGAAGAGATTGGGCAGCCAACCATTTTGGAAACAGATTGTGGTGCACCACGCGAAGCCAGTCGTGGAACAAACGCACCTGGCACCATAGTTCCGCCTTGAGAATCTTGCACACTCCTTTGACGTGTCTCCAGGAAGGTTGAACAATTCCGAATAAGGCACGCACTTCTTCAGGGGTAATGCCCTTGCGTATGCAGAAGGTGCACTTTCTTGCTTGGCAGGTGGCCTCGATGATGTTGTGCGCAAGTCCATCAGTAAACGACACAAAATTGAACGGGAAACAAGACAGGCCCACTGTACTAGAAATGTACTCTAAAAGAACTTGTTGTTGGGCTAGTTGGTAGATCATTTCCAAAACTTAATTAGAGCGCAACCACACGACACATTCACACACACACACACACCCAGGCATCAACCACGTACAGCGCTCACTTCCAACTGATTTATTCATCGCACGAAGGCTTGAATATATACATGTGGCGCATGCACGCATTAACATCAGATAAAGCCAACACACAGTCAAGACATACATTTTCTTCCTGCTCCTTCCATCTCATAGTCTAGATCTGATGAATTGAAATTCACTGGGAAACAGAGATAGCGACAGGGTGCTTACACATTGGTCCTTGTCTTTTTCTATGTAAAAGCCTCTAACACTTCACGTACAGTTTTTTCTTTTGCTTCTGCCCAGAATCTTTGTCTCAGAGAACCCTGTGTCACAGCCACACATTATACAATGTGCAACCAGGTGCGCATACTTGTCGTCTCGTTTTATTAATTTTTGGCCGTGCTCCCTTAACCGGTCATTAACACATCTTTTGGTTTGACCGATGTACACCTTGCCACAGGATAGGGGTATCGAGTACACGACCCCCGTCGAACACTTTTTTACAAAAGGCTCTCATGCTTCTTCTCGCAGTCGCGCTTTTTGCTATTGCAGATACCTTGGCAGAAATTCCCGATTTTCTCGGGTGCTGAAAAGACCATCGGTACACCGTGCCTACCTGCAACTTTCTTGAAATTGTGCAAGAGCTTATGGATATATGGCACAACTTGTGGCCTAATCCTTGAGGGCTGGGTAGCAGTCGGCGCTTCCCTTGTTCCACGTTTAAACTTCTGCGGCAGTGATTCAACAACGGCTGTGATGGCCGATCGAGGGAAACCAGCAGCCTGTAATCGGCTAACCTGATTATGAAACTACATTCCATGCTGTGTGGGCAGGACCTCCTCAGCGCCAATTCCAAGCAGAGAGAGGCTACGCCCCTCTTGACAATCTTTGAGTAAGCAAAGTCGTACGGCAACAGCTCCTTCTTAACACGGGGATGAAAAAACCAGCAAAAGTGCTCATCGTTCCACGTGAGGCTCAAACCTAACAATTGCAGACAAGCTTCTTGCAGTAATTCGACCGTGAAAGATAGGCCTCGTCCTAGTCTTTTAAAGACGTTTAAAATAGCTTCAGGGGATGTAAGGTCACTGAGGTAAAATTCTAAAAGCGATATGAAATTGTCAACAGCAATTCCTGCGTGATTGATAAAAGGAACGTCGCCATTCTTTTCGATGCAGGATTTTACAGATGCCAGAAGCTTGTGATGTGGAACAGAGTAATATAGATCTACCACATCCACTGAGAAAGCGTTTCAAGTACCATTACAAGGCCGCAAAAAATCGCGCGCATCACTAGATCCCTTAATTTGGAAAGGATCATTCGCCGCAAGCTTCTTAAGCTTGCTCTGAAGAAATCTACTAACATTAATTTGCCAGGATCCCCCTTCACTAACAATAGTACGAAAGGGTATATCAGGTTTGTGTGTCTTAGCCGAGAAAAAAAAACCGTTAAGGTTGCTCCGTTTGCTATTCTCTATTTCCCTAGCTAGTCCCGTAAGCCCCACATTCTTGCAGAAACCGACAAACTTCAACTTAATGCGTGTCTCACCCTTCTTAACTGGACGGAAGTTCTTAATAGCATCTAGAGCTTTTGCGTTAAATGCTCCCTCAGGTATGACAACAAAGCAGCCTTCTTTGTCTGCTAGCATTAATTTTAATTTGTTGTCTTTGAAATACGACACAACGTTATTTAATCCTGTATCTTTAGGTTGACCTAGAGCCTGTGGTGCACATTGTAAAAAACAGTCCATACCATCTTGTAGGCATCTGTCACGATCTTGACTGGCCTTCGTGGACATGTCCCTGTTCAATCCCACAAGTTCATGGGCAGACAGGCTAGGCGGCAAAGCAAACTTAGGTACCTTCTGGAGCCATCTCTCGACACCTGCCAGAATGTCGGCGTCCTCGAGCACAACGATGTGCCTCTGCTCTTCTCTCCTTTGCTTTCCACACACCTTGAGCAGTGGGGTCAGGACCTGTTTCCACCTTGCTTCCGTGAGTTTGCCCACGTGCTGCCTCAGCCTTCGAAGAGATTGGGCAGCCAACCATTTTGGAAACAGATTGTGGTGCACCACGCGAAGCCAGTCGTGGAACAAACGCACCTGGCACCATAGTTCCGCCTTGAGAATCTTGCACACTCCTTTGACGTGTCTCCAGGAAGGTTGAACAATTCCGAATAAGGCACGCACTTCTTCAGGGGTAATGCCCTTGCGTATGCAGAAGGTGCACTTTCTTGCTTGGCAGGTGGCCTCGATGATGTTGTGCGCAAGTCCATCAGTAAACGACACAAAATTGAACGGGAAACAAGACAGGCCCACTGTACTAGAAATGTACTCTAAAAGAACTTGTTGTTGGGCTAGTTGGTAGATCATTTCCAAAACTTAATTAGAGCGCAACCACACGACACATTCACACACACACACACACCCACACACCCAGGCATCAACCACGTACAGCGCTCACTTCCAACTGATTTATTCATCGCACGAAGGCTTGAATATATACATGTGGCGCATGCACGCATTAACATCAGATAAAGCCAACACACAGTCAAGACATACATTTTCTTCCTGCTCCTTCCATCTCATAGTCTAGATCTGATGAATTGAAATTCACTGGGAAACAGAGATAGCGACAGGGTGCTTACACATTGGTCCTTGTCTTTTTCTATGTAAAAAGCCTCTAACACTACACGTGCAGTTTTCCTTTTGCTTCTGCCCAGAATCTTTGTCTGTGACGCAGGATTCTCTGAGGATTCTCACAGGATTCTCTGGCTGTGGCATGAATGAGCAATGAAATTGCTCCGATATATCCATTATTTCGTTATAACCATTACTGCCCTTAACTAATGTATTTGGCACTGGGATGCAAAAATTTTAACATGCAAATAAGAAGGCATCGCTGTTGCCCGCGGTAATGCTATACAGAGCCACATATGCAATGAAAGCTTATAAATGCAGTAAAACAGTAAAAGAAAATCTGCTCATCAGTACCGCGTGAATAGGCAGCTGGCGCGACAGGCCGCGTTCTGCCGCAACGCGATTGTCTCTCTTCCGTTTAGCGTGTGGCTCTTCCATGTTACCATGAAACCGGAGAAAAGGCGATGCCATTGAACAATCAGCGGGGAAACATGAGCGAGCAGGCGGATTACCAAACGTGCCGTCATCGCTGTTATGATGCACTTGATATGTTGGCCAATGAACGTTGCCGCGCCAGCACCGGCTTTGGCAGGCTTGAGATTCCTGAGGTCGCCACATTGTCAATGCACTCTTGGAGGCAACACCCAGCCGCATCAGTGTTCGGTAGTGTTCGCGGGCGGCCGTAACGAGAGAAGTGGATGCACTAGAAACGCCGCACCTTCGCATTTGCCCCTCAAGTTTCCGCTGCCTGCCATCTGGCTACGCAGTTAGCATAACGTCCGAGATCACCACGATGTGATTTCAAAGGCTATCTTTGACATCTAGCTGCTGCGAGAAAAAGGAAAAGAAAAAAAAAAAGCAGGGATGCCGCGGGAGGACTGCAACAAGATGAAGGAAGGCAGCAGTACATATCGGTGTGTGCCGCTGCTTGCGTACGTCTACGCGCGGCAATGTGCAGCAGTTTTATCGGATTAAAGGATCTCCACTCCAAACACCATGGGAGTGATTTTGTTGTTGCGAACACGCGCCAGTTTTCAATTTTGGAGACAATCTTACTTGTTATATCCATTGAAACATCAATTTTACTTAATTAGAACACAGTTTCAAATGCATATATTTCTATGGGGATTTCAAGGGGAATTCCAAGGGGAATTTCATTTCGACACCTTAGTGACTTCCTTAATATTTCAAGTCCCTGGCTGCCTATCTGCAAGAGACTTCGCAACATCACTCAAGCTTCCTGCACTTGAAACCACCATAGCTTACAGGTAACACTGATACATATATGATGCACTGGGACACTCATGGCAGCAACAACGACGATAGGAAATCAACTGTGCAACTGCACAAGGTAGAAAATGCCACCTACCTGCAAATATCCAGACAAGTTGAATAAATGGCGTGTATGTCGCCGCTGCCACTTACAGAGCGAAGCCAGCTGTTTAGTGAAACTCCGCTCCCAAGACAGAAGCAATGTGTTAGTTACAATACTGTCATGTAGATGGCAGGATGCACAGAGCTGTCGGTCACACACTCGTTGCTGCTGGCTTAGCACGTGCTATGTTGCTTCTCAGAGGAGTCTGTAGTCTGTAGTCACAGCGGAAGGACGTGCGTAGCGAGCTCCCGGAAGACGCCAGTCGATGAGTGTTTGCATGATTTTTCTTTGAATTCTTACATTGAATAGTAGGGGAAAGTAGTCTTTTCTTTCGTGTGCTTTTCTTTGTGTCCAGTATTTTACCCGCGTAGGGATTTTTCTTTTTCTTTTCGATACCACGTGATAGGTATTTTCAGTTGCTACCGTTTGAGTGTCAGGCTTTATTGGATAAGTGTTTTTTTGCTTGCTTGCGTTTTTTTTTTTACCTTTTTAGACCGGGTAAGAGAGGAAAATAATATTTCTTGTTGCGCCTTTCTTTGTGTCCCGCATTTCCCCGAGCACGGGTCTGCCTTTTTTCTTTTTGTCAAGGCCACGTGGTCGGCCTTTAGTGGCGCTGTTGTTTGTGTGAGTTGGAGAAGGCTGTATTGGGTGATAAGAGGATCGGCCGGGGGAAGTAAACTGAACTTATTTAATAGTACCAAATTTTGGGCCACTTTTATTTCTAATTTTATTTGTGTGCGCTGTCGTTGCACAAGGCGGGAGAACTGCCTTTGTGCATTGAGGATATATCGGGACATTTAGTTTGCGGTACGCTTGCAGCCTACTGATTTATCGTATACGTGCTTTTTCGTGCGGTGTACTGGATGAATTAGTAAAATATACGTTTGAAGCCCAGGACAGTGTAGCGGTGCACCACTAATAACCGCATGAGGTGTGCGTGGTAAATTTTTAGGAGGCTTAATTTTTGACGAGTGTGTGACCGTTCATTGCGCTAATCATGGCGAAAAAAACGGTGAAGTGTACAAAGTGTGGCGTGGGAGTCAAAGTAGATGTTTGCGGAGATGATGGGGCATGCGAAGTAGAAGTGTCATGTGGCCAGTGTGCGATTATGGCGAAATTCCAGCAAATGGAAGAAACGCAGACCGCCCTCTTAAAGCGAGTAGGCGAGCTGGAGGACGCTTTAGAGGCGGAACGCCAAATAAGAAAGGAGATGGGCGAAAGGCTCAGAGCAACCGAGGAGCAGCTGACAAAGGTCACCACGCAGAATAAGAAAGAGTCAGGTGACTATCATGGAGAGGGAACGTCCTTGACCCCACAAGGAAAGTCGACAAAAGGAGCACAAAAGCGGGGCTCGACCTACAGCGAAGCTCTGGTGAAAGAGCGAGTGGACAAAAGACCACCCGAACCTCACCCTGAAAGTCAGTCCAGATGTCCAGAGCAGACAAAGGGAGCAAGGCAGCTGGAAAACGTAATAATAGCGGGGGACTCCAACCTGGCTCGGTGCTCGCAAACAATTCAGGAGAGGCTAAAAGGAGACAGAAGAGTAGCTGTAGGGACGTTCCCAGGAAAAATGTTGGGTGCAGTAATGCAACAAGCAAGGGAAGAGCTGACTCGTAGAGATCAGGGGTGCAGTTTGGTTGTGATAGCTGGCGGGCTGAACAACGTGTTGAACGGAAGGACCCCAGAAATAGAGAAGAGGTTAACAAAAGGAGTAGATGAGTTGCGGGAAGTGTCGCCCCAGGTGCAAATTGTGGTGTGCACAATCCCCGAGGTACCCTTGAAAGACCTAAACCTACAAAGAGCAGTTGTCACCGCCAACGAAACGATTTGGCGGGTTAGTCGAGCTAAAGGCTTCGAGGTTGTCGACATAAACAGAGAAGTGCGCAGATGGGGTGGATTCCAGAGAGATGGAATCCACTTTGACCGTAAACTTGGGCATGAGGTGGGCTGGCGCCTAGCAGGACGCGCAGTAGCTTTTTTAGGGGGCACACAAGCCCTCCGGTGTCCACGGTAGAAAGGGAAGAAACATCTATGGGGGACCCTTTGGAACACCGAATAGATAACAAAGGGAAAGGGGCAAAGGGGAAAGAGAGAAAGAAAGTGCAGCGCGGTTTAATAAGCTACATAAATATGCAAGGTGGCAGAAAACCGACAAAATGGTTAGAAATAGAGGAACAGTTGAACAGCGAACAGATAGCGGTGTACGCCGTTACAGAAACGCACCTTCGGGACTCGGAAGAGCCACCAATTATTGCAAATTATGTGTGGGAAGGGTGCAACAGGACAAAATCAGAAAGAAAAGGTGGGGGAATCGGTATGCTAATTCATCGGGAAGCAAACTGGTGTAGGATTACTTCGACATGTGAAGAACACCTCTGGGTATCTGGAACGATAAGCGGGAAGAAAACTTTGTTGGGTGTAGTTTACATGTGGACTGGAAATAACTGCAAAGAGAAAAATCAGGAGTTAGTGAATTGCATAAGCAAGGATATTCAGAAATTTGGTAACGGGGCCGAAATAATCCTATTAGGCGATATGAATGCTCATGTGCATGACCTCGACGGATATACAGATTATAACGGGAAGTTGATGCTAGAGCTCTGCGAACAACATAGTCTCGATATAGTTAACATGAGTCCTAAGTGCGATGGGCAGGTAACATGGGAGGTCGGAAGCAGGCAGTCAACAATCGATTACTGCCTCATGACAGAAGGAATTCACGAAAAGTTGAGACAAATGAGCATAGATGAGGAAGGGAGTAGCAGCTTGGGGAGTGACCATAAACGCATAACTTTGCGAATGGGATATGTAGATCATAAAGAGAGCATCGAATTAAAGTCGGGCAGCTCCTTTCTAAGTGAAAAACAAATTAGGAACGTAGTCGCAACAATCGAGGACATAGTGAGCAGAACAAAAGGCAAAGTGTGGGATTATAATGAGCTTATTAATTTAATAAGGACTGAAGTTACGAAAGAGAAACAGAAGAGTTGCTGGAGGGGAAAGCGAAAGCCAAAACGATGGTGGAACAGGGAAATTCAGGACGCAATTGAGAATCGACGGGAAGCATCTCGAATACATAGGCAGGCAAAAAAGGAGCAGAGGCCACAAGACGAGGTCAAGCAAAAATGGGAAACATATCTCGAGAAAAAAGCCATGGTACAGAGTTTAGTTGAAGCCAAGATTAAAGGCCAAAGTGAACGTTGGATATCGGACATTCGCGAAAAGAAGGACGCATCTAGGCTTTTCTGGAACCACCTGCAATCGCTGGGGAAGAAAACTGTAACTATGCAACGGCATATTGTGGATGAAGAAGGAAATAAATTGGAGGGGTACGACGCATTGACTTATATTCGAAACGCAACAGCCGATTCCTTTAAGAAGCATGACGAGGCTCCCTTTGCGACGTGTAACAGTAGCAAGGGAGACCAAGTGGAAGAACTAGTTCTGGAAAATTTCAATTGGAAGAAGGCGGAGGAAATGATTCCCAAACGAACAGCCACAGGATTAGATGGGGTTAGCATTACTGTAATAAATGAGCTCAGAAGAAACAGCAAAGAAGCCCTATTAAAAGCAATTGAAAAAAGGTTAAAGGACAGGCGAATACCGGACAGTTGGCGTCAAAGTAGGATGAAGTTCATTTATAAGGGCAAGGGAGAGAAAAATAACATTCGCTCCTATAGACCACTGACCATTACATCAGTACTCTACAGGTTGGCGATGCAGGCAATTAAATTTAAAATGCAGATATGGACAGAGCTTAATGGCACTTTTGGCGAACTCCAAAATGGATTTCGAGTCGACAGGAGATTAGATGATAACCTTTTTGCGCTTACGCAGTGTATAGAAATAGCCGGAAAAGAGAACAGACCTCTACATTTGGCATTTTTGGATATTAAGGGTGCGTATGACAATGTGAATCACAATATTTTATGGGACATAATGAAAGAGGCTGGTATAGGGGATGATTGTATAGAGCTCTTAAAGGAAATATACAGTGGAAATACAGTATGTGTGGAATGGGAAGGTATGGCGAGTAATGGTAGAATGGAGGCCGTCGATATAGGTAAAGGGTTGAGGCAGGGATGCCCGTTGTCCCCACTATTATTCATGCTTTACATGAGGAGAATGGAGAAAGCATTGGAGATGAGCAATATTGGTTTTAAGCTGTCGTACAGACAGGCAAGTATAGTGATAGAACAAAAGCTCCCCGGGTTGTTTTATGCAGACGATATTGTGCTATTCGCAGACAGTCGAACAGATTTGCAGGGCCTGGTTAGTATATGTGGTCGGGAAAGTGAAGATTTAGGGCTAAAATTTAGTGTGACAAAATGCGGCTGGATGATATTCAATGACAGCAACGATCAGACCATATCAATACAGGGCGAGGAGATACCCAGAGTACGAGAGTACAAATACCTCGGGATATGGATAAATGATGGGAATAGATACATGGAAGTACAAGAAAAAGCTATGATAATTAAAGGAAAGAGGAACTCCGCAATAATGAAGCATAGAGCGCTGTGGGGTTACAACAGGTACGAGGTAATTCGAGGTTTGTGGAAAGGTGTAATGGTGCCAGCACTTACATTCGGAAACTCAGTGGTGTGCATGAGGTCAGAGGTACAATCAGGGCTGGACGTGAATCAGAGGACGGTCGGACGTCTCGCACTGGGCGCCCATGGGAAGACCACAAATAAGGCTGTTAAGGGGGATATGGGATGGTCTGACTTTGAGGGAAGGGAAGCTCAGAGTAAAATTAGGTACGAACAGAGATTAAGGAATATGAAAGAAAGTAGATGGGCAGCGAAAGTATTCAGGTATTTGTATAGGAAGAACGTTGATTCACAATGGAGGAAGAGAACTAGGAAGCTTACCAGTAAGTATACATCCAGTAACGAAACGGATGGGACGAAAAAGAGCGTTAAGAGCATGGTCAGAGCGGCGGAGAACTCGGATTGGATAGCTAGAATGGAGAAGAAACCGACATTGAACAACTACCGAAAAGGGAAAGACGAAATCAAGAGAGAAAAATTTTACGATAATTCAAAGGGAAGCGCTTTACTGTTTGAGGCAAGGTCCGGTTGCCTGAGAACCCGAAGTTACAGAGCAAAATTCAATAAAGAAGGGGATACATGTACGTGCTGTGGAAAAGCTAGGGAAACGACAGACCATATTTTGATTGAATGTACAGATGTCCACCCAGGTGTAGCCGTGGACACTACCCTACAGGAGGCCATGGGTTTCAGGAGTAACAGGGGAAAGCTGAACATGCCGGCGATAGATATAAGTAAAAGGCGCTTAGAGCATTGGTGGCGCAAAAGCATGGAGCAAACAAAACCGAAAGGTAGTTCGGGTAAGATTGTTTCATCACAGAGGAACGATAATAGATAAAATAAATAGACGAAGTAAAAAATTAGTTGTGAAAATATGTGTGACTCGGGAAAAGAAATGGTTGTAAACGAAAAAGAAATAAAGCTAGAGCTTGGTGGCCCGGCCACCGCCCCGTTATAAAGGGGACGCTCCTAATATCCATCCATCCATCCATCCATCGTAGTCCTGGTAAAGTCAAATGAAGCACCGGTGAGGTGTTCACGAATCATGAATGCTCGAAAGTTGACAGTTAACAAGTTTACTTCGTTATATCCCGTTACATTATAATGTGGTTCTTGAGTACACTCAAACCTTGTTAAACCATAATAAGATATAACGAAGTAAATAATATTCCCCTTGAAATCCCCATAGACACACGTGCATTTGAAACCTCGTTTTAACGAAGTGGAATTGACCTTCCAATGGATGTAACGAAAAGTCTTCCAATCTGAAAATTGGCACGTATTCGTGCCAAAAAAAAAAAAAGATCGCTTCCCACAGTGTTAGGCCGCTATTTGGGGCGGTGGTTAGAAAATTCTGCGACCAGGTGAAACTACTGCACATTGCTGCGCTCAGCCACGTGCAAGCAACAGCGCACACCAGTATGTGCTGCTGCCTTCCTCTGACCTTTTGCATACTCCACTTGCCACCTCCACTTTTTTTTTCCCTTTTCAACAAGGGCTGTTTTTGGCGCCATAGTTTCCGCCACTGCTCCGCCATGGTGGTCTAGTGGTTATGGCACTCAGCTTCTGATCCGAGGGTTGCGGGATCGAATCCCGGCCATGGCGGCTGCATTTCGATGGAGGCGAAATGCTGAGGCTCGTGTGCTGTGCGATGTCAGTGCACGTTAAAGAACCCTAGGTGGTCAAAATTTCCGGAGACCTTTACTACGGCGTCTCTCATAATCAGAACTGGTTTTGGGACGTTAAACCCCACAAATCATCATTGTCTGCCGCCACCGATGTCCGTAACCACTATTGTGCTAATTTTAGAAAAAAATAACCAGGACAGTGGAGGATTCGAACCCACATCTCTTGGCGTGGCAGTCGAGCATTCTACCACTGAGCTACGCCTGTGCTTGAAAAATCATCACGAAAAGGCCTATACAGGTATAAAGCCTGCCAAGGAATTGCATTAACAAATGTAATGTTATGTGGCAAAACAGTAATACGCCAGTATGCGTCACGGAAAGTGGATTGCATAACGAATGTGAGGAATCACTTGAAAGAACACAAGGGTGCATGCTTTGTAGCTCTGCACCCATTACAGAGGCATCATCAACATCATCATTATGAAACGATCTTCTTCAACTTTTCCATCATCATTATTATGAAGCGCTCCCTCGTGAAGCAGTTTTGTTGTATCATGCCTTGCGTCACACGACAGGCGACATGCGTTGCCCCGACAGCAACCTGACTTGGCTCTTCGATATACCAGATGGCCCAATTACTTGGCCGGATCCCCAAGTGTTTACAATGGCCTCTAAGAAGGTCGCTTCTCTAGCTTACGCTGTCACTGTCCTGCGATTCCGTGCAGGCCTGGGATATTGGCTCGCAGGAGCTAGATGTCAATGCATGGCCTTTGAGATTGTGTTGCGCGGTTCACGGAGCCCTTGCTAAGTGCACAGTCAGGGCCGGCAGTAGAGAAATGAGGGACAAATGTGATAGTGCACCGTTCCTTGCGCGCAGTGGTTTTAAATGACTACTGCCGCCCCTTCTCTCGTTAAGGCTGCCTGTGAATGCTATCGAACGCTGACGGTCGTTAGTGTACTCATTGTGTGTGTGTCGTTGCAGTCAGGAGCTCGGTAGTCCACCATGTGCTGCTCATTCATGGTGAGCATGTTTTCGCTGTTGACTGTTCAATGGCTTTGCTGTTTCTATTTCGGGGTGACGAGGATGAACTACGCGCTAAACGGAAACAAAAGAAAATCGCGTTGCAGCAGAGCACGGCCTGTCACGCCAACTGCCGATTCACACGGCATTGATGAGCGCGTCTTTTTCTTTTTTTTTCCCAATGTCAACAAGCTAGCCCACTCCCAGGCGTGAGGTTTCACTTGCTGCGCCGGGACTTGCACGGCTCAGCCAGAGGAATCCGCCCCCAGCCTTCATTTTAGGGACATTTTGAGTACATTAATGAAGTGACGAAACACTATCAAATAGGCGGTAGGTACTTCCCACTCCCACACGAAAAGTTGTCTCGACTACAGGCAGTCTCTCTTTGCATGCTTCAGACGGGGCCATACCCCATCCTTTCAACTTACAGTCACTACGCAGACATTTCGTCACTTTGTCCAGACTGAAACGAACGCAGTGACTTTAGACACATGCTCTGGAGGTGCCCCTCTTTACAGGAACAACATCAAGACTTCTCTGAAGAAGAATTTTATTCCTTCATCGAGAGTCTGGTCCCACTACCACAAACCAAGGCTGTCCAGAAGGCCCATGACACGGCGGTGAGGCTAGGCCTCCCCATTTCTATGTGGGAGCGGCCTGTGACCCTCCCCCTTTAAAACGAGGTTGGATTCCTTCAGGACCTCAACAAAGTTTATCTATCTATCTATCTTTAATAAAACTTCTTCACATGCGTGGCTCTACACAGCATTACCGCAGCCTACATGCAGTGCCACATCTTTTTTGCATGTTAGGAATTTTTGCATCCAGACGCCAAATACAGCAGTTAAAGGGCCTCTAAACCACCCCCTTGATATTTTTTGTGCATCTCAGGTGAACATGCGCATCAATATCAGAACATATCCACAATCATCATCATCATCATCAGCCTATTTTAGGTCCACTGCAGAACGAAGGCCTCTCTCAGTGATTTCCAATCCACCCTATCCTGAGCGAGTTGGTTCCACTTTATGCCTGCAAACTTTTTAATTTCATCGCTCCATCTAACCTTTTGCCAGCCTCCATTGCGTTTTCCCTCTCTTGGTATTCATTCTGTTGCTCTTACTATCCATCTGTCATCTTTCCTTCTCATGACACGTCCCGCCCAGGTCCACTTCGTTCTTTTAATTGATATCATAATATCAGCTACTCCTGTCTGTTCCCTGATACATTCCGCTTGTTTTTTCATTCCTTTGCGTTACACCTATCATTTTTCTTTCCATTGCACGTTGTGTGCTCCTTAGTTTCATCTCTAGTTTTTTTCATTATCCTCCGCATTTCTGCACCGTACGTTATTACTGGGAGAATGCACTATGTCAAACGCGGCAGTGCTACGCGCTGCGGGAGAACCACAAAACAAACAAAATGATCCCACTCGACTTTCCGGGCATTTCCTGTGCTCCCCAGCTCGTCTTACGTCAGCAGGCACTCTGGATGATGTCGGGCGCTGTCATTGGCCAAACGACTGCCAGCAAGGTCTGCAAGAAATTACACTCGCTCCCTCTTCCTCCTCGTGTTGCTCACCGTGCCATTGTAGGCAGCCAGCGGGGGAAAGAGAAGAAGCGCCGATAGAAGGGTCACCTCGTGAGGGTCTTCAACACAACCAGTCACCATACGATTTCATTGTATTGGCGAGGCCATTAGCCTTCGCAAGATGACAGGCTGGCATGAAGCAATAGAGATTACTGGTGACAGCTTGTCACATGACATTTAGAGGAGCACTCTTCAAGGAGAAGACGACAACAGTCAGATAGTGAAGGAAAGAAAGAAATGAGCGGGGACCAGTCATGAAACACATGTGTAACTCCATAATTGCTGCACTGTTTTGAAAAATTCTCGCGGCTGCGTGTTCATTGTCGACTCCTGTACAACCGCTATGCCGAAACTAGATTTCAAGGTCTGGGTGGTTTAGGGGCCCTTTAAGGGCAATAATGGCTATGACGGAATAATGGATATCAGGAAATAGCTCAGTGTCTCCCTTCGCTATAATGAGGTTCAAGTGTATTACCAAAGCTCCTTTCAACTTGCTGGAATGCAGTGAAGTGCGGTTTCACCAATTTGTTTCAGTAGAGTAACAAAAGTTATTGATTCTACTTCGTACTTGGCAACGTCTTTGTGGTACACACATATTCGATTTGATTTGGCATTTGAAGACAGCTTTTTTGCTTTATTCGCATTTGATTGGTATTTAAATGTTTCAGTATTTGCACATGCCTAGTTATTTTCATCACAGTAGCGAATGAGTCTCCATTGCAGCGTGTGTTCAAAACTACTAAAGCAGAGTTTTTCAATCATACTAGTTTCAAAACTGCATTCCAAAACCTTGACATGCCACTGGCCAAATCTGTGGAGGTTAGCAGACTATCACAAGATCTGGGAGCATCAACAGAAGACACCACCTTCACTGCAACTCAGAGGCAATGTTTACTGCATACCAGTGGCAGCCAGAAATGCTAGTGTAGTGTGTGGGCTGCTGTGACAGTTGCTTATAGATATCTGAATACATGGCTCAAGTGAAAAAAATCCACGCATATCCACGGAGTGAATGATGATAAGTGGACGAAGCTCTGGATGTTCATCGGTAAAAACCGTGAATCTTCCGTGAATCTTGCCCAGTACATCATCAAAGACGTGACAAACACTGTCCGCCGTATTCTAGAACCAAACTTAACTTATCGCAATAAGGTTACGTTTGTAAGGAGAACTTGAACTTAAGATTAAGAAAACGTAAAGGGGCTTTCCGAAACCCACCTTACAAAATTTTAAGGCGACCTTATGAAAGGCGCTCTTGTCCAAGTAAGTGAGCGACATGGGAGCGAGGCTAAACGCATTTTTTGCGTGTTTTCTTTTGTAAGCAGCCGCACAGCTGCACGGGACAATGAAAAAGGAGGGGTGTAGAGGGGGTCATTCGGGGGGTTGGACTGGTCGGACGGGGTGTGCGCTGGCATGTCTCGTCAACGTAGTTTCCCGGAGTCTCGGCTTGTTGGATAAGGAGCCGCCAAGGTACCTCCGCGACCATCGGTGTCCTTTCGTGGGAATAGCATGAAGCTTGAGCACGGCACTTGTTGGGGAGCGGAGGCGGCACAAGTACTCATGCTTGTCACAAATCTCCATGGGATTTCGGCGATCTCTGATGATATGCCGCGACACTCACACTTATGCATATGCTCGCACTTACGCCCGCATCTCGATAATTCATGCCGGTCCACATTTTAAACCAATGCCGCAACGTTGTCATCCATGCCTGCCATTTTGTTTGCTTACAAGTGAGCGTCAAGGTAGGTCGGGGGCTACCTTAAGGAAGCTGTACCTATGGCGGTGATAAGTACAAGAAAAGTTCAGATTTAAGTATAAGGTTGGTTCTTGAAACGCGTTAAGGGTCACTTTAAGGTTACAGGCTACTTATGTCACAAGCATAAGGATAAGTTTGGTTTCAGAATATGGCGGTGTGTGTCACCATCTAGCGCTCTCCTATCACACTAGAGCACGCAGCTAGCGCCTCCGCGCCATCTATTGATCAATTCACGTACTAGCTAAGCAGCACCGCAGCGCTCGGACGGACAGACAGACAGACTCCCATGCTACGCATTCCCATACATCTGAATGAAGTGAGCACCGCGGCGCCATCACGCCATCTAGTGAGCACTTCATAAAACTACAGGTGGCTACATACTACAGTAGAACCTCGTTCATACGTTTTTGAAAAATAATGCGAAACTGAAAGTATAATCCAGGAAAAAGTGTGGTCCAAACACACGTGAAAATCGCACAGTTTCGCCGGAAAAGCATTCCTTGATATAAATATTAAAGTATATTACATTTTCACGTAATTTGGGCAATAAAACGTCACGAAACAATAAACGTCTGCTTATGTTAGCTTTGACGCATGTTGAAACGCTCCCGAAGGCACGGCAGTGACCGCGAGCGCTAACCGTCAGCGCTGACAGCGTCGGGAACGGAACGCATGCGTGTTGTCCCTTGCTTCAGCATTTAAACTACTCTGCATCTTCAGGCAAATTATTTAACGTAACAAAAAGCCGCGTTCACAACGTCATTTTCCCGGCCTGCCCAAACCGCCCGCGCGGCCATCACGGCACGGACGCACGGGCCACGTTGTTCCCAACGGCGCGCACTTTGGTACATAAGTTGTGCGCACCAAGAGCCTTGCATCAACAGGTCACATGAACGGGCACATGACGTGCGTCGCACACCCCAGGCCAATGTAGCTGGGCAAGTGCATCGCGTGCATGTTGACCGTCAGAGCTAGCAGCTTAGTCTCTAGACGCTACGAAACGTTCAGCCATTTTTTTTCTCCCTCTCTCATCCCCCCTCCTCTTTTTTTTAACCTGCGCTTCCTCGATGCCACCACCGCAACTTACCAGCTGACAAACGAACGCGCAATCTGTCGGTGGTTCCCGGCTGTTCAAGTGGTGCGCGAGTGCAGTACGCGCCGAACGCGACCCGCGCTTTTGCTCGACGACAAAACCGGCCAAATTCGGCACGCGCAACGTACGCTTGCAAGCGCGAGGTTACGCTTGTCACGCGACTACTCAGTACAGGATAACATGACGCAATGCGTTGACGAAGTTGTTCGATTTGACGCTATGGGAGCACCCGCCTGATCTTATCACTGGCGATATAACCTTCTGATAGACTGCGTCCGCTCGCTCTCTGTAAAAAGCACAGGATGGGCTCCGTATTCCGTACGCATTATCGGCTTTCGAACTTGCTTATTTTTGTTTCTAAGTAACAACCGTCGTCTCGCACATCGGTAATTTGTGATCGGAAATGGCAGGTTCAACGATGTTTTCGAAGCAGTATTGGGAGAGTTCCTCTGGCAGTGCTTGTGCATTAGCTATCTAAATGTGCCAGCCATCTTTATTTGCGCTTTTTGGGCGTTGTCATCGAAGGTGAGGTGAGCGGAAACAGGCAGTTGGAACTTTCAGCGTTCAAACGTTATCAAGATGGCGGCGCTCGGTGGGGGAAAAGGCGAGACGCCCCGCATAAACACTGTTTGCGCTTGCGCTTGCGGATCGGTACTACTGAAAGAAATGGCGGCGTGTCTCGGTCATCGGCCGTTAAAGGTGCGCTCTACATACGCTTCCAACAGCTACAGCACGCGTGCTGTTAAAGCTGCATTGATCGTGAGTGTCAGCGGCGATACCGATGAACGCAGTGTGTTACGTCTGGCTAAGTGATAGGCTAGTATCGGAAGAGAGCACACCGGTGTTTTCTTGTGACACGGTCGGGCGAGTACTGTGGTGTAGCCACCGTGTAGCCACCGTGGTGGGCAGCTACTGATCTCGATCGCGCGAGCTTCCCGACTTCTCGGTTGCACGTGGACTCTAGACGCCACAAAACGTATCATCTGATCGTAGTTGGATGATAAATTGAACGTTGGTGCAGAATAATCGTATTTTTCGGGAACGTATTAACCGGAAGAAAATAAACGTAACTCTACGGGAGAATTTCGTGTTTTCGCGATTGCGAACGTTGGAGCCGGGAAATCGTATGAACCGGGAACGTATCAGCGGGGTTCTACTGTACATCGGAGGAAGGACAGACCCACGCCCTCAGGAGCTTTGCCCCTAAAAGAGAGAGAGAGAGGGAACAAGCATTGTACATTGTAATTGTACATTGTTTTCGCTTGCAGATGACACACTGTGCACTAAAAGGCCTTCTCTTACATTGACAGACCGATGCTCTGGTCATGTGAGGTACATTCCACAAGTGCTTCGTGCTGAATTTCTAATGAAACGTGGATTTTCAAAGCCCACAAAAGTGAAATAATTTATCACCAAAAGTAGTCTCTGTTCTTTCAGCAATGACCTGGACAGCCAAACAGACTGTTTCCTATTTATTTGGTGGGAGTACTGAGCACGCATAAAACTGCCTCGTGATTCGCAGAAAAACTGATAGTTGAGGGGGTTGATAGGTGTGCATGGCAAAATTTGTAGCAAGCACAGTGCTGCGTTTAGGTTCAGTTCTCTTCAAAAAATAAACAGTTTGCTCATTTGTCTCTCTCTGTGTCACCGTGCATGCTACGAATTTCATCATGATTCCTCTGTGTTCGCAGAAGCAGCGATGGCACAAGGTCAGTGAATTTTTTTGTTCTGCGAAAGAAGCTAGAACTGCGCTTTAAGTGAGATGACGGGGATGTTCCGTGTAGCCGCAGCTTCGTCTGCTTAAAGGAAACATTGCTTGCCTCATCGATGTGGTGGAGCTTACTGTGCTCCACAGCAGAAAGCATATCAGGGTGCCATGTCTGTCAACAGATGGCTCTACGATGAGTAGATTTTGCCAAATGGTTTGTCCAGATTTCAATGCGTTGGGCCTATGGGGAGCGCTGCAACTCGTATGGTTGAAGAGTTCTGCTACCAAAATTACATATTGCGCTAATGGTGAGAGTGCTTCATTATAATGCTGTTTTATGAAAATAACACGAGATGTGCCCCGCAGTGTGACAAGCGCAAGCGAGCTGCCATTTGCCACTGAGGCTGGAGGGAGTGCATCGGAGGCTGTGTGCCAGCTACGGATGGCCAGCATGGCTTTGTTGACTGGTGCCCAGCTATCTTCCTCAGTGAACCACAAGGACCTTCTCCAGAAGGCACTGCTGCTGCTAGTTGGCGTTCCATCAGACATTTTTCCTTACGACCCTGTAAGTCTGCAGCAGGCACAGCCCAGTAAATGACTGCACTTATGAGACCCTCTAAAAGCATCAGCCATTACTTATTATTACTCATTGGCAGTGTAATCAGTATAGTGATTAGTCTTTCACTCATTGTTTTTTACAGATTTATCTGTGTACACTGTTGAAATAATTTATCATTGTGCATTTTTTTAATTGTTGACCGCAGAGCCAGGCAGCATAGTATGACACAAGTAGTTCACTGCAGCCTAGCTGCTTCTGCCATGCTCTTCAGAATGAACTTGATGGGTCACTTAAGCCCTGATGCTTGCTTTCCCACATGGTTCTTGCACACTGTGGATTCTCCTTATGTACAGTAGCTTCCAACAAGTAGTTTTACTCTTCGCACGCAGGCTCCACCCAAAGTGAGGTTACGCAGATGCACGGTTTCCTTTCTCTTGTGGTCAGTGTTGCATGCAATCGTCCTGGCAGACACGATAGGGAACTCCGCGCGACTGTCCCACAAGTGCCTTTCATTTGCGCCACTGTGCTAGAGACTATGTCCACAGGTGCCATAACATAGGTCCTTTGCAACTTCTTTTCACTCGATATCCTGCTACGGTGAGTCGCGCTTCCCCAAATTCAATACATGCAATATTATTGGGGCACACCACATTCACCATCAACTAGGAAACATTAAAAAAATTTCTGCATTTCATGGTTTAACTAACAAACAGACTTGTGCAGTGCATATCTGGGTTCTCATGTCTTGTCCACAAGCATTGCGTTTGATGATTGTGAAAAGCTGAAGCATTGCAGTGAGCGGGAAGACAAGAGGTTTCCTGTAAAGCTCACACACCTGCCCCGCCATTGTGGTCTCGAGGCTATGGCACTCGGCTGCTCGTGCAAAGGGTGCGGGATCGGCGGAGGCCTGTGCAATGTCCGTACACGTTAAAGAACCCCAGGTGGCTGAAATTTCCGGAGCTCTCCACTCTCTCATAATCATATTGTTTTGAGACGTACAACCCCAGAAACTAATTCACATGCCTGCTTTCCTGTAAGTGTTTCCATGACCTGACAAACCGCATCTGCTTCAAACAAAACAGAAGCGTCACGCTGTTCCAAGGTGCAGCCGTCAGCAGCCAAACTGTATTAGCACTCCGTCTGGACACCTGAAGGACAAAGAGTTGATGCTCTTTGACATTAGTTTGAACTGACTAGTGCCCCTTTCCACCTTTCATTATCTTGTGTTATTCGCTTGTGTAGCTTCCGCACGTGCTAGTGATGAACAAAAATCTCGCACCTTATGCTACTAAGTAGCGACACATGCTTGGCTCTAGGCCAGCTTTACACTTATTGCGTCCTTCGCTTCCCTTCTTTCGGTTTTTGGGTGTGGTTTGATGGCATTTTAAGACATCTGCACATGCGCAGTTCAGAGTTTCTCGCGGGTGGCTGTTTTTCATAAGAATAAACTTAGTTGCAAGTGAGCGTCTTTCCTGTCCACACTTACCCTTCCTAAATTTTCAGCGCTCTATTCCGCAATCAAGCCAGACTAACAGTTTTCGCTTTAAATGTTCAACACAAGTCTTTCTAACATTTTAGTAGCCAAAGGAAAGAACACCCACATCAAAACCTTTCACAGTTTTTTTGAAGTCACGTGCAAGCCAGTTCGCAGACGTATGGCATGACTGCACTTTTGTATTTGAATTTTCTTTTTTTTCTCAAAAGTGTTAGTTGTGCAATAAAGACAGAACTTAAACTTCCATACAAGCCTCGGAGATGCCAAAGAAAGCACTTTCGTAGGTTACTCTTTGTCTCTTGCAAGAACAACCTGCTGTTGTGTTATGCACTACTACTACATTTCGAGTTACATGGGCTCAAGAGGTGCGAGGGCAAGCTCAGTGCAGTAGGATTCCTAATTACTTTGGAGTGAGAATTTATAAAGGTCACCTTCCCAAAAAACAAGTGTTGACTTCACATGAAAGCTCAGCTCCTATAAAACTGTGATAGCAGTGACAACAGTGATGGTGATATAAGCAGCAGCAGGACAGATCACCTCACCGGCTAGTGTTCATTAGCTTGTGTTCCATCGTTTCTTGGCGATCGAAAAAAAAAAAAAGAAGGCAAACTACGGGTGTGCCTATTCGTACCAAATATACTTCTGTGTTGCACATCTCTTTGACTCATGTCAACCCCCCGCAGGGGCGTCTGTGGAAGCAGGCGTTTGGTTAGTAGCGACACCACGGACCCGAGCTAACGGGGGGGTTTCGACCCCCTCCCACGCCTAGCCGTGCGTGGCTTTGCCGTGTCCGGGGAAAAGGGGATCCTGGGGGTTGAGCCGACGCCGGGTGATTGGACCTTTAAGGCCCCCCGGCAGAGGCAACACACCCCTTTGGCCCCGGCTTCACGCAGACGGCACCCCCGGGCTGACCCACCCTGGGGGAAATCGGCAGTCACCTCTTCCTATCCTGCTCTACCATCTTCGCCTTTCTCTCGCGCTTTTGATCTGTCCTGTCCCCTTTTTTCTTCTGTTACTTCCTTTTTTCATGGTGGCTAGGGTTAACCGTGCGTGACCAGTCTTCCTTGGCTGGTCGCGTACGGTTATAGTAGTTATGTATGGCTAGTGCTATAAATACACTCCCTGGTTGGGCTCCAAGGTGGGCGGCCAGCATGACTACCGAACATTACATTTTTTTTATGGAAAAACATCCCACTTCCCAAAAAACTGATCGGCTCCGAAAGCGGAACCGCACCGAGGTAACGAAAGAGTTCATGTCTAAATGCAACAACTTCACCAAGTTCTTTGTCATCACTTCAAAAAGTACAACACCGATGCAGGACATATCACCTTTTCCGATCACCAAAGCCATCAAAGAATGCATCAACAGAGACTACGATGCTAGGAAAATGAATTCCGGTGACCTTTTGATAGAAGTCCGTAACGAGCAACAAAGCAACAATATTAGGAAACTAAATAAAATTGGTGACCATGAGGTATCTGTCACACCACACCGATCACTAAACCATGCCAAGGGCGTGATCTCCGACAATGATCTTGTAAAATGCACCGATGCAGAAATTACCGAAGCCTTAGCTGATCAAGGAGTGCTTTCCGCTCACAACATAATGATCAGAAGAGAAGGAAAGGAAATCAGAACAAGGCATGTAGTATTGACTTTCGCGAGCACAACCCTCCCATCTGCGGTACATGCCGCCTACCCACATCTCAAAGTAAGACCCTATGTGCCAAACCCACGACGGTGCTTCCGGTGCCAGCGGTATGGCCATGGGTCACAGGCGTGCCGAGGAAAAGCGACGTGCGTGAAGTGTGGTCTCACCGACCACATCGATGATGAGTGCACAAACGAGCTTCGGTGCATTAACTGCGAGGGCCCACATGCTGCATATTCCCGGACTTGTCCTGTATGGAAAAAGGAAAAACAAGTAAACACATTGAAAGTACAAGACAACATTACATACGCCGAAGCGAGGAAACGAGTAGAGTTCGCCCAGAAGGGCTCCTACAGCCAAGCGGTACAGCAAGGGCGGGTACCGCAAATGGTGTCGGTCAGCACTCAGGTCCAACTGCAGGACCTAGTGTCGGCCCTGCAGCCCTCACGTAGAGAGTCGGAAGGTGCTCAACAAGCACCTTCTACTCGAGGCCTGGAAGCCCCCGCTGCTGCTGGTACCATCCAGCGTAGCGTAGAGGCCACGCAGACCTCGTTAACGCTGTCGAAGGGAAGGCTCCCTCCAAAAAAGCCACCACTCTCGCAGAGCAGCTCCAGCGTTGAACGCCTTTGCGGCGCTGAGTCGATGGAAGTCTGCCCTGCAGATACAGAGGAGGTTGCTGCGGGCAGCAAACCTCCAAGACCACCGGTCGTGCCTCCAATTCCCCCCGGTAGGGGAAAAGGGGCCCGACATCCGGTCAGTGCCCCGGGAAAGGGCACATGACCAGTTTTAGTCTTTCTTGCGTAATCTGTGACGTCTTTCTTGTCACCCTCTTTTACAGTTTTACCCACATCACCTCAATAACCCAGCGATTCTTTAGTTTTTATCATGACGTTTTTAATACACTGGAATTGTAGAGGCCTCATACACAACTTGGGGGACATTAAAGATATTATGCAGAACCTTTCACCTATAGCACTGTGCCTACAAGAAACGAATCTAGGCCCGAAAAACAGTAATTTTTTAAAAGATTTTACGGTTGTTCGAAAGGACCGTGAGAACGCAAGTCGACTATCAGGGGGAGTGGCCATAATCGTGCAAGGTGGCACTCCCACCCGTGAAATCAAGTTAAATACCTCTCTCGAAGCTGTAGCGGTTACAGTTTTATCCCATAAAACCATCTCCATTTGTTCAGTTTACATCCCACCTCATGAACATATAACTCTTCGACAACTTGATGACCTAGTAGCGCAGCTGCCTGAACCATACCTTTTAGTCGGTGATTTTAATGCTCACTGTACACTCTGGGGCAGTGAGAAAACAGACAACAGAGGTCAAGTTATTGAAGATTTTGTCCTATCAACCAGTATATGTCTTTTAAACTCAGGTTCACCTACATATATTTCGCCTACATCACGAAAGTTTAGCTGTCTCGATTTAGCCTTTTGCTCGCCTTGTGTTTTTAGTGATTTTAAATGGGAGGTCCTATACACCTCATACGGAAGTGATCAAATGCCTGCCATCATCAAACTGATATCCACCTTTCCTACCATCAGATCTAAACCACGCCGCTGGAGGCTAGAGCGCGCTGACTGGCCTCTATTTAAGAAAACCGCTAAACTCGAGGACGTACTGACGTCTGAAATGAGCATTGACGAAATGAACGAAAAAATCACAGCAGCCCTGGTAACAGCGGCAGAAGCAGCAATACCACAATCGTCGACCATTGTGCGAAAGAAGGTGAAGCCTTGGTGGACGCCTGAGTGCACACAGGCAAAGAAACAACAAAATAAAGCATGGAGTATCCTGAAGAGGTACCCTACCTACAGAAATCTCATAAGCTTCAAACAGGCTAAGGCTAAAGCGCGATACGTCCGCAGACAGGCGGAAAAGGCGTCATGGCAAAAATATGTGTCCTCCATCAACAGCTCGGTCACATCGAAAAAGTTATGGGATCGTCTGAAGAAGTTTAGGGGAGACTACTCACCGTATACCATTCCTTTACTCACAGCCCCAGGCATACAAACTACACTACAAGAACAAGCAGACATACTAGGCCAACACTTTTATAATACCTCAAGTTCAGCCAACTACTCAGATGCCTTCCATAAATACAAACAGTCCGCAGAAAAACAGAGGTTGCCTATCACAGGATCCTCACATGAACCCTTCAATGCTCCAATAACACTACACGAGTTAAACAGAGTACTTTCTTCAGACAAAAAAACGGCAGTTGGCGAAGACCGAATTCATTATTCAATGCTTGCCCATCTCTCACATGCCTCTGTGAATGCTCTACTAGAATTTTTCAACAAAATATGGGACAGTGGCACTTTACCAAAATCATGGAAAAATGCAATCATTATACCTTTCCTGAAAGCCGGGAAGCCACCTACATCCGCAAACAGCTACAGGCCAATCGCCCTCACAAGCTGCTTAGCAAAATCCTATGAAAGTGTCGTAAATACAAGGCTGACTTTCACTCTCGAAACAAAAAATCTACTTGACATCCACCAGTGCGGTTACAAAAAGAATTGTTCAACAACAGACCATCTTGTCCGATTAGAACATGAAATAAGGAACGCCATTTTGCATAAACAACACTGCCTTACAGTCTTCTTTGATCTCGAGAAGGCGTACGACACCACATGGAGATTCGGTATATTGAGAGATCTGGCAGATCTGGGGATCTGCGGAAAAATGCTCAAATGTCTAGCTGACTTTTTGTCAAATCGAACCTTCCAAGTCCGCCTTGGAACAACGTTTTCACGTGTGTTCATCCAAGAAAACGGGGTGCCTCAGGGATGCGTACTGAGCACAACCTTGTTCGTGGTAAAAATGAACTCTATAAATAGAATAATACCCCCCTCTGTCATGCATTCATTATATGTCGATGATCTTCAAATCTCGTACCGAGGATCAAACATGGTTACCTGCGAACGACAAGTTCAAATCACATTAAATAAACTGACACAATGGGCGACCGAAAACGGGTTTCGTTTCTCTGCTGAAAAAACTGTTGCAGTGGTCTTCTCCCAAAAAAGGGGCTTACACCCCGACCCTGTTCTAAAGATGCACCGATCTATCCTACCAGTTAAAAAAGAGCACAAGTTCTTGGGGGTTATGTTTGACAGGAAGCTAAACTTCATATCCCACATAAACACTTTGAAAACTAAAGCAACTAAGGCACTGAATATGCTTAAAGTTTTGTCACGGAAACGATGGGGTTCAGACCGGGAATGTCTTCTGCACATATACCGATCATTAATACGCAGCAAAATAGACTACGGTTGTGTAGTATATGGTTCAGCTAGACAATCGTACCTCAGAAAAATAGATCCAGTGCATAACCTTGGGCTACGCTTGGCAACCGGCGCGTACAGAACATCCCCTGTTCTCAGTCTGTACGCTGAAACAAATGAGCCATCCCTGGAGCAAAGAAGAACACAACTTATGGTGACCTACGTGCTCAGAGTTCGATCATTACCCGGACATATATGCAACAATATCGTTAATCACTGCAACACTAGAATACACTATGAAAATAAGCCGCAAGCCATTAAACCCCTAATACTTCGGTACGAAGAAAAGTGTCGCGAGTACAGTATCCCACAAGAAGCACTTAATGTAGCCGAAAAGCCATCTAGATTACCTCCTTGGTGCGACTTCGCACGGTTTCTGGACTTTTCTCTAACTCACCTCAAAAAACAAGACACCCCGCACGAGCACATAAGACAAGAGTTTTACTCACTACAAGAAACATACAGCGGCCACAGTGAGTTTTACACAGATGGTTCAAAAACACAGGAATACGTGGGATGCGGCATCGTGTCAAGATCGCGGGAACAGACCATAAGACTCCCGCAATGCGTTTCAGTTTTTACAGCTGAAAGTTACGCCCTGTGGACAGCTATGCAAAATGTGATAACAGACAAACACAAGAAAGCAGCCATCTACACAGATTCCTTAAGTGCCCTCAAAGCCCTCAACTTCAGATCTCAGCAAGAACCCCTCATTGGTGACATTCTACACACACTTTTACACGTAAATCCGAACCACTCAATCCGTTTTTGTTGGGTCCCAAGTCATGTTGGGATCCCAGGAAACGAAAAGGCGGACAGGTGCGCGGCTAATGCCAAGCGTGCAACTCTATCAAATATAAAGGTACCTTTGAAAGATGGGCTTCGCACCATTCGCGGAGCTCTGAATGACAAATGGCAGACCCAGTGGAACACAAACTACACTAATAAGCTGCACCTCATTAAACCGGTATTAGGACAGTGGAAAAGCTGCCATCACCAAGATCGCTTCATCGAGGTCATCCTAGCTAGACTTCGAATAGGACATACACACCTCACGCACAGTCACCTACTCACAAAAGAAGCACAGCCCACATGCGAAAATTGTAACGCTCCTCTCACAGTTTTGCACATTCTAATTACATGTCCACATTACGAAATACTGCGACAAAAACACTTCAGTCAATTATACAAGACCCACACCCCGTTACACCCATCATTAATTCTAGGAGACGACCCACTAGTGCCTCTCACAAATGTCATGAAGTTTCTAGACGACATAGGATATCTGAACAAACTTTAAATAACGCGGATTCATCCTTATACCTAGCCCCTTAACACCAAGCCCAAGTAGCTTTTGCGCCAATAAAACCCAAACAAACAAACAAACAAGACTCATGTCAACCATTGGTGCCTCTTTGCTGGCAGTATAATTATGTCGGATCACTGGTCCTAGTGGAGCATTTGCTTGAGCTAGTTGGTCTGATCAGGCTCACTACGTGGCATAATTATTAAGACATGAAAAAAAATCTCACAAAGAACTTTTCTATTTGTGTCCGTGTTTTCATGCCTTCAGTGCTCGCATGTGCTATCAACATAAACAGGTGCCTGCACACCATCTGAGACCAGACCCACTTAATTCTAGGCCCATCTCCTGCAGTGGGTGTCAGCCACAATTATTTTGGGTGAACAAGGCGAGGAGTTCAACAAAAACCACTCAAAAAGCAGTGTTGTGACCACTGCTGTGCAACCGGTGCATAATTCTACACATGTTCCGATGGTGCTCAAGCCCTCACACATTCACTGGGGCGCTAGCTATGTACACGCAACATACTGTCCTAACAAGCCAGCCAGTGCCTCCTCTATTTTTTCAGTGCCTGGGCGAACACGCTCCTCAGGCCGTCGAGCGCGCGCTCCGCCTCCGCTCGCCGCTACCGCATGGCAGCGCTGTGCGAGTAGACTAGGAGAAGCTGGCGCTGAACGGCCGCGCGTATTAAGAAGCTCCCAAATTCATGTTTACACCCGAGTTTCATTGCTTTCGTGCTTCATGCAGGCTTTCCCAGGTACCTATACCACATGCAGTCTCACTAGAAGTCATGCCGGTGCGAAAATTATATTTAAATTTGATAGTATTTGTGTTTGATTTTCCATTTCAGGCTTTTGCAGTCACATGCTCCGTATGCGTCGGTATGTCATATTGCCGTGTACCACTGTGGAAATCGAGCGGAAAGAAAAACTCTGATGGGCTTACGTTCCACGAAATACCAATGGACGCTGGTAGACGGGAGAGGTGGCGCGCAGTGATTAGGCGGGATAATTGGTGAATGGGTGAGGCGGAATAATTGGTATGGGGGAGAGGTGGCTCGCAGTGATTAGGCGGGATTAGGCGGGATGACGACGCAGCTAAACATTACGCAAAAAAAGCCCCTTTCGCGAAATTATGCGCAACTGTGAGAGCGGCATACGCTTGTGTGACATGCAGGAGTGTGCCTCAGCAATAAATGTTGTTATATTCCGTCGCGTTGAAATAATGCAACCATTGTAAGCCATGAATCGCGACAACTTGGTCTTGAAAATGAAACTCGTAGGTTCACTTATGCCTTTCGCTAAGACGACTCGAATAAGAAACCATCATCTTCTTTTTAGTTGATGTATTGTTCCTCACCCCCTCCACCCCCCCGACAGCTTTCTCGACCTAACGTGCACTGCCTGCGCGATGGGCGGTCGATCAAGCAGGAAGTGCAAAGCGACGATGTCATGTGATGACGTCATCACGTGACCTCATAGTGAAGTCTCAAAGTTTCGCAAACTGTGACGTCATACAGTGATGTCAACACGCGATAATTTTTTCTATCGCTCGCGTTCACGCCGCGGACGCGGTCGGTCAATTCGCACATTTGATGAGGCATCTAAAGCTTTAGCTTTAATGACCTCTATTTTTGCAGCGATATCTACGTCCATGTTTGCAAAGCATCTCGTTACCAACTGACAGCACTGAAGGCAGGCCGCATTTTTCACGCGAGTAACATTATCTCAAGACTCAACACTGCAACTTCAGACTTTTCCTATTTCAAAAGTCTGCCCTCAGGCATAATAATTTGTCAATAAAAAATACACTTCGGGCAGTGTTGCAAGACGCGCGCTGCAGAAGGAGCTGTTTTTTGTTTGATTTTCGTACCATCACGATAGACTGCTTTACGCTAAGAAATGTTTAGTAGTGCATGCGCTAAGTAGCTTTATACTTAGCGCATGCACTCCAGGCTTGCGTGTAGTCAGCTGCACCAGTTGGCGTTAGCATGCATCGCGGCTCTCGAAGCGCCCAAGCTATCAGTATTAGCTATGTGGCACAAACTTCATTCTAAAAACAGGGAGTGCAAACGCAGGCACCAGAAGTGACGACACGACAAACGCCGACTAAAGACCTGTTTGTGGTGTCCTCACTTCATCTTGTGTCCGTGTTTGCACGCCCTGCTTTTCAGAATGCATGCTTACCAACTAGCTCAGCTCTCTGTTATTCATGGCACAAACTGCTTTTAAAAATCGACCCTCAGACAGTGAAAAATCGACTCTCAGACTAGCGAACATGATGGTGAAAGAAGAATATTCCGCACAACACTCAACCGCGCTGTCATATCGGCTCAGCAGACGACGCGCAAGGGCCTCGATGCGCCGCCAACTAGCCGCGAACGGCCTATAAAAAAAGATTGTTTCCATGAGCGACAAGTGCTTCATTATCTCCGTTTACAGAAGTGTTGATTATACTTCGAATAATGTGAAATACGGCCGAAAACTAAAAAATATAACAGCTGCGAATGCAGCCGCAGCCTGCGTTTCCGTGCGCGACAGCGTGACGGTAACTCTACTCCGGTGGCGGCGCGTGGCGGCCGAAAGCCGTACTAACGCCGACGGCCGATTCCCATTGCTCCGCGCTCCATCGCCCAGGCACTGAAAAAATAGAGGAGGCACTGAGCCAGCAGGTAACGCAGAAGATACGCGAACAGACACCACCATAGAGCAGCACAGTAAACCCAGAAGGTGCGTGTGAACATCGTCAATCAGCATGAATCATTTTGCAGGCAAGAGTTTGCTGTGCTATTCATGGAAGGAAGCTTCACAAGGCACAGAAAGATGAAAAGAAGAGCAATAAATATAAGCTTCAAGTGTTCACTGCCTCCCGTAATCGTACCATCAGGCAGCAAAATGGACCTTAGAAGATAGTGTCAGGTGGGATGACACCTGAAGGCACAATCCTCACATAGGTGGCGACAAGTGCACATGTCTTATTTTCCTGTCTGCTAGCCAGAAATATTGTAGAGAGCTGCTGGAACAGTGCTGCTTGTCAGGGGTGACAGTTTCACCAATGGTGTGCACATCCTGGATGCCATGGTCCAAAATGGCTAGATACTTGGGAAGCTGACTGGCGACCATCGCCATGGAACTCAGTGGGCCAGAGGGCACCACCCAAAGTGGAGCTGTGCTGACTTTGCTCTATCAATAAATTTTCCTCTCGTGGTCAGCAGTATAGGGTGAATGAAAATACTCGCCAATTGCCACTCCACATGGAGAATTCACTTCTGCAGGTCAAGCAGCATGCCTATAGGACAGTTATCGAAGGCTGGTTGCCCTACTCGGAATGGAGCCAGTAGCAGTAGCTCTTTTTCTGAACTGGATGTGCATTTTATGTGCAGGGTTTATACAAGTTCACGGCACAGAAATGCTACATCTCGGTTTGCTAGATTGTGAAACACAAATTCTTGCTGCTTTTTTTTCATGTGACATAAGGGTTTTCATGTGACATAAGCCTACTTTTACGGTTCCTTTTCCTGAGCTTCTAGTGAGCTACCCAAAAATTGGATGCCGGAATTGGTATAGTAGTCAGACGCCACTGTACGCTGTGCCTGAGTGGAAGGAACTTGAAAACTGCGAAAGGTGGGCAGAGAGAACCGCAGCTGCGAACCATGTGACATGGAGGATCTCATAGGCACCAATGAACAGGGTTCTTAGCATGAAATGCTCTCAAGAGGCTAACTAATCAAATCCAAGAGTAAGTCTAAAGGTTAACACGCAATACTAAGGAAATGTTCTGCATCTGCATAGTAGCAATGCGTTATACATTTACGTGAAATCAAGTTTGTCAGTTTATCTACTGCACATGTTGCTCTAAACTAATCAAATTATCGTATTTTCCGGCGTATAAGACGCACCCCCAGTTTTCGCAAGTTTGCATGCAAAAATTAATATATAAGACGCACCGGTGTATAAGACGCACCTATATTCACTCACTTCCCGCAAAGAAACTTCATAACGTGGGGTTGAGCGAGCCTTGTAAAATGCCGTACTTACGTTTCTGAGCACTAGTCCGTAAGAAAACTTCTACTACACCAAACTTGCGAGAAAAAATAATGCACACCCACTGAAACGTTCCGCATGACTGCAGGAAAAACATTTTATTCGTCGAAGCCCTCAAAGTCCTCGTCCTCCGACGCGCTTTGGAATACCGTATTTACCCGCATAATTTGCGCCCTCGCATAATTTGCGCACCCCTAATATTTAGCCAGCTTTGCAAAAAAAAAACCTCGCATATTTTGCGCTCCCCGTTCCCAGCTCGCCGGCGCGCACGCACGGACCAACAGCCACGCGGCTGCGCCCCTCGCTGCGCAGGCGAGTGCAGTCATATGCAAAAGGGGCTGCGAGTGCGATGCCCCTTTTTCCGATTCTTTTCTCCGGAAGCCCCCGAAGCCCAAAGTACGGTCGCTGGAATAAAAGCATGCGAGTGGGGGCGAAGAAAACGGCTGAAGCAGAGATCAAACGAGCCCGGCCTATCTCCATCGCTACTAGGGCCGACGTGATAACATCACCCCGATCGGGACACCTGCCATCGATGCGGGGAGGAAAGGCCCCGCCCGTCTTTAACGAGCATGAAAAGACGCGGGGGGGGGGGGGGGTAGTGTCGCTCGGCTGTCGGCTGCCGAGATAGCGCTATCTTGGCAGCCATCAGCGGCTCGTAAACACTTCTACGTGCTGCGCCTTCCCTGGAGCAGCCGTACGTTTTGCAGTGTTACGTATCGTATCCAAAAGAGTTACCGCACTAGTTGCATTATATTACATGTTATTACACTTCATACTTCTTTTCTTATTTTTCCGTTTTATGTACTTTGGTTTTGTTGTGGAACTGTGGTACCGGCACGTTGAGTCTTCGTTATTATAATTATGACGGATCATTCACGTCATACTGCTCTAGTCGTTAAAGAAAGACTCATCAGCATCAACACGAGTTTCTCCCAAAAGAACTACAAAAAAAAGTATGTATAAGACGCACCTCCGAAAATTTTGGAAAAAAACCGCGCCTTATACACCGGAAAATACGGTAATGAGTGTGGTGCACATGAAACTCGTCTCACTTGATGATCACTTACTATTGCAACTCTGGTGCGATGACAGCAGTGGCAAAGTTGCTTCTTCAGTGTGTCTCCGAAGCTGATGCAGCCTCTGTCACACACACATCTTTTGCACCTGTCATAGATAACCTACGAGTTGGTGTGCCCGTGTGCTCAGCATGGCAGTGCACAGCAGGATTGGGTGCCTGTGTTAACTACACAAAAGGCTGGTGTTGTGTGATGAGCAGCTAGTCTGTTAGCTCTTTCGGTGTTCTTTTTTTAAACAGTTTAAGAAGTGGAAGTGTTAGCTGAGCAATAGTGTGGACACCTTGTCAATCATTTTGGGATCTGCCTGCAGGTGTAAGGGTGTGTGTTTGGAAGGTAACTTGTACATTGTTATTTAATTACTATACAATAGAGCATTTCAAAAAATAGGGTGTGATTGCATGTTTGTTGTGTCTTTCATTACAGGGGCATATACGAAAATATGAAGTTTTTGACTGTTATTTCTTTTCACCCATAGTACAAAAGAAATTTGTGTTAGAACTTTATTAGTAATAGAAAAAAATAATTTACTGAAATATCCTGAGCTGAAAACTTATTCCCATGTGTCAAATGTGGTGTTATTATTGGCAGTGCGATGAGTTTCTGGTGTTTAAAGCAGTTTTGAGCCATCAATGTCCACAATTTATGAACAATAATTTGGGCATTACAGAGTTGAAAATGCTCAGCTCTTTAGATCTAGCACATATTATGATGAACTCTGGAAGAGAAAGAGCAAAAAGAAGAAAGAATATGCCATGCTTTTTGCAGGGTGACGAACGGACTGTGCCCACTTTTGCCATATTTTGCAATTGCATAAGGCAGCACATGTTGCTTATACAGTAATGCCTGTACAGTTGGTATAAGCCAGCAAAATTTGTTCAGGTGCAGTGCAGGTTCAGCATCCAAGAAGGAACACGGCTCAGAGGCACCTCATCTGAAGCCCTTGCTGCATCACTGTCATGCTTCGTGCAGTGTGGCAGGGACATTCGCTTTCTAGAGGACCTTGTGTCATCCAGCAACTTGCCCAGTAGTGAGTCTCCAACCCTTTTGCACACAGGCATTCATGCAAACTTTTCTCAATGACTATAGTAAAACATCGACCGCCAAAAATGGTTTGTTATCTGAAAGATTGTTGTGGGGATGAAAAGCACAATTGACAAAAATTTTGTTGACTAAAATGTCCCACTTTTGCAATGGCGTATCCAAAGATGTGTGGTTGCCATGCACTGACCCGCATCGTTGCTCTAATGCACCTTACGCACCGTTTCTCAAGACCGGCCATAGTCGATAAGGACTCACATAGAGCAGTGGGAACGAGCACTGGTGCAATGTATGCGCTATTACCGTTGGCACACATGACACACAACTCAGTGGCAATGGCATGTGTTTAACCTTCCGGTGTGGTGTGATCAAAGGTTAGCCACGGGCCTGCATGATCAAATAAAGGGGCGCCCACACTACCGGCAAGCTCGCCGTAACGGCGCGCCGGCCTCCGGAGGTTGGAGACGGCAGCCGAGCGAGCGCTGTCCACACTGCACACCGGCGCGTTTCACCGGCGCAGCAGTCACGTGACACGAACAGACGGCGACGTTGTGCCCGCTTCGAGTCTCGCACAATCGCTGCACGATCGTGTGGAGGCGACGTTTCACTCGCTTTGCGTTGTCTATGCGTCGACGCCGCGAACTTAGTCGGGTCTGCTTTTTTGTGTGACAAATTGTGAAGCTGTGGCGCCTGATGACGGCACGAACACGGATATATCGTAACGACGGTGGATGTAATCACCTGGTGTGCTGCCTCCTACTACGACATCGGCGTACTCTTTAGGCACGACACCGAATGTTTGAAATGGAACCAAGCTGGATATATCGAAACATCGACGACCGTCAAAGTTTAGTTCTGCTGCTCGACTTGACTGAAAAACAGCGCTGTGCGTGCAGTAAGTGGTGTTGTCAAGCGGTGTGTTCTATACATGCAGGAAAGTGCTGATCGCAAAAACAAAACCACGTGCATCTGTGTGTTCGTGTCGTATTGTAGGTCTGTGTGAGCCACGATTGCGCACTGAAAGGTAAGTGCCACACGAGCTAGTGCGCTGTCTGCTAGCATGCTGTCTCTTGCGGGCTAGAGCGACCAGTTTGCTTTTTTGCTGGCGCCACACCAGTGGCCGCTTCATGTGGTCCGATCGTCTTCAAATCTAATTTGCGCCGCCGATCACTTGCTCTTCTGAATTTCGTAATAGTATGGTGACGTACAGCAAATACTGTTTCCAGCACCCCGAGCACAATATCGCGGCACGGGCAATTCCAATGTTACAATGTGCATGTACTTTTCGTGTAGATAAATTCTTGATTAACATTATTTATGTGTCTATATATTTGTAATCTGGGTTTATTTTATCCTAATAAAACGGGTACAAACGTCTCTGAAACACTCGTCGTGTGGAATTTTTTTTTGCGAAGTCGAGGATCGGGTACGAAGAAAAGAAAAAATGCGAACCGCTGCCAGGCTGACGACGCCGTCTCGGCGGCTCGCGAGTGTGGTCATAGCAACCAATCCTCGGTCGCCGATTGGTCACATCGCCGCCGGCTGCCGGACAATTTGGGTCTCGGCACCAAATCCTCCGGCAAGCTCTCCGGCGAGGAATACTTACCGTTTTTGAGGACTATCGCCGTCGCCCGGCGAGTTCAGAACGGCAAACGGCGAACGGCAAGCTGCTTTGCCGGTAGTGTGGGTGCCCCTTAACACTTCGCTTACTGCACGTGAACGCTGTTTACGATCACGAAGTTGTCCAAGAACAACAGAAGAGAGACTATGCATACGTTGTGATTTCATCCGATCCTTGACCATGACAGCTTGCTGTTTCGTGTCTTCTAGTTCCTGAAGAATACCCGCTTTTTCACTCAGCAAAGCAAATGTTCATAACACGCATGATGCGCGCTTGCATTGCTATACCAAAAGGAAGAATGCGAAAGGCTGAGAACACATGGACACGCACTGCTGAAAAAACTGCCACAGGAAAAATGTGTAAAAGTGATACCCCCGTCATACGGGCACATAAAAGCCTTTTAAGCGTACAGGCTTCTTCATAAAAAGAGATCCTGACACACGGCAGAGAACGAACTCCTTTTTTTCAGAAGTGGTCTTTTTTGCAAACCGAGTTCGCCAATCCCTTTTACGGCCCCGAGCAGCCTCGAAACCAGTGCGTGCCAGCAATGTTCAAAAGAATGTTTATTTTTCTGTCACCTAGGCTCATCATAAAAAACAAATTTCATATCCCGCAGAAGGTGTAATGGTACTGTCATGAGCAGCTAGAACGCATTGGGAATATCATACGGTGACACTCGCGACTCTAGACATTTGCACAAGCGGAAAAAAAGGCCTTAACTAGCCTTCATCTGTTATTCTTAAATTCATTTGAAGACATGAGGAATGGAATCAACCTGACATATCGTTTTATTTTCATTGCTTCTGTTTTAAATGATAGTGCTATGCTTTCGGTAGCGTCTTCGAAAGAAAACGCTAGAAGGAGCTTGTTGGTACCGTATGTCTGCGCCGCAGCGCCTCTTCTTTAAAATGCCTTTCAACTTCGTAAAAGGCTTTCTGCACGCCTATGTGACGGGGGTATAAGAAAGGAAAAAGTTCCCACCAGCTTTTTGTTACGCTGATTTCGTTTTTCTCCTCCCAAGCCATGCTTCCCACCGCATGCCTTGGGCAGCCTCTGTGCTCGTAAAATCTGAGGCCTTTCTCTCTTTCACACACACACGAAGGAAAAAAAGGAACAGTTCTTTCCCATCTTATTGTCTATCTCATGCCATCTCGGGTTTTTGCGTGAAACAAGTTGCATGGTGTCTGCGCAGAGTGTCGTCTGCTAGCCTGTTGCTCTGGTTGCAAACCGACTAACTGGAATTGAAGCATCCCTGTTCTTCGGAATATGAGTTCATAGTAGTGAACTATTGTTAATATGATGCAGAACTAAATACCAGATTGTTATTCCAGAAAGTTTGTTGTTTGGAATGGAAATACATTGTAGTGAAATAATTTTACACTGAAGCTATACAAAGTCAGTGCAGGGGTTCTGAAAGGTACGCTAATGTGGTGTTCATATTAACGAGACTTTACTGTATCAGATGTTAGTATAATTCAGTTTAATCTAACAAACTATTTTGATTGAAAACCATGTCTTTATTTTTGCAAATTAGTGAAGTGACCTTCTACCACTGACGAAGTCAGAAAAGCCATCAAAGGCATGTCCCACGTAAAGCAGCACGCGAAGACGGCATAACAGCCGACTTGATCAAAGATGGAGGAGACATTATATTTTGAAAAACTTACATAGCTCTTCACGAAATGTATCCAGACATCTAGTGTACCGCTCAATTGGAAAAATAATCATATAATCCTAATCTACAGGAAAGGTGACATAATGGAGTTAAAGAATTACAGACCAATTAGCCTACTACCAATAACATACAAAAATAATATAATATGAAAGTAATTTCTGCTAGGATTAGAGAAACACTCGACTTTAACCAACCAAGAGAACAAGCTGGTTTTAGGAAAGGTTACTCAACAATGGACCACAGCCATGCTATCAACCTAGTAATTGAGAAGTTCGCTGAATATAACAAACCTCTTTTTATGGCCTTTATAGATTACGAGGGAGCATTTGACTCTATAGAAGTACAAGCAGTTCTAGAAGCTCTACGTCGACAAAGGGTACCTGACGTATGCGTGCAAGCCATAAAGGGACCCTGAAACGGTTTTGACGATTTTGTGCAAACATGGTGATCCGGTAGAGCGGGTCACTAGGACCATTACAGGACAGATTTTAGCGCTGTGCGTAAAGTGTGTAATTTACAATAAGGTTTTGAACACGCGTATCGCAAAAGGTCGCAGCGGCTCGCCAAAAAGCGTTTTCAAACGCCCCCGTCATCGAGCGATCGAATGAGAGGTTGCTGATTGGCCCCGACCCAAGTGACGTGCACGTAATTTTCAAAACCTAGCTGCGAACAACGTGCTTCTACAACGTACCCCTTCGTTTCAGCCAACGGTATCATCGCGGTATCTGGCGGCGTCACACGAGTCGCCGGCGCTCTATTACAGAGGCTAGCACTGCCGAGGCGGGCGACCTCAGTGAGGATCTCGGGGCGCTATGTCACTACGGGAGGCTCGGCAGAGCGGCTGACGCGGGAGGCGCTGCCGTCGCTAGCGCGCACTCCGCAGCAGATCGAGTTGAGGAGGAACAGCAGTGGTAAGGAGGAAGGCGACAGAAACAAGCCCATAGCTGCCTTAGCGCATTGTGCTTCGCTTTATTTATGGTGTGAATGATTTCGCAAGTGTGTTGCCTAATCAGTGACGCAATGTCAAAAAAACGTTTCAGGGACCCTATAAGTAACATTGTACAAGTTTTTAATGCATTTTTTACGTGATTTTATATATCTATCGAATTCGGGCTATATCGAACTATTTCGTGATCAACACACTGTTTGATATATCGAGGTTTGACTGTAACCAAATTCAATATGCTTGAAATTCTCGCTATAGCAAAGTATTTGGCTTTTCGCAAACTGACGTCCGTAGAACACCACGTATCTTTTCCCTCTACACAGCAGAACATGTTTCTCTGCTGTTTTAATACAACGAAATTTCACCGCTGCCGCAAAGGTGGACTGAGCTGAAAACTTGGAACTGCTGCTGGTTATTATACCTCAGGTGTACTGAACAGCTGCAAGGCGTACGATATATGGTGAAATCTTGTTGACACAATCTTCACAGGAGGTGGAAAATAATATGTAAAATTTGTAAATCGTATCAACCCTATGAAGATGCATTGTGCTTATTTGGTGTTGGTAGAGAAGGCAAAAATAATCACATTATAAGCATAATAAGCAGGATCATACCGATGAGAATTCACTGTGTACTGTAAATTTACTTTTTTTTTTCATTGGCTGCAGTGATGCTGTGGTATAATATTAATCAATAATGTCAGATCCACTTTATTTCCAACTCACTTTCTGGGGGTCCCCCCAGGCTGTGAGAACAGCTTGACGGGACCTGGTGGGCCTACAGGGGACAACATGCTTCACATTGCATAAACAAAGCAAAGATTTACATAAAAGTTGGTACAAATACATACAAGCCAAGTTTCAATGTAACGGATATTTTAAAACACTTAGGATTTTACAGGGAGGCGTCATTAAAGGGGTCCTGAAGCACCCCTCGTGCTTGGTTTTGAAAATGGCTGGTGTGTATTGAAGGCTACTCAGAAACACACGTTTGAAAGAATTTTCCGAAAATATGCGATAGGAGGAAAGATATTGCGACCGGAAAATCTCCCTTTCACACTGCGTCTCAACTCGGCGGAGCCGACTGATTATGCCTGTGGAGGGCAGCACCAGAGGAGGTGTCCTGCCCACCGCCTTACGTCACCGAGATTCACTGTTGTGTTGTTCTCCTTCTGCCCTACTTGGCGGGGTTGCCCAGTGGTGTTGGCAACTCACATTTCCGGTCGCCTGCTCGGTGCGCGCCCTGACCGCGCGCGATCTTTCTACATCCTACTGCATTGTTTGTGAGCCCCGACCCGCTGTTTGTTTCCCTTCATCACACTGGCGCGAGCACGGAAACGCGCGCTTGCGTCCTCCGTGCGCTACTTACTTTCGATCTTGCTTGTACGTCAGCACTGGGCAAAACAGTGAGCGATGAATCCTGCACTGCGAGCTCGGATGGAACGTGTGACTGAAGCGATTGGCTTCGACCCATACGGCGACACACCAAGAAAACGCAAAACTCGAGCACCGGACGGGCCAGAACACCCAGGGCCTTCGTAACGCGGCGGCGATGATATGAATTGGTACGTGAAAGCTTACAGCACTGCACATTTCCTTTACCATGCATCAATATTTGTTCACAGCTCCCATGTATGACTAATTTTTTCGCGTGAATTGCAGCATTTGTAATAAGTGCCACGAACGTTCAGTTACAATCATGTCCGCTTCTCTAGACCACACTCGGAAAGCCAGCATCTATCGCGATAGAGCCCGATCTTGACTGAAATCTGCGTTGTCCGACGATCCAGATTGGTTTGGGTGATTTCTTCCGCACCATGACCGGCCCAAAGGAGCATTTCAATTTGTCTGTTATGCTGTTAGAATTGCAAATATAAAGCTTTCATTTTTTAAAGCTGCATTCTTCCGTGTGCAATAGTGATTCAAGCTTTTCTCTAATTGGCTGTAAACGTACGCCTGCAACTATGATAACAAGCCTCCGATTGCGACCAAGAGGCATGCCTTCTATGCGGGTCGAGCCAAATCGCAACAAAAGGTTACTGTGTCATAGACTCTATCTAGAGCGGGCTCAATCGCAACCTGCTTTCATGCATTTCGGCGAAAGTTCATCGTGTGCTAGCTGCAGGAAGACTCGTGTGAGATCGCTATACTTTAATTGTACGGCGCAGCAGCGCTGAACGGCAGTGTTGTGTGATTGTGATAACTTAAAATGAACCAAGCACCGTCGGAGCGTTATTCCAAAGTGATGCACACAGCTGATCAGAGCAGCCATGTCATTCTAGCTTCCAAACTGTGTACTAGCTGATTCGCGCGGCCACCTCACAAATAGTAGATAGCGGGAACCGCAACAGCATAAAAGAAAAGTGAGCTTGCTAAATTTCTTGCCTTCAAGAAACATCTTCCTGCGTGATTACGCATGCAGGTTTACCTGTGGGCACTGCGTGGCAACCGAAAATGCGCTGGAGAATGTATCCTGCCGGGATATCTCCAACGTGACTGCGGAACCCGCCGCTCTCACTTTGCAAGTGTGTGTTTAAACCCGGCCGTCTTGGAAGCGGTATACTGGGAGGTGACACAAAGTGGCACTAAAATCGAGCGAGAAATGCACAAGTATACATGCACTTCCAAAGCATACAGTTAATGTGGCCTTCACATGCTTTCTTCTTGCTTACAGGACATAATCAAAAGAAGAGGCGTGCAGGACACGGACACAAAAAGAGCAGTGAACAACACGAACGCCGTGTTCGTGTTGTTCGTGTTGTTCACTGCTCTCCTTGTGTCCGTGTCCTGCACGCCTCTTCTTTTGATTATGGACTGTTACCAACTCGCTCAACTTTCTGTCCTTTTTAGTGAATACAGCTTCTGCAGAATGCGGCTTCTCGACACTGAAAAGAGCAAAAAACATATTTACAGAACATATCGATTTGTGGCATGCAGGATGTTCACGAGGTGGATTTGGAAAAGGCTTCGCAGGTGCAATAGAGTTGTACTGCCCGCTTGCATGGTTGCCAGGATTAGGAACGAACTCCTGTCAGCCACTTATGTAGGCTTCCAGTACCCCATGCAAAAGTAAGTGCAGCTACCTCAAGTCACAAGAAAGGATTTTAATAGTGTGCTCAACTCATAAAAGTAATTATAAAACTTCATAAAGTAATTACGGCTTGTGCATGCAGTTGGCTTTCAACACTCACTGTTGAAGTGTTAAGGAGTCTCTCCTTGAGTGTATTTTTTTTATGATGCTTTCTGATTTTGTGTAGCACTGTGCTGGTGTGAAGAATGAGACTGTAACGACATGACCAAGTGCAGTTCAGTTTATTTCCCTCAACATCAGGGCCTAAAAAGTGTTTCGAGAGACAGGCACAAGTAGTATAGAAATTGCACCATCAAAGAATGTCAACAACTAGGTTACAGTATCAAGTTAAAGGTTTCTTTATTTATTTAATGATAGTACACAGCAACATTCTTGGCCCTTGCATCAGAGGCTTTGAAACGCATGAAAGAACAATGCAACACAAGAACTAGTAGTGAACAAATATTGAACGAATGAAACCAAAATGTACACACGCATAATTCGCTCATGGGAATGTCATGCTAAAGGTTTCAGAAAGCTAGACGACTGGAAAGAGGCCTTAGGAAGAAAGTTACAGTCAGAAATGGTCTATGGGAAAACTGTGTTTGAAAGTTGCAGTTCTTGCAAAAATTTGTTTAGACTTGATGGCTTCCAGTGTGCTGTGTCCATCTAATGGAAAGGCAGTACTTGGTTTGTTCAAGAATAGCAGACTGAATAATAGACTTCATAAAAGGCACCGAAGGCACTGCGTGTGGTGAATGTGCACACACATCACATCTTCCTGTCCCTATCATCATTCTTTGCCCCCTCTTCTCCACTTTTCTTTTTCTACCTGTGCAGATTTTCTACCTGAGCAGGCCAGAGTCCACTAAGGCCAACCTCTGTGCCTTCCAATAAATTATCTCTTTCCCTCTGAGCAGACTGAAAAAATTATCAATATTGAGCTGCATTCAGCACGCAGTCTCAGAAACACATTGTGTTTTGTCCACCCCTAAACTTCTCACTGTATCAGTTTTGAGTATAAGGTTACATATGCCAGCTGTAGTGATTAGCATAATAGGAATATGTAATGATGAAGAATTAGTGGAAAATGAGTGAGTGCATCCATCATCAGAAATCAATGCAGATTTAAAGTGGTTATTAAATGCTTTGGTAACACTGAGATTATCTAAGCATGATTTATCAAAAAAAAATACAAATGAAGAAAGACAGCTCTGACTTGGCGGACTGGCGGCTTTCCAGGACTTTGATGCAGTGGCGTAGCCAGGAAATTTGTTCATGTTGCAGCGCGACCTCCTCATTGAATTTTTTGAGCGACTATGTATGTGAATAGCATGTATTACCAGTGACCATTTGTATTAGATGCTGCAAATCATTTCTTGAATGCTGCACACTGTCAAGAATGAGTAAGAAATGTGTTTTTTCTTAAAAATATTACGTTGGCATGCCTGCAAAATCTTTCCAGGATTAACTGTCTTCAATCTTTTCAAATTCTTTTTTTATTATTTTTTATTTTTTGTGTATGAGTTACGGCAAATATAACGTAAACTTTGGAACTGCATCACTTTTAAACTGAAGAAGCGCCTGATAACAAAAATACCAAGTCCACAACATAACCAGTACGAGATCAAATATTTTAATGCAGATTGTTTACACAAAACGTTTTTACACATATGATGCCGCCAGGGAAAAAGAAAGAATGGGAAAGTACACCTCGAATACGGGCAAAACATTAGTCACTGGAAACAGCGCGCAGTATGCTTACACAAAACATCACAAATGTACATTTAAATATGCAATCAATATACAGAACTAAGCAATGATCACTATACATAATGCCCAAAATAAGGAAAAAGAACTTGCTGCACGATCACAGAGACTGATATGTTCTTGGCAGTGGCGTAGCCAGAAATTTGTTTCAAGGGAGGCTCAGAATTTTCGTCTGGGCGGGGGGGTTTAACTTTGTAGCTTGATCTATATATATTGTGGGAGAATGCCGTGTCTCGGCCCGTAGCAGCCAGTCCCGGCCAGCTGGCCAGTTGAGAGCCATCGTGCGCGCTTTGAGAGCCATCATGCCCAGCAGCGCGTCTAGGCTAGTCCTGGCCCAGGCTGGAACGCCAGCGCGTGCCCCAGCACCACACGTGCGCAGTTCGTCATCGTCGTCGTCTGTAGTCTCAAGCCATCCCCACAATATATATATATATGTGTGTGTGTGTTCCTTTCACGAGAATTTAAATACATGCGCCAACGTGACGGGTTTCCCTAGAGTATCACCCAATGAATCGGAGTTCTATGCTTTGCTCAATTACGTATGACTGTCAATGCGTCGCCTTCAGTGAAGTAGTTGAAACAGCAAACTTTTTGTGTCGTACCGTGAGTACAATTGAGAATAGCACAATAAAGGGGATGGCAGAATGGTTGTCTTTTCTTAATACCCCTAAGGGACAGCAGCAGTATGCTAATACTCGCGTGAGTCGATTTACGTAGACTGGCCATGGCCAAGCGTACTCCCTTATTTTCTGGTGCTCATCATAGAGCCTATGGCCCTGTGACGTGCTTTACCTGCTGCATTTAGTTTTCATGTCAAACGAAGCGCTGAAAAACAATGCTCTGCGCAGACAAAACTTTCCCAGACGGCAAAGAAAAAGTGTTAAAGAAGGCTAGCATAAAGACACATTTGTTTCTTTGCCACTAGTAGGAAGATCCCTCACTTGCTCACGCTACCTTGACGATAATTTCAAAATAAAGCACAACGACAGTTGTACATATGGGCATGAAATACGACAAGGAAGTGAGTACAGCAGGTATAACCTGGCATACCTGAAGTTGGTGAGCTAAAAATGCCGCGACAAGAAGCATTTTTCTAACTCTATGTATTGATGCTGGCGTTGTCCTGACAAAGACTCTCTACAACTTTGCATACTCGTAAACAGAACGACGTTTTATTACATATTTTGTATTGATGATTTCGTCATTACAATATTACTTGTTCTCTACGTTATACAGATGCTTCTTTCATCAACGTTTCGATAAATATGCAGGAAGAGCAGAGGCTCACCAGCGACTGTAATTCTAAGTATCTGCAGACCTGTATGTACTGAATATTATTGCCACCTTTTTTGAAAAGCTTGTGGCATCATAGAAAAATGCACACCTCTATAGCACACAGAGAGCCTCAAACAACACAGTTTTGTCTCCAGTAAATCCACAACCACCATCCAGAGCCCTTCACTGGTAATCGCTGGCACACTTCATAGCAAAAAAATGAAGTAAAATATAGCTTGGCATTTTTTACGGTGTGCACCTTCGCACTTCTTGATAAATAAATCAAAACCTTACAGTGTTCTTGGAAACTTGCACCACCTTAGTTATGCAGCTTTTTTGAGTAATTCGGGATGCAAGTTGCGATCAATAAATGTGTTTGTAACTTAATGGAATAGACTATGGATTGGACATAAGGATCTGCATTAAGCCCAACATTTTTTGTCCCTGTATGAATGAAGTTCGCCATAAGTCTTCTACTTACGACTTTAATAAATGTACGCACTTGAAACAGCACCAGCATAATGACAGATAACTCGGAATGACAGGCTACAATAGATTATCAACTACTAGCCGTACCTCATTCTTTTGTGCAAAACGCAGTATTTTATGCTCGTAAAAAGAAACTGAATATGTCACATATTTAGCTATGGATGATTGCTTGCTACAATGAGCTGCCAGTTTGATATGCCTAGGGGTCGATTTAGACACATCAGAATCGGAAAATAACAGCATTTCTAAAGGAACTCTTTTTAGTTATTTCACTCTCACCACTGGCCGGCAATATTCTCCCCTTGGCTTACACCGGGGTTTGTACTTTTCTGCTGATTTGATTTCTACTTAAGTCGCTGTTGGGAAACATGGGGGCTAATATAGAGAATTCCCAACTCTCTTACTGTGATTAGAAAGAGCTCAAAGAGCAGTATATTTCGATCTGTGAAACACACACGTAATGTCCTCTTCAATGAGTTTAATATGAATGCGCTTACAGCTGTGTGAGATTGTGGATACATCTCATTGGAACACAACATACCGCATATTTTCGTCCCCATGTCTTCGCACCAGGAAAGCAACTACATAGTAATATATATCCGAATTGTAACAATGTGAATGGGGAATCATTTCAGCAGTTTTTCGGTCCTTTATTGCAGGAGTGTTTCGGTGCTTAGAATTGAAATAAAAGCTGCGATAAATTTTGGTATTGCATATAAACACTTCCTTCTTCAAAATCAAGCATCTTAACTCGTTTACAACGGAGCAGGGGGTTGATATGGGTCAGTTGGTGTTGCGTATTTGAAGCACAGTGGGTTCCGCGTGTGTGTTTTTTTTTGTTGTTTTGCACTGTTTTTTTTTGTTCTTTTCTTTTTCAAGTAACTCGATGACAGTCTTGCTTGTGAATGTGCCGTCATCTGTTCATGTTGTTCTATTGGACCAGATACCAGCCTAAAAAAGGTATTGGTGGAAAGAGATTTGTGTGCGCTTTCTTTTCAGATTGTACAATAAACCATTGATTTATTGATTAATCGATCGATAGTCTCGGCGAGTGTAGCGGTTTCGGCTGTTATGGTTATCAAGCGCAATATTGTATTCAAGAAATGAATGATCTGAAATTAATTCCCTGGCTTGCGGACACTCAATAAGGTGTCACATGACCTCATGTGACCAACACGAAAGGGTTATTGAAATATTATTAGAAAATTCAGATACGATCGATACAGATCATCTTAGGCACATCGAAACTCCATCGTCACAAGACATAAGCTATCATGTAAGTAGAAATCAGTTGAGGAAAAGGATTTAGCGTTCGAGCTCTCGCTCGTTTGTTGGCGCTTCGAAGATGAGCGTCACCAGAAGTCACAGAGCTGCTTCTGTCCTTGATGCACATTGTCGTGATAGCGACTACCTGAATATGACGAATGTCGCATATTCAGGTAGTTCTTTGGCGAATGCCGCAACCACTGTCTGGTGGTAGCGGTACTGGTGACCATTGTACATTCTCGGCGATCAGCCACAGCGCGATATTTTATTCACTCGTTATTCCCTAGATTCGTATGTTGCGGATAGCCCTAAATGCCCATGCTGTCCAGTCATAAAATTGGTTGAAGTTTTCTTTATCTGCAGCACCGTGCTCGAAAGCGAAACTATTTGGGTCAGCCATGTGGGGGCGCTATCCGAAAAAAAAAAAAAAAAAAAAGTCTCACTGGAGTTATAATGTACGCTATGTTTTCTACGCACTAATAGCTCGCTACCCCTCAGAAACAGGAAAAAGAAAGGAACAAGAACCGGGTGACACAGGAGAGGATGTTTCATGGGGAATAGCAGCATAATTTGCTTTTCACTTTGTTCGCTAGCTCTATGGCCATGGCCCACGAATGTCTCACCTACAGCAAAAGGACGCATGTTGCTAGGTATGCAGGTCCCCACCGTATTCTTCTGTGAACTCGGAGAGCTAATTCGTTGCACTGTAACCTACGATATTGGAGCACTTTTGGGTTAGTTGTTGACACAGCTTGCTAAACATGTTCAGGCGCAAAAAGAAGCGGGAAGAGCAGAGGCTCACCAGCGACTGTAATTCTAAGTATCTGCAGACCTGTATGTACTGAATATTATTGCCACCTTTTTTGAAAAGCTTGTGGCATCATAGAAAAATGCACACCTCTATAGCACACAGAGAGCCTCAAACAACACAGTTTTGTCTCCAGTAAATCCACAACCACCATCCAGAGCCCTTCACTGGTAATCGCTGGCACACTTCATAGCAAAAAAATGAAGTAAAATATAGCTTGGCATTTTTTACGGTGTGCACCTTCGCACTTCTTGATAAATAAATCAAAACCTTACAGTGTTCTTGGAAACTTGCACCACCTTAGTTATGCAGCTTTTTTGAGTAATTCGGGATGCAAGTTGCGATCAATAAATGTGTTTGTAACTTAATGGAATAGACTATGGATTGGACATAAGGATCTGCATTAAGCCCAACATTTTTTGTCCCTGTATGAATGAAGTTCGCCATAAGTCTTCTACTTACGACTTTAATAAATGTACGCACTTGAAACAGCACCAGCATAATGACAGATAACTCGGAATGACAGGCTACAATAGATTATCAACTACTAGCCGTACCTCATTCTTTTGTGCAAAACGCAGTATTTTATGCTCGTAAAAAAGAAACTGAATATGTCACATATTTAGCTATGGATGATTGCTTGCTACAATGAGCTGCCAGTTTGATATGCCTAGGGGTCGATTTAGACACATCAGAATCGGAAAATAACAGCATTTCTAAAGGAACTCTTTTTAGTTATTTCACTCTCACCACTGGCCGGCAATATTCTCCCCTTGGCTTACACCGGGGTTTGTACTTTTCTGCTGATTTGATTTCTACTTAAGTCGCTGTTGGGAAACATGGGGGCTAATATAGAGAATTCCCAACTCTCTTACTGTGATTAGAAAGAGCTCAAAGAGCAGTATATTTCGATCTGTGAAACACACACGTAATGTCCTCTTCAATGAGTTTAATATGAATGCGCTTACAGCTGTGTGAGATTGTGGATACATCTCATTGGAACACAACATACCGCATATTTTCGTCCCCATGTCTTCGCACCAGGAAAGCAACTACATAGTAATATATATCCGAATTGTAACAATGTGAATGGGGAATCATTTCAGCAGTTTTTCGGTCCTTTATTGCAGGAGTGTTTCGGTGCTTAGAATTGAAATAAAAGCTGCGATAAATTTTGGTATTGCATATAAACACTTCCTTCTTCAAAATCAAGCATCTTAACTCGTTTACAACGGAGCAGGGGGTTGATATGGGTCAGTTGGTGTTGCGTATTTGAAGCACAGTGGGTTCCGCGTGTGTGTTTTTTTTTGTTGTTTTGCACTGTTTTTTTTTTGTTCTTTTCTTTTTCAAGTAACTCGATGACAGTCTTGCTTGTGAATGTGCCGTCATCTGTTCATGTTGTTCTATTGGACCAGATACCAGCCTAAAAAAGGTATTGGTGGAAAGAGATTTGTGTGCGCTTTCTTTTCAGATTGTACAATAAACCATTGATTTATTGATTAATCGATCGATAGTCTCGGCGAGTGTAGCGGTTTCGGCTGTTATGGTTATCAAGCGCAATATTGTATTCAAGAAATGAATGATCTGAAATTAATTCCCTGGCTTGCGGACACTCAATAAGGTGTCACATGACCTCATGTGACCAACACGAAAGGGTTATTGAAATATTATTAGAAAATTCAGATACGATCGATACAGATCATCTTAGGCACATCGAAACTCCATCGTCACAAGACATAAGCTATCATGTAAGTAGAAATCAGTTGAGGAAAAGGATTTAGCGTTCGAGCTCTCGCTCGTTTGTTGGCGCTTCGAAGATGAGCGTCACCAGAAGTCACAGAGCTGCTTCTGTCCTTGATGCACATTGTCGTGATAGCGACTACCTGAATATGACGAATGTCGCATATTCAGGTAGTTCTTTGGCGAATGCCGCAACCACTGTCTGGTGGTAGCGGTACTGGTGACCATTGTACATTCTCGGCGATCAGCCACAGCGCGATATTTTATTCACTCGTTATTCCCTAGATTCGTATGTTGCGGATAGCCCTAAATGCCCATGCTGTCCAGTCATAAAATTGGTTGAAGTTTTCTTTATCTGCAGCACCGTGCTCGAAAGCGAAACTATTTGGGTCAGCCATGTGGGGGCGCTATCCGAAAAAAAAAAAAAAAAAAGTCTCACTGGAGTTATAATGTACGCTATGTTTTCTACGCACTAATAGCTCGCTACCCCTCAGAAACAGGAAAAAGAAAGGAACAAGAACCGGGTGACACAGGAGAGGATGTTTCATGGGGAATAGCAGCATAATTTGCTTTTCACTTTGTTCGCTAGCTCTATGGCCATGGCCCACGAATGTCTCACCTACAGCAAAAGGACGCATGTTGCTAGGTATGCAGGTCCCCACCGTATTCTTCTGTGAACTCGGAGAGCTAATTCGTTGCACTGTAACCTACGATATTGGAGCACTTTTGGGTTAGTTGTTGACACAGCTTGCTAAACATGTTCAGGCGCAAAAAGAAGCGGGGAAAAAGAGCAGAACCATGAAGGATACTGACGAGCGCCAACTACCAACTGTATCTTGACGGTCAGGTTACATAGCTAGGTCAACTTTCCGACATGAGCAGCAAAGCAAACAGTACGACATCAAACATGTTATCATAGAATGCGTCTATCTAAAAAGCGTCTTTCAGTGGTGTACAGTGATATTGTAGTGTCACTGACAACAGCAGGCCCTTTTTTTCTTATATGGAATGCCTCTATAAGTTTCCTTGCGATCTGATCCTTGCTTTTGCGAATGATTTTTTGTGAGCCTGAGTTGCGACACACATGAGCACGCTAACAGTATTAGAAAAAGTGACGGTGTGCATCTTCTTGCGCACGTACAAGCTTGCTCATATATGTGCCACAACTCATGCTCGCAAAAATCATTGGGAAAAGCAAGAACCAGGTGGTAGTTTACCCTCGTTTGTATCTTTCCTGGTTCTGCTCTTTTCCCGCATTTCTTTCTGCGCCTGAGCATGTTTAGCAAGCTACGATAGCATGTATAACGCACAAAAAGCGCCACTACACCCCAGAAACAGGAAAAAGGGGGGAAGAAGGGTCAGGTGACACAGGAAAGGATGTTTCATGGGGAATAGCAGCATAATTTGCTTTTCAATTGGTTGGCTAGCTCTATGGCCATGGCCCACGAATGTCCCACTACAGCAAAAGCACGCATGCTACTGGATGCGTAGACCCTCGCCGTATTCTTCCGTCAACTCGGAGAGCTAATTCTTAACACATTGCAGGAGAGTGTCTGCCGCCATCGGTGCCTTTCAAAAACTGCAAGCTCCCCTCTAAAGGCCTTACCGTAGCACCCTTCACCAGTCAATAGCAGGTGTCCCTCATTTGCCGCTGTTACTGCAAACAAGCCGCAACTATCACCATAATAATGTCAGCCTCCTTCGCGGAAGTGAAAAGGCCGCTATCTTCGTATTTAAGCCCGCAGTTGAGACGGGAGTGCCCATATTCAAACGTTCCAAGCATGTGCGCGAGGCAGCAGGGCACCGGCCGGTCAGCCCATGCCTGCCTACGCCACTGCTTTGATGGCTTGTTTTTATGAATGATGGCAAAGGATTATTGAATTAAGTATTGGGTTGTTCATGCAGGTGCCTGATACGACAAATTACGAAAGTGTATAATCTGACGCATGTACCAAGGATTTATGGGATGGCACTTCACACACTTGGTTCGAGTGTGATAAGTATACGATGATTAACAATTGCATAAAAAAATGGTTTAAAAACACGTCAGCATTGTAATAGTTGGCACTGCTCGAAAACTCAAAGGTGGATACAAACACCTCGGTTAAGCAAGCAGTGGGCTCAATGCTCAAGACATTTAAGGAAACTGCTGGGTAAGAAGTGCAATTCTGTGCCTCGTGTTTCATTACATAGTTTTGCGGCCTCACGTTCCAATTTTCGACTTCTATGCCAAAGCGAAATAACTTGTCTGAAAAGCACTGGCTTATGTTGTGCATTGACTAATGCTATGCAAATGACAATGATAGAAATTCCTCACTTTGTGCCATGTTATTTGTTTGCAGGTGGCAAACTGGAGCCTAACATTACGCGGCAGTGTTGTTCACCATGTTTGTGTCATTCACACTGCTAGATGATGTTAATTTTCTACTATGGCCTGTGATTCACCTTGCAAAGTTCTCATCAAAGGAATGCTTGGCTGCTTGTGTCTACCTCAGGAATGACAGATGGAAGCTCCGCAGCGTCTGCGTATTCCTCTGCGTCTAGTGTTGAACCGCGTGCTGGCTGAAACCTCCATGTTGGTGATGGGGCACCCACTGCTTCACACTGACTTGATGCGTCCAGATGCGCACATGTGTCAGTTTCCACACCTGCTTCTTTACATGCGTAGGCACTGAGGATGGCCTTTGAGGCTGCAAAATTTCCCACATAATGTTTTGAAAAACTACAGAGCATCCATTTTTGCTATGTTGAACAAAGAATTGGCCATCAGATTAACAACACACTTTCACATTATTGGTTGTGTTTTGCTGTTTACACAACTGTTTTTCACTTATTTTGGTAACTGAAGTGTTTACACAGGTGTACAAGCCTTGTGGTAGGAGTGCACTGGCCTTTGTGCCACTTAAAACAGCTAAAGCTTGTACCTGTACAATTTAAAAACTACCAAATTCCAACTTTGCTGTGTAAGGGTTGCCTCATCCAAAAGTTGTAGCTTGCTTTGCATGGTGTCACTGCCTTCTCTGTAGCAACTGTCTTGTTTATGATGGCTGTCTGAGTGCCAACGTTGCACGCGGCAGGAGGACAGCTGCATCTACAGATCTGAACCTGCAAAGTTAAGCACTTTGAGCTGCATAGAGCTTTAAGTCATTTTTAGCACAGGATCACAGAAAACTTGAGGGCATCTGGTGCTTACTTGACATGACACTTCCATGCCAGCTGCAGATGAATACACTTTGCTGAACCCAGTGCCATGCTGCCTCCAGCCTGTGTGTCGCAAGATGGGGCTGTTCTGGGGAAATGTTCTTCGTGCACTGGATCACTGGGATATGAAAATATGTATCACTATCGTATTAGACCATTGATCGTGCTAATTGAATGTCACTTCATGTTGCCATAAATGCCTAAATGTGAAATAGTGCTTGTGTGTTTAGGATTCCAATCTGCTACACTCAGGTATTTGCCTCCAACGACTGATTGTTTAATTACTACATGACAATTTAGAGACAAAGTGAACGTGTATGTGTACACAGGGTTTTCAACTGCTCCCTGTTCCCCGAAATCTTGACACTCTGTATGTACACTACATGCACACATATAAGCACCCACATGCACACACCTGCAGTTGTGCTTACTGACCAACACGCCTGTATTGGACCACCCAGAGCATGTTTAGCATGATATGAAGCAGTACAACAGACTGTGAACTAGTCTAAGCATGTTGTTTGACATTTTATAGCTCCCTGTGCTGAACTGAATGGCAACACTACGTGTGTTACATCATACAGGTTCTATGGCCTGCCATGTAATCCAGCTGGCTGATTAATGCAATAGTACAATTTTCAAATTATTGAATCATTAAAAACATTATGCGACACGTAAAGAAAAAGTGAGTTCATTCACTGAGAAATAAAGCCTGCAGTAGTGTATATTGCAGTCAGTTTAATTGAAATCATGTCATTGGCCACAATAACGTGGTACAGTTTTACTTCTGTTTTCTTAGTGAAAGCGCTTGACAAAAATAAAGCATTGAATGCCAATTTGCTTTTTGTCACTTTCTTTAAGAATGCATACTTGGTACTTGCTATCAATTCATGCTTGTTGTGCTTGCACGCACCAGCATTGACCTTTTCACAGAGCTGCAACATTTTCTAAGGTTTACTCGGCTCATATTGCTCATTAACAAATCAAACATTGGTACGTTTATGCGAATAGTATTGCGCCTTATATAAATGAAACTGGAGCAGAATTTGGCTATCTGCCTCACTGAACGATTGGTAAGCTCTGAAGACGAATACCTAGAAGAGTCACTTCTACTGAGCTACTGTTACGTACGGTGTTGTGTTGTAAGCATAAATACATACATGCTACAGATTTGAATGCTGATTACACCATCCATGCAATAAAATTTGTATCCCCGACTACGTAAAATATTATATACAGTACTTTCTCCTGCGCTTAACTGGCGAGTGTTCCATCGCACTGCTACAAAAGTTAACAACAAATAAAGAACGTTAAGTGTGCACTTTTCACTTGCCTATATGCCAGGAAGAAACAACGTAGGCAGGTCATTTGGCTCCAGATGAAAACGTGTCCAACTGATTCCTTCACCCTGCACCAGTTCGGGATCGTGAAGGGAGGCCAAGTGAGTGTAGGTTGTTGCGCTTCTCCGTGGGTGGAAGGCCAATATGCTCGCTGCAGCCATGCACACTGCAAGGCGTCATCGCGAGGCAGCCTATGTCAGGACTTCATGCCTTTCCTGTCGCTGACTTTGCAGCCGACGGCAGTTGTTGTACCCCAGACAGAGGTACAATATGAAAGGCCTGAATAGAAATGAGCATAATATATTTTTAGTCTTACAGGAATTAATTCTCTTAGTTTGTAGAGACAACCAACTGACTTAGCTAATTCTGTCGTGAGCTTATCGATATGCGTGTTCCAAGATGGCGTTTCCTCAAACCAAACGCCTAAAAATTTTTCTAATGAAACACGCTGAAGAACCGTTCCCTGAAAATTCATGTTGAGCTCAAAGTCGCATTTCTTGCTGAGTGGTTTAAATATATTTAGTTTTCTTAGCATTTAAAGTTAATCTATTGGAGCTTATCCACTGTTCAAGTCTAATGAGGTAATTGTTTATTGTACCACTTAAGTTCCTTAAATTTTGTGCGGAAAAGAATATGTTGGTGTCGTCGGCATACATGATTAATTTTGGTGAATCAGGCACATAACATAAATCGTTGATGTAAAGTATAAACAACAAAGTCCCTAGAATAGAACCCCGAAGTACCCCATGTCTCACAGTAGTAGTTGGAGATGCCAAGTCACTTACGTTAACACACTGTTTTCTATTACAAAGATAGCACTTCCCAAGATCATTAGCTACGCCAAGAATTCCACAGTCATACAGTTTGGATAGTAGAATATTATGATTTACACAGTCAAATGCTTTTCTTAAATCAATGAACAAACCAACAGTGACCAGTTTACTTTCCATGTTGCAAAGAATTTCATTTTTGATTAGTTGAAGCGCCATTTTGGTGGATTTCCCTTTCTGGAAACCATATTGTGAACCACTCACAACGTGATATGTAGAAATTTTATGAGTCGCGTGTTAATGACATTCTCAAAAACTTTGGACAAGATGGGCAGAACAGATATTGGTCAATAATTTGCTATCTCACTAATAGTCCCACCTTTTTAAACAAGAATTGTAAGCGCCAGTTTAAGACCAGAGGGAAATATACCAATTTAACCCAGCAGCAACATTGTTTCTAATTCTGGAAAAGAAGTTTGTGACTTCTTGAACAGGAACTGGAGAGAAAATAATTGAATTGACCAAGGTTGAAAGCATCAGCAAACTCGTGCTGCTACAGCCACTGTGACTAACCGGAGGCATGTAGTCGCCAACACTGGCAGCAAATTCACCAACAGCAACTAGACAACTTCTCTACTAGAGTAACGGAACTCGAAAAGTGGGCCTCTGCTACAGGCTTACAAACCAGTGAAGCAGCGCCCACTAAAGAAATTCCCAAACCCTCGCACCACTCCAAGCCGGCGATCTTGACCCCGCCGGTTGCTAAACATTAACTTCCGCCATGGACAGATGCAACAAGTACACCATATGGCAATGGAATTGTAGAAGCTATGAAAACAAGAAAGCCATCCTACACCAGTATCCTAAATGCAACGACAGACCAGATATTATTATCTTACAAGAAATGCACGGTCTTGCCAAATTGTCAGGGTACGTCTATCGGCAGTGCCGAAGGGGAGAACAAAGTTCTTACAACCTTAGTGCGAAGGGACCACACAGTAGTGCAACACAACACATGAGTTACTGATGTACATAATATACTGATCGAAATAATACCCGCAAGAAAGAAAGCCGACAGTATCTTCATCCTAAACGTGTACAGTAGCCCGAAATTTGCACGACACAGATTCCTGATGCTCTTCAAACGTACGCTCATCATCGCAGGTGACGCCATTGTGATAATAGGAGGTGACTTTAATGCTCATCATTCCGCGTGGGGTTATAAACATGTTCACCCCAAGGGCAGGGATCTTTGGCTCGGCTCGCAGCAGGAAGGTCTAACACTCATCACTGAACCCACAATGCCCACTAGGCAAGGTAACAGTGTCTGTGCCAATTCCACACCCGACCTCGCCTTTACGAAGAACACGCAATCAGTACGATAGCTTAATACCCAGCAAGACTTTGGTAGCGATCATTTTATTATAGAAATTCAGCTTACAGGGAGCTCCAACAAACGCAAGGGGAAACAGCTAAAGCTCGTTGACTGGGTAAAATTCAGAAATATGAGAAAGGGTATTGCGGAAACTATTACAGACATTGAACAGCGGACAGCCAACCTAAAAGAGGATATCTCAAAAGCAACGCAGATAGTTCCACCTGCAGCTCAGCTTGAAGTGATTGACAGTAGGCTCTTATACATGTGGGAAGTGAAAGAAGGGCTGGAAAAGTGGTGGAAAACTCAAAAAACTCAACCGTACACTAAGAAAAAAAATAGCCATACTAAACAAGGAAATCGCACAGTATGCACAACAGCTTTGTCGCCAGCAGTGGGAGGAAACGTGCGCCGATATGGACAACAACTTGGGGCTAGGCAAAACATGGAATTTACTCAGGCACCTCCTTAATCCGGAGGACTCAAAAGTAGTGCATCAGCAAAATATAGACAAAATTCTACATGCATAGAAAGGCACTGAGCAGGAGTTCCTCAAAGAGGTCGAACTTAAATACATATCCCAGGCTCCAACATGTGTTCACCCCGACTACGTGGGAGCGCCGAACACCGACCTCAATGAGGAATTTAGCGAAGCCGAGATAAGAGCAGTTTTACACAAACTCAAATACTAAATCGGCACTGGGCCCAGACGCCAGAACAAACAAAATGCTCCGTAACCTAGACAATGACTCTATTGGCAAACTAACAGATTTCATTAATGAGTGTTGGAGACAAGGACACGTTCCGCAACAATGGAAAATGGCAGGAGTCATTCTCATACCCAAATCTGGCAAGCGCCTACAACTTGAAAATCTAAGGCCCATATCATTAACATCCTGCGTAGGTAAGCTGACGGAACACACCTTCCTCGCCCGACTCACTAACTACCTCGAGGACAACGACCTACTCCCATGTACAATGATAGGCTTCCAGAGAAATCTCTCTACACAAGATGCCATGCTGCAATTAAAACACCAGGTCGTAGATGACCCCGGGAGAACAACTCGAGCCATCCTCGGCTTAGACCTGAAAAAAGCATTCGACAATGTCACCCATGAAACCATACTGAATCAGATCAGTAACTTAGGCTTGGGTGAGCGGACCTATACAGTAGAACCTCGTTCATACGTTTTTGAAAAATAACGCGAAACTGTACGTATAATCCGGGAAAACGTATGATCCAAACACAAGAGAAAATCGCACAGTTTAGCCAGAAAAGCATTCCTTGATATAAATATTAAAGTATATTACAATTTCACGTAATTTGGGCAATAAAACATCACGAAACAATAAACGTCTGCTTATGTTAGCTCTGACGCATGTTGGAATGCGCCCGAAGGCACGGCAGTGACCGCGAGCGCTAGCCGTCAGTGCTGACAGCGTCGGGAACGGAACGCATGCGTGTTGTCCCTTGCTTCAGCGTTTAAACTACTCCGCATCTTCAGGCAAATTATTTAACGTAACAAAAAGCCGCGTTCACAACGTCATTTTCCCGGCCTGCCCAAACCGCCCGCGCGGCCATCACGGCACGGACGCACGGGCCACGTTGTTCCCAACGGCGCGCACTTTGGTACATAAGTTGTGCGCACCAAGAGCCTTGCATCAACAGGTCACATGAACGGGCACATGACGTGCGTCGCACACCCCAGGCCAATGTAGCTGGGCAAGTGCATCGCGTGCATGTTGACCGTCAGAGCTAGCAGCTTAGTCTCTAGACGCTACGAAACGTTCAGCCATTTTTTTTCTCCCTCTCTCATCCCCCCCCTCCTCTTTTTTTTAACCTGCGCTTCCTGGATGCCACCACCGCAACTTACCAGCTGACAAACGAACGCGCAATCTGTCGGTGGTTCCCGGCTGTTCAAGTGGTGCGCGAGTGCAGTACGCGCCGAACGCGACCCGCGCTTTTGCTCGACGACAAAACCGGCCAAATTCGGCACGCGTAACGTACGCTTGCAAGCGCGAGGTTACGCTTGTCACGCGACTACTCAGTACACGATAACATGACGCAATGCGTTGACGAGTTGTTCGATTTGACGCTATGGGAGCACCCGCCTGATCTTATCACTGGCGATATAACCTTCTGATAGACTGTGTCCGCTCGCTCTCTGTAAAAAGCACAGGATGGGTTCCATATTCCGTATGCGTTATCGGCTTTCGAACTTGCTTATTTTTGTTTCTAAGTAACAACCGTCGTCTCGCACATCGGTAATTTGTGATCGGAAATGGCAGGTTCAACGATGTTTTCGAAGCAGTATTGGGAGAGTTCCTCTGGCAGTGCTTGTGCATTAGCTATCTAAATGTGCCAGCCATCTTTATTTGCGCTTTTTGGGCGTTGTCATCGAAGGTGAGGTGAGCGGAAACAGGCAGTCGGAACTTTCAGCGTTCAAACGTTATCAAGATGGCAGCGCTCGGTGGGGGAAAAGGCGAGACGCCCCGCATAAACACCGTTTGCGCTTGCGCTCGCGGATCGGTACTACTGAAAGAAATGGCGGCGTGTCTCAGTCATCGGCCATTAAAGGTGCGCTCTACATACGCTTCCAACAGCTACAGCACGCGTGCTGTTAAAGCTGCATTGATCGTGAGTGTCAGCGGCGATACCGATGAACGCAGTGTGTTACGTCTAGCTAAGTGATAGGCTAGTATTGGACTAGAGCACACCGGTGTTTTCTTGTGACATGGTCGGGCGAGTACTGCGGTGTAGCCACCGCGGTGGGCAGCTACTGATCTCGATCGCACGAGCTTCCCGACCTCTCGGTTGTATGCGGACTCTAGACGCCACAAAACGTATCATCCGATCGTAGTTGGACGATAAATTGAACGTTGGTGCAGAATAATCATATTTTCCGGGAGCGTATTAACCGGAAGAAAATAAACGTAACTCTACTAGAAAAGTTCGTGTTTTCGCGATCGCGAACGTTGGAACTGGGAAATCGTATGAACCGGGAGCGTATCAGCGGGGTTCTACTGTAATTACATCCGGAGCTTCCTCACGAATAGGAAAGCAAAAATTGGAGTAGGAGACCTCACATCCGAAGAAATATTCATAGGTAGTGCAGGCACACCACAGGGATCGGTTATATCCCCTATGTTATTTAACTTAGCTGTCATCGGCCTCCCCAGTAGACTGCAGACAATCAAAGGTTTACATCATGCAATCTATACAGATGATATTACTCTCTGGATAGGCAACGGTAGCGATGGCTCTATAGAAGAACGGTTACAGGAAGCGATCGACACCACCGAGCATTACTTAGAAGGCACTGGCTTTACGTGCTCAGCGGAAAAATCAGAGCTTCTACTATACAGACCAAAATTAAGAGGACGACCTCCCAAAAACCACAGCCTACAGCCAGGCGCAGACATACATCTCACAACGCAAAATGGACACTCCATACCCAGTGTCGACAGGTTAAGGGTACTGGGGTTAATCATAGAAGCCAAAGGCACAACCGGGGAAACGGTTCGCAATATAGAAGCAAAAGTTTCTCAGTCGATGTGCTTAATCAAAAGAATCACAAACAAGCATAGCGGCATGACAGAAACAAACGTCATCAGGCTCATCCAAGTGTTTGTCATTAGTCAAATTACGTATGTGGCCGCATACCGTAGTTGGTCCGCAGTGGAAAAAACAAAACTAAACGCCTTGATCAGGAAAGTATACAAACAAGCGCTAGGACTCATGCAGAGTACAAGCACTGAAAGGCTCCTAGCGCTAGGTTCAGCGGCGTAGCCAGAAATTTTTTTCGGGGGGGGCTAGGAAGTTTCGACGGACAGGAGGGACGGAGTCGGAGCCTCACTGTGGTGGCTTTATATATATATATATATATATATATACCACAACTTGAGGCAGGTTGTCAATCAACCGACACGTGTTCAAGGCATGACAGCAACTATACTTGACCTTATCTTTGTCAGTCAATCAATCAGTGATTTTTCTGTTTCGATTGAGCCGGGTATTTCTGATCACTACATGGTGTATTTTTCCTGTCCAATTCAGTCATGTAGCACCAATCGATGCAAAAGGATTACGGTTAAGGACTTCTCGCGCTCCAGAGACGAGAGTGTGTTGGACTTCCTTGACCTTTGCCTCAACTGCTTTCACGGTGACGATGTTATTAGCCTTTGGAAAAAATTTAAAAACATGTGCATGCACTGTATTAACAATTTTATTCCCGATAAAACAAAGAAAATAGCTAAGAAAAATCCCTGGATGACGCGTGAAGCTCTGCAACTAAAAAGAAAGATTAAGCGCTTGAGACGACAAGGTGCCCCTCGTAGTACTATTCTAAAAATCCAACCTAAATTAAATGAAATAGTGAAAAAGGCAAAAGAAAGGTACTTCCAGCATACGCTGCCTGATTTTATGCGAAATGCCCCAGAAAAGTTTTGGAGGCACTTAAAAGAAAAAACAAGGCCAATCGACCAAATTGTACACGAGGGCAACTTGGTCGTCGAGAAGCAAAGCATTGCTGATCATTTTAACAAATATTTTCACAGTGTTTTTTCCCGTTCTTGTGATATGCCATTAACAAAACATATGCCTCACATTGTGCCATCCGATATAGTATCGCAACCAGGGGTAGTTTCTATGCTGCTCAATCTGAAAACTAAGTCATCACCTGGTCCGGATGCTTTACCAAATGCTTTTCTGCACAGATATGCAGAAAAGTTGTCTCATTTTCTTGTTGTCATTTTTCATGCATCATTATCTTCTGCAGTTCTTCCTAGTGATTGGTTAAGTGCACGTGTTGTACCTGTGCCTAAGAAAGGCGACGCAACTCTTTTAACAAACTATCGTCCAATTTCTCTAACATCGTCTTCATGCAAGCTACTTGAACATATCATAGCCAACGAGATTAACAAATTCCTTTCTGATAGAAATATTCTCTCCAACTACCAGCATGGCTTTCGCAAAGGCTTTTCTACGGTTACCCAACTGACTACCATCGTTCACAACTTTGCGTCTGTCCTTGACAAGTCTGGGCAAGTTGATGTAGTTTTTTTAGATTTTAGGAAAGCGTTTGACCTTGTTTCGCACTCTAACCTTATAAAAAAACTCGAAATGATTAGCTTACCAGCATATATAATTAATTGGATTACTGCCTATCTGTCTAACTGTAAGCAGTTTGTTGTTCTCGGTGATAGTTTTTCGGCAGAACTTTTGGTAACTTCAGGTGTCCCACAGGGCAGTATTTTAGGACCCTTGTTATTTTTAATTTACATTAATGACATAACTAACACAGTTACAGAGCCCGTTCAAATCAGATTGTTCGCCGATGATTGTGTGGTATTCAATGAAATAACTTGCAGAGATGACCAAGTTGCACTTAATTCTTGCCTTCAAAACATCGTGTCCTGGTGTGGCAAATGGAATATGGAATTAAATGCAAATAAATCTGTCTTTATGAAAATCACCAAAAAGGTTAAAACGCTATCCTTTCCCTACAACCTCGCTTCCGAACCCCTGACAGAAGTAAATCAATATAAATACCTAGGTGTTACTATAACTAACAATTTATCCTGGAATGCGCATGTTTCTAACATCTGTAAGTCGGCTTTCCGTAAGCTTTGCTATTTAAGGCATAAATTAAAACAGGCTCCCCACAACACTCGCCTAACCGCTTATTACTCGCTAATCCGTCCAAAATTGGAATATGCATGCACTGTTTGGGATCCTTACACCAAACGTAACATTGACGCATTAGAAATGATACAACGCAAAGCAGTAAGATTCATTTTTTCCAGATATCGTTCAACTGACTCACCAACAACCTTAATGCTAACTAATAACATTCCAACATTGCAACTACGGCGGAAAATTCTCAGACTAAAATTCATGTTCTTGCTAAAAAATAACCGTTTGTCCCTTAACCCGCAGCCTTTTCTAAATCCGCTCAAAGCACGTCGGACACGGCATCGCCATGCTGAATCCCTAACGCCTTATAGCACTAAAACTGACCTATTTATGTATTCATTTTTCCCGCGTACAATAATAGACTGGAATAACTTGCCTTGTGAGCACCTGTCCAATATTGACGCTATTGCACAATTAAGATAAGTCTTTTTTTCTGTTTTTTGACTCCCCCTTTTTTTATTATTGCTCTGAACATGTATATGCTTTGTTTGTTTGCCAACTCTTGTATTGCTACCCTTATATCTCGTTCCATACTTACAACGTTGCTTCCCTGTTGTTATTACTTGGTACTTTGTTTTTCCCATACCACTCCTGCTTGGGCCTTTACTTGGGCCTGCAGTATGCCATAAATAAATAAATAAATATATATATATATATATACTTTTTTTTCGTAACGAAAATATGCACGTGACGCATTTGCGCGGACCGTCGCCCGATGAGTATACATTCGTTCAGCATCTGCGACCTACCTCAGCCTTCATTTGTCATGTCAACTTAGTCCCGAAATAACGATACTCTCGCTCACTCAAAACTTTTACAGAAGGCAATGTATCAACGAAATCTAGTAGAAAGAGATTTATTTTCCCGCCACTGCGAAGATTCATCACTTGCGCACGCTACTACCTTTATGATAATTTCAAAATAAGGTATGGTGATCGATGTACACATACGCATGAAATGCTGTAAAGAATTCGTGATAGCAGGCGCAGCAGGGAACAGCGGGCAGCAAAGCTGAGGTAGGTAAGCTGAAAATGACGCTATAAGAAACACACTTTTTGAAACCCTTTATAAATTGATCATGGCGTTCATTTATTAAGCTGAAAAACGTGGTAAAATATCTCTTAATATTGAAAAAGCTTTCTATGCCGTTTGCCACATCACACTTCTAGCCAGATAAATTAAAAATCCCATGGTGCTGTTGGGACTAACGCCAGTTTAATCCTACAGTTACCTCGAGGCATGCGAAATGCAAGTTGCGATCAATAAATCTGGTTTGGAACTCACTGAAGTGAACTCCAGAATGTTGAGATGTCCCTACTTCGCGCAAAGAGGGAGGGGGTTCTAAGCCGCAACAATTCACAAGTACCACAACTACGCTATGACTCCGTTTGAAATGCTTCACATAATCACCCCGTCTGGCCACACACCTCAACAACCATTTAACCAAACCGGGTTCGTGCTGGGGCCGGGAAGAAAAGAAGCAATAGTCTTAATTAAGCCATCAAAACATGGAATTTAATATGTGAACAGGATCGAAGTATACAATTAACAATTAGTAGCGAACGTAATGATGCAAGGCAAACAAATAGCAACGTAAACACCTAGTGCAGCAAAGGAATTAACAGCGGAAACAAACTCATCAATGAACGGCCGATACAAAGGGTAAAACAGCTCATAAACTAACGGCGCAATGTCTTAAGTGCGCTTGCTGCCGCCAACGAAGACAACGCTTATCTGGGTGAGCTCCATCGGCGCATAGGTCTCGTCGCCGGCCTGTGGACTGGTGCTTGGGTGGGAACGCTTATGTCGCTTTCGAAGACGCCGTGGCTCACGGATTCTCCCCGATCATTGCTGCACGCATCATGCTCTCGCAGACTACATCGTCTCTCCGAGATTGAAGAGCCGAACGGCCAGGCATGCATGAGGGATCGCAAACGAAGCTTACTTCTTCACACGACGGAAGGCCACTGCCTTTCTTCGAGTCTCCCGAATCTCCAAAATTCCACCCTGTCCTCTGTCCCGAGACGAGTTTTTCTCTCCGACAGCCCCGCCTCACCAGGGCGTCTATCCAATGGTTGTCTACGGCTACGTCACCGCTAGAAATCGCACCAGTCCAACCCGCCATGCGACTATTGTTTGGGACTCGCCTCCACAGTGTAACGCAGTACCAGCTCCTCTCCAAAAATTTAAAAGCAAGATATAAACATACACAAAACTCGACATTCGGACAGGACGTCGGACAGCCTAACCAGCGACACTTGTGTACAGATTATCGTAACGAGCGTTAGCTACCACCGCCAAACACTCCAGGTGCAAGCAATTTGGCACCGTCTAGGCGGCCTCACGCTGTAAGTGCCCGTTGAAAAGACGCGCCTGTCGGCCGTCGCTCCTTTGTGGTCAGTCAGATGTGTGCGTCCGAGAAGCAGTTCCGCTTACTGCATTGCACGGTGATCGAAACATACCGGGGACGCGCCGATGGCTTTGTTCAAGCACTTATGGGCGCGCTGGGTTCGCTTTGGCGTCGACATTCTGTTTCTTCAAGGTCGCCGACTAATGCACACTCTCACGTGGGGCCGCCGCGCAAACGTCAGCTCTGCTGTCAAAGCGAGGTTTCCGCAAAACTCGCGGGTAACGAAAGCCCCAGCGATTCTCTGACCGCAGCGGCAGCCGAAAAATAGGATTGTGTCTCGCCCGTGTCTCTGCCCCGCACCGACGCGCCTCGGGGAGTCACAATGGCACAAGGATCGGTATTAGGTGCAATATTTCCTGTATCAATTACGTTCGCCATAAGTTTCTAACTTGCGAAGTTCACAAATGTACTCACTTGATGCAGCACTAGCATCGACAAATACTAGATTATCAACTACTACTAGCCGTATCTCACTGGTTTTGCAAACTGAAACGTCATATGTTTTAACCTTACAAGATCGCTTGCTATACTGAGTTGACAATACTACATACCTAGCGCTCGATTTAGACACATCAAGGTTAAAAAGAAGTTTGTAAAAGAAAGCTTTCTTATGGTTCTTACACGCTCGCCTATACCCCTGGTAATACGCGTAACAATATTTTCCCTATGATCTTCATCGAGCTTTGTACGTTTTTACTTTCTTATTTCGCTCTCACTTTGGTCGCTGTTGAAAACCATGGGGGCTGATGTAAGTAACTTATTTCGCTCCGTTGCTAAATGAGGTCCAAGAATAATGAGTTTCCTTCTGCCTAAAAGAGAAGTAATATCCCGGTCAGTGAGTTGCATGTTACAGACATGCCATATTTTTGTCCCCGATTCCGTACACCAGGCAAGCAAATAATGGTAGTGCATACAACCCTCAATTGTAACAATGCCAATGGCGAATAATTCCAGGACTTTCTCGGTGCTTTAACTTGGAATTGAATTAACAGTTGCGCGGAATTTTCCTGTTTCATGCATCTAAACACTAGTTTCTTTGAAATAAAGCGTCCTGATAAATTTATTTACTTGAATGAGCAGAGGCTCGATGTGGGCAAGTTTGTTTTGCATGCTTGGAATGCCTGTCCTTTGTACGTGTTTTGTTTTTGTCCCCGTTTTCTTGCACTCTTTTGCACTTTTGCTTGAAAATGTAGCCTTCTCTATTCGAGTTGTTCGACCAGATACTGTAGCCGAAAAAGGAATTGATATAATGAGATTTTTTCTCATTTTATTTTCCCAGTGGTCGCTCATGGATTGTGTCAAGTACTGATTGATCGATCAATCGTCTCGGTGACTGTAGTTATTTCGGCTGTTATGTTTCGGTAGTTATTTCGGCAATGCTGTATATTGTACTCAAGAAATGAAATGATTTCAAGTTAATTTCCTGGCTTGCTGTAATTAACAAGGCATCGTATGACCTCATCTGAGCAATAGCAAGGGACCATTCAAACATTATCAGAGAATTCACATATAATCCATATCTCTTAGGCACGTTAAAAGCCACTGTATTGTCAGAGGATATAAGGTATCATGTAAGTACAAATCAGTTGAAGAAAAGGACTTAGCATTTGAGGTCTCGCTCATTTGTTGGCGCTGCGAAGATGAGCTTCCCCAGAAGACGGAGAGCGGCTGCTGTCCTTGAGACATATTGCCGCGAAAGCGACGATACGAATATGGTCACCCCTTCTTGAATGAATGTCGCGACCACCGCCTGCTGGTAGCGGAGTTGTTGACCCTTGTGCACGCTCGGCGATGAACCGCAACGCGGTCTTTTTGTCGACTCGTTATTCCGTAGCTTACTTGCTTGTGGATAACACTGCAAAGCGGTGCTGTCTACTCGGAAGGTTGGTTGAAATTTCCTCTCTGCGGCATCGTCCTCGCAAGGGGACACGCCGTGAGCGCACATTGCTACCATGTGTAAGTCGTCAAGAAAAATGATGAAAGCGAAGCTGTATTGGGCCACCCATGTAGGGGCACTGCTCAAAAAAAAAAAAAGACGCATTCATTGTACGCCACATTCCCCACGCGACCGCACACAACGTACGAAAGCGTCAGCACCCCAAAGAAACAGGAATAAGAGGGGAAGAAGGGTCGGGCAACACAGAAAGTGTTGCACAGGGAACAGCGGCATACTTTACTTTGTGCTTGGTTCGCTAGCTTTGTGAGCTTAGTCCACGAACGTTTCACCCGCAGCAAAACCACGCATGTTTCCGGGTATGCAGACTTGCCATATTCTTCCATCACCGCAGAGAGCTAATTGTCAACACATTGAAGAAGCCTCTGCCTGCCGCGGCGCTGTGCTGCAAAGACTGCAAGCTCCCCTTTCAGTCTCTAATCGCAGCACCCTTTGCCGATAAATGACATATGCCCCCCGTTTGCCAGCACCGTTTCCTGCAGACAAGCTACAACTTTCCCCGCCATAGAGTGACAACTTCCCTTGCAAGTTGAAAGAGCCGCGTTCTTCGTTTTTAAGCCCAGAACACAGACGCGAATGCCCGTAGCCACACCTTCGCCGAGTGGACACCTTTGTTCGTATATGTGTTGGGCCAGCATAGATAGGCAGTGGGGCACCGGCTGGAAAAATTTCGGGGGGGGCTTCAGCCAGGTCAGCCCATGCCTGCCTACGCCACTGGCTAGGTTTACACAACACACTTGATGAACTGATAGAAGCGCAACGTAGTGCACAATACGAGCGCCTCTCCAAAACAAAAGCTGGCAGAGAAACTAGGCATCAGTTATCACACACTACATGGCACCAAATACGATATTTCACGAGATATACGGGAGAGAATCGTGGTCCCACCACTACCTAAAAACATACACCCCGTCCACAACGGAGGAAGAAGGAAAAGCCGAGCAAATACCACGATAAAACGCTTCGGTAACAACAAAGAGGCAGTGTTCGTAGACGTCTCCGGCTACAAACACAAAGTTTGTTTAGTCGCAGCGGTGGTTAACCACAATGAAGAATGCAGTCTTACTGTAAAAACGAGGCACATTGAAACGGCGGAAGAGACAGCTATAGCACTAGCCATAGCACAAACTGACGCCTGCTGTATAATTAGCGATTCATAAAGTGCAGTACGCAGTCTTGCAAATGACAGAATCTCCCCTGAGGCACTGCATATTCTCAGAACCGACCAAAGAATCCGCGATGAAAGGTGCGTCCCAGTTCTCTGGATCCCAGCCCACATCACCGACCCTACTGGAGGGAACAATCCTAATGAGGCAGCCCACAAAGTAGCTCAAGGGCTCACTTTCCGAGCTACGACAGATGTTGGTCCGTCGTGTCTCGACGTGGGGGAGTGGGAAGATAGATTAACCCACTTCAGTGACATAACTAAACATTATAAACTGCAGAGGTGTGTCTACCCACCACCCCATCCAAAACTTAACAGGTCGCAGTCTGTTCAATGGCGACAGTTGCAAACTAGTTCATACAAGACTCCAGCACTACTACATGTTATGCACCCAGATATATATATGACCGATACATGCAAAGACTGTGATGCAAGCGCTACTTTAGAACATATGTTATGGGAATGCCATGGATTAATAATACACGGAAATGAGAATGCAGCCTCCAATGACAGCCTCCGCGCGCGTTGGAAGGCCACGCCACTCAGCTCAGCCCTCACTGAACAACTCTGGGCAATCCAGCGGGCCGAGGAAGCCACTGGGAGGCAAGACCTCCTGGCCGATACCTAGGCGGAAGCCCAGTCCACACACACGCCAGATACGCAATAAAGATTTTCTGTCTGTCTGTCTGTTAAAGCATCTATATCCAACTTGCCTTGAGCAAAAGCTGCGATGTTAATTGGGCATTTAACTTTGATGTTATCGGATAGATTGTTAATTTCCTACCATAATTTTCTTGGATTGTTGTATACTCTACCAAAAAAAAATTGATAATAAGAAAGCTTTGCCTTTTTAAAGTTGGCATTCAATTTGTTATGATACGATTTGAATTCTGCAAGCAAGACAGCATCGCGTGTTAGAATGAATCTATGGTACACTTTATTCTTCATTTTTATTCTTTTGTGTAAGCTAGTCGTAATCCAAGGCTTGCTTATCCTTTTACTTTGTCTGGTATTGTGTACCAAAGGAAAGTGTTTTAGATGCGAAGCAGCTCTTTGACTAGCCTGTGTAACGCTGTCCCTCCGTACAAACGCGAGGCAACGCGCTTCCCTCGGCGCAGGTGTTGGAGCAGTGCCAAGTAGGTCATGCCGCAGCTGGGCGTTGACGTCACGCTCCCCTCGCACGCTTCCCTCGCAGGTGCGCGCGTACGTCACTCTCTCCCTCACCCGCCAGAGCGCTTGCAGCTGCCGGCTCCAACGCCTGCTCGCCTCCCGTGTCTGCGTTTCAAACAAATGTTTACACCAGTAAACGCTTCACCGAGTTTCGCTTCAAACTGTTCTTCCAGCACCCGCGTTAGCGCCGTTCAACCCGTGACGCCACCCGTGCGCAACGCTGCTGCTTCGCATCCCATTAGGGTTCCCTTCGGGGAGATGGTCCAAGTTTTTTCCTGTTGAAATTATCAAGTTCTAGCTCTTCCTTAGTTTCGCTCCCCGTCATGGTTTTATCAACTGGGGGAATCTCTTGAACGATCTTTTTAAACGAACCGGCTGTTACCTTCTGGATGTAACCCAACGCTTCGTACCCTTCCAATTGATTTCCTCTTTCATCAACAATATGCTGTTGAAATGTGGCAGACTTTTTACTTAGCGCCTTTATGTGGTTCCAAAATATCCTAGGCGCGCCCTTCTTTTTCGTAGCTGGCTGTAATTTTGTTTAGAAAAATACAATAGGCACGGTCGGGATCACTTTCAAGGTAAACGCTGTCCCATGTTATCTCTTTGACATCAAAGTAAAACTTTTTACCGAAGCAAGGTTGGAGTCATGATAACTCGAGTTGGGGATAATTTTGTGCTTTGGGAGGCTACTGGAATAAATGTGAAAATTGGAAGAATGGCACTGATATCAAAGGAGAAAACACCTGTCAAACACTGGTCGGATGACGCATTAGTGACACAGATATCAAGAAGCGTGATGCTATGTTCAGTTATTCGAGTAGGTAAAGTAATTCGATTTGTACAGGCAAACGTACGAATGATGGTTTCAAAATGTTCACTGGACACGTCGCCACTCAGTGTATTGATGTGCACATCACCGATTACTAAAAAGGTTGAGTGCATTGAGTGAAGATGCCACAAACTCAAAGAATTGAGACTTGCATGCTGATGGTGGCCTGTAAACTGCCGCAATGACGACATGCTTCATTTTTAGTACCAGGTATTTAACATCAGGTGTAATACAAGTAAGCTCATCCACAACGTCACATGCTTGGCAATCCTCAATGTACACAGCAATGCCTCCTCCACGGTTAATGGATTCCATGATAATTATACCCTGGTATCCTTGGTGGGTTATCGATTGTAGAAAGCCAAGATTCTGTCAACAGTGTACAGTTAAACCTGGATATAGCGAAATTGACAAATTCCCGGAAAACTTCTTTATAAAGAGGATTTCGTTATATGCAGGTTCGGCACAAAAATTCGAAAAAGAAAAGCTTAAGTAAGCAGAAAGGTAACATCGACTGCGGAGCTCACCGAAAACATTTATTTTGGGTGAGAAAACATTTACAGTTGAGACCACTTATGTGACAGCTTATAGCGAAGGACAGGGTATAATGCGGTTTTTTCTTACCCCCATTTGCCCTCCCATGGAACTTAATGTATGCGCATCCCGCTTATTGTGCAGACACTCCCCCCCCCTCCGGTTATGATGCGGCTGCCAGGAAATCCCGCGGGCAAACGAGGTAGGGAGCAGGCTTCAGAAAGGAAGTGCGCTGTTCCAAAAGAGCGCAGCGAATTGCTGTGGAGGAGGAAGGAGCACGGAATGAATGAACAACGAGCGGAGGGAAGAAAAAAAAAGGCCGCGGCAGCTGCACGTCGCGCGCGCTCCCTCTGAGGATAGGATTTCCAAGGTGATGGAGAATGTTGCTATGGCCGTTTGTCAGCTGAGAACGCTCTGCACGGAACGCGCGCCCGTGACCTCCAATTTACCGCTGTTTGTCTCCGGTTCTTTTTTTTTAATCATTTCACGCGCGCTGCCCTTGAATCACCCCCTGGGCGCGATTTCCTGTGCACCCCGTCCCTGTGTTGTCAAGGGCAAGCTTCCCATGAAGCGCGCTGCCCGCGACCACGCAAGCTAGGCCTAACAAGCGCTGTCACTATGTGTCAGGTTAGCGAAGTGGCAGTGACCAAAGAGCGGCGCTGCCAGCACGTCGGAAAAAAGAAAAAAGACCCTCGTTTTTTCCCTTTCTCACTCAAGCCGGCGTGGCTTGGCAACATCAACTTTAAAAGGAGGGTGCTGGCTTGGCGCGCTAGGCCAGCTGCAGCAAGCGGCTGGGTCAGGTTTGAAGTGAGAGGGAAAGGACACGCCCGCGGCGGCAAGATCGCAGAGTCTAGGGATGCAGGCCCGCCTCGCACACATGCGCTCGCTCTCGCTTCGCTGTCGCCGTGCCTTCGAGCGCACCAAGCGCGACGACGTTGCTTCGCATTCCGTCGCGGCGGAGAAGGTGCTTCCGGTGGTTGCTCGCGCAAAAGTGACAAAATTTGGAGCAAAATCTCTAGGTCGTCGGCGGAGAAAATTCGTTATTTCGAGGGGGTCTCCCGCTGGCACTTCGTTACATAGAGGTCTCAAATACATGTGCTTCTATGGAGTAATGGCCGGGAATAGAAAAACTTAGTTATATAGAGGAATTCGTTATATGGAGGTTCGTTATGAGCAGGTTTAACTAGCATCAAATTTTGCTGACAAGTTATCTAACAACAAACATAGGCTACTCATCTTATTTTTTATGCTACGAGAATTGAGATGAAATGCACTGAAGGCAGCTGACGATTCCTTAAAACCCGTGTAAAACTGTCACTGTCATAGTATCTACATTCGTTAATGGCAGCTATAGCTTAGATAGCTCGTACGCTGAAGAAAAAACTTTCGGTGCAGATTTTAGCGTGACGTTTTATCTAGGTGTTCTCGGCAGGCAATCTTTAACATTTCTGATGTTTCCGATATCCTCGCAAAAATTTTCCTGCCCTGAGTCCAGATGAACCTCCATCCTACTTCTTGCTTCTTCGCATTTGCCACTCCCACTAGCTGTTGACCCTGCCTTGTCAAGTGTTCTCTACGTAAATCCGACCAGCTGTCCCGAAACCAATCACCGCCATAGACAGACGGGCCCTTTTCGCCTTAGCCAACACAGTGTTTCGCTTGTCGTGCCGCACAAACTGCACGACAATATTTTTCACGCCAGGTCTGTTTGTTCCTACTCGGTGGAAAATGTCAATATCATCACTGATATTGATATTGAGATCACTGACATTGCTATGTGACATTGCCTCCACGGCCAGCCATTGTTTCCCCTTGTTTGTGGCAGAAGTAGGGTCATAAAATGCCCCTGAAATCTCCTAATTAACTTAGCTGTTGCAGGCTACTTCAAATTACCCACTCACCCCTCCCCAAAAAATTCAGTGAGATTTTGAGAGTTCCGATGTGGGCTTGTTGGTGGTTCATTAGGAAAGCTTTGATGTAGCGCAAAACAACACACGGACACAAGAAGGCACATATGGACACCACACAGTGCTACTAGCAGCAACATGTTTATTTTCAAAATCAGACCGCTCTTAAACCGTAATCGCCAAGCCAATTTGGGGTAGTAGCATTGACCAATTTGAGGTAGTGAAGTTTTCTTGTGTCTGGTGTGTCTGCTGATGGTTCTGTTACTTTGCTGAAATTTTATCTTACATCGACGTTCATCAGATGGAACAATAATATCCTTTTGCAAAAGAAGGGTATCTGCATCGGGTCATGTATAGCGCCTGTCTTAAGCAACCTTTTTCTAGCGGAACTTGACAGAAACGTGGCTTGTCATCCCAAAGGAACAAAGGCAAAGAAAGTTCTTCGTTATGTTGATGATTTTATTATTTTTATTGACAGCTTGTGGGAAAATTTCGAAAGTGCGAGTACCAATGTGTTGAATGTGTTTCGCGATGGTCTTAAGCCACTTGAAGTGACAGTTGAATGGCCGAGCGATGGTAGTATTAGGCTTTTAGATTTAAGACTCGTTTGTTTTGACCACCAGCTATGCTGGTGCTATGACCCACGTGCTCAAAAAGCCTTACTCCCATTTCATTCGAATCATTCCAAACTAACGAAGAGAAGTATCACGACGATGTGCCTCAGCAACGCATTGAGCAAGTCATGTGCCCACTTAACAAAGCAAAGCTACCATAATCAGATCCCACGATTGCAAGAATCTGGCTATCCAGACCATGTTTTAGTTTCTGTTGCAGAAAAAGAGCTGAAAAGAATTCGCGGAAGTGCAAGCCAGCCAAATGCTTATGATCACAGAACGGTAGAAACGACATGCGTGGCCGTAATTCCATATGTTCAGCAGCTGTCACATAATCTCAAGAAGGTGGCGATGCGGGACAATATTACGCTGGTATTTTCTGTGCCTGATAAACTCGGGAAATTGTGTGCAATGACTAATCCATCTTGAAGGCAAAAAGTTGTGTGCACAGAAAAGCACACAAACAAATTTGTTGAGTGCAAGACGTGCGTTATTTATGGTGTTCCGTTCTCGTGTGGTAAACAATATGTCGGCCAAACCAGCAGGTGCATGAATGAGCGACTGAGAGAGCACAATTACAAGTTGAATAAACTGCCGCCTGAAGGGTTTCTCGCTCTTCACGTTCATGCATGTAGTTGCCGGCGTTTGTTCCATAACACTGTCATTGTTGGTCAACATAATGATGAGACGACGCACCTGATCGTGAAAGCTGACCTTATTGACGCACTTTGACGCACTTGGTGATTTGTGCATTAGTAAGCCTTCAATAGCATTGTCACCTAAGGAGCTGGGTCTCCTGCATAAGCGGTCTTGCACATTGTTATCTGTTATGGTTTCATTTTTGGTAGAGTGATAGTGTCGCACATATATCTGAGTGATCCCACGTGCTGAACTATTTGCCTGGTGATTACAGTTTAAAAGCAGTCTGATTTTGAAAATAAACATGTTGTTGCTAATAGCGCTGTGTGGTGTCCATATGTGCCTTCTCGTGTCCGTGTGTTGTTTTGCACTACATCAAAGAGATTTTGAGATTTTGAAACAATGACTGTGATTTGGTTCTTAGCATGGTCTTTAAGGGTGTGCTGATATCAAATTTTCCTTGAATTGAATAGCCATACTGAGCATCAAATTGAATATTTAATATTCAAATGCAAATGTACCTTAAGTAATATCATTTTATTTAGCACATACTTATATTAAGAAAATGTGCAGAAAGTCACTGCGGATTTATTATTATCATATCGCTGTCTGGACTACTTAGTCAGATCGTAACTGTATTGATGAAAATTTAGCAGCCCCCTTCCTGTCGGGAACATGGGCGTGAATGAAGCTTGGCGTGCGCATGCCTCTGCCTTCCTCTTTCTCTGCCCTTCTTTGCAAAATGTGTCAGGGTCCAAAGCCAGTGCGAGCACAACAGAAGAAAGAAGTATGCGCATGTGCTGCTTTCATGATGATCGTTTTTTTCGAACATCAACACAGGTTGGCCAATATGAGCTTCATTTGAAAAGCCACAGCATAAAGGAAGTCATAGCAAGCGCTTCAGGCTATCATGACGGAACATTAGTTGTGGTCAAGCTGTTGCAGCGTATGCCAAAGGGGCTGTGTACAAGGTGTCTGGGAACATTAACGAGGCAGCATGCACTGGTTGCATGTTGAAAGTGTGCAGTACGTTAGTGTGGTACACCATGCAGTGTGCATTCATTTCCTGTCATTATGCCTCTGTACACTACCAATGCATGCATGTATTGTAGGGGTGGGCAAATATATGCAAACTATTAAATTGTTTTCAAACAGCATTTGCTATTAGACTCGATTCACACCTAGGGCAGCCGCCTGCCTGGTTTCTGACTAGTGTGTCAAGTACTTTAGACAGTGAACTGTTTGCCATCCTGCACATAAGGCCAGCCGTCACTGACCGGTTTTTTGGCCATTGCATTGCAATATGTATACAGTCAAACCTCATTAATTCGAAGTTGCATCATTCGAATCAACGGATAATTCAAACTGGCCTGTTGGTCCTGGCAAAGTTACATGTATTTGAATGGGGAAAAACTCTCTACTTCGAACCCGAAACACGTGCCACGGTTAATTCGAACAAGGTTGCCCGTCCGCTAAGACAACATTTCGTGAAATCCCGAGCCGATCGCCAAATATTCATCCGTCAGTGTCACGAGTTTGTGTGTGCGGATCTCGGGAGCGCTTGCTCCGATGGATTGAGAGAGAGTGACGGAGGCGAGAGGCGTGAAGCGTTAACAAAAAAACAAAAGACGTTACTTTATACAACTGCACACCAAGACATACAAAGGACGAAAAAACATCAATACGCACACAAAAGAAAGCTAACAAACCAACCTAAACGGCCTAACTACAAATCCTCCGCGTAGGGCGCAGTTCCCACGGGAGTCCCTCAACCTTGGGCCTCGCGTTCAAGTCCGCGTCAGCTGCCTGCCGGTCAAGGTGCAGTTAGACGCTCTTACTTTGCCTTCGACGCGGTGCGTTTCAGAGTCGGTGATCTCTAGATGGGTCGTGTCCCGTCGCTGTCGTTGTCAGCCGCTGCTGGTGGTGACCGCCGCTCACGCAAGGTCCGTTCTCGTCCTTCGCCTTGCTTCGCCTGCGACGTGGCGGGTCACCGCTTAGGCCTAGCCCAGCCTAGGCCTCCTCATATGTAGTGCTCGGTCTCCAACCATGACCGGCCCTCTGCAGCGATTCTTCTGCCGGTCGTCCCGTTCTGCCGGCGAAGGTGGAGCGCTGCGGGAACGCCGGGAACTGCTGAAGTTCGGCTGCTGCCACTCCGAAGTCCGTGCTCGATCGTCAGCCAGATCGACGGCCCCCGGAGCCCGACGCCCTCGTCTCCTCGTCACCAGACTGTAGCTGGCCAGACACCCTTCGTCGACCGGTGCCGCGCAGAGAATGCCACCTCAGCCTTCCCGAACACCGATCTCTCCTCGGGTCGCGTGCCGCGAGCCCGCTGACATCCAATTGTGAACACCTACGTGTCCACTGCGCGTGCTTTGCCGCGCCACTTCGCCGATCTCTCCGTTTGGCCTAGTGGCCTGTGTTTGTGGGCCCCCTTACTCATGACATTGGCCCCCCTTTTAAGAGTTTTTTTCTTAAAAAACTGCTTCCTCCTCCTCTTCTGAATTCTTCGGTACCTTGCCAAATCTTCTCTTTCTTATAAATAAACTTATGATGCCTTTAATTTTGGGCCCACCGTAGCACTGGTCACCACCACACTCTTCCCGCACACCCTGACACACCTTCACGCACTTTTTGGTCACACACACACAACACTACTACATGATCACTTCACTTGAAGTTCACTTTTCGTGATAGTCATCAATGTCCACAAACAACACCACAAACAACACTAATACATCACTATACATATTCATCACTTATCCCGATGTTCACTAGCACACAAGTTAATGTTCGGTTCGTGTTTCTGCCCTCTGAACGTTTCACTACCATACACTATATCAGTATGTAGCACCATCAATACACTAAATCCCTACACACACACAACTACACATAACTAGTCTTCACCACATTAGCACTCTTTGCTCTGCAGACATACCACACAGCAATCCCTTTTGCAACACTAGCTAAGAACACAAATATAATTTTTCTTTCTCTCTCTATAGTTCCTTTTCATGCGGATTTCGTCCTCATTACCTTGCCCTTTTGCTCTTTATCTTTCTCATTGCTCTGTAAGCTTTTGCTTTCCTTTCTTTCTCCACTACCCCTATACACAAGCCTGACGACATTCATTCCTTTCCCGTTACACCTCTAAATCTCTACAGGCTCTGTCTGCATCCTTTCAAAGGCTTCCATGCTCCTTTCCTTTCAACCACCTATAAGACCTCGTGCTTCGTTTTTCTTTTCTCCTTACTCCTATGTCATCTTTTGCTGTTGATCCTTTCTCTTTAAACTTAACTCATCTGTCTTCACTTTCTCCAGCTCCACTATTGCACATGCTACGAGTTACCTATCTCTCTTCTACCTTTCCAGTCACTTTCCTATTCACTGTCCTTTTAATCAATAAATGCTCTGCACCTTCTCTTATCCAACAATTATACAGTACTTGTCATGACATGATTTAGACCTTGTGTCTATTCCTAGAGTCGTTTCCTTTCACGAGCCATCCTCTCATAAACGCATTCTTTTTCTTCAGCGGCCACAGAAAAAACCTCTCTGCCTTAATCCCGGTTTTTCGCCCATCCGGCGTCTTGCGCAACTCTCTCGTGCGCCTCCTTGCATGTGCTCGACGCCTCAAACGCTCGCTACGGCGGCGGCGTTTGTTAGCATTGCCAACCCTTCTCCGGCGTTTCTTTGCTACCTTGTCTCGCGGACGCCTGGTGCGGCCGCCGCGTTTGTCCTCTTTCAAAGTGAAACGCCTCATCCCACTACCTTCTCTCTCGCGTCTTCTTACCGCACGTGCTCGCGAACCCCTTGTACGGGTGCAGCGTTTGCCCTCTCTCAAACATGCACGCGTCTTCCGAGCTACTTCTCTCGTGCATCTACCTAACGCACGCTGTCGACGCCGACCCTTGCGTTCTCGCCTCTTGCGACCGACTGTTCCCTGGCGTCTACTCGATCCCTGCTCGGTTGCCTTGCCTCGTTCTCTTACTTTTAGTTTGTTTCGAATTTGCGTTCTTCGACGCGTCTTATGACCAAGTCCTCCGTTGGCAGTGTCCACGTCTGCCTTTTTCTCAACTAAGACCTCCTCGCTCCCATTGCTGTTTGGCCTTTTTTCATTTACCCCTCTCTCATTGTGGACTACTACTTCGCCCTGCTCGCTCCCGAGTTCAGCCCGATCGTCGCGCGGATCGTGACTCTGCTTCACATCCTTCACTGTGGGGCTCTCATCAGAACAGACCCCGTTAAGCATGTGCTTGCAGCAACCTGCAATACACTCTCTATCAAGTACGTGCTTGCAGCAGCCTGCAATACACTCTTGATTCTCCTGCACCGGCGGTGGGTGCGCTTTCTCCTCCGCTGCGCTGAACAGCTCTTGGGCGCCTACTCCCGCATCATCAATCAGCTCTTGGGCGCCTACGCCCGCATCATCAATCTCCGACTCGAGCTCCTCTAGACTTGCGGTAACCGCGCCGCACTCCTCCGACTCTACCGAGACACTGTCCTGACTCGCCTGAATTTCCGGAAGTTCGCTAGCTTCCGCCTCATGTCCACAAATTTCAACGGATTGCACTACTGGCAAATTTACACATGATGTCTCCTCCCTACTCTGATACTTGAACTTTCTTTCAGCCTCCTCTATTTGTTGCTTCAGCATAGCTACGGTTCTTTCATGCTCTAGTTCGCGCTCCCGTTCACGTTGGAGCTGGCATTCTTCAAAAAACCTCAACGCGTCTTTGCCACGTAAGTTCCTGCTCTTCGCTATCTCTGCCAACCGCTCCCAATCCATCTTCGCAACCCCCGACGATCATTCGTGACTGGGCCTGGAGATGTTAATCCTGGCAAAGGCTCGCCAATTATTGTCACGAGTTAGTGTGTGAGGATCTCGGGAGCGCTTGCTCCGATGGATTGAGAGAGAGTGACGGAGGCGAGAGGCGTGAAGCGTTAACAAAAAAACAAAAGACGTTACTTTATACAACTGCACACCAAGACATACAAAGGACGAAAAAACATCAATACGCACACAAAAGAAAGCTAACAAACCAACCTAAACGGCCTAACTACAAATCCTCCGCGTAGGGCGCAGTTCCCACGGGAGTCCCTCAACCTTGGGCCTCGCGTTCAAGTCCGCGTCAGCTGCCTGCCGGTCAAGGTGCAGTTAGACGCTCTTACTTTGCCTTCGACGCGGTGCGTTTCAGAGTCGGTGATCTCTAGATGGGTCGTGTCCCGTCGCTGTCGTTGTCAGCCGCTGCTGGTGGTGACCGCCGCTCACGCAAGGTCCGTTCTCGTCCTTCGCCTTGCTTCGCCTGCGACGTGGCGGGTCACCGCTTAGGCCTAGCCCAGCCTAGGCCTCCTCATATGTAGTGCTCGGTCTCCAACCATGACCGGCCCTCTGCAGCGATTCTTCTGCCGGTCGTCCCGTTCTGCCGGCGAAGGTGGAGCGCTGCGGGAACGCCGGGAACTGCTGAAGTTCGGCTGCTGCCACTCCGAAGTCCGTGCTCGATCGTCAGCCAGATCGACGGCCCCCCGGAGCCCGACGCCCTCGTCTCCTCGTCACCAGACTGTAGCTGGCCAGACACCCTTCGTCGACCGGTGCCGCGCAGAGAATGCCACCTCAGCCTTCCCGAACACCGATCTCTCCTCGGGTCGCGTGCCGCGAGCCCGCTGACATCCAATTGTGAACACCTACGTGTCCACTGCGCGTGCTTTGCCGCGCCACTTCGCCGATCTCTCCGTTTGGCCTAGTGGCCTGTGTTTGTGGGCCCCCTTACTCATGACAGTCAGCCGCCGTAGCGTCGCAAACCCATCTGCTCGCTCCGCGTGCATTGGAAGGCGCCATCATCTGGCAGAAATCATGCCTCGCACCCTTTCAAGGGTGCCTGGCGCTGTCCTTCTCCTTCTGCAACTCGCGTCAGGAAAGAGGGTATACCGTATTTACCCGCATAATTTGTGCACTCGCATAATTTGTACACCCCTGATATTAACCATCTTTACAAAAAGAAAAAAAAATCCTCGCATATTTTCCACACCTCATCCCACCCGAGCCGGCTCGCTGGCGTGCGTGCGCAGACAGGCTTTGGACTGCGCAGGCGAGCTCAGTCATGCGCAAAAGGGGCTGCATGTCCCTTTCTGACTATGAGACGCTTACGGTGCAGTGTGGGTCTCACGTCTTCGCTGTTTTGCATCGACCACCTGATGGTAACAGTGAAAGTTTTTTATCCTTCTTAGAACAATTACTGTGTTTTGCGTATCACAATAGATTGTGTATAAACATAGGTGGTGATTGCGATATAAACCTACTCCAATCAAGTACAACTTCCCGGAATCTGATTTTACTTCTCGATTCTTTTGGATGCGCGAACGTAATAGAAATGCCTACTCGTGTCACATGCCTTTCTGAGTCCCTTATCGACCTATTTATTAGCAACAGCCCAAAGAAAGATATCAACGCTGGTACCATCGTTGCCGATTTAGGTGATACATGTTTGCTAAACGAAACAATAGACATTAAGCAAGACGATGCAAATGCAAGTCTTTCCTCGTACAAGAAATAAATCCAAGAACAATGGATAATTTTCTGAGTGAACTTCAAGGTGCTGACTGGGCACCCTTATTTAAGTGTACCAATGGTGACATGGCCTATGAAATGCTAATGCGTGTAATAAAAAATGCATACACTGGTTGTTTCAAATTAACCCCTTAAGTGCTTTATTTTTTTGAAATTTTCCCGACCAAAAGTGCCTATTTTTTATTTCTGATTTTGAATCTGATTGTACTAAAAAGCAGCTAGTCGATGTTGAAAAAATATTTGCACCACATATTTAGCCAAATCAACACAATGAAGTATATTTCTGAACAATACATAGGAAACCAGTCACCTGCTGCTATTTTCAGCCGCTTGGCGATTGGTTTCGTCTACCACTAGTGATATAAGTTAATCATCCAGAAACTGCTGAATATATTCCATAAGGTCACCTGGTGATGACACGTTGAAAGTCTTGCCTTCCAAAAATGGAAAGCGAGGAGGCTTCGCAGGATCCACTGGCGAGCACTCGCGATGTTCGCTTCAGAGCTGTCTTCATCATCACCAGAGGAGCTGCTAAATTCACCGTCATCGCTCTCTTCACTTCCGGACACAAAATAAACATCTGTATCCGAGTCATCATCACTCGAAGAAGATGAGGAAAATGAAAAGATTCTTTTTTGTGTTGACGTGCCAGCTATACATGGGTCGCCGCCACCGCGCGCCATCTTTTCACACAAAAACCGCGCTTTTTCTGCAGGAGAAAACTCGTCGAGTAAATGCTGCCATCTGGTGGATGACACACAATCTAAGCCGTAGACGAGCGCTTCTCGTCCTGAACAATAAAGGGGTGTACCTATTCCGCTAGGACGAGCTCTGCTCATCCAAAGCAGTGTGTGGACAGTATGGGCTCTGCTCGTCAAAAGCACTTAACCCCTTAAGGGCTTATGACGACCTAAGCTCGTCATGAGCAGTCGCCACTTTTTTGCTTATGACGACCTGTGGTCGTCATGGGTCGTACGCAATGTTCCAAGAGGCTTTTGACGAGCCCAGCTCGTCAAATGGTGCGTTTCTGTTTACAACACAGATGGCAGCACGGGTTCCGTCATTGGTGCTTTTGTTGAATGAGCGTTTGCGCACTTGTTGGCGGGATGCGCGCCTTGTGTTTCCCTCGCGTCATAGAGGTTTTTGACGAGCCCAGCTCGAGAAATGGTGCTTTTCTATTTACACCATAGATGGCAGCATGGGTTCCGTCATTGGCGCTTTTGTTGAATGAGCGTTTGCGCAACAGTTGGCGGAATGCGCGCGTTGTGTTTCCCGCGCGTTTTATAAACAAACATGGCCACATCCGCGTGGCGTACTCGCGCGGGAAATCTTTCTCCCTCAGATGATGAAAGCGCGAGTGATGAGGATGTGGATGTCGTGTTTGATTCTTCAAGTGAAGAAGATAGTGATGACGTTTTTACGGGCAGCAACTCTGAAGAGGAAGAAAGCAGCGATGATACGATGGCCAGCGCCCGCGAATGGTACCGGATAGACCCTGACAGCATCCCAGCCAGACCTCCACGGTTTGAATTCAAGGGTTCTCCGGGAGTGACGATCACAGTGAGCTCTCCCCCTCAACCACTTGAGCTTTTTGAGGCTTACTTTGATGATGAACTGATTGATGTTATCGTAGTCGAGACAAACCGGTACGCCTCTCAGCTATTGAATTTGAGTAACCTGAGCCAACATTCTCGCTTCCGAAAATGGTCTGCACTTACGCGAGAGCTTCGTGTTTCTCTTAGCCTCTTTTTGCTGCAGGGAATTGTACAGAAACCAAATGAAAGGATGTACTGGTCGAGAAACCGGCTGATTGAGACTCCTGCTTTTGGCGAGATAATGCCGAGAAACAGGTTCCAACTCATCATGAGAATGCTGCACTTTGTTGACAACGCGACCATAGAAAATTTGGAAAGACACCCTCAGCCTCATCTCAGAAAAATCTGGCCGGTGTATCAAGAGCTTCTGACCAAATACCGCATGTTGTACGTGCCTGAGCGTGATGTAAGTGTCGACGACAGCTTGCTGCTATTCAAAGGACAGCTCAGTTGGAAGCAGTACATGCCCCTGAAGAGAGCAAGGTTTGGCATCAAATCATTCTTACTGTGCGAGTCTAAAAGCGGCTATATTTGGAACTCAGTAATATATACAGGAAAAGGCACCAACCTTGAGATCTCGTCAGTAGGAACAGAAACCTTCGGAATGGCGACAAAAGTTGTACTGAAGCTTGCAGAGCCCCTCCTAGACAAAGGCTACTGCATCACAACCGACAACTTTTACACATCACCAGAATTGGTTGACTTCCTTCTCAAGAGATCTACCGATATCTATGGCACAACACGAGCCAATCGCAAAGACCTTCCTCCTGGTTTCGCCAGGGCAAAGCTCAAGAAAGGTGAAATGAAAGCCTTTCAAAGGGGCAAGTGTTTGGCTGTACAGTGGATGGATAAAAAGCTGGTAACGGTTTTATCCACGGTGTACAGTGCTGAAATGGGGCCATTCACTGACAAAATGGGCAAACAAACCTTGAAGCCCGAAGCTATCCTGGATTATAACCATACAATGGGAGGAGTCACAGATCAGATGCTGTCCAGCTACTCAGTGCCACGCAAGCGAAAGATCTTCCAACACTTATTGGATGAAGCGACTTACAATTCATTCGTCCTATATCAGAAACAAGGAGCATCTCATCTGGATTACCGGCTCAGACTTATTGAGGCGATCATCACCAAGTACTCCCGTAAGAGCAGTACCAAGAAGAAAGGGCGGCCGGGATGTCTCCTGAACATCAAACGGTTTGATGAGCACCACTTTCCGTCTTATATACCAGCAACAGAGAAGAACCAATACGCCGCTGCGTAGTCTGCTACTTGAAGCGAGACGGAAATGGCAAAGACATCCGCAAGGAAACCAGGATCTGGTGCAGGTGGTGCGAGAAGGCTCTCTGCGCAGTGCCGTGCTTCGAACGCTATCACACTAAGTGAACTATCAAGGAATAGCCCATTTTGTGCGCGGCAATTCAATTCCAACCTTTACTTTCTAGAGTTGCTGAAATTTTTTTGCAGAATACACCTCAAATGCCCCATGTATTATACATGATGGAGCGAAGAATGGCCAATAAAACATTATCACCTGCCGAACAAAGTTTTCGCAAATATTTTTTTGTTTTGGACACATTACTGGAGCATTTCGCATCATAAAAAAATTTGGCAATTTTGGAACATATTTTTTTTGTTAAATGAGCCCTTAAAGGGTTAAGGGGTTAATAAGGGTAACAAAATGTAGAAAGCTACGCAAACCATGGTTAACAAATGAATGTTTAAAGTTAATTCGTAAAAAAAAAAAAAAAATTATATGGGGGCCCTGCCACGGTGGTCTAGTGGCTAAGGTACTCGGCTGCTGATCCGAAGGTCGCGGGATCGAATCCGGGCCGCGGCGGCTGCATTTCGATGGAGGCGAAATGTTGAGGCCCGTGTGCTGTGCGATGTCAGTGCACGTTAAAGAACCCCAGGTGGTCGAAATTTCCGGAGCCCTCCACTACGGCGTCTCTCATAATCAGAACTGGTTTTGTGACGTAAAACCCCACAAAACAACATAAATTATATGGCAAATTTGTGCACTTCAGAAGGCCGGATGATCTTTCTGCTTTTAAAAAATACCGTAATTTTGTAACTAAGTTTTCTTCGCTATACTAAAAAAGTGTGTATGGAAAAATTTTTTAGTGATGCGCACTCCAAAGGAGACATCGTTTGGTGTGCACTGAATAAGCTCCTAAATTACGACTATGGTCATGTAGAGCTCGAGGTTTCAGAAAATGGGAAGCAGTTAATGGGCACAGAATTAGTAAACCGTTTCAATGAACACTTTACAAATTTGATAATTAGTGTTCATAATACAGGGGCTGTCAATTTTATGACAGCACCTAGTGGAAATACTGCCTTCTTTGAGCCCACGACACCTGATGAGGTTTACTCTGCTTTTATATCCTTAAAGAACAGTAAGGCACGTGACATTGATGGTTTGCAGATTAAACCAATTAAATTTGCAATAGATGTATTAGTGCACGCTCTGACCCACGTCTTTAATATTTGCTTGTCTGCTGGTGTTTTTCCCATAAAAATGCAACAGGCAAAGGTAACTGCTCTGTTGAAATCAGGTGACAGAAATAACATATCAAACTATCGGCCGGTGTCAGTGCTCCCAATCATTTAAAAAGGCTTGGAAAAGATTATTTGCAAAAGTGTCATTTTGTGAAAAATATCACTTATTGTCTTTGTACCAATTTGGTTTCCGAAGAGGCCGGGCCAATCGACCGAATGAGTGCTGTTAACACAGAAGGACCTCATTTTGAATGGCTTCAAAGAAAAAAAATTAACATTAGGCATATTTATAGATTTTTCCAAAGCATTTGACAGCATCAATCATTTTACATTATTAAAAAATTACACCATCTCCCGCTAAAAGGGACCATGAGGCGATGCGAAGCAGCACGGGGGGTGCACACCGCGTTTGCATCGGTTTGGCTAGGTGTCACGTTTGAATCAATTCGACGCTAGCAGACGCTGCCTGCGTCAGCGTTGTCTCTCGCGGGCGAGGGCGCGTTATCGTTCCTTGTGAGCTGGTAAAGCGCGCCGTTCAGAGAAAAGAATTGCCGAGAGGAGATGAGACAAGGAGAGGAGGATGCGCAGTGCGGGTGTGGAGGCCACACGGCGGTTGGAGGGAGGGACATAACCCCGACCATAAGATGCTTTGCATCTAAAAAACTTGAGCATTATGGATTCTGTGGATTACCGCTCGAACTTCTCAGGTCTTACCTAATGCGCAGGAAACAATGCGTAAGTATCTCAGGAGAATACTCAGACCCTCGGAATTTAAAAGCTGGTGTTCCCCAAGGCAGCATATTAGGGCCTATACTGTTTAAGCTCTGTATCACAGCAAGCTAATGCAGTCCTTGATAAAATACATTTATGGAGCAAGGTAAATTCTTTACAGATTAATTCCAAAAAAAACAAAAGCTGTTTTTTTTTGCCCCCGCCCAAAAACAAGTAAATCGTGGCCTAAACATATATTATCGAACAGAATGAATTGATGTCACTGCGGACGTGAAAACACTGAGAGTAATTTTTGATCAGCACTTACTGCGGGACAAACAGATTGAACGGGTTGCAACAAGTATGGCAAAAGCATGTGGCGCGCTTTGTAAGCTTCGAGATACGCTGAAGATACGGTTATTGCTTTATAATACCATATTCATTTCTAAATTATTTTAACCTTGTATAGGGAACAACGTCAGACAAAAATGTTCAGACACTATTTATTTTGCAAAAAAAAAGCATTGCGCCATGTTGCCTGTGACGCTTACGACAGTTATACAAGTCCACTATTCTCTCAGTTTAATGTTCTCCCATTTCATTACAATTATGAGTTCAATCTTGCTATGAAATACAAAGAAAGCGTAAAACAGGGCTACAGTACTTTTATTGATCTTTGTTATCTAAACAAAACTCAGCCTCTCAACTACAACATTCGAGAACGAGCAACTTGGCCCGTGCCGTTTTCACGAACTAATCATGGAAAAGACAGGCTAGCAACCCGAATCTCAGTGTTGCTTAATAATCTTGAGAGGGTAAACATAGATCTCAGTAATGCTTTGCGTCTAATTCTGAAGGAGTATTTCCTTAGCCGTGTGGCTGCATGTGAATGATGTACGTGTAATTCTCGTTGTAGTTAATGTTCGTTCCTTAGGTGTGAAATACTTTTCAGTTTGCTCATGTTTGAAAGCTGTTCTCACATTTTCTTATGTGCCTAGAAATGTGTACGGTTTTATCATATTATATGGGTTCGTGATTGTGCCTATAAAAAGTGCGTATTGCCGGTAAAAAATCAAGTGTAATTTGGTGCATATATGCAAAAAAAAAAATGTTTGCTATGCTGTATATTTTTTTAAAGCGGACGTTACCGTGCCCTTAGCAGTATCTGTCAAAATACTTTGTGTACCGATGCACTGATGTTTTCTGTGTGTTGTCTTATGTGTAAACTGTCAACTGTCTGCTGCCAAATAATGTACGGGCAGGGGCCTTTGTCAAGCCGCTATAACAGCAGCTGTTTTGCTCCTGTCCAAGCATTTATGTTCTGAAGGTGAACGCTGAATAAAGGAATGGAATGGAATGGAGCCCAAAGTACGGTCACTAGAATTAAAGCATGCGAGTGGGGGGTGACGAAAACGGCTGAAGCAGAGATCAAACGAGCCCGGCCCATCTCCGTCACGTGGAGGCGATATCACCGCGATCGAGAAGCCTGCCGTCGAAGCGAAGAGGAACGTCTTTAACGAGCATAAAAAGACGTGAGGGGGGAGGGGGATGGGGGAGCTCGGCTGCCGAGTGATCGCATGGTGCACGCGCTATCTCAGCAGCCATCAGTGGAAGGCTCGTAAACCCTTCTACATGCTGCGCTCTCAATGCGAAGGGACTGCGGAAAGTGTCCCTGGCGCAGCTGTATTCTCTAACACCAGCGTTTTGTAGTGTTACGTGAGATCGTATTCAAAAGAGTTACCATATACTGCACGTGTTACATTATATGTTATTTCGAATGTGTTCGCAAAATCTCCGTGTAATTTGCGTGCCCCCTTTTTGGATCTCTAAAATTGCAAAAGAAAGTGCGCAAATTATGCTAGTAAATACGGTAGCTCAGCGGCTACGGGCCACCAGGCGAGCGAAGCCGTTGAAGCCATGCCACTGAGCTATGCCGCACAGGGGCATCTCTGCTGGCCCGCAAGCACACTGCAAGATGAGACTGGTGGCGACAACGCAGGAGTCACAGGCAATAGTGCACATGTTTCTAATGTTGGTAGTGTGCGCTAGTACCGCGAGTCAGAGGGACCCTCGCTAGTTCGAACTCTGGTTAATTCAAACAGATTTCCTGTCCCCATGGAGTTTGAATTAACGAGGTTCGACTGTATATTGTAACGTGGTTTGGTAGATTCAACCAGAATCTTGAACTGTTTACAATCAGGGCAGCACATTCAGAGCACCAACCATGTGCAAGGAGCTCAGCCACATTTAGCACAAACTTTACTGACCTTTGTGGTATTCTGATGCCAAACAGTCTTCATCCAGGCCAACCAGTGGTTGTGTTTTGGCGAACATGTACATTATTTTGACTTCTCTTCAAGAAACTAAAATAAATGACATCGCAGGCTGAAAGACTAATATGATGTCTCTTTTTCTTTTTTCAACATGAAATCAACACCCCCCCCCTCTTCATGGGCCTGTTTTCTTTTCGAAGCAAAGCAAACACTTGCATACCGTGGCAAAGTTATCACCTGTGTTCTGTGGTGAAGCTAATGCTTGTGTTCTGCAGTGAAACTGGCGCTTGTTTGCTGCTGCAAAGCAAACTTTTGGGTTCTGAGGCGAAGTGAACCCATGGGTCCGCACAGTTTTATTTTGGACTGTTCTGTAGGACTCTGCTAGTCTTTTTGCAGCGAAATCTGTATGAGGCTAGGTGGAATGAAAGTCCGTTTGTCTCCTGTGCACAGACAATTCCCCATTGGCTGCGCCATCCAGCGACGTCATTCTCTGCGCCGTACCCAAGTGCATGCTTTAAAGGTGAACATTTGACAGAGATCTGTCTGGTTGGGACGAAATGCCACCGTCGTCCTTGACCGGCAAGACTACGACCGCAAAGTGCAAGACCACCTTGAGAGTGACACTTATGTCAAATTAAAGAAGGACCCCACAGCACAGGTACAAAGAGACCTCAACAAGCTGCTAGGAGACGTGTTTGGGAAACACCCAGAGGCCAGAGCTCTACACCTGCGTTTGATGTGCAGAAACGGTAGTGCTCCTGGCTTCTACGGGCTCCCCAAGATCCATAAGCCCGGTGTTCCCTTGAGGCCGATTGTGGATTTCACATCTTCTCCACTTCGCGCCCTGCGAAGTTTTCTACACAAGACTTTGGCTCCTCTCGTGGGAAACACGCCGACCTACGTAAAGAACAGCAGCCATTTTGTTGAACTCCTGTCCCCTGTGTCTGTTTGCGAAGATGAATGCCTCGTGTCCTTCGACGTGGTCTCCCTGTTCACAAGCGTTCCCGTTCAGCTGGCGACGACCACAGCGCGGGAGGCACTAGAGCGTGACAAGAACCTCGGGGAAAGAACAAGCCTGAGCGTTGACGAGCTGAGCTGCCTGCTGAACTTTTGTCTCAGCAGCACGTACTTCTCTGTCAATGGAGAGTACTACAAGCAGCGAACTGGGACGGCAATGGGTGCGTCTGTGTCTGTCACAACTGCGAACCTCGTGATGGAAGCGGTGGAAGGAAGAGCATTGCAGTCGGCCGACATCACTCCGAAGATATTTTTGCGGTATGTCGACGACTGCTTCTGCATTCTTAAAACTTCTGCCGTGGACGCATTCACGGCCCACCTAAACTCGTTAGAGCCGGCTATTCAGTTCACCGTGGAACGTGAAAAGAACAACTGCTTGCCGTTCCTTGATGTCCTTGTGACAAAGGTGGATGGCATGCTCCAGTTCTCGGTGTACCGAAAGCCGACTCACACTGGTCGCTATCTCGACGCCAGCTCTAACCACCCTTTCCACCATAAAGCGGCGGTGGTTTCGGCTCTGCTGACCCGTGCACGGAGGGTCTGCTCTTCGGAGAATAAGCGGATAGAAGAAGAACAGGTGGTCAAAAGCGACCTTCTGAAAAACGGCTACACAAAAGCCTTCGTTGGAAAGGTTGCTCGCCGCCAGTCTAATCCCCGCCGACTCCTTCGAAAGGACACTGACCTGCCGCATTCCAAGCCCATACGCGTGTGTATTCCCTACGTTCCGGGTACCAGCGAAGCGCTCGCACGTGTGCTGTCCGAGCAGGGAATAAGAGTAGCACACAAGCCAATTTCCACGCTTGGCCGTTTCTTTCCGCGCCCGAAAGACAGGCTGCCGAGGGAGAGAGCGCAAGGTGTGATTTACTCCATTCCTTGTTCGGATTGCCGCGCGTCGTACGTGGGAGAGACGAAGAACTTCCCAGAGCGGCTACGTCAGCACAAGAACGATGTCCGCAAGTTCGACAGACAAAGGAGTGCATTAGCTGAACACAGCGAGGTGCACGACCACCGCATCGATTTTGACAACTCCCGCGTCCTCGACTTGGAAACCAGTTTTCACAAGCGACTCTTTGTGGAATCATGGCACATTCAGGCGACACCTGCAAACGTGAACCGGTCTGCAGGTGCAATGCCAAGTGTCTATTTTAGCGGACTCCGGCACCTGATTCAACGTTAGCATGACCTCGGCTTGAAGAACGGGAAAAAATGAGAAAGGGAGAAAGAAAGGAAGAGAGAAGAAAGAAGGCCTTATAAGCACTGCTGCTGTCTCGTGCCCTCCAGTCACCCCTGAAGAAGGGTCCGAGTGGGACCCGAAACGTCGGGTTTTTTAATGTTTAGAAGTAAATTTTACTGTTAAATGATTACAATTTGGTTGGTGTCCCCCTGTTTTTCACCAAGTGCATGCGCCATCAGTACAACCTCGCGCAAGGTAGAGAGGGGTAGTGAAGCAGGCCATGGTGGGACACATACAGCCAACTGCGTTTCCCCGCGCTCGCACCAAACGTGCATGTGCGCCATCAGTGATGTTGTTCTTCCCGTCGCAGCCGTCCCACCGAGCAGGCCACGGATCTTATGAGCTCTGAACAGCACTGACAGTAGAACTGTGAGAGAGTTCGCCGGTCCAGTGCTGCAGTCGGGGCACAAGAGCAGGCCCAGGTGGCCAAGCACAAGCAGCAACTCTGTATCGAGGATCTGGCAGCCTCCCAAGCCGCACTAAATCAAAGCTGTTTAGATGGTGTTGGCTCAGTCACGAAGCGGAATGCAAGCGCCAATGGCAGACAGATGCTGCTAACTACGACGCTGAGCGAACTCGTGAGATTGAACGCAAGTGACAACGGCAAGCCGAGGAGGCATCGTTGCGGGCAGAGCAGTGTGAATAGACGCTGTGGTAAACCCAAGCCAAACGTGCATGTAACTTAATTAACGTGCGCAGACGTGTAACCAGTAATTGAGAAAGGCTTCAATACACTGTTGGGATTAATCAGTGTTTAAGTGATGTTGGATTAACCCACTGTTAAACACAGGGGCCTTACGTTCCAGCTTCGCTGATTCACCATCTATACAGGGTGCTTGGGCAGTGTTTGTAAAGCGAAGCTTTGTACCTCTACCAGCCAAGGGTTCTGTCGTGTCCGTCGTTGTAAGCAAAAAACGATCCCGACGAACGCAAGCTCGCGCACGCGCTCGGCGCGCTACCTCTCTCACTCTTCCATCTGCTGTCTTGTGAGAGAGAGAGAGAGCGAAAGGCGCGCGTTGCCTATGGAAACGCTCTTTCTTCGATAAACGCTCGACCAGCTCGCAAAGAAGGAGAACGCGCCCTTACCCGCGAGAGACGAGCTTGAGGCAGGCAGCGTCTTCTAGCAAGCTTCAAAACAAGCTTCAAAGTGATGAGCCAACATGATGGATGATAAGGGCTGTGGGCAAACAACGGAAACAGGCTCGGCGCGATCCGTAAGATTAGATTGCAGCTGTTGCAAAGCTTATGCAGCTGCTTGAAAGAGGGTTGACGTCATTCGAAACCCTTCCAGCCTAGTAACTGCTTCGGTTCATTTCTAGACTACCCCACTATGGGTAGACCACGGAAAGTAAAGACGGCAGAAGAAGAGCGTGAATATAAGGCTCGGCGGAAAGAACAAAATCGTCTCGCTCAACAGCGTCGTAGGCAAAACCCAGCAGCTCTCGCCGTCACCGTGAGGGTGGCGTAAAAAGCTTCGCTTTCCAACCACCTTCACAGGGTGGATTGGCGGGCTATTTTTTTTCTAGGAAAGACACTGTGTTACCCACATGTAACAGTAAACTGTCTGTGTAATTTCATGTAGAATTTTTAGAAGTATATTTAAATATTATTTGAAAAATATTTGGTTTGATTCACACTAAAACATTAGTATCTGAATTTGGTTTGGAGCCAAACATTTTTCTCATTGCACAGCCCTAATCTACAGCCATCGCCCATGTGGCACCTAGCTTAAATGTGGCAGACCTGTCATTTTCTGCAAGATGACTGTAATGCAATATTATATTATGATTTGAAACAGTAAAGTGTGTGCACACTTCTGATGTACCACTGTGGTTTCAGACCTGACGTGGCAGGCCTTTGCTGGAGCACTGAGGCATTTCCTGCACTGCTTTCATGGCTGCCTGGTGCCCTTGGCAGGTCGTGCTGACACGCTTACTGTCCTCCAACTGGTTCACATTGTGAGCCCTCTTTGCTACATGGTCAGGTGAGTCTTGTGGCAGACAAGATTTGTATCCTGTGTGCAGCGATACATTGCCTTGCACTTGCAGTTGAGCTGTTGGCTTGACTGTGGTCCACACAGGAGTGACATGCCGCGGCTTACTTCCTATGAAAAAGTGGCATCGATAAGTAGTCTCCTCAGTGAAAAAAAGGTTGTTTTTGTCCAAGAAAGGGACAAGGTTTGTCAATAATCATGGACAGAGATTGTTGATACTTGAGCACTGCACAGTGTTCGAGCTGTGCCCAAGCAAGAAAAAGTGTCACGTGCTGTCCTGCCCAAGCCCGGCGCTGTAATTTCAAGTGAGGCCCAGAAAGACTCGGCCCTGGTTCAGCAAGGCACACCTCGGTTCAGTGCAAGCCATTAATCCTTCACATAAACGAACAGCAGTCGAGTTGTATTGCAGGTAGTAGCCGTACAGATGTTACATATGCATGAGGCCGGTTGCACTGTTGAATTTCCCATTGAAGTTGCTCACTACCATAGAGTTTCTTACCAATACCTGGAGAAAAAACTGGCGCTGGGAAGCTGTTGTATGCATGGAAATTTTGAGATGTGTCAGATCGGATTGGCAAAGTTCACGAACAGCATGGATACCTCAAGGATATCTCTGGCATGAACACATTCTGTACATCACAGTGATTAGCAATCTTGCAGTTAAAGTGTCCATAATGAGCTATTTCTTTCTTTGCATTAACCAAAAGGATGTTTTACTATTTGAGAACTTCTGTATACTGTTTCCTAAAACATAAAAAGCAGTGACAGGCCATCAAAGTTGGATGACAGATATCATCAACGCACACTCCGCATCTGTCTCTTTCTTCTTTCTGCCATTTTATTACTGTATTTACTCGCGTAATGAACGCATTTCTTTTTTCCTAAAGACGGATGCAATGTTGGGAGGTGCGTTAATTACGTGGTGTAAATTTTACGAAAACTTTCTTGGGTCAAAAAAAGCATTTAGCACACAAAGAAACATGGCATGGCGACCTGCGGTAATGCTAGAGCCACACGTGCGATGAGGTTTTATTTATAAAGCAGTAGAAAGAGCTATATGGCGTTGGTGCCATGCTAGTCTGCAGCCGTTGCGACAGCCTGAATGGTGGCTGTGTTTTGTTCTGTTGTGATGGCCTTTCACTTCCATTGCACGTGATGTTCGCCCACAGTGCCTTGAGACCGGCAAAATGGCGATGGTGTCAAACTGTCAACAGCAAAAAAACGAACGAGCGGCACGTGGCGGTCTTCATTGCACAAAGAGTTTCTATAGTTTCTGTGTCGCTGGAGGTCCCGCCTGTAATGATGACGCGCGCGACGATCCTCGCCTTGCCGGCTTGCAGCCAACCAAGATTTCTATGTCGGCATTGCAATTTCGGATACGCCCAGGCACACCAGTGTTCGGTAGTGTTTGCGGGCGGCTGTAACAGGAGAAGAGATGTTTCCCATCATCGCATAGCGGCTCATCGTCACATTTCTCCCTCATATCTGTGCTGAGCCTCTCAGTCATGTGCATTAAGCACGACGTCTGAGATTGCATCATGGCAGTTTCGGAGACCGTGTCCTGACCGTGCTCAGGCTTAGCTGCACCAGCCTGCACAACAGGCATGGCAGCACGCTGCAGCAAGAGGAAGGGAACTAGGATACCTGGCAACATGCGGCAGTTTTATTGAGACGTGGGAGTTATGAATCACCACGCGAACGGCTCGCGAACACTGCGGATCGTGTGAAACGGGAAATCCAGAGCGCAGTCGTTTGCAGGACTGCAGGTGTTCAAAGATGGGGGTTCGTTTATTACGCAGGAGAACAAAAGAATCTGAAATTTGACTAGTAAAGTTGGGGGTGCGTTTATTATGGGAGTGCGTCTATTACCCGAGCAAATACGGTATGTCGTGCAGGTGAGTAGTATTTGATTTTAACATGTTGTAAGGGAGAATGACATCAGTTTGCATAGCCGTGCCATGGTGGTCTAGTGGTTATGGCACTTGGCTGCTGATCTGAAGGTCGCAGCATGGTGGCTGCATTTCGATTGAGGCAAAATGTTTAGGCCCATGTATTGCACAATGTCATTGCATGTTAAAGGGGCCCTAAAACCATATTTCACTTGCTGAGTTTTGCATCGAGACGGGTTCTTTGTATTGCGCTGAGGTAAATGCAAAAAGAATTTTCGAGATCGATGTACGCAAATGCAAGTTATTCAACTTACAAATTCAAAATAAAAGCAGACGACAGATATCGGCATCCCGAGGCAAGCACACTGCTTGCAATCACAACGTGGCTTACATCTTGCAGAGCCAAAAGCCCCTTGATGTTGGAAAGTAACGATACTCTCCTCCACATGCGTGCTTCCTCCTCAATCCTCCTCGGATTTCTTCTCTCCCCGCGCCGGAGCGGTGCGCATGGCACGCTGAACCCTCCAGTGGTGCGTTGCAACCGTATTGAGATGTATAGCGCGCACTTGTTTATTCGGCCTTTTGAAGCGGCAAATGGGAATTTATACCGTGTGAAACTGGCGTGAGGATAGTGTGCTTCCAGTATAACTTCGTGACAAATGTTTTTATTTCATGACGCTTCGGTTAAAACAGGCGAGAGTGCACCGAAAAAAATGAGTACCTACCAGTGGCTGCGCGGTTTGCCTCTCCGTTGTCCGTTGGGCTCGCGGTACGGTGACGCATACAATGCATGCAGCGTGGAATATACAGGAGAATGTGTCGCATGTAAGTGGCTACTATATAGATTAAATAAATATCTAACGAAGAAAAAATAGTTTATTTAAAGTGAATTTCCCGGCACATGTGGGCCGAATGCCTTTGTATCAATGCCACTGTGCAAAACACATGCTGTGTTTTCGAAAGAGCCTATACAGAACGCACGTGCCAATACTTTATCGTGATTAAATGCGAGCGCGCAGCACGCACGCACATACCAACACATGCTCACACGCACATACATATGCATGCACGCAGGGGAACACGCATACATGAGCATTCGCGCACGATTGCACGTACTCGCGCATACGAACGCACAGGTGCACGTGCACACATATGCATACACACACTCAAAAATACACACACACGTATGCACATGCGACCACATCCATACACGTACTCGCACATGCATACGGTGCACAAATGAAAGTACATACACACGGGCAAACACGCACACACGGACACGCGCACACATACACACACGTGCGAACACACGTAAAAATACGCAAGCACATACGACCACACGCACACGCGGACACGTACGACACATGCACGTACAACCACACGCACATAGATACATGCACCCGCATGTATCTATGTATCCACACACATGCGACTAGCACATACATACACACGCATTATCAACACACATGCGACAAGCACATACGTACACACGCTTGCACATAGATACATACATACGCACGTGCACAGATACCACCACAAGTAAATACATGCATATATAGATACACACATACACGCACTGCACACACCCACATACATACATACATACACAGACACACACACGTAATAAAAGCACACGCATACATGCATATGTGCGTACATACATTATACACGTGCGAACGTGCACGCACGGACACATACATACAAAGATGTACAAACACACGCACATATACATGCACACATGATGTGCGCGAACACACGCACATATACAGACACGTTCACATATGCTATCGCAAGCTCGCACATACGCCCCGCCACGGTGGTCTAGTGGTTATGGCACTCGGCTGCAGATCCGAAGGTCGCGGGATCGAATCCCGGCCGTGGCGGCTGCATTTCGATGGAGGCGAAATGTTGAGGCCCGTGTGCTGTGCGATGTCAGTGCACGTTAAAGAACCCCAGGTGGTCGAAATTTCCGGAGACCTCCACTACGGCGTCTCTCATAATCAGAGCTGGTTTTGGGACGTTAAACCCCACAAATCAAGCTCGCACATACATATGCACACACACAAACACGTGTGCTCACACGCACACAATTACGAAGCAGGAGTTACAGGCCCTCAACTTATGAATTGGCATCATTTGAAAACTAGCGCACGTACGAGAACACGGTCCAATGCATGAAGTCACAAAACATATAGGCGTTCTCTACTGTACTGAACAAAGAGTCTGGGTATGCAAGGTACATTGAAATTTTCATGCAACTTCACCAACGTCTTAAGGAAAACTGTAACAGTCAACTCGCACGGAATTGTGTGCTTGGAAGGGGGACATGCCTTTCCACGACGTTTTGGAGCTACTGCTTCCGGCGCACAATATTCAGTTGTCCTCGGAGGATCGAAAATCATGTTAGCCCTTTCTCTGGCTTACTGCTGCATTGAAACAAATGGAAGCAAGAGATTTCCACAGCAAACGAAGTTCACACCACCACAGAAAGGCAGAAACACTTGCAAAACGCACGTTAGGAGCTGCAGGGCGACCACCGCTGGGCAGGCGCATGGCGGGCGAGGGAAACTAGAAGCATGCGAAAACAAGTTGTGCGTTGCTTTCGTGACGTCAAGGTCACCTGATTGCGCGCCGCAGCCATTCAGCGTTGCGGATGCACTGGCTCCGCGAACGATGGGGAGAAAACGAGGAGGTTAACAGCTCCGGTGAGGGTGTCGCGGCGTCGTTCAAAGAGTGGCGTTACTTTCCAACATCAAGGGGCTTTAGCAGAGCCAGATTTGTGCTGCCCTCTGTGGCCTTTCCTACAACAACAACCACATGGGCCACATAGCACTCCTTGTGTCAGTTAACAAGCAAAATGAAATTGTAATGCACCAATTTCTGCCTTTTAATAGCTTTAGCAAGTATAAAACACGTTCTCAGTTTGAAATTTTTTATATTTGATGCATTGCAAGCATGTGTGACGCATATTTTTATTCCTGTTGTTCCCGGCCAATCAGAACCTGCAGCAAAGCCAGCATGGTGATGTCATATCCGCTCGGAGAAACTGTTGATGTATGGCGCTGCAGTCAGTGCGGAAACTGATTTCAGATACAAATTAAAATATAATACGGTTCGATTTCTCCACTTTCACTGGTGTTTCGGTCATCGTCAAGTCCCACAGAAAGCAAAGGTACAATAAAATCAGTGTGCGTAAAATGCGTTTCAGCGCCCCTTTAAAGAACTCCAGGTGGTCAAAATTTTCAGACCTCCACTACGGGGTCTCTCATAACCATATCATGGTTTTGGGATGTAAAACCCCAGAACTGAACGAAGATTCTGTTTCAAGGAAGCTTTATTTATGCAGCCGTATCCACGTATTAGTCAAAGCCCCCCTTGATGCCAGCCAATACAAGATTTGTGTATACATCCACTCGAACCTCGTTACAACACAGTGGGATGTAAAGAAATAATGAGGTACACCAAGTTCCCCTGCGCGCTTGGGCGTCAAATGGTGCAGTGCTGTGCCACTTGCGCCAAACATCTGTTTTTTTGGCCGCACTGATGCTGACTGGGCCAGTAGAACCTGCGCAGCTTCATCCAGGTGGAATTTTAATCTGTTCCGAAAATGAAACTGCGTTGTTGTAAGCCGTCAAGCCAAGCCAGTTTTCAGCTGCTGCTAGTGACTTGGACGTATACATATATGTGGCTTTCTGGGTTGGCGTGGTGCTGGCGTGCACTGTAGCCCTGTTATTGATTCACTGAGGTGACTATCACCGAAGATCGTGAAATGTACTGATTGTCTAACTGTTGTGGCTTAGCAAACTATAGTGAAAAACAAAAGTGCCCTTGGCAAAGTCCCCTGCTAAGCACTCTGGGCTGCTGACACCTTCGTGCTCTTGGATATGAATGTAATGGTCAGAAATTTCACCCGTTGCAGTCTCGGGTAGTATTTTCTTTGTCTAAAGCTTCGCATTATATTGCTATTTACCATTAACTTCGTGCTGTCACTAGTGCACATAGTGTTGTTTAATTATTGCATACCACAATAATTGTGGATGTCACCTTTCATCATTTGTTTGTCAAGCTGCAGGATCAGAATAGAAAAGTGGAACATGTGATGTTAGTAAGTAAACAGTAACTGTGCTTGACGCATTACTACGGAATGACAGTGCTCGATTTCACTTGCACTTGCTTCACAACATGAGGTGGTTTCTTTGCAGCGCTAGTGAGTGTAAGGGGTTCACACGAACCAACCCGACACCATCAACATTCTTTGAATGGGCCATGGAAGGGGAGTGTCTGTGTCATTTCGTGTTTAACATTTGCTCATGATGATGCAGTTCGATGAGCCGCTATTTTAATTGGTGATTTTTTCAAACTGACGTGCTCAGTAAAAATAGAAGTCTGAGTTTTCCAAAAGTGACTGCATCATATCAAATGGGGTTGTGCAAATGTGGTAGTGGTCATGCACATAACAAATATGTGCTTATTCTGGGCGCCTAGTCCGAGAAGTGCCCCGCCATGGTGGTGTAGTGGCTACGGCACTCGGTGCTGATCTGAAGGCTGTGGGACATCAGTGGGGGCGAAATGGGGGACGTCTGTGTACTCTGTGGTGTTCATTCACCTTAAAGAACCCCATGTGGTCTAAATTTTCTGAGCCCTCTCTCATGATCATTTCGTAGTTTTTGTACATGAAACACCAGAAATCAATCAATTTGTCTAAGAAGGTTGTAGTGCTGTTACGCATTGCTTCATGACAGTTTAATTTGCCTATTTGCTGCTTACTTTGCCCCGTTATGTCTCGCGACGTCAGGCTAGCAGAGTATGAATGTCAGAGATGGCTAAATACGATGTACACTCTTGAAAAAAAAAAGCAAGGGCGTCAGTGCTATTTTTGTTCGATTACAGTAATTGCACCTGCTTTGGTTGCGTTACCTTGAAAACTCTGCGCTCATAACGTTGTAGCACGGCCGGACTGGAGACGCTTTCCTTCATATGGTGGGGTGAACTCGAAATGCCAGCGTGTCGAAGAACGACATTCCATTTCCTCCCTCTGCACCGCAACAAAGGCAGCATGGAGAAGGAAAGGGGAAAACCCAGTCCACCGAGTTGAGTGGAGAATAAAGACTAATCGGGACCCCTAGCAACACGCCTCATCCCTTTGTCGCTCAGGTGTACAGTACCACGATGCCGTCGCGAGCCCGACAGTGGCTGTGCTAGAAGTGAAGCTTCCTCTCTTCTGGACCAACAATCCCGCACTTTGGTTTGTCCAAGTGGAGTCACAGTTCGCCGCACGCCGCATCATCACCGACACCACCAAATACCATCATGTGGTAGCCAACATTTCACCTGCCACAGCGAACGAGGTGTGCGACATTCTGCTTGCCTCGCTAGCAGAAGACGCGTATCGAGGGCTAAAAGAGACATCGATTTGTCGTCTCACCCTTTTGGAGCCACAGCGCCTACAGCAGCTACTACACGAGGTCTAACTGGGCGACCGCCGACCCACTCATCTGTTGCGTAATATGCAGCAACTATCAGGCAGCACAACAAGCCTCGACGGTCACCTGGCGCGGGAGCTTTTTCTTCAGACTGGCCGCAACCGTGCAGATAGGCGTCATGGCCTCCGGAGACACGGACATTTTCAAGCTCACCGAACTGGCCGACCGACTCATGGCCGTCACCATGCCAGCACATGCCACAGTGCTCACTGAGACCTAGCCATCCCTCGCATTGCTGGAGATTCGTAAAGAAATTTCTCGCCTCGCCGACACCATCGCAGCACTACAGGCGAGTGGAAGCCAAAGGACACTTCAGCGCGCTGCACAACACCGGCAGCTGTGCTGGTACCACCATAAGTTCGGTGACACTGCGCGGAAATGTGTGCCGCTGTGCAGGAAATCGGGGAACGCCCCGAGCCAGCACTGAGAGCAACAGGTGCCACCGGCTCAGGGGAAAGTCGCCCAGCGGTCTTCTTCCGACTGACCACGAGAGAGGCACCTGTTTCCTGGTCGACACTTGGGTAGAAGGGAGTCTGGTGCCGGCGTCGCCAGCCAGTCGCAAAGGCCCGCGTTCGTCACCGTTTCAAGCGGTAAATATCACGACGATACCGATGTATGGGCACCGCTCTCTCTCACTTGACTTGCACCTCAAGAGGACATTTTGGTGGATATTCATGGTAGCCAACGTAAAATTTGCTATCCTGGGAGCGGACTTCCTGCGGCACTTTGGACTGCTTGTTGATGTACGCAACTGGTATATACAGGATCCCCTCTCACAAGTGGAGGTGTGCAGAAAGCCGTCTAAGCATCCGCCTCTCAGCCCTACACTCATGATACCACCAGGCACCGCCCGTTTTACGGCTATCCTACAAGTTCACCGAGCTGATGGGGCCACCACAGACCGGCGATGTCGTCAAGCACAATGTCTTTCACCACATCTACACCACAGGACCCCCGATTTACATGCGCCCACGCTGCCTGTCCCCCCAGAAGCTGAAAGTAGCGCGACAGGAGTTCGACCACATGCTCGAGCTCGGCATAATCAGCCCATCTGCTAGCCCTTGGGCATCCCCAATATACAGGGTGCCAAAGTCTACACCAGGAGACTGGCGGCCCTGCAGGGATTATCGAGCTCTCAACCGAGCGACAGTGCCTGACCAATATCCATTACCACATATTCACGGCATCATGGCCAACCTGCATGGTGCGACACTTTTCTCCAAGATCGACCTCGTACGTGCCTATCATCAAATTCTCATGGCCCGAAGACAGCGATAACAACGCCATTCGGCCTGTTCGAGTTCCTCCATATGACGTTTGGCTTGAGGAACTCCAGACAGACATTCCAGGGCTTTATTAACGGGACATTCCAGAGCTTTATATGAAACACGCCTCATCCCTTCGTCACTCACGTGTACCAACACTACCGGTCCGGACACAATGAGAGAACTTTTTTGCAGGTAACGCCACTGCTGGGCGCGCAGGGTGCAGCGTCCCAGCAGTATAGTTGATGGGGGCTGTCAGCAGGACTGGAGACGTGCCTGTGCTGTTGTGCAATGCACCATACACAGCTGCAGGAACTGCTGGCCCGATGCACTGCAAGACTAATAAAGTCTCTGCTTTATTAGTCTGTGGACCTGTGGAAGCTCACACACTCTTTCTTGCCTGATCTGCACCTCTGTGGTATATATTCCACTCGTCGAATACAATTTAAAGACACCATTCATATGGCTATGCTTTGTAGTGCCGAGTTGTGGTGGTGAGGAGGAGGGGAGGAAAGCGGGTACTAGTTTTGCCTGCGATGTTGTTAAGTACTGGTAGCTGCGAGGAATGCTTTTATAAAAACACATTGTGTGCAAGGTCAGAGCCCAGTGTCCCATTGTCACTGCTCTCTGAGCAATCACTTGAGCCACAGTCCTCACTCTTGTACACAAGGTCATCTTCAGTTCCATCCATGTTGTTTGTGACGCAGAATTTTTTGAAGCTCTTTTGCACCATTTAATCTAAAATCGCCCGCCTTGCCTTGGCAATCCAGTTGCAGAATAGTGCAATATCAGGCCTTCAGACACATCCTGTCAGGGTCAAGTCGTAGAGGCCTTCAGCCATACATTGGGCGTAAAGGCCCTTGACTTGTGGTTTGAAGGGCTTATTTGGTGACAGATCTAAAGGCTGCAACATTGATGCCATTCCACCAGGTATGACAGCTAAGTCAGTGCCGTTGCATGAAAGACTATTCTTCACTTCAGTGGTGTGGCCATGGAATGAGTCCAGAATGAACATGGACCTGCGTGCAAGCATCACACTGGGCCTCTTCTCCCATACTGTCTTTACACAATCCACAAGTAAGTCACTGTTCATTCATGTGTTCTTGTGTGCGCGTAGCACCACACTGGCAATCAAAGGAATCTTCGGAAGAGTTTTCCTCTTCAGGATAATGTACGGTCACAATTTCGAGCTGTCTGCGAGGGCACGAAGCGATACTGTGCAGCGCAGCTTTGCGTTTCCTCCGGTTAATACGCTCACCAAACTGCTGTCCATCTCCTTGATCGTTGTGTCCAGTGGCATTTCAAAATTAACAGGCATATCATTTGCATTGCCAATTTATGAGATGTAATCATGCTGCTTTCAGGCCAAAACATAGTGCTGATACTTCCGCAGCTTCTTCTTGTAAGAAGCTGGTAAGCATTGGCATATTGTCGTCTGCCATCTTATTGAAAGACCTTGCCGCTTCATGAAGTGGTGCAGCTATCGGCGGCTCGCATAAAACTCATGAGGCAGGCCTAGCTCCTCGGATAATCGCTGTGCTTCCACTTGGGTTATCTCTTTTGACATGGCGTGGCCCCCTGCTTCTCACTTCTTCAACGTACTTCATAAGCTGCAACTCCAGGTCAGGGTAGGTGCCAGTCTTTTGGCCATGGAACAACCTACGGTCGCGCTGTGTGGCATGTACACTGCCCTTCTTCTTCCTATACTGTTGCACGCAGGACTCGTCCACACCGTACCATCTTCCCGCTTCACAATGCCCAAATTGCTCGGTGATGGCGATGATCTTCAGCTTTTGCTACGTGGTGAATGACTGCCACCGAATGCTACTCATGATGACAGAACAGGTCAGTCTACAATGGCGAACGAGTCGGGTTGTTGAGATCACGTGGTATCACCGAGGTAAAGAGAGGCTTGCACTCTGTGACAACTTTTATTGACAGCACTGTGGAAGCTACAGAACCAAAATGCATGACTGCTGCCACACCAGAAAAATAGTACTTAAGTTTACTGATAATTTTCTCATTTGCCTTGCTGAAATAAATACTGCTTTATTTATTATGAGACTAAAACTGTTGCAGGGAGTTGTAGATAAAATACAGATATTGTTCACTTTGCAAGACTGCCTTCCTTTTCATTTTTACAGCATAACCTGTTACGAGATCACAGCGAGGGCTGTTTTTGGCGCCGTAGTTGTCCGCCGCCGCCGCCGGTGTATGTAACCACTATTGCGCAAATTTTAGAAAAAATAACCAGGACCAAGGAGGATTCAAACTCGTCTTCCCCGCAGGGGCGTCTGCTTCTGCAGGCGTTTGGTGTGTGGCGACACCACGGACCCGAGCCAACGGGGGGGTTTCGACCCCCTCCCACGTGTCGCCGTGCGTGCCGTGTCCGGGGAAAAGGGGAACCTGGGGGTTGAGCCGACGCCGGGTGATTGGACCTTTAAGGCCCCCCGGCAGAGGCAACACACCCCTTTGGCCCCGGCTTCACGTAGACGGCACCCCCGGACTGACCACCCGGGGGAAATCGGCAGTCGCCTTTTCCTATCTCTCTCTCTCTCTTATCTTCGTCTTTCTCTCTCTTTTAATCTTTCCTGTCTTCTCCTCTCTTCATTTTACTTCCATTTTCCAGGCGGCAAGGGTTAACCTTGTGTATGTGCCCTCTCTTGTGCACATGATATTGGGTTATAGTAGCTGTGTACAGCTGGCGTTGGCATGCCTTCGATAAATGTGCTGTCGCATCCCCATGCTGGGCTCCATGGTGGGCGGCTGGCATGGCTGCCGAAACTACACATATCTTATGGCCACCGCCTCCTTTCCCCCACTCAGTAATCGTTCTCTCACAAAGAGGGGGCGCACCGAAGACACCATAAACATTTTCATGAAACGCCAAGAAGTTTTTCCTAGATTCCACGTAATCCACTGCGAAAAAGACAAGAATGCCAGAACTATCTCCCCCTTTGTGGTATCCAAATGCCTCACTGAAATACTTGACCGCGGCTATAAGGCTACAAGGATGGCTAGCGTAGATCTTCTCCTTGAAGTTGTGAACAAAGCACAATATGAAAAACTGTCAAACCTTGTCTCGTTTGGAAACACACCTGTCTCTGTGACACCACATCGTTCCCTCAACAGCTCACGGGGAGTAGTATCAGACCAAGACCTGCTGGACTTGACCGAAAGTGAGCTCCTAGAGGGCTGGAGTGAACAGCAAGTCGTAAGAGTACAGCGCATCAAAATCAGGCGCGATGACAAAGAAATCCCCACAAAACACCGAATACTCACATTTGGTACAAGCACGCTTCCAGAATATATTGAAACAGGTTATTTGAAACTGAAAGTCCGACCATATATCCCTAACCCCCGCCGTTGCTTCAAGTGCCAGCGTTTTGGTCACGGCTCTCTGAGCTGCCGTGGCCGTCAAACCTGTGCAAAATGCAGTTCCCATGAACACCCTTCAGACAACTGTGTTGAAACTCCCCACTGTGCAAACTGTGAGGGTGGGCACGCAGCCTACTCTCGAACCTGTCCTGTATGGAAAAAAGAAAAAGAAATAGTAACGCTGAAAGTAACCGAAAACATCTCGTTTAGGGAAGCACGGAGACGCCTCTGTACTGTACAGGGGGGTCCTTCCTTCGTGGACGTGGCACGCAAGGGGGCAGTGCCATATAGGTTCGCGGCGGTCGCACGTACCACGTTCAGTGGACGGGCGGCAGCGCCATTGGCCCCCTCAGCGGAAGCAGCCGGTGCTGCTCCGCCACCAAAGGGCATGCAGGCCTCCGGATCTGCAGCCCCAGGGCCTTCTGCTCAGGCAGAGAGCCCTAAGACTTCCCCGCCCGTGCGCGTTAACCGCGAGCGGGCAACCAGCACCTCTTCCGAGGCGATGGATACAACGGCCAGTCCAACGGCGTCGCTGGCGCCGAAGGAACGGCGCTAATCGTTAGAGCGCGCCAAAAAATCAAGAACCCCTATCACGGGGCCTGACAAGGGCTCCCTGACTTAAGGCAACAGTTCTTTCAGTACACACAGCACTAACCTTCACCCAAAATGGATACACAAATTATCTCACAATGGAATGTGAGAGGTCTTCTCAGAAACCTTGATGATATCCAAGAACTCATACACGAACACTCACCAAAAGTGCTGTGTGTACAGGAAACGCACCTGAAAACAAAACACACAAATTTTCTCAGACACCACGTCATCTTCCGCAAAGATCGAGATGAAGCTATCGCATCATCTGGTGGCGTTGCCATCATAATAGATAAAAGCATAGCGTGTCAAGGTTTGCAGATACAAACGGCCCTCGAAGCAGTGGCCGTTCGTGCTGTGGTCTTAAACAAACTTATCACCATCTGCTCTGTGTATATTTCCCCTCATTATCAGCTGAAGAAACATGAAATTCAGTCTCTAATGGATCAGCTACCCGAACCCTATATCGTCGTAGGCGATTTTAATGCCCACAGTCCGTTGTGGGGCGACCCTCGGAGCGATGCACGAGGTCGTTTGATTGAGAATTTTATCTTTTCCTCTGGTGCATGTCTATTAAATAATAAAGAACCCACGTTTTTTAGCCTGGCGAACAAATCATATTCATGCATTGATCTTAGCCTTGTTTCTCCTACTCTTTTACCTGATTTTAACTGGGAGGTTATTAAAAACCCATATGGGAGCGATGATTTCCCCATACTACTGAGAACGCAAAAAGAAAGCGAAATTCCACCTCAGGCTCCAACTTGGAAGGTAGACAGAGCTGATTGGCAGAAATACCAAAGCCTCAGTAGTATCTCGTGGGCCGAGATTTCCTACTTAGGAATTGATTCTGCCTGTAAGTATTTTACGGCTTTTATTATTGACGCTGCTTCAAAATGTATCCCCCAAACAAGTAGTGGTCCTTGCCGACGTCGTGTCCCGTGGTGGAACGATGACTGCAGGAACGCTCGCAAAAGGCATAACAAGGCGTTGGGTTTACTTCGCGATTATCTAACTGCAGAGAATCTCATCAACTTCAAATAAGTAAAGTCCGAAGGACGTAGAATGCGCCGACAGGCTAGAGGGGAAAGTTGGCAGAAGTTTTTATCGGGTGTCAATTCCTATGCAGACGAAGTTAAGGTCTGGAACAGGGTAAATAGGATAAAAGGCCGGCAGACACAGTCACTCCCTTTAGTAGACATGGAGGGTAACAACCTTGAAGACCAAGCAAACTTCCTGGGCGCACACTTCGAACAGGTGTCCAGCCCATCCCATTATTCAGATACATTCAAACAGTACAAAGAGAGAATAGAAAGACAAAAACTAGAAAGGAAGTGTGCAAAAAACGAGCCATACAATGCACCATTCCAATTAGCTGAGCTGCAGGCAGCGCTAAATTGCTGCAGCAAATCTGGCCCATGTTCTGACTGTGTTATATACCAAATGTTGAAACACTTGCCCTATGAAACACAAAAAACTCTCCTCTGCCTCTACAATGCCGTATGGTTTTCTGGCGAAATTCCCTCTGTGTGGAAAGAAGCCATTGTAATACCTATCCTAAAACATGGAAAAGATCCATCTCCTGCATCGAGTTAGGCCTGTAGCCCTGACTAGCTGCCTGTGCAAATTATTTGAAAAGATGATTAACTGCCGACTATTACATTTCCTGGAATCAAACAAACTCCTCGACACATATCAGTGCGGATTCCGAGAGGGTCGTTCCACCACCGATCATCTGATTCGCATAGAGACACAAATTCGCGAAGCTTTTGTTCATAAGCAGTATTTTCTATCTCTGTTCCTTGACATGGAGAAAGCATATGATACCACATGGCGCTTCGGAATATTGAGAGACCTCTCGCATTTAGGTATACGTGGTAATATGCTAAATGTGATCGAAAGTTACCTGTCCAATCGCACATTCCGTGTTCGAGTGGGTAACGTCTTGTCACGACCGTTCGTGCAAGAAACTGGAGTGCCGCGGGGAGGTGTCCTCAGTTGTACACTTTTTATTATCAAAATGAATTCCCTCCGTTCGTACATCCCACGTAATATCTTTTATTCAACATACGTTGATGATGTACCAATAGGTTTTAGATCTTGTAATCTCTCGTCATGCGAGCGACAGGTTCAGCTCTATGTCAACAGGTCTGTAAATGGGCAGAGGAGAACGGTTTCACTCTGAATCCACAGAAGAGCTCCTGTGTTCTGTTCTCCAGGAAGAGAGGCCTCTACCCCGATCCCCATATAGAGTTGCAGGGTGAGCGTGTTACTGTTAAAACAGAACAGAAATTTTTAGGCATAATTCTAGACACGACGCTCACATTTTTACCACACATCAAGTACATTAAGGAGAAATGCATGAAGACAATGAACATTTTAAAGGTGCTCTCCCGCACGAGTTGGGGCAGCGACCGAAAATGTCTTATGAGCCTCTATAAAATCCTGATACGCACGCGTCTAGATTATGGGTTACCATAACCAGTCCAGCTTACCAGTCCGCAACACCAACCGCCTTGAAAATGCTGGACCCTGTCCACCATTTAGGCATTCGCCTTTCCACGGGTGCCTTTCGAACAAGCCCCGTTGAAAGTCTTTACGCGGAATCGGACGAATGGTCACTACATATACAAAGATTGTACCTGTCTTTCAGTTATTTTTTGAAGATAACGGCAAACACTGACCATCCCGCATATCCTGCTGTAAATGACAAGTCCAGCAGCCAAATATTTTAAAACCGCCCCACAGTGAAACAGCCCTTCGCGCTGCGTGTGCGAGCACTAGCTGAAGAAACGGGTGTCCCATTGCTCGAACACCACGTTATGGCTCCCACATTACACGCCCCGCCGTGGAAATGGCAGGTTGTAAATTGTGACACATCCTTCATGAACATCACAAAGCATGCCCCACCTCTACACATTCAGATGTACTTTCGTGAATTGACACACAAATACACATGTCCTGCATTTTTCACTGATGCGTCGAAATCTTACGTGGGTGTGTCCTATGCAGCTGTGGGCCAATCTTTTTCGGATGCCGGTGTTCTCCACCCAAACACCAGCATTTTCACAGCCGAGGCCTACGCAATCCTGGTGGCAGCAAAACATATTAAAGAATCAGGAATTAGCAATGCAGTCATATACACGGATTCCTTAAGCGTTGTTAAAACTTTAAAAACTATCAGAAAGTACAAAAACCCTGTCATTGTCTCGCTATACTCCCTCCTATGTGCCATTTACACATCCAAACAGCATGTGGTAGTATGCTGGGTGCCAGGGCATCGTGAAATTGAGGGAAATGTACTGGCGGACGAGCTCGCAACATTAGTACAAACAAACGCTCCGCAGTCATTCACAGCTGTCCCTGTAACGGATTTGAAACCCTTTCTTAGGAAAAAGCTGAGGGATCACTGGCAGCGTACATGGGACCAACAGTTACATAACAAACTACGTGTAATCAAGCCTTACCTCGGTGACTGGCCACCCACATCAAAAACGCGCCGTACAGACGTAACACTCTGTCGGCTACGTATAGGACACACACACAGCACACATGCACACATCTTGTCCGGGGGTGATCCGCCTGTATGCAACTGTGGTGAGCCGCTCAGCGTGCTTCATGTCCTCCTGCAATGCCGCGAACTAGAACCCCAGAGGAAAAGACATTTTCCAGTGCCATCACGACAGCACCTCCCACTGCGCCCTTCTATGTTCTTGGGCAATGAACCTCTTTTCAAATACGAATCTCTACTTGCGTTTTTTAAGGACATACATAATTTCCGTGTCATATATCCAGGTGACCTGTAGCACGGCCTCTAAACAGAGACTGCTGCTGCGGCATTTTCTTAGAGAAAGCACGCGCTTCCTAGCCTTTGTCCACAAAGGATTACGGTAGGTGTCGTGCCACTTTCATTTTAGATATTTTAGTACAATGACCATTTCTCATTCATTCCCGAACCATAGATCACTCCACACGTCACTGCCATAATTTTACCGCATGTTGTTTTTACGCTCCTTTACAGCGATTTGTCTTTAGGCCCCCTTACAGCCATGTACCATCCGTCATTGTAACACACCAATCACGGCAGACATACTATTCACTGTCTTGGCGCTCTTTGGCCACGCTTGGCCCTTGCGCCACAAAACACCAAATATCATCATCATCATCAAACTCGTCTTCTGCGTAGATTCAAACCCACGCCCTCTGCGTGAGCTACTGAGCTACGTCTGTGCTTGAAAAATCATTGCTAAAAGACCTAAACAGGTATAACGTCTGCCGAAGAATCGTATTAACAAATGTAATGTCACGTGGCAGAATAATAATACATCACTACACGTCAGGCATTGTGTGTATAGTGTCGCGAGCTTTCCAGTTATGAAGTCTCCGTCATCTTTGATCAAGTTGGCGGCTATGCAGTCTTCTCCTGCCGCTTTTCCATGAGACATGCCCTGAATTGCTTTCCTAACCTCGTCCGCAGTGACGCATGGGATTTTGTAGTCCTGCTCGACATTTAATACACTCATGGTGGGGAGACTCGTATTTGAGCTGTATAGTTCCGAATAGAAGTCCTCGGCCACCTTGGCTATATTGTGGGCGTTTATTATGAAGTTCTTCCTCATCTGTACATTATCGTTATCATCCTTCTGGGCTTGATCTTCATCTTCAGTGCCTCGGGATCATCATCACCGTGTGTGGGCCTTGGCTGGTTCGATGACGAGTAGCAGGTCCTAATAAACGTCGTTGCTACCGAGACGTCATATTTGGTGGAGGTGGCTCTTTGATCCTCAGTCCTCTGTCCGGTCAGACTACCACTGTCCTCCAGCATGGATCACGACTCCCCACCATCCACTTCTGCCGCTACCGCTTCTGTGACATGTCAAGCCACACCTTACGTCATCAGCAGCCACCAGCGTGACCCCCACCTCTTCGGTGGTCTTCGTGGGGAGGACTGGCCGGACGACAATGAGCGAGTAAGTTCCGCTAATCATTGGGACAACCCTCTCAAGCTCATCCATGTCTCCTTCTACCTCACGGGCATGGCGAAGACATGGTTCTTCAATCACGAGGTAGACCTGACTGACTGGCCTACCTTTAAGGAGCATTTTCACCAAGTCTTCTGTACTCCAGCGGTTCGTTCAAGAATCACAAAGAAAACCCTCGATACTCATCAGCAACAACCAGGCGAGTCTTACACATCATTCATCGAGGATGTTCTTGCCCTCTGCCGCCGTGTGAGTGCATCTGTGTCGGAGTCGGACAAAGTACGTCACATCATAAACGGCATTCGAACCGTCGCCTTCAATGCTCTGGCAGTCAAGAACCCAGCTACAAGCACTGACATTGTCACAACGTGTCAGCGCCTGGACGAACTTGAGTCCATTCGCCTTCAGTCTGACATCGGGGAATATTCTACGACGGATCCACACCTGCGCGTCATGATAAGGGCGATGATACGCGAGGAAATACAGTCGATGGGCTTGACATCGCTGTCAAGCCCATCGACTGTAATTGTCCTGGTCTTTCTTTGTCTCGTCCTTGTCCTTTCGCGCTGTCGTTTTTTTTTTTGTTGTTTTTTTAGTATTGCGTGTACAGTGCGTTGGGGGTCTAACATCAATAGCAAGCCAGCTTGTTTTGAACTTTCACTTAGCTAACCTTTATCTTAAAATCTACAATGAATTAAGTTATGTTGCTAGCACAGTCATCAGTATGTGAGGTGAATTACCAGGGACTTTGGATGTTGTACTTTGTTCCTTTGAAACTGTGCAGCAGCTGTGAAATGCATTGTGTACAAAATGAACCTCCCTCTGTGCACTGAGCGGACCGGTGTGGGGCTTCAACCATAGCTGAAGGCAATAAAAGCATGACTTTGTGAGCAAAAAACAAGCACACCTCCAGAGGCCCTCCACTGACGGCAACCGGCATGGAAACCGGCAAACGCGGCCATTGGCGGTCTACGACACGAGGCTTCTTATTAGCACTTATTTTTGTAATCACGGTTATAACCTACATATTTACGTGGTACACTTAATAGACACAATTACATTTCACCATGCCATCAATTTGAAAAGCAAACGTGCAAGCGAACCAAACGCTGCTTCTGCAGAGACACTTGGGGCCAAAGGTCAGGGCTGCTGTCCACCAGAGTTAATGCTGAGGCTGCCCATGTCGGGAAATGGTTTCGTGCTGGGTTCTGGCTCATGCATGCTGGGAGTTTTTATTCACTTAGTAACAATTTTGTGCCAGAAACAAATTGTAGCTCTGTTATGTGCTCGTCTGCACTATCCTCTTGTTGCACCACTGCCATCGAGCCCTGTGCTGATGTCGTGGCGGTACTCCATCAATCGTGGAACCGAGGCTGGTTCACTGTGCGCCATCAAGAAGAGGCTGGTAGATTTTGTTTTCTTTTTTTCTTTTTGTGAATAACACACTTTTTCTCAAACAGTATTGAATTTCATGCCAATTTTCATACTCACATTGTTTGAAAGCACAGAAGGACGCTCATAGCTCGATTTTGTTTCAGAAACGTGTTCAGTAGCTCCTTAATGGGAGTGCATATGTAATGGAAGTAGAGCAGTCAAACGAAAAGCACCTTTTACAATGCAGGTGACCTAGCTAACTTTAACTTATATGATCAGTGTAGCATGTCAACAAGAGAATGGGAAGTAGAGGAAGTTGGACTTGTTGCAATGGGTATCACTTGAGTAATGCTAGTCTGCCAGAAACCAGCGGCTACATTGCTTGTGGGTCAAGCTTTGCAAATAATTCAAGCTAATGGAAAGGTCTCTGCGAGACAGTGCCAAAGAGGTAGAAATATGCTTTCACCACAAGTTCTCCTTGACAGGGCCAACAGTACGCAGTGCATAGTCTGCGCATGGGCTCTGCTCAGCCCTGGCTTGGTGCACTCCCACCGGCTGCAACAGTCACTCGTATGTCGGCTGACTTGTAGGCCTACCTGAGTGACCTTGGTTGTGTAGAAATTAGGCAAATCAGAGCTGACTCTTTGATAGGAGTGCGGGTGAGCCAAAAAAGCCTGGATTACATGCAGGATGATTCTGTGTGTTAACCTGCCTGCATTCTCGTTTCATTACACGCAGGTGCATCGCAGACATTTGCTGCAGTGCAGCTCAACTCCAGGTGGCTCCGTCGCAAAGAACACAGGTAATAATAATGGTGTTCTCTCTGTGTCCACACTCCCTTTTCTTGTTGCTGTTGAACACACAAAGAAAATGTACGTAAATTGTCTTGACTTACCTTCACGTAGTTAGAAAATTAAAGTGCAGACGTGAGCATTTCTGTTGGCTCACCATAGCAGCAGCAGGCTTCATGCGCTCTCAGAAGAACAGATCCATTGGTGTCTAGCTTGATGCCCTGTGGTGCTGTCCGCAGTTAAGAGAGCTGTTGTTTCTGTGTGCGCACTGGTGAGAGCTGCCCCCACAGGATGCAGGCTGGCTTTGGTAGCCAGTCAGCTGTCTATGAGCAGCTGGGTGTCCTTGCTGAGGACAAGAAGGGGTGCTTGGAAGAAGGGCCCATAGCTGTGCTGTATGGTACTACACACGGCTAATAAGTACTAGGCACCTGTATTATCTCCTGGGCCAAGGTCACCTGGCCCATGCCAGCACATTTCAAGAGGCCTGCCCTGTGAAGCACCAAGGCCCTACGTCATTCATACAGTGGGAGTGGTCTGTGAAATTTTGCTTAGCTGTGGAGAGGTTCACATTGGAATGTCTTAATGATGGAATGAGGGAGCATGAATTTTCTCTCAAGAAAAAAAAAACTTTTGGCACATTTGCCTGTGCATTGCAGTACCTGTAAATGTAAGGCAAGGTTTACCAATTTTTTGGACGATGTGCTGGAAAGAAAAAATGCTAGAAGCATGTTACATAAGGAAAAAAATGTGTGTTAACATAGCCTCCTTATGTTAGCGATACAGCCAATCCCGCATATATCAAACTCGCAAGCGGGGGGGGGGGGGGGGGGCTTCCCCTTAAGAGTTCAATGCTATATAGCAATGTGTGGCCCCGTTCTTATCGTGCTCTTTCGCTTGCCATGCTCTTGGGTCACGGAGTTGAGACTGTGAATTACTGCAGTGTAATGGGCAAAGTACAAAGCGGCAATGCACCATCAACACAGGCAACCACGCCCTTGAGGCAAAGTGCGAGCCTTTTACTGCGCGCTCCATGCATGCAGGGCGCCGTTAGTGTCCCCGTATATTCTTCCACCTAGGGGCACCGTTAGGATGCCTCGGTATGTAAGGGGTGGTGACAACCATTGGCCGATGCAACACCATTTTGAACCGTAGCGAGCGGTTGCCCATCTTCTTGGTGCCCATGCTTCGTTCAGGACCCAGACGCATGCCACAACCGATTTATGAATGCCAGTGGAGCTGAGTCCCAGGGCTCGTATGATTCAATATGGTGGTGGGTTGTCACCACCTTGTACAAAGTAGCATGTATCAAGGCACTCTAGGCGCCATGGGCACTTTGCACCATCTTGCAGATGACAGTCAAGCCTCTTCCACGCTGAAGCACCGCCAAGACACACCTCCGAGATGTGCGCATCACCAACGGGAAATGGTGCATGTAAAAGGCTCGCTGTGAGGGGCTATAACAATGCTTGCGGCGTGGCCGAGCACGTAGCGCATCGCATTCCTGAGCAAGGGGTTGCTCGTTTGATGCCCGCTCGGTCCGATGCTTTTTTAGGGGCAAAGCTCCTCTTAGTCTAACCTTGTCAGGCATCAGGCGTCAGTCGTCAGGCGTAACCCGCGTGCCGGGAGGCACGCGCTCGCCCTCTGCGCGTGCCTCTCTATCTCCCGGCGCGTGCCTCCCGGTGCATGCCTGTGCTGTCTTGTGAGAGAGAGAGAGAGCGAAAGGCGCGCGTTGGCTATGGAAACGCTCTTTCTTAGAGGAATGCTCTACCAGCTCGCAAAGAAGGAGAACGCGCCCTCACCCGCGAGAGGCAACGTTGGCGCAGGCAGCGTCTCCAAGCGAGTTTCTTGATTGAGAAATACCGACAGCTCGCGTTGGAGAAGCGTTCACTGGCAACCCATATATATATATATATATAATATATATAATATATATATAATATAATATAATATATACCAGCAAGATGAAAGACGGGGGTATTCCTACTACGAGCGAGACTTCATTCCTAGAACAGACGCATATGCTCCTGCACCGTATACGCCATCACCACGTCGTTCTCCTTCACCTCCGCTATCTGAGGCCATGCCTCGACCTTCCCGCTCGCCCCGCCGTCGTTCTCCGTCGCCGTTCCGCCGTACGACATCTCCATTGCGTGCTACTCCTAACACCCTCGACAATCGCTCGGAAAACTAAGCGCTGCAGTTTTTGGAGGGGAAACTGCTCGTCATCGAAACGTCACAATTCCTCCCCCTCGCCCTGCAAATTTATTGACTGTAAGTGTGGAAGGTATTTCTGTTCATGCCCTTGTCGATACTGGAGCCTCAATTTCGGTCATTCACCGCGAACTCTGCTTTCGTCTCCGAAAAGTGCAAACCCCGTACTCTGGTCCCGTCTTATGTGGTGCTAATGACAATGCGATTTACCCTACTGGGCAATGCACCGCTCGTGTTACCATTGACGGAGTTCGCCACCATATACAGCTCGCTGTGCTTTCTTCATGCGCTCATAACCTCATATTAGGCTGGGACTTTCTCTCCTCGGCTTCTGCAGTCATCTCATGCGGCCAGCCTCTTATCCACATTACAGACACCGAGCTCTCTAATGTCGACAACTTCTCGCCTCTGCCCCTTGTAACAGCTGCAGATTTCGTCCTGCCTCCGGGCGAAGGCCACGTTCTTACCATTACGGCACGAAGATCAATAGACGGGGACGCAATGGTTATTCCTTATCAGCGGTGCATTCTTCGAGGAATTGTCATCGATACTTGTCTGGTGCGGTTCTCACGTGGTTATGCTAAGCTTACCGCCTACAACATAACTCCAGAGCCCCTGCTTTTGCCGAAAAGATCTACCGTTGCCAGCATCACTGAGTGCACCCTGGAATGTGTCGTTACCACTTCACCCGCCCCATCAGTCTCTCGGCGAACACCCGAGGCAGGTTATTCCAATGCTCTCAAAGCCACTTTAAGCACAGACCTTAACCCAACCCAAAGTGAAGCCTTGCTGTCTCTACTAATGAAGCATCAGACGTGTTTTGACGTTTATTCGGATGGATTGGGTCAGACATCAGTAGCCGCTCATCGCATCGAAACAGACGGCTCGCGCATAATTCGCCGACGTCCATACCGCGTATCATCGTCCGAACGTACAGTTATAGACGAACAGGTCAACGACATGCTTGCACGGAACGTTATAAGGCCTTCATCCAGCCCTTGGTCGTCCCCTGTCGTGCTGGTGAAGAAGAAGGACGGCTCGGTCCGGTTCTGTGTCGACTACAGGGAACTGAACAAAATTACACGCAAGGATGTCTATCCTATGCCTCGTATTGATGACGCCCTGGACACTTTGCAAGGTGCCGAATACTTTTCCAGCCTCGACTTACGCTCAGGCTACTGGCAGATTCCGATGCATGAGTCCGATAAAGAGAAGACTGCCTTTGCCACTCCTGATGGCCTATTTGAGTTCAATGTCATGCCGTTTGGACTGTGCAATGCCCCAGCCACATTCGAACGAATGATGGATACGGTGCTGCGTGGCTTAAAATGGAGGACCTGCCTGTGTTACCTGGACGACATCGTCATCTTTTCGACCAATTTCTCCCAACACCTCGAACGCTTAGACGAAGTTCTCACGTGTCTCGCCAATGCCGGCCTCCAGCTAAACACTAAAAAGTGTCGATTTGCAAGCCGCAGCATCAAAGTACTGGGTCACGTTGTCAGTAAGGACGGCATTGAGCCGGATCCCGACAAGATTGCTGCTGTGTTGCACTTCCCTCAGCCAACCACACTTAAAGACCTTCGCAGCTTTCTGGGATTAGCGTCATACTTCCGCCGCTTTGTTCGCAACTTCGCCACAATCGCAGCCCCTCTTCATAAACTTCTCAGCACAGGTACATCTTTCGTATGGACAAATGAATGTGACGCCGCCTTCGAGACCCTAAAGCGGTGTCTCACGTCGCGACCACTCCTTCGTCACTTCGACCCAACAGCGCCTACAGTTTTGCACACCGACGCCAGTGGACATGGAATCGGCGCTGTGCTACTACAACGCAATCATTTGTCTGAAGAGCATGTCGTCGCCTACGCGAGCCGTACACTTTCTCCAGCAGAACGAAATTATACGATTACAGAACAAGAATGTCTCGCCATCGTATGGTCAATACAAAAGTTTCGCCCCTATTTATACGGCCGCCATTTCACCATCGTGACTGACCATCACGCTCTCTGTTGGCTGTCCTCTCTGAAGAACTTGTCCGGACGTCTCGGCCGCTGGGTGCTCCGTTTGCAGGAATACGACTACACTGTCGCCTACCGGTCCGGCAGCCAACATCAGGATGCCGACGCCTTGTCGCGCTGTCCGCTGCCGCCCGATGCCCATGCCTCGTCTCCGGTTTGCACGGCGCTATCAAACCACCCGGATACGCACATGCCCATAGCTCCGATACACCTTCTAGCCTCGACAGACGTTCTTTCCTCCGATGATCTCGCCTCACTTCAACGGGCTGATACGTACTGCCGCACCATAATCGACCGCCTTAATGGCTTGTCAAATCCTCCAAACGGCCGCTTGAGACGGCAACTATCACGCTTCAGACTGCAAGATGGGTCCTTATACCGGCAAATTTATCATTCTACCGGCAACCTATGGGTCCCGGTCGTGCCTTGTTCCCTCCGATTACAGGTCTTACAGGCTTTCCACGACGACGCGTCGGCTGGCCATTTAGGGTTTCACAAGACTTACGAGCGCATCAAGACTCGCTGCTATTGGCCTGGTCTCTCATCGAGTGTCGCCAAGTACGTCAGTTCCTGCCCGTCATGCCAACACCGCAAACGTTCTACGTCTCTTCCCGCCGGCCCTATGCAACCTCTGCCGTGCCCATCCGCCCCCTTCGAAGTCGTGGGCATAGACTTGTACGGGCCCCTACCGCTAACGCCTGCTGGTCACCGCTGGATTGTCACCGCCGTCGACCACCTAACACGCTACGCTGAAACGGCAGCTCTTGCTTCTGGCGCTGCCTCAGAAATTGCGGAGTTCGTCCTGCGCGCTATCATATTACGCCACGGCGCGCCTCGGGTTCTCCTCAGTGACCGTGGCAAGATGTTCGTTTCACATGTTTTGGCTGAAGTGTTGCGTGCCTCCAACACCGTCCACAAGACCACGTCAGCTTATCATCCGCAAACAAATGGCCTTACCGAGCGCTTTCATCGAACCCTGTCAGACATGATATCCATGTATGTACAGCCCGATCACAAAAACTGGGACACTATCCTTCCTTTCGTAACCTTCGCCTACAATACCGCTGTTCAACGCACAACGAATTACAGCCCCTTCTTCCTCGTGTACGGCCGTACCCCCTCTTATATCTTGGACACTACGTTTCTATCTCCGCCCTCTGTTCCCTCCGCGTCCCTTCCCGAAGAATTCGCTGCCCGCATCACCCGATGTCGTGCAATTGCACGTGCCAACACCGCGACTATGCAGCACAGAAGAAAAATTCGTTATGATGCGACCCGCCGCGTTACTTCGTTCCGCCCTGGAGACGAAGTCCTCCTGTGGACACCTGTTCGAGCTTTAGGACTATGCGAAAAATTTCTTCACAGATACCTAGGCCCCTACACCGTGCTTCAAAGGACGTCGCCCGTAAACTATCGAATCGCTCCTATGAACTCGCCTGCTGACCGCCGTCGCCGCAGCGTCGAAATCGTCCACGTGTCTCGCCTGAAACCGTACATCCGCCGTTCGTTCCCTTGCTAACTTGCTGTGTTGGATTGCTGTGTTGATTTGCCGCGTTGGTGACCGCTTTCGCGAAGGGGGGAAAATAGTGTGAGCGCTAAGTATGCAGTTCATCGTCTTCATCTGTATATACCCATCACGCCAATCATCATCATCGCTGAGTTTGGCCGCTGCCAGCTGGGAAGCTGTCTCGCACGCCATTGTGCTAATAAAACGGTTCTACCGCTGTACTGGACGTCGCCTCACAATATATATATATATATATATATATATATATATATATATATATATATACATATATATATATAGGCAATGGATCTTGACTTGCAATGAAGTGCCGGTGGGAGATTTCACTTGTGCATAGTTGAACCATGAGGATTCGTAGCGTGCGCGTTAACTAAATCAATCCGGAACTCGGCACGATCTACGATGAACCTCCCGAAATTCGCCCACTCATCATCATTCACTCCGTGGATATGCTGTAATTCTTTTATTTATGTATACCTCGAATTTTCGCTTATGGACAACGGTGATTTTCCGCTCACAACCAACAACGCTGTCACCGACACTGACACCAGAATTTTTCTGAAACGAGCTCCTAAACGCTATCATGTTAATACTGGTACTTGGGATTATACCATGTGTGTGTAAGCAGATACATGTTTGGGGCAAGATGTGCCATTTCCTGCAAAAGCTAATGGCCCATTCCTACACTTAGGATACTTCACTGCATGGCGGCAAAATAACTTGGAAAATAGCCATTCCGCAGACGATCAATATTCCGAAAACCTTTCTTCTTTTATATGCAGTGCTATGTTTCCATTGAAACAGGGCGTTTAGGCAAGGGTCTTGCTTGTGAAGATTGAGCGAAAGCAGCTACGACTAAGCTTGGCAATCGCGGAGCCAGCACATGTGTTGGGCTGCCCAAAACGTCTTCTTCCTCCCCGAGTAGCGCACCCTGTCTGTCCTAGTACAGCGTCCATATTCTTCACTACATTCACTTCCCCTCCGGAAAAGAGCCATCCTGGCGACCTATGGGCAGGAAAGGACAGCAGGGTCGTAGTAAGGCTTCAGCTGGTCGATATGCACAATTTCACGTCCACGGCGTCGTAGATCAGACGATGGCGCAAGCGGCTCGATGACATAATTGACAGGTGAAGTTTGTTTAACCACACGGTAAGGGCCGTGGTACTTAGAAGTAAGTTTCGCCGACTGGCCAGGACTGACAGAGGGAACCCAGAGCCAAACCAGCGATTCCGGAGCGTAAGATTCTGGTGCCTCTGAGCTGTCCCGATGTTGTTTCTGGCGCTGTTGATCGGCAGTGGTGAGGACGCGGGTAATCTGGCGACACTCTTCCGCGTGTCTTGCAGCTTGAGAAACCGTTGTCGACTCAGTCACATCAGGGTGGTATGGAAGAATGGTGTCGAGCGTACAAGAGGGTTCGCGCCCTTAAAGTAGAAAGTATGGAGTGAATCCAGTGGTGGTCTGCATGGCAGTATTATGCGCGTACGTTACAAAGGGAAGAATACTGTCCCAGTTGGAGTGATCAGAGGCGATGTACATGGACAGCATATCGCCCAAACTAAGGTTAAATCGTTCGGTTAAGCCATTCGTTTGGGGATGGTATGCAGTGGTGGTCCAGTGAACGACGTGGCATTCTTTGAGGAGCGATTCTACCGCGTCCGACAGAAATACGCGGCCTCGATCGCTCAGGAGTTCACGTGGTGCTCCATGACGTAAGATGATGTGGCGTAAAATGAAAGAACCGACGTCACCTGCCGATGCAGAGGGCAATGCTGAGGTCTCAGCGTAGCGCGTGAGGTGATCGACGGCGACAATGATCCAGCGGTTGCCAGCAGGAGTGATGGGAAGAGGACCATAAAGATCAATGCCGACCCTGTCAAAGGGTCTGCTTGGACACGGTAAGGGCTGCAGTGGAGCAGGGACGCGAGAAGGGGGACGCTTCCGCCGCTGGCAAGCGAGGCAAGAACGAACGTAGAGGCGGACGAAGCGGTACATGCCACGCCAGTAGTAACGGTGACGAAGGCGGGTGTACGTTTTCAGCACTCCAGCATGTGCACAGTGAGGGTCGGCGTGAAAGGATGCGCAGATATCTGAGCGGAGATGTCTGGGTATAACCAATAACCACTGGCGGCCCTCGGAAAGATAGTTTCTTAGGTAGAGCAAGCCACCTCGGAGAGCGAGGTGGTGTAGCTGGCGACGCATTTTCCGAGAGATGGTTTCTGATGAGGGCCTGCTCAACAAGTCCATGAGAGAAGCCAGCCAGGGGTCCTTGCGTTGCTCCAGGGGCATGTTGTCGACGGAAGGCGATGACGCATCGGATGTGAGTAAAGGCTGGGACATGGAGCAAGAAGGTAGTGGTGACCGTGACAGAGTGTCGGCATGAGAACGCTTCCGTCCAGATCGATAGAAGACTTGGATGTCGTACTCTTGGAGGCGTAGCGCCCAGCGCGCGAGACGGCCGGACGGATCTTTCAGGGAAGAAAGCCAACACAACGCATGGTGGTCTGTCACCACGGTGAATGGCCGGCCATAAAGATAAGGCCGAAACTTGTCTATGGCCCATATGATGGCTAGGCACTCCTTCTCTGTAACTGAATAATTCGCTTCGGCTTTGGTGAGCGCACGGCTTGCGTAGGAAACAACGTACTCGTCAAATCCAGGCTGACGTTGGGCAAGCACAGCTCCAAGACCGACACCACTAGCGTCCGTATGAATTTCAGTTGGGGCGCATGGATCAAAATGTCGCAGTATAGGAGGCGACGTAAGAAGGCAGCGGAGTGTGGCGAAGGCTTCGGGTGACCATGACGAAAGGTCGTGGTTATCGTGGAGGAGGTCCGTCAGAGGCGCTATGATGGAGGCAAAGTTGCAGATGAAACGACGAAAATAAGAGCAAAGGCCGATGAAACTGTGAAGTTCCTTCTGCGTCCGCGGTTTAGGGAACTCGGGAACGGCCCGAAGTTTCATAGGATCCGGAAGAATACCGTCGCGGGAGACCACATAGCCCAGGATAAGAAGCTGTCGAGCACCAAAGCGACATTTCTTTAGATTGAGCTGAAGGCCCGCAGAGGTGAGGCACGTGAGTACTGTTTCGAGGCGTCGAAGATGCATTGAGAAGTCACGGGAAAATACCACGATATCGTCCAGGTAGCACAGGCACGTCTGCCATTTAAGGCCATGAAGGATGTTGTCTATCATGCGCTCGAAAGTGGCAGGCGCGTTGCAGAGCCCGAATGGCATAACGGTGAATTCATATAAGCCATCAGGAGTGATAAAAGCAGTTTTGGCGCGATCAGCCTCAGCCATGGGTACCTGCCAGTAACCTGAGTGTAAATCTAAGGACGAGAAGAACTCGGCGCCTTGCAGGCAGTCGAGGGCGTCATCTATCCGAGGTAAAGGATAGACATCCTTGCACGTGATCTTGTTCAACCTACGGTAGTCAACGCAAAACCGTATCGAGCCATCTTTCTTCCTTACGAGTACAACGGGTGAAGCCCATGGGCTGTTCGATGGCTCGACAACACCGCGGTTAATCATGTCGTCAACTTGTTCGGCGATGATATGGCGCTCAGATGCTGACACACGGTATGGACGCTGACGCAAAGGAGCGTGTAGACCAGTGTCGATGCGGTGAGCAACGGTTGTATTGCGGCCCAGAGAAGGTTGGTGGTGATCAAAACTGGTGCTGAAGCGCTCAAGGAGGGAGATTATCTCGGCACGCTGCTGAGCCGTGAGATTGTCGTCGATGCATCGACAGAGTGCCTCGGTGAATGATGCCATAGATGTTGAAGGAGAACCGTCAATGGCGTCAATCGTAAGGGAATTCGGCTCATCAGAAACAACGCATGTTGAGGACGGATCGAATTCGTCAGCGCTGCCAATGCACTCTTCCCGCAGTAAAGTCGAAGGGCAGGGCAACGGATTTGAAACATAGATTGCGCTGAACTTGTCTTGAATTGTGAGTACGGCGAAAGGAATCAGGAAGCTCTTGCGGCCATATTCTTCACTACACCATAATCACACTGTTTTTTGCCTTGGCACACTTGACAACATAGGGACGTCAGGAATCGGAAGAGTCACTGAGCAAAAAGGCATGGCCGCTGAATGAAAACTGCACATGGTACAGCCTGCCGTATGAGGAGGTTTTCTATCAGAGTGTGTGTGTGTGTCCCTAGTTGCATTTGTGGCTGCTGCAGCACCACAGGTCGAGGATGGAACAGTGGCTATCGGCGGCAGTGACTGCGGCAAATCAGTCATTTGGAGGACTGCATTTTCGCAATGGGGCTGCGTTACTTGCTAAGTGCGCCCTTATCAATGGCACAGTATGTCGTTTCTCTGTCTTTTTTTCGATGTGCTTCAACAGATTAAAGCTGCAAACAGGTACCTTACGTTAATACATTCCAATGTTCGGTCTGAGAGGAATAAATTTGAGTTGACTTTGTTTCTTGAGCAGGTGTCTGTTTGACAACACAGTTTTATCATAAACTTTTATCATAAACTTGGTAGGAATATGAACACGGTGTACCTCGCATTCTCGGTTGTCAAACTTTCTTTTTAGACAGACGTGCATGACATAGAGAGGCAGTGCTATAAGTGGTCTCCAATGAATAGCGCATTCGTGATATTACCATGATACACACTTACAGCCGCACTTGATAAATATTTGAACATGCCATGTATATGTGTATATACAGTCGAACACGGATATATCGAACCCACGTATATTGAATTTTTCCCCTTGAAAATCCTTTGTAAAAGTGTAAAAATTCGCACGTTTACATCAAACGGTATTTTTACCCGCTATTGGATATATCGAACTCCGCGCGAGCTGGAAGGTGCACTTTAGCACTCGCTGCGCTCCGCGACCTTCACCACCTTCGCGGCACCACGCCTCTGCCGACATCCGAAACGCTCGAAAAACGTGAGGGCAAGAGGGTTCAAACTGTACACCTGTTGGGCGCATTCTCCAACTTTCAGAATGGCTTTTTTATTTCTTTCTCTCTTTCTCTTGCTTTCTCCGTGTTACTGTCGGCTCGGAGAGCAGGAACGGAGGAGCCGGTGGCCTACTGCTCTCGCCTTCTCTTTCTTTTTTTTTTTTTTTGTTGTTGGTGTTTTGTGAGTTTTGATCAGCCAACCATAGCTCGTGCCTTTCGTACATCGCTGCTGCCCTCGCAGGTAGACTGGGTAGCCATCGCCGCCATCACAACTGATCGCGAGTATTTGTTGGCAGAGTTCACATCTGTGAGTTGTCGCATACTGTCATGAGTAAAGGGGCCAAAAACACAGGCCATTAGGCCAAACGGAGAGATCGGCGAAGTGGCGCGGGAAAGCACGCGCCGTAGACACGTCGGTGTTCATAATTGGTTGTCAGTGGGCTCGCGGCACACGACCCGAGCAACGAACGGTGATGGAAGAAGTGGAGCTGGATTCTCTGCGTGGCACCGGTCGACGAAGGTTGTCTTGCCAGCTACGGACTGGTGACGAGGAGACGAGGGCGTCGGGCTCCGGGGTACCGTCGATCTGGTTTACGATCGAGCACGAACTTCAGAGTGGCAGCGGCTGAACTGTAGCGGTTCCCGGTGTACCCGCAACGCTCCACCTTTGCCGGCAGAACGGGACGACCAGCAGACGAATCGCTGCAGAGGGCCGGTCTTTTTTGGAGACCGAGCATCACTTAGGAGGAGGCCTAGGCTACGCCTAAGCGGTGATTCGCCACGCCACATGAGAAGCAAGGTGGCGGACATGGACAGACCTTGCGTGAGCGGCGGCCACCACTAGCAGCATCTGTCGATGACGGCTACAAGGACACGACACACCGAGAGAGCACCGACTCTGAACCGCACCGCGCCGAATTCAATGTAAGAGCGTCCTACTACAGTTTGAGCAGCGGGCAGCTACCGCGGATGTAAACGCGAGGCCCACAGTTGCCGGACTCCCGTTGGAACTGCACCCAGCGCGGAGGATCTGTAGTTAGGCTATTTAGTTTGTTCACTTAGTTTTTTTTTAGTTTTCAAGTTGGTCAGATTTATAATCATTAATAGCAACGTACTGGGTTCGGTTTGACAAATGGGCTGCTATACATTCCACTATTTTGTATTCAATTCCAACAGACCTGATATTTTCAATTAGTTTATAATGCACAACACGATCAAAGGCCTTTGAAAAATCAATAAAAATAGCACCTGCTTGAAATTTGCTGTCAGTTATTGATGCAAAGTCATGTGTTATTTCTAATAATTGTATTACATATGTACATAGCAAGAGGAGGGTGCGACAGTAATGTGTATTAAAATCATCGGCGACATCACTGGCCATGGCAAGGTTAGCATCATTGACACGGATAGATGTCACTTTGCTGCATGACTATGTAGAATTTAAAAATTCTTTTAGGAGCTGCCACTTTTTCCATGTGTAATTTTTGCAATGCTGTAGTTCATCTTCATAATAATTTTGTTTAACATTCTTTAAAAGTGAAGCTTATGTGCTGGAGTATCTATTATAGTGCAATTTTAAGTGCACACTAAACAGTGGACATTTTGTTTTTCTATATAATTTGTCTTGCGGAGAGATCGTAGGAGGTCAGCCACAAGGGCAAAGTGGGGTAAAGTAGCGTCTTTTGGATGACTGCAGTGTGGTCAATGGAACGCTCAACTGCTGAGCATTGTAGGACCTGATCAACGCCTCTTCAGGATCATTCGAAGCATGTTCAATGAGCTTGCAGTATTTGTCCGAATTAAACAGGTTCCTATGGTGTGTTACACTACTACAGACGATGGGCTTTTCAAAATACAAAAACGATTATGCCAGCATTACTGGCATCATCAATGTTCGTGATGATGTGATCAATTAATGACTGGGAGCCATCATCTGTACAGCGTGTGGGTGCAGATATTAGCGACTGAAACCCATAGCTATAAATACAAGCCAAATACTCTAGGGTAGTCAGGCTAGAGGAATCAAGCAAATTAAAATTCACATTGCCCATAATTATTACATTCTTGCGCTCAGCACTAAGTTTGCTAAGCAAGTGACAGAGAGCATTACAAAAACCGTAAGGGTCACAGGAAGGTGACCGATGGACAGCAGCAAAAATAGTTTTTCATTGATTCTGACTAAGTCCTGGCAAATCAATTTCCACCCAAACAGATTCACATTTCGTGACATTCAAATGTAAATCGTAGCGTCTTTTATACTGAATATTATTCGATAGAAAGACAGCAGAACCACCACGAGGATCACCACTTCGATGACAATATTCGCCGGAATAACCAGGAAAACTATACAAGTCACTGGGACTGGGTGATAGCCAAGTTTCTGAGCAGCAGATAACTGAGAACTGGTGATTAAGACAGCCTAATATAGTAGTAATACTGTCACGGTTCTTAGGAAGGCTACGAGCATTAAAATGTATTGAAGGAAAACCGCAGATCTGCAAAGAAATATTATTGAGATCACTAGGAAAGAAGTAAGACATTGATACGTAAATGATAGCTCAGCGTTCCTGCTTGATCTAACATAGTGATAGCATAAAAGAATTGAGGTTTTTCTTTTGCACTTTCAGAGCATGCTGCTTTTGCGCAACTTGTGTCAACATGCCAGGAGCTGCTGGAGTCAGGAGGCATCGTCGGTTGTGGCATTCCTTCTTCAGCAGAGCTGCCACCCTTACCTCCGGTGGGTAGTGAAGGCACTTTTATGTACAGTTAAGCCTGGCTATAACGAACCTCAATATAACGAATTCCTCGATATTACGAAGTTTTTCAATTCCCTGCCCCAACTTCATAGAAGAATGTGTATTTGTAACCTCTGTATACCGAAGTTGCGGCGAGATAAACCCTTGATATAACAAATTCCTTCCTACTAACAACCTAGTCATTTTGCCTGAAATATCGAATTTTAGCACAAGCAGTGACTGGATCCGCTCCCGCAACTAGCGGCTAGCCCACTGACGACGGAGAGGGAACGATGCGATCGCGAATGGCGCATGTGCAGCCGCAGGACGTGGGAGGGCGCTTGTCTGCGTGGGCCTCGTTGCCTTCCCAGCTCCCTTGCGTCACTCGAGTAGGCAACATGATCCTTGCCGCCACAGCTGTGTTCTTTCCTCCTGCTTCCAAAGTTCCCATTGGGTTGCACACATCCAGTGCCGCCACTCATTACTTTTTTATTATTATTATTTACCAATCATGCCACTCGCATACACTCTTTTTTTTTCTTCACTCAATACACACGCGTGCAAGCCAACTCCCGTGTCCACGCATTCAGTCACTTAATGTATCATGCAAGGTTGAGTGCCTCACCAAAGAAACGGCCCACCCGTTGCGCAGGAGCTTAGTTTTCATTGCACGCGAATAGAGCATCCCTGGACTGTGCAGTTTTGCTGGATTTTTGAAAATATCATTTTACGAGTGACCGTGTAGTCCGTACCGGAGAGATTTCATGTGAGGCACTGGTGGAAAGTGTCCGATATTGTGGTGATGGTTAGGAAACATCGGAGGACCATTCGAGCGATGCCTTCTGCGTTTTTGCCGGAAAATAAATGTATTCTGGGTCAAAAGGACAGAAAGTTGAGCGAGTTGGTAACAGTCCATAATCAAAAGAAGAGGCGTGCAGGACACGGACACAAGGAGAGCAGTGAACAACACGAACGCCGACTAACGTGTTGTTCACTGCTCTCCTTGTGTCCGTGTCCTGCATGCCTCTTCTTTTGATTATGTATTCTGGGCTAGGTATACCTCCAGTTACCCCTTTGTTTCATTTGCGCGTTTCTTTTTCGATCTTCCATGCCAAAACTGGGTATAATGGAAACCTTTTAATAACGAAAATTTTCCAACATTTGCCAATTTCCTTATATGCAGGTTTAACTATAGTACCTATTTGAGTCTACATGCTTGGGTCTACATGCTCAGAAATTAGTATCGTTCAATAACAAACCCCTTGCAGATGATTTCCGAGGGGGACCAATGACATCACTGAAATAAAGTGGGTAACCAAGATATTGTAACGTGCTAGTGGAGATGGGACGAGGAGGACGAAGCTGGACAAGGCAGCCGGCTCCAGCTTTGACTGACCTACATAACAGTGTATCTCTTTTTAACATCTTTGATGTGATGGAAGTGTGGTGGAAGTGCTGGTCAGCTGCTACCAAGTGGCTATGGAGGGGCACCGTCCGCTGATAGTGGAGAGGCAGCACTGAGCTTCGCTGCAGCCGTCGTCTAGCAGGTTTGGCACTACTGCCCTCGGAAATGACCTCAGACGGAGATTCCCCCTTGAACCGAGACGTCTTATCACGGTCCCCTAGTGACATCGCCTTTTCATTACCAGGAGCTGCAAACTTTTTTTGGAAAAACCTGGTAGCAGTGTGGATGAATGGCTGAACCACTATCAAAGGGTGAGCCGATCCAATAGCTGGAATGCAGCCACTCATTTGTCTCATGTGGGGTTATTTCTGGAGTTCGGCCCGCTGGTGTGGGTTGAGAACCGCAAGGACTCGTTGATAACATGGCACATATTTGTAAACGAAATTAAGGATTGTTCTGGAGACCCATCAATGAAAAGGAAACGCACGGAGGAAATGTTGTCCAGAGGGCTCAGGTCACCAATGAGACTTGTCGGACTTTTATTGAGAAATGCTGAAACTCTGCAAGACCGTGGCTGCCAACATGTTGGAGGAAGGGAAGATCAGTCACATTCTCAAAGGTATTGCCAAAGGTGTATACCATTTCCTCATCGGCAAAGTGAGTCTGGGATGTGTCGCCGACATAATCAAGCACTCTCGACACTTTGAGATACTAAAGACTCGTTGCATCAATTCAAAGTTTGGGGGCCTGGCAACATGTCACAGTGGTTGTTGCATTCGCTGTTTCCCAAGATTCCATTCCTGCCAATGTTTCCCCCACAATTTGACTCATGGTACGCAAGGAACTTTGTTGGCATTTTTCAGTTCCTGTGCATGCTGCAGACTCCCCTTGCAGCAGCAGCCCATCAGCAACTATCAATGCCACAACTTTCATTGAGTGTAGCTCCTCCAACTGCATACCACGGTCTGTTGACCTCGAGATCGAACACAGTTGGTGCCTAGCGGGGAGTGGACAAAGCTCCCAAGTGTGAATAGCTCCTTGTGTCATCTGCTAGCCACTGCGCTTTTACATACGAGCGTACGTCACACATATCCTCCAATATGTCTGTTTCCTGAGCCAGTGCATTGGTGAAGGCTTCCATGTATTTTCATCCAAGCATCAAAGTATCAGTTACAGCATTATTTGGCGTTGCACTGCACTCTTTGCTTTTTCTTAAAATCACTGAGCGCCTGTGTAGTGAGCGTGAAATGTCATCGTCACACCTCCGGCTCGCACAGCTATTTCACTTTGGATGCTGCTGTGCATTTCAAGTATACGGCAAAGTGCACTTAGTGTTCTGCTGAATAAGTTGAACGGGAAACATCAACGTGTAAGTGCAGTACTGCAGCGATATCATCTCGCGATATGCCATTGTGAGCATGATGGAAAATAGCAGATGTTTTTTGTTATCATGGCCACACAAGTAATCATGGGAAGAAAGTGATGCATTTGAGTGTTAAAACGTTTACTTAATATAGTTGTGTGTCAAATATCTTCATAGTACTCAAGCGACATATACAGTCACGTAGCTTGACTAACTGAGCCAGTTATCTGAATTGTAAGCATTTCATAGAACATGGCATGCAAGGAGTTTAAACGCAAGTATGTGTGTAAGTGATACAGCGGAGTACAGAAGCTGCTACTTCAACTCAATGCGCAGGAACAGCCCTATTTTGTTGTTGTCGCCAATAGTGAAAAATGAGCGAGAACTCGATACTAAACTCTTTCAGTCACGTAACAGCAATGCGAACATTGTAGACGGCAGAGAACTTAAGTATGGTGAAAGAAAAATAGATGGAGAGAACTGCCGAGGAAGTCAAACTGTGAGGGTGAGTGATGTCATTGCCCCGTTGAATGGCACATCAGGCTTCCTTCGCGTGCAATAAAAATGTTTTGCGTGATTACTCCACTGACGTGAGATTGAAGGACACATGTATTACCATTTGACTGTAATTAATGCTTTTATTTAGCTAACAACTGCCTCAAGCCACTCACAACAGAGCGCCGCTTTGTACATTTCAATACGCACCGGTGAACGCCTATTCACACTCATGCGGTGACAGTGCTGCCATCTACATGTCAATGTTGAGGTCAATGGCTCTACCACAAGCAGCTGCTTACTTCGAGCAGCCTTATGTGCCATGTGACAGCTTCAGCTACAACTGCCGATCGCCCCTGTTTGTTCTCGAGTGGGAACAGTATCCCGAATACTCTCACAACAAAAACTTCAGTGTGCCTTCTGAACCACCCTTGTGCTATCAGTGCAGCGGTTGCATTGATGTCGCCTGGTTTTTAGGGGCGAAGCTCCTTAGGGTGTGGGTCGTTCCCTCCTCTGTAGTACTAGTAGTAGTAGTAGTCGTCATCGTCGTATGTGTGTAGCCACCTCGCGCCGCCGGCATGAGCCGGCGGGAGGCTCGCGCTCGCGCTCGGCGCGTGCCTCCCGGCGCGCTACCTCTCTCACACTTCCATCTGCTGTCTTGTGAGAGAGAGAGAGAGAGCGAAAGGCGCGCGTTTACTATGGAAACACTCTTTCTTCGATGAACGCTCCACCATCTCGCAAAGAAGGAGAATGCGCCCTCACCCCCGAGAGACAAGCTTGACGCAGGCAGCGTCTTCTAGCGAGTTTCTTGATTGAAAAATACAGACTGCTCGCGCTGGAGAACCGTTCACCGGCCACTCATATATATATATAGGCACTGGATCTTGACTCGCAATCAAGTGCCGGTGGGAGATTTCACTTGTGCGTAGTTGAACCATAAGGATTCGTAGTGTGCGCTTTAATTAAATTAATCCTGAACTTGGCATGATCTACGATGAACCTTTGGAGCTTCGTCCACTCATCATCATTCACTCCGTGGATATGCTGTGAATTTTCTTCCTACACAACACGATCCACGCAGGATGTTTGCTGTGCGGTCCGTGACATTTCCACGGTGAAGCCAATGGCCCACTACTCGCACTTATGGCAGTGCGTTTTAGCAGCAGAGCATGCCTACTGACTTTGCCCGCATCTGTATGGAGCTGGACGCCTCCTACTTACTACACGCCAGTAATGGTTGCCATCTAATTGGCTCAGACCATGGCTGTCTTCCCCTCCGCCAAGAGACTAGCCGGCACAACCAGTGGAGGTGGGGTCACTGGACGTATTGCTTTGCACACAAGTATGCCTCCATCAGTTTCGTTGCTACAAAACCAAGTTCATGTGCTTATTGACGATGTTCCCACTATGGCGTTCATATATGCCAGTGCAACTGCTACTGTGTTGAGTTTAGTTTTCAAGGAAAGACTTGGCTGAAAGGTTATTTAGTGAGGCAAGCCATTTCGCGCAGTGAGCGGTGCATTTCCGTGTCCACTTAGCGTATGCACCATGCCCGCTCGTGTTGCTGGCAACATGTGCAAGGTGGAATTTGCAGTGCTTGCCCATTCCACACGCAATGTTATCCTTGGCATCGACATTTTGCGAGGGTGCCGTGAGGCTGTAGACTATGGAGCATGCGAGGTTCTTTTGTCCACTCAGCGGCCTCATTGTTGAAGAACTTCGTTGTGGCTAGAGACACACGGCCCCCAGCTCTTTCCATGGCCATCATGGTAGTTGGTGCTTCCGAAACTGACGAGAGTTAGGGTTCATTCGATGTAGCGACGGAGCCACCGTCTTTGCCTTGTATGAAGCAAAACATGTTTGTGCCGTGCTTCATAGCATCTCTGACTGCTGGGAAGACTCATTTATGGGTGGTGAACCATCCATCCGAGCCTGTAGTACTCCCGAAGGGCATGCACCTTGCCTTGTTTCAAGAGGAATGTGACATCTGCACTCAACAGCATCGGGTGCTGCTGAGGACTCCTTGACAGAATCCGATTTCTTAAAAATGATCAGCAAGTCTGTTTCTTTGCAGAAGCACAAAACCTTCACTGCTTTGCTGGCCAGACACACCAAGGTATTTGATTTTGCACAAAAGGCGCTCAGAGCTCAGGTACCAAGCACACACACTCGTCACAAGATCGACACTGGATCAACGCATCCTCTCAGATGGAGACCGTATCGTGTTTCCGTGTCGGAGTGCAACGTCATTGCACAGCAAGTCAGTGACATACTAACAACCGGTATCGTTGCAGAATCATCGAATCCTTGGGCTGCGCCTGTTATCTTGGTTAAAAAAAAGGATGGGTCATGTAGGTTCTGTGTTAACCACCGACGTCTCAACTCCGTAACCAAAGAAGGACCTCTACCGTCTTGCTCGCATCAATTATGCCATGAACAGCTGCCATTTGGTGTCTTATTTTTTCTCTGTAGATTTACGATCTGGGTATTGGCAAATTCCTATGGGTCTGGCTGACAAAAAAAAAGACAGCATTTGTAACACTGGAAAGTTTGTTTGAATCTAATGTTATGCCTTTCGGCTTGTGCAGTGCCCCCGCCACGTTTGAAAGACTTATGGACAGGGTATTACGAAGCCTCGAATGGGAAATCTCTTATGTTACTTGGACAATGTTGTGGTCTTTGGGCAGACATTTGAGGAACACAGTCGCCACCTCAACCTTTTCCTAACTTGTCTGAAGAAGGATACACTGACACTGAACTCCAAGAAATGTTGTTTTGGAGAACATGAAACTCTGGTATTGGAACCCTGTGTGGACAAAAATGGCATCAGGCCAGATCTGCGGAAAGTCGCCACTGTCGGCAACTTCAAGAACCCTCAGTCTATCTGGGACCTGCAGAGTTTTCTGAGCCTGCGCTCATATTTTCATCGCTTCATTCCAAACTATGCTGATATGGTGCAGCCACTGACTGACTTCCTGCAAAAAGATTCCACTGGACACCGGATTGTGAATCTGCATTTACGCAGCTTAAGTTCATATTGACTTGAGGGCTGGTGCTATGTCACTTTGATCCCTATGCTCCCATAGAAATTCTTATTGATCACAGTGGAATCGCCATCGGCACAGTGCTCATTCAATGTCATGGCAATTCTGGGCACGTGATCGCTTATGCTAGCCGTTCATTGAGTGGGGCAGAGTGCGACTATACAATAATGAAACAGGAGTGCTGTGCAGTTGTTTTTGCTGTTCACAAGTTTCGCCCATACATCTACGGCCATCAGTTCTCAGTCATCACCAACCATCATTCACTGTGTCGGTTGGTCGGACTATGTGACCCCTCTGGGTGACTTGCACGGTGGGCTCTGCGCTTACGAGAATTTGACTATGCAAAAGCGGTAGCTGCTATCGCGCCTCTCTGTACCAACGACTGAGTGCAATGCTGACAACTTCGATCAGTACATCGCTGCTGTCGACTATCAATTTCCTGATCTTGCAACTTTCCAGACAGCACAGCACGATGACCGTGGTTTGGATCCTCTTTTCACCTCTGCGAATCAACACTTCAATCCGAGTCGTATTGTGGTTCATGACAATGTCTTGCATGAAGCAATTTACTCCATCCAAACGGCCCGTCTGCTTCGTGTCGTTCCCCACACTTTATGTTCTCACATATTTCATGTCATGCATAACGACGCAACCTGTGGCCACATGGGCTTCTCAGGAACCTTTCACCGAAATGGGGGAAGATTCTACTGGCCCAAGATACGACACGACATGAAAAGATGCATCACGGGTTGCAAAGAATGCTAACATCACAAGCATCCCATGACTATGCCACCAGGACCTCTCCATCCTGTGCCACCTCCTAAATCTCTCGGCTGCAATCGAACAGTGAAGTGAGACAACACAAAACTGTCTCTTCCTCCTCCACATGACCTGAGAGGGGATGGCATCCTTGAAAGAGCATCAGCAACAGTATTCTTGTCGCCCCTCTGGAATTCAGTAGTGAAGTTGTATGGTGTGCCACCTTGCAATTCGGAACGGACGGCGACCTTTTGTACTTAGGAGTGTGACCAGAGCCTGGTGGTCTGTGTGAATGGGCGACCCTGAAGGTAAACTCTCCAATGTTCGCATGCCTATAAGCAAGCAAGGGCCTCCAGTTTCCCAGCGGTTCCTGTGGGGTAAGCGTGCGAGAAGCAAAAGGTGACAATGGTGACAAGCTCATCATTTCTTGTCTGCTGCAACACTGCTCCCGAACCAATGGATGAGGCATCCGTAGTGACGATGATGTAAACATCTTGTGGCTAAAGAGTTTTTCAGCTGCTCGAAACAAGCTTGTCTAGCGTCATTCCAAGTGAATGGGGCATTGCGCAACTCACAATGAGGCTCGACAAGCACTGCATTGCCAAGCACAAACTTGGCGTAATAACATACCATGCCCAGGAATGAGTGCAGGTTGCCTATATCTGTTGGTGCTAGAGCAGCCTTGATGGCGTCGATGTTGCTTTGTAAGGGGCATATCCCCTTGTGGCTGATCCTGTGACCAAGGAAGTCTATTTCTTGTACATTGAAAACGCATTTGTCATTAAGCTTAAATCGAGATTTTGCAATCAAGTGCAAGACTTGTTTGACATTCTTGAAGTGTTGCTCACGTGTACTTCCATACATGATGACGTCATCTGTGTAGCACGAAGTGTTTTTGCAGTTCGGTAAAATAGTGACCGTCATTTTCTGAAAGGCAGACGGTGCCGATGCAAGGCCGAAACAGATGCGTTTGAATCTGTACAATCCACTACGTATTGGTTATGAAGGTAATCAGTTCTCTGCTCTCAGGGCTGAGCAGGACTTGATCCTGCTAAATCAATCTTGGAAAAATATTTTGTACCGTGAAGTTTCTGCGATAGTTCTTCTGTGTGCAGCAGTGGAAATTTGTCAACGACAATCGCTTTATTGGGTTCACTCAGATTGACACAAAGTACAGTCGAATCTCGATAATTCGAACTCGAAGGGGCCCAAAAATTTGTTCGAATTAAAGGAAGTTCGAATTAAAGAAAGCTCATTGAATTGAGCACTCACCTGCAGCGGCACATGTGCAATGAGCGAACACGAGTGGGAAGTACACAAAGATTTATTCGTGCATGTTTTCACTTCCAACTACACCATACCCATCATTAAGAAAAGTAGTCGGTTATGTGTGTCGGCACACGTTTTTTCCGCAATGAGTCAATGAATATGGCTTGAAGCTTGCTAACGAGTTCTAAACCAGCATCTGCATTTTGCTGGAAAGAGAAGTAGCGCTCAGCTAAGTCCAGCGCCGACGCTACTTCACTTGCATTTGGTGGAGTCGAAGGGGCAAGGGGTACTTCGTCGCCAGCATCACAGTCCTCGCCACTGGGAGTAGAAGGGCCCTCTGAAGCACTCTGTTGAGGGCACCTGGCTTGTAGGATCTCTGCGTCGGTGACGACACCACAGATCACTACACCTGCGTCCACATTCACGTAGCCCTCAAAGGTCACACCATTCGGAAGAACACTGCTGCCCTTTTCGGACACGCAGTTATCGTCATCGTCTGACGAAGTCTGCACCGCTTCACCATTGGCCTGATCCGCATCACCACTGGCCGCGGGTTCGCCAAACCAAGGCCAAACCCACATCGCTGGAAACAGTTGCTGATGGTGCCTGGCTTAATGGAGGCCCACGCAGCGGCAAGGATATGGATAGCGCTGAAGAGGTCGACAGCGTACGTTTTGTCGCTGTCCATGCACAGTAGCATCCGTTTCACAATATGGCGCCTGTAGAGAGTTTTCAAATTTTGAATGACTCCCATATCCATCGGCTGGAGCACAGCCGTCGTGTTTTTCGGCAGAAAAACCAGCCGAATTGCGCGCAGGGCCTTCTACGTCGCAGTGCACCGTGCAGTTGTCAACGAAGAGGAGCATGTTTCGGCCTTTAGCAGCAAACTTTCTGTCCAGAGTACGCACCCAGTCTGAAAAAATGTCCATAGTCATCCATGACTTCTTGTTGGCGACGCAATCAACTGGCAAGGTCTTCACGCCCTTAAAACAGCGAGGCTTGGCTGATTTACCTACCACTAGCAACCGGCAACGCTCTGTGCCTGTCGCATTTGCGCACACCATTACCATCAGCCTCTCCTTGCTTCGCTTGCCGCCGGCACAATCGTCGCCTTCACAAGTAATCATCTTGTTCGGGAGCAGTTTATAATACAGGGCCGTAAAACAACCACGGACGACCACAAAAGAACGACCACGAGCGAATACTCTCCGGCTCTCCACTGCCGCAGCTTTTTCTGCTAATGCTTTTTTTCGCAGTCAGGCTGGCCAGGCGAGGAGGCTACGCAACACGTGATCGCTCGGTGGGTTGATGTGTGTTGTTTTTGGTTACGGCAGACGAAAAGGGAAGAGCCGCCGCACGGCTCTCTCCTCGGAGGAAACGGGGAAAAGAGTCAGCGGCCATGCCCCGGCAACGCAGATAACCACGTCTTTCATTCTTTCCTGGATGCTCAAGCAGGGAAGGCCACAACCGGAATCGACTCTCTCCTCAGAGGAGAGAGGGTCGAGCCTGATCTTTGGGAAGGCAAAGGGGCCCTCGGTCTACCCGCGAGTTGTGCCGTCACATCGGCGTTACCTGCTGTGCACGTTTTTCTTTTTTTCTTCCTGTGCAAGTGTTCAATGTCCGTGCCACGTTGACGAATGAAGCGGGATGGGGAGGGGCTCTTCTACGCTTTTTTTCAGCGGCGGGGTCAGAAATACCAATGGAAATACCCTCGTCGTAGGTGCCGCCACGTGATTCGAGGAACATTTGGAGCGCGGGATGTTCAAATTAACCGTCGTAGATGCTAGCGCGTTCGAATTACCGGGCGTTTTCAGTCATTGAAATACATATACCGTATTTTCCGGTGTATAAGTCTCGGTTTTTTTCCGAAATTTTCACTGGTGCATCTTATACAACGGTGTGACTTATATACGCAAAAACCATGGGCGCTGGCGCGTCTTACGCATCACATCTCCTTTATTGCTTTGACGAGTGTAAGAAATTCGGTGCAGTATTACTTTAATGGAAATCGAATCCCATTTTAACACTGCGACCGCGGCGACAGATGTCGGGTACAGACAGCACAGTTATGGTATCACAGCAGCGTCGGCGTGGCCTTCGAGATTTGACCTACAATATACGTAGCCTCCGTGATGGACAACCAGACGTACAACTGCGTTTTTTTTTAGATATTGTTAAGCCTGTGATATTGCCGCAGTTAATAAGAAAAAGACACATCTGCTTTTCTTTTATTCCTACAAAGTAACGCTACATCTACCTCTGAAATAAGAATAAGAGCTGTACGCCTCGTACACTACGTAGGCAATGCGGTCTAGTCTAAATGTGACAGCCGCATCAGCATCGCAATGAGAAGATTCGCCGCCTCCGCTCATGAGATCTTGTGCTCGCCATTTTGCTTTTGTGTCCGTGCTGTCTCAGCTGTGATAGTGTGCTCGTCGGCATCGCGCTACGCTTCGAGGTGAACGTGAGCTACGTGTTTTTTGATGGCGCCTAAAACTTTGCGAAGAAGTTATACTGTGAAGTTCAAGTTGACTGCTGTTGCTTATGCGGTCGAGAACGGTAACCGAACAGCAGGACGGCACTTCAGCATCAGCGAGAAATTGGTTCGCGACTTGCGGATGGCATCTGAAAAGATTCGGGCCATGAAAAGTACGAAATAGGCCGACCGACGCAAGAAAGCGCGATGGCCGGCACTGGATGCTGATCTGCAGTCGTGGGATTTGGCACAACGCGCAGAAGGTAGGGGCCTTTCTACAGTACAGGTGCATCTTAAGGCACACACACTCGCAAAGGAAATGGGTGCTGTTGGCTTCGTCGGGGGTCCCTCATGGTGCTCAAGATTCATGAGGCTGGCGATTCGAGCTCGCACGACCGTGTGCCAAAAGCTGCCAGAAGACTTTGAGGAGAAACTTGAAAACATTAGGGCATTTTTCAACAACGAAGTTGAGAGCCATAATGTCCTTCACAGCCACGTTATAAACATGGACGAAGTGCCCCTGACGGTTGGAAGGACTGTTACAGAAAAGGGAGAGAAGACTGTGGCGCTGAGAACAACGGGGCACGAGAGGTGGCACTTCACTGTCGTCCTTGCCTGTTGCGCGGACGGAACGAAGTTGCCACTGATGGTCATTTTTACGAGGAAGACCATGCTCAAAGAGAGCTTTCCTCCAGGCATAGTCATCGAAACCAATAAAAAAGGCTGGATGGATGAGGAGATGATGGCCGTATGGCTTCAGAAGTGCTTCGCCAGGAGACCAGATGGATTTTTCCGCGTCAAGAGGTGCATTTTGGTCATGGACAGCATGAGAGCCCACATCACCGACTCAAGCCTAAAGAAAATCAAGGCGACGAACTGCACCCCGGTAGTATTACCTGGCGGAATGACAAAGATGGTACAGCCACTGGATATTGCCGTCAACCGGAGCTTTAAGTGTGTCTTGCGGCACCTCTGGGAGGCCTGGATGACAGACGCTGAGCACACCTACACCCCATCTGGGCACATGAGACGCGCTTCGTTTGGCGAGGTAGCCAAGTGGATTCAGGAAGCTAAGGGCTGCAGTTTCTGTGTCCACTATAACTGCCGGCTTCAGGAAAGCTGGCCTAATTGAGTGCGCAGCTGACCCAAGAAAACGTTTTGCTATGTGCAGCTGAGTGCGACGCAGAAGCGGAATCGAGCAGCGATTCATAAACTGACGAGTTTGACTAAGCGATGCTGCCGGCTGAAGTGGCTCAACTCTTCGATAGTGCATCGGAAGATGAAGCATTCGACGGGTTTGAATAAAAAAGTAATAAATGTTGCCTTTCTGCGCCTACAAGGAGTGTTGGTTGAACTTGTTTCTGCTAGAATTTGCGGAGTAATATGGAAATTCAGTGCCCTGAAATGGTAAGTACAGCGTTTCGTGGTAACTCGCACGCCGAGCAAGTCAGAATAAGTGCGTCTTATACAACGGTGCGACTTATATGCTACTTTTTTATTTGAAACCTGCTGAAAGGGGGGGTTGCGACTTATACAAAGGTGTGACTTATAGACCGGAAAATACGGTAACTTTGCTGGGACAACAACGTCAGTTCGAATAAACCGGAAGTTCGAGTTAAGCGTGTTCAAATTAATGAGATTCGACTGTATTATTTTGCTGTTTTTCTTTGGAACTGGCTATAGTTCCAGCAGCCAGCAAAATAGTTGCCGGCAGTTTATCCCTGCTGGCGCTTTTCCTGTTATAGGTATTTTAACCGTTTTCATGGTTTGTTCGTGTCACTGGAGGGCCCGGTAACATACATTGCCGCTTTGCGGTGCACCTTAGGCGCTCTCACTATTCTGCTTGTGTCGCTACTGCCAGAGCCAGGAGTGTTAGTGACTGGGCGCACCAACGTGATTATGTTTTAAAAGAACATTACGGCTCCTTCGGAGCAGTTGTGTTAGTGTTACTAGTTCTTACAAAATATGACAACACCGAAAGAAAAAAGAGCCAGGCCTGCGCGGAATCGCAGGACAGTGACAGCGTAAGCTGAAGGAGCGACCTTCGTAGAGGCCATTGTAAACGCTTGGGGAAACTAGTACAAGTACAGGTGGTGGGTATCCCCTGCGCCATAACTCTGCTGTTTGGGCTTCTCTCTGCACAGCAGTATGCTGTGCCCGACGTTGCCCTGCTGCAGCCGCGCGCTTAACTCTGCGATTCACTTCTTCAGCAGCGGCCCGCATCTTGCGAGGAGGCGCCATCCGGTATATCGAAGAGCCAAGTCAAGTTGCTGCCGGGGCTGCGCACGTCGCCTGTCGCGTGACGCAAGGAACGACAAGACAAAACTGCTTCACGAGGCAGCGCTTCGTAAAAACGCATTTCTCGAAGGCTATGCGGAGCAGCGCCAATAGATGGCAGCAGTTGTCCTGTTCTTCACGAGGAGCCACGGCCGGGCTGAAGCAACGCGACGCGCGCACTTGTGCGCGTGTGTCACTCCTTTAGCCTGGCCGTGGAGGAGCGATATTGGTTACGGACACGGGCGGCGGCGGCGGCGGCGGCGGACAACTACGGCGCCGTTGTTGTGATCTCATCGCAGCTTACGCTGTAAAAAGAAATTTCACGATGGGGGGCCGCGATTCGAACCATAATCCTCCAAAGCCGCAGCCAGCGCGGCGCGTTAACCCACTACGCCACCCAACCTTGCTGTTCTTCAGGGAAAAAAAATATCGAGGGGGCACGTGAGCCCGTCGTCACCGTGCTGCCAGCAAGTCGCATGGTCACGGGCACCGAATAGGCGGGAACTGCCGGCAACCTTTTGCCTGGGATGCTCGGCCGGCAGCCGGCAATATAGACACTTGCTTTTTTTTTTTCAACCACTACGATTTGCAATACCCATTCAGACGCATCAACATTTTCTATGACATCATCTTTCTCAAGTCGCTGTAGTTCTTCACGTACTGGATCTCACACCGAAAATGGCAAATGCCGTAACTTAGCAGCAACAGGCGTGATCGCTTCTCTTATCTTGACCTTATGAACGAAATTTGTTGCCAGTCCTAATTTCCAATCGAACAATTCTAAAATTGATAGAAAAGTTCAGGATCAAGGCGCTTGCATAATGTGGGTGCATTGCAGTGAGATACCGTTGATGTGCAGCCGCAGTGCTTCGATGGCGTCGATGCCGAGGATGTCAGTAGCATCCTTGACGATGTAGAAAAGTATCCTGGCATGTCAACCCTTGAAGACGACTGGCGCGGTGAAACACCCTTCTATGCTTATTCTGCAGCGAGAAAAATCGTAAACTGACGCTGATGTCGGTTGCAGAGAGAGAACTTTCAACCGTGAATAGGTGTCGGTCGACAGAATCGAGACAGCGGAGCCTGTGTCAACGAGGAAACTTAAGGGTACATCTTGTACGAGGACCTCTATGTGTATTCCTGCTTGGCTCTTCCGGACGAGAAGCAACACGTTGAGGTTGCCGGATGTACTGCAGGTATCAATTTCTCGGACAGCAAGGGCTTGCTCGTTTGGCATGCCGCTCTGACAAACGCCACATTTGCTGCATATTTTATTCCGTGCCTTGCATGTCTTGGAAATGCAAGATGCTGTGATGACCTGGAACGAAAGCAGCACTCGTGCTGCTGCTGTAGCGGTAATCGCAACTCTGTACGGCATGGCATCTGACATTTTTCCACCTTTTGAATGCTCGCAGCCGATGACCGCAGCTCAAGTGTGTATTTCGTAGCTTCTTGGATATTGTTCGCAATAGCCTAGCGCACGGTCAAGAGTGAGCGAAGTGCCTTCTAGAAGTAGGCATTCCCGGACAACTTGGTTTCTCGTTTTCGCTACGAGTTGGTCACGAATAAAATCGTCAACTTGCTCACCGAAATTGCAGCTCAATGCCAGCTCGCACAATGCCGTGACGAACGCTGTTGCCGTTTCCCCAGGCAACTGGGTGCGCTGTTCGAACCGATGCCGCTCCACGACAACGTTCGTTTTAGAAGCAAAGTAGGCGTCTAAGGTAGCCACCGCTGCATCGTACTCGTCGCTCGTGCCGCCTTTTAGATGCAAAGTAGCTTATGGTCGGGGCTATGTCACTGCCTTCCTCCATCTATCCGCCGTGTGGCATCCACACCTACGCTGCGCATCCTCATCGTCATTCCCCTCTTCTCCAAACGGCGCACGTTGACTGTGGAAACACTCTTTCTTCAATGAACAGTTTACCAGCTCGCAAGGAACGAGAGCGTGCCTTCGCCCGCGAGAGACAACGCTGACGCAGGCAGCGTCTGCTAGCGTCGGACCGGTGCAAACGTGGTGTGCACCCCTTGTGCTGCTTCGCATCGCCTCATGGTCCCCTTTAGCGTGGGATGGTGTAATTTTTTTTTTTCCTTTTCCTCTGCACGTAGCATCGATGGTGTCTTCTCCGGCAGTGTATAGTACATGCGTTGGCCTTCAACACCCTAACAGTGCAGTAGCAAAGCTTTACACCGCGCAGGTGGGTGGGCATCGCTCCTCAATGCCAGGAGGCGGTGCCACTGCGTCCAAGGAATGGCGGGCTTACCGGGCGTCGGCAGGAACTCGGGCAGTTAGTGCAGGCTCATCGCTTCGGCTTTCGATCACTTCGCTCCTCGTCACCAACTGTTATATCCGCCGCCAAGCCCTGCCCGACTACACCGGAGGATCGCGCAGTGAAACGCACCAGCCCGTACCACGAACAACAACCCTTTATTAGTCCGCGATGAGCATATATGTACGGGTGCTTGAGTCAGCTGACATGATAAGACGCTTGCCTAGCACCATCTAGGTTGTACAAATGCAACTGGTGAATACCACAAAGTTGTCTTACATTTATGGAATTTTTTATCAAAGCTTTCTCTCTCCCTTTTCGGCAGCATACAGTTGCGGACATTTTGTGTTCATTGAACTTAGTTGATAAAAAGCTGTTTAATCATTTGAAAGACACCTGAGGTATTGATAATAAGCCACACTGGCACAATGGGCACTGTAGCACCTGTGTTTCTTCAACTTTTACGCATTACATACAGCCATCGTGATGAGGGCTTGGATGGCGCATTACCAAGACGTAGATGCTGGATCTCAGGTTCAACATAACATGTTTTGTAAATGTAAATGAAGTTTTTATACTGCTTTATGGTTTGAACATTGTTGCCACATTTCTGTGTAAAAAAGGAGTCCTTTGGCAACTATACCTTGCACAAAAATCTGAATTTTGATTAACTAAGTTTTCGTATAATGAAGTGTATAGCTAATTTTACCAACTCCATTATGTCGAGGTTTAACTGTACAAGTGCATTTGGAAAATGAGGGCAATTGTAATAAATATCTTCGGTGTTCTCTACTCTTCTTCATCTGCTTCATGGCCCCTTCCTACAAAACCACGTATGTGTCAGTCTAGGAATTTTATCTGAAATGATGAGGGAAAACCTAGTAAATTCAGAGAATTTGAATTATGTATTTGCTAAGCACCCTACGAATGTACAGGACTGTGTCAATGTAGATGTTGCCAATCGACAGAGAAAAAGAACATAGCTGTCATTATTTAAAGATGTCCGTACTTTTATTTTGTTTTCTTATATTATAAATGAGATAAAGTAAAAGGGCCCCAGAAAATTTTTTTTTTTACATGATGTCATTGGTTAGGCATTCACACCCTCAATTAAAGGAAACGCACTGCACCAATGCAGCTGTTTGTTTCGCCTTCCTCAACTCGCCTAGCTGTGGTATCAGTGCTACTGATTGCTGTGCCTACCACGGCCGCCGCTATTCTGAGGGCTCACTTGCAGCACCGTAATGTCTACTGAAGCTGCAGGCCTCAGCAGTGCTAGCCTCTGTAGCAGTGCGCCATCGACACAGGCATGCCACCAGGTGCCACGGCAATACCGTTGGCTGGCCCTTTGGTGCTCATTATGTCTTATGGCTAGCTACTCGGTGCTCATGACAATTTGTCACGAGTGTTTTGGTGGTGTGTACAAAACCACCAAAATCATTTCAGGGCCCCTGCTGACACAGAAGTGCGGCTGTGCTTTCAGGGATGTGGTTTAATGCTCCGAATTACCATTTATCACTAGGGGTGTACAAATATTCAAACTTTTGAATAGTTTTTGATAACTAGTGTATGATATTCAACTTTATTAGCACTAAACACTTAATATTTGAATTATTAAAACTTTGTAGTCAAGGGACTAGTGTGCTATGTCCCGTGCAAAGTGTCTGCTGTCCTCTTTAGGTATGCTTCACTGCATAACAACCTAATGTGATGAAATTGACTTAGAAAGTGCTCCACTCATGGCACAATTCAGATTGCAAAGAAAAGTTACATTTCACTATGTGTGGCATCCTGCTTGCCTGAGGATATTGTTTCTAGCTTGCAGAGCGTAAAACAGCAGCCGTAGGATCGGCATGCACTGCAGCACAATGAAAAAAAAGAATGCTTGTACACAGTGGGGGTTTGTGCCAGTTTATTACTGGTCTACTCCTAGCAACACCCCATCGCGTGGGTTTGTGCACTTGATGGGCACAGAATAAGGCTGTCGCACGCGTGCTCTTGGTCATCTCATGCCATGCATCACTGCACTACTGTGTGTACGTGTCAGCGTACGGCCCATCCCGAAACAGGACGCAAGCACACATTGCAAAAAAAAAAAAAGAACCTGAGGTACCACTCTCCGCGTACAGTCATTTATTTATGGGTGCGGTAGTACAAAGAAAGAAAGCTGAAGTACATTTCATGAAGAACTTGTTGCTGGGCCAGTTGGTTGACATTCTGAGCACACATGGTAGCGCAAAAAACCGAAACGAAAGACTTAGGAAGAAGTGGGGAAGAAACGACAGGTTGGGCGCTAAACCTGTCGTTTCTTCCCCACTTCTTCCTAAGTCTTTCGTTTCGGTTTTTTGCGCTACCATGTGTGCTCAGTACATTTCATGAATCGTGGGCTAAATCACATTTATCGAGAGACGTAACGCCATAACAAAATGCAGAACAGCTCGCTCATGCACACAATGACCATGCATGGGAAAAAGCTTACTCCTCGGCCAGTGCTACCGAAATTGCCTGCCCAGTAGGAAGAATAGAAAGGAAACATAAGAGAAAAAGACGGGGATCATGAGCACTGCCCCAGAAACCGGAGGCCAAGCCAAGCACACGCAATCAAAGCACGTTGTGGACCCGATGCACAACATGAGTCTCTGAGTCTTCTCCTCCCAATTCATTGTGAAGTAAAGGGCACGAAGCTTATGCCAGAAGGCATAAAAAATCACAGCATATCCACGGGGTGAATGATGATGAGTGGGCGAAGCTGGGGAGGTTCATCGGTAAACCGTGAATTCTGCCCAGTACATCATCGACATGAGATCGCGCGCATTTATACTAAAGGGTCGATGAGAGTTATGGTGACTTGCAGCTCACTTTAATTTTACATGTACGCTGTGAATTTTCATTGTTTAATCACGCACAGGAGAAATCGCACACAGGCACTACCTTGGAGGTCAAAATCCAGTGCCATATATACGGGAAACAAGAAACTCGCTAGCAGACGCTGCCTGCGTCGGCATCGCGAGGCGAGAGAGGGGGGGTACCGTTGAACGGTTGTGGGGGAGATGGGAGAGAGGGAGGGAAAGGGAGAGAGTGGGGGGCGAGAGAGGGGGAGTCGTCGAGCTCGACCGCGGCATATTCACCGAAAGGGCGATGACGACCAGCGCCATCTAATATATCGTCACCCAACTGCAGTTTGCATGCACGAGAGGCGGTTACCTACGACGGGACGCTCGGGCCACGCCATAAGGAGCTTCGCCCCTAAAAAATGATAGTATGCATGATCAGGAAAGTACTGGATGGTGTGCTCCTTGTACACATCCACTTGTAGGACGCTGATGGCATGTGAACCGGGCCATGGTGGAAAATGCAAGGACAGCGAACCAACATTGTTTGCATGACACTGCTTGGCGAAGATGGTCTCAGTAGCATTGCACTCGTGACGAGCAGCGGGTGCCTGTACCTGGAAGTTGGTCGATGGAGTCTGGTGGTGTGGACATCGATCTTGGCTGAAACTGAGTGAGGCTCCTTGGACTAGCAATGGCCTCGCTACAACATATTCCCAGTGAACACTCAATCTTCGTCAGCAAAATGGATTGAACTGCAGAACAATCTCCTGGGCACCACATCGTCGTTTGGGAGGCCAGAAGGCATCTGGAAGCAGTGGCCGAACATGCGGCTAGGTCTAACCCCCCTGCCTCTGTGGCGCTCTTGACGACGACTGGGAAACTGGTGAAGGAGACAAGCAGCTCGTCATATTGCTATTGAGCAATGGTGACTGCAGTATGTTATCACGAGTTTGTGTGTGGGAGGATCTCGGGAGCGCTTGCTCCGATGGATTGAGAGAGAGTGACGAGACGAGAGGCGTAAAGCGTTAAAGAAAAAACAAACGACGTTACTTTATACAACGAGAACACCAAAACATGAAAAATAAGCAAAACACCAATTCGCACACAAACAGAAAACCTAAATGTTACACAGTTAACAACCTAAACGGCCTAACTACAAATCCTCCGCGTAGAGCGCAGTTCCCACGGGAGTCCCTCAACCTTGGGCCTTGCGTTCAAGTCCGCGTTAGCTGCCTATCGGTCAAGGTGTAGTCAGACGCTCTTACGTTGCATTCGACGCGGTGCAGTTCAGAGTCGATGCTTCCTCGGGGTGTCGAGTCCTCGCAGCCGTCGTCGACTGATGCTGCCGGTGGTGGCCGCCGCTCACGCAAGGTCCGTCCTTGTCCGCCACCTTCCTTCGCCTGTGACGTGGCGGATCACCGCTTAGGCCTAGCCTAGCCTAGGCCTCCTCATATGTGATGCCCGGTCTCCAACCAAGACCGGCCCTCTGCGGCGATTCTTCTGCCGGTCGTCCCGTTCTGCCGGCGAAGGTGGAGCGCTACGGGTACGCCGGGAGCTGCTGAAGTTCGGCCGCTGCCACTCCGAAGTCCGTGCTCGATCGTAAGCCAGATCGACGGCCCCCCGGAGCCCGACGCCCTCGTCTCCTCGTCACCAGTCCGTAGCTGGCCAGACACCCTTCGTCGACCGGTGCCGCGCAGAGAATGCCAGCTCAGCCTTCTCGATCACCGATCTCTACTCGGGTCGCGTGCCGCGAGCCCGCTGACATCCAATTATGAACACCGACGTGTCCACGGCGCGTGCTCTCCCGCGCCACTTCACCGATCTCTCCATTTGGCCTAGTGGCCTGTGATTATGGGCCCTTTTTACTCATGACAGATGGGCAGTGCATGACAGGGAGCCAACTTTGGTAGCAAACTGACCATACAAACAATGAGCACATTCGGTGAGGGGAAATGTCTGTGAGGCTGTGATGTGTAAAGTGCAGTCCAGAAAGTGCACGTTTGAAAAGTGTGCGTTCAAAAAAATGTGAGCGGCCTAAAGAAAAACGAAAACGACGGCCAAAGGTGCTTGCGAACGGGAAAATAACTGTGAATGAAAGACAACGATGAACGGAAAAGTGTGGCACTGCAAAATAAAATGAGGAAAACAAAAGAAGGCAGCCAGAAAGTTTCACTGAGTTCCCAGCGGCTAATAGCTGATGAACACGGGAACACAGTGGCTGCCAATTAGAATACAACAGATAAGCAGAAGGAAAGGACATAAAAGCTTAGCTTGTTGTTGCAGCTTGTTGTCAGCATCGGTGTAGCCTTTTGCGGGTGAGAGCACGTTCCCGTTCGTTTTCATCCATGGCAGAAAGAGAGTGTGTGGTCTGGAACGCGCTTATGTAGCATTTGCACCGCAGTGCCCTCTCGTCTATTTTCACTGCAATGCACATTGTGCTGTCATGTCGCTTAAATGTCATTTTCGGTTTCACACGATGCGGTGCCTGGGCATCGTACTGGGTTCCTCTACATATACACTGGCTCCAGGAGCGGCCCACACATTGTCTGACTGCACTGCTTCCAGTATGGGCCCACACACTATAGCAATGGTGCTATGCTGTGACGGACGCCCAATAGACAAGCCTTGACCTTACGGTGCTTTGCCCCTAAAAAATCAGTTCAAGGAACATTTTTGAGATGCGACAATAACGCCAGACCACCCGTCTTCCACCGGAGCCCCTTGTGATCCTTTGCCTGACGAAAGACGGGCTGGGCATTTCCTCTCTGCTTGAGAAGCCAGCAATGACAGGCCTCGCACGTGGAGCAGCATTATCACGTGTGCCCTTCATGCAATGGAGACAGCCGGGTTGTTTCATCTCTGCTACAGCCACATTCGTCCCCAACGCTAGCATGCTTTTACTTGCACGTAAAACATCATCATCATCATCATCAGCCTATTTAGGTCCACTGCAGGACGAAGGCCTCTCCCATCGATTTCCACTCCACCCTATCCTGAGCGAGTTGGTTCCACTTTACGCCCGCAAACTTTTTAATTTCATCGCTCCACCTAACCTTTTGCCTGCCTCTGTTGCGTTTTCCCTCTCTTGGTATCCATTCCGTCGCTCTTACTGTCCATCTGTTATCTGTTCTCCTCATGACATGTCCTGCCCAGGTCCACTTCTTTCTTTTAATTGATATAATAATATCGGCTACTCCTGTCTGTTCTCTGGTCCATTCCGCCCGTTTTTTATCTCTTAGCGTTACCCCTATCATTTTTCTTTCCATTGCACGTTGCGCGCTCCTTAGTTTCATCTCTAGTCTTTTAGTTATCCTCCACGTTTCTGCACCGTACGTTAGTACTGGGAGAATGCAGTGATTGAATACTTTTCGCTTTAGTGAGAGCGGTAAGTTTCCAGTCACTGATTTCGTAATTCCTTCCGAATGCGCTCCAGCCCATCCTTATTCTACGGAGAATTTCTTTTTCGTGGTTAGGAGTTCCTGTTATTAACTGTCCCAGGTATACATATTCGTTTACACATTGTAAGGGTTCATTGTCGATTGTAAATTCCTGTTCCTTAGCTAGGCTATTGAGCATAACTTTGGTCTTTTGCCTATTCATTCTTAACCCAATTTTAATACTTTCCCTGTTTAGGTCATCAATCATGTTTTGTAATTTGTCACCATCATTGCTAAAGAGCACAATGTTGTCTGCAAATCTTAAATTGCTTAGATATTCTCCGTCTATTCGAATGCCCTTTTCTTCCCAGTCTAGACGTTTAAAGATTTCCTCTAAACATGCAGTGAATAGCATCGGGGATATCGTATCTCCCTGTCTCACACCTCTCTCGATCGGGATTTCTCTGCTTTTCTCATGTAGGAGTAGTGTGGCTGTGCAATCTTTGTATATGTTGTTTATGATTTTCACGTATACGCCAGGTACCCCTTGTCGTCGTAGAGCTTCTAGAACTGCTTGTATTTCTATGGAGTCAAATGCTTTCTCGTAGTCGATAAACGCCATATAAAGAGGTTTGTTATATTCGGCGTACTTCTCAATTACTAGGTTGATAGCGTGGCTGTGGTCCATTGTCGAGTAACCTTGCCTAAAACCAGCTTGTTCTCTCGGTTGGTTAAAGTCGAGGGTTTCTCTTATCCTTGTAGAAATTACTTTTGTAAACAGCTTGTATATTACTGGGAGTAGGCTAATTGGTCTGTAATTCTTTAACTCCTTTATGTCACCTTTCTTGTGGATAAGGATTATATTAGCATTTTTCCAACTGCGTGGTACACTACATGTCTTGACACATTTCATGAAGAGCGATGCAAGTTTTTCAAGTACAACATCTCCTCCGTCTTTGATCAAGTCGGCTGTTATACCATCTTCACCGGCTGCTTTACCGCGGGCCATGCCTTTGGCAGCTTTTTTGACTTCGTCAGTGGTTATACATGGAATTTCAGTATCTTCCTCTGATTCTATTTCTTTTAAGGTTGTATGGTCTGTCTGAGAGCTGTACAGTTCCGAGTAGAAATCTTCTGCTGCCTTTACTATTTCGTTGAAATTATTGATAACGTTACCTTATTTATCTTTTAGCGCATGCATTTATTTTGTCCTAAGTGCAGTTTCTTTTTGACCGATTTAATGCTGGTGCCTTTTTCTACTGCTTTCTCTATTTCTCTCGTGTTAAAGTTTCTTATATCTCTTTGCCTGGCTTTACTGATCAACTTTGATAGTTCTGCGAATTCAATCTTATCTTTGGGCGAAGTTACTTTCATTTGTTGATGTTTTTTTATTAAGTCCTTGGTAGACTGGGACAACTTATTTGTTGTTTGCGTTGCTGTTTTGCCCCCGAGTTCTGTCGCTGTTTCAAGGATTGTTTTCGTTAGAGTTTTGTTTATTTCTTCTACATCGTCACCTTTTTCGCCTAAGGCCTCGAACTTGTTGCTTAGGGCGACTTTAAATTCTTCGTTCTTCGATCTGATTACCTCTAGATTACATTTTTTTCTAGTAAATAATTTAGTTCTTGTTTTCTTTAGGTTGAGTACAATCTTTGCTCTTACTAATCTGTGATCGCTGCATTTTATCTTCCCCACTACTTCTGTGTCTTGAATTATACCTGGTTGTTCGCACATTATAAAGTCAATTTCATTCTTTGTTTCCCCGTTAGGGCTTTTCCACGTCCACTTCCTATTCTTGTGTTTCTTGAAAAACGTGTTCATTATTCGGAGTCGGTTTCTTTCGGCAAATTGTACGAGCATATCCCCACGGTTATTTCTACAGCCGACTCCGTAGTTGCCAATCGCCTGCTCACCACTTTGTTTTGTCCCTACTTTGGCGTTGAAATCTCCCATGACTACTGTGTATTGTGTGCGTACTTTCGTTATTGCTAATTCGATATCCTCGTAGAACTGCTCCACTTGTTCGTCGTCGTAGCTCGTTGTTGGCACATATCCCTGGATTATCTTAAGTTTATACCGCTTATTTAGCTTTACTACGACGCATGCTACCCTTTCGTTAATGCTGTAGAATTCATCTACATTACCCGCTATATCTTTGTGAATTAGGAACCCGACGCCATATTCTCTCTTTTCGGGTAATCCTCTATAGCATAGGACATGTCCATTGTTTAAGACTATGTAAGCTTCACCTGCTCACCTAACTTCGCTAAGGCCAATGACGTCCCAACTAACTCCTTCTAGTTCCTCGAGTAGTTCCGCTAATCTAGCTTCGCTGGAGAGGGATCTTGCATTGAACGTTCCAATGTTTAGTTTCCAGTGGCGGCCTGTCCGGGTCCAGTGATTGTTACTGCCCTCTGCTGCTTCACAGAGCTGACCGCCGCCATGGACAGATGTTCTGCAGCTGCTGGACACTGAGGGCGAAGGTTTAATTGTAGACATCGTGTGGGAGGTGGTGGCCAAGTACTTCACCAGAGAGGCCAATTCCTGTTCTGGTGTAGGAGTGAGTCGTAAACAGCAGTTGAACGACTGAAAGAATTTCAGGTACCCAACCATCGCCAGGCCCCCCGCCGACGTGATTTCGAGTAGTATAGTAACAAACCCGCAAAAAAAAAAAAAAAAAAGAGGGGGGGGGGCGTTGAACCTATGACCCGTGGCGGCCCCGGTTTCGGCGCCTCCGCATCGTTAAACGTACATGCTTTCAAGGCCTTTCATGGGCGATAATTTCTATCCGAATTAATATTGCGTACAGTATTTGGTCTCAAAATGTCCGCGATCTTCTAGTTTTGCTGATCGCGACATCCAGAACGTCATGGTTCTTAAAACTGCTCTGACAGGTAGACTGACGCGCGTGGAAAATCGTGTTTTAGCGAATTCGTTTTAACTTGTCGGTTGTAGCTAGGCAGACCTGTTTTCCCGTGCAGAGTTCTGCGCGCTTGGCGAGCGTAGTCAAAGTTGGGGTAAAAGAAATTTTTGAAAACCTTCCATGTTCTCCCGTATACAGAAATAGTTTTTACGACATACGTGAATATGGAAAAAAAAAACAACAACAATCAAATTGCTGGTTGTAACCGATCGCGGTTGCATGATGTGCAATGAGTAATGAGATCTACCATTTATTATGCCGGAATGGATGTGTGGAGACGAAATGGAAAATAGACAGGCATAAGGGAGGTAACAGGCACACAGATACATACATACATATCTATAAACTAGCAAACACGCAAGCATGCACCCCATCAGACACACGCAAACTATCTATTGTGGTGGTGAAGGCAGAGTGTCGCGTTCATTCTTATAGGAAGTGGGTTCAAACTGTTAATGCGTCATCCAATTTACGTCGACCAGCTAAAGATTTGTGTGAAGGTTAGTAGTGTACGGCTTGAGTCTCACGGCAAGGAGGAATCAAGGCGTAATGTATAATCCTCATTGCGTTTGTGATGTTCTTTTGTCATCTATCTATCTATCTATCTATCTATCTATCTATCTATCTATCTATCTATCTATCTATCTGTCTGTCTGTCTGTCTGTCTGTCTGTCTATCTATCTATCTATCTATCTATCTAATGTAAAACATACAATGTGTAAATGATGTTATCGATTTGGACTTTGTACTGAACAATGGCAACGGCAAAAGCCTGCCGGCTGTGTTCATATCATTGTTATCGAAATAACCCTCCCTCCCCATTGAGTAAATCTCGCAGATTTTGTTTCTCCAAGCATGACAGGTATGAAATACTGTAAACTGAATGCCAGCAAAAACATTGGCACCCATGCATCACTAAGTCTAACATAGCGTGGCCTTGGTTACTGGACTGTTATAAAAAACAGTGGGAGCTGTGCCAGGGCATGACGCCATGTGAGGCTGGGCCATATGAGTGTCCACATTGAATGTCACATTTTGCAGCAGGTTTCTCTGCCCTGCAAGAACAGGTTCCCAGGCTCACCCACAGAAGAATTGGCCGTGTTGTAGCCTTAACATGGAATGGTGAAGGGAGGCTCGAGTGTGGACTAAAGTCACTGTAGCAGGGGTGGGTGTGGCAGGGCGCGCCACACATCCTTTACCACCATGGCTGCCGCTCGACTAGCACATCAAAGTACATTTGTCCGAGAATGGTGGCGTCTTCAGTGAGCAAGCTCGACAGTTCATGCTAAGCAAACGGCAGCTCAATGGCAGAGATGGGAGACTAACCCAGAGCTGTGCTAGAGAGCAGCGGAGGCCAGATGGTGGTCAAGGGAAGCCAGCCCTGAGCTGATACACGAGCACACTGACGGCGAAGCTAGGCTAACCCCGAAATTTCATATCGTCTGAGAGGGAACACTGACCATTGTAACTATGTAGCGCAGGCAAAATATACGTGGAGGGCTGTGAGCCCAGGTTTGGCCCAGGCAGGAAGCGCAAGTGCTGGGAGATACCACTGACCGAGTGTGCCACAAGAAACATAAAAACCACAGATCTGCTGTTGCTGCAGATTTAACACTGGGTAGTACTGGGTTCAGTTCTTTTTCTCTTAGAATAACATTGTTGTTCTCGAATTCCTAGTTCTAACATTTATAGTGCATGATTTGTGCAAAATATTTGTTTTTTTGGCCATGTCTTGCTGCGCATTTTCCCCACAATTTAATATGGAATTGTTAGAAATATATTAAATTGAGTTTGCACTCAAACTTTCATATTCAAATGTGCTTCATACTCGAAGTTTTGCTATTTGCACAGCTCTAGTGCTGACACCATGCTTCAGCAATTCATGAACATCACTAAAAGGACTGATAGACATTTACCTGATGAGCTTTACTGGCAGCAGCGTTTTTTATAAAGCCGGCAAACTTGATGAGCGGTTACTCTTTATTGATGTAGCAATGAAAGTAACTGTAGCAATGAAAAGTAACAAACCCTTATCTGTATTGTCACTATGGACGGCAAGCTCACGTACCCTTGTTCAACATTATCCCTGTTACTACATGTACCACCTGCATTGTGATTCAAGGATATCCGCAAGTCGAGTTCGTTGTCCTCTCACCTTGCTTGTACATCATTTTGGGGTGGAACTTATTTTCTGATAATCAGGCCGTCATCAAATGTTCTTGTACCAAAGTTAAATTTTCTCGACTTTCCGATATCCATTTACATGCAATCAATGGTATCAATGACAAAGTGGTCATGACCAAGGATACCACAAATCCATCACACTCTTCAGTGATTGCGACACCTTGCCCTAATTGCGTCACTGATACTACAGCCCTCCTTGTACAATTGGCCATTTTTGTTTGCCGACAGTGTTCACTTCCCTTCGCTGTCCTAACTGTTGGTAGTGGCTGCACTCAACTCCTCGCCTTCGGAGCTGAGGCCGTGCCCCTCGCGTTACATCATAACGAGTGTGTTGGATGTCTCCAGCATGCCGAGTTTGTGATTATCTTCGATGCACTATTCGACGCCAGCTGTACAAACATGAACATGTTGGCTTACAGCTCATTTCGCTCCGTGCCTACACCGGATGACCTTAATCAGTCACTAGATGCCTTCCTGAGCCCTACTCAACTCTCAGAGCATCAACCTGCTATGAAAGTACCTGTCCGCATTCGACTGTCAGCAGAAGTTACTAGGTCGCACAATGACTGTGCATCACAACATCGACAGTGGCCCCCACGTGCCACTGCGCTAGAGGCCCTATCGTGTGTCCCTTGCGCAGTGCAGTGTTACTGAAAGCCATGTAAGCGAAATGCTTGAGCGCGGAGTGGTGCAACCTTCCAACAGTCCCTGGACGTCACCTGTGGTCCTAGTAAAAAAAAAGACTGCTCCATTCAATTTTGCGTCATCAACATCAATAACTCCTAAAGACGTCTACCCCTTACCACATATCGATTACGCCCTCGATTGTCTGCATGATGCCGAGTGTATTTTCTTGCTCTATTTACACTTAGGCTACTGGCAAGTACCTATGACTCCAGTCGATCACCCAAGACAACTTTTGGAATGCCAGACGGCCTATATGAATTTAATGTGATGCCTTTCGGGCTTTGCAGTGCCTCTGCTATTTTTGAAAGAATGATGGACAACCTCCTTCGTAGGTTAAAATAAAAAGCATGCTTATGCTACCTTGATGACTTCGTTGTATTTGCTCCAGATTTTCCTACTCATCTGCACCGTCTCAAACAAGTCGTGCAGTGCATCACTGATGCACGTCTCCAGCTCAACTTGAAAAAATGTCGCTCTGGAGCAGCTCACAGTACTCGGACATGTAATACCAAAAGATGGTATGCTGCTAGACGCTTCCAAACTTCACACCGTCATTTCACACTTCACACTGTCACACCCCTCCCCCTGAAGGAACTCCGAAGCCTTATCGGGCTTTGTTCTTACCTTCGTTGTTTTATCCAGAATTTCGCAACCATCATTGCTCCCTTGACTTGGCTACTCCAGGGCGATGCATGCCTCTCTGCTTGGTTCGCCATTTGCTCACTTAGCCTCCCATACTGCGCCATTTCGACCCTTCGGCCCCCACGGAAGTCTGCACTGACGCCAGTGGTGCAATATTGGAAAAGTGAGCTGGATGAACATGTCATCGCTTATGCAAGTCGAACGTTAAAGAAAGCAGAATCTAACGACTCCGTCAGCAAAAAGGAGTGCTTGGCTATCATTTGGGACCTTGTGTAATGCAGGGTCCGTAGAATAAGGTTGGGCTGGAGCGCATTCAATCACTGCATTCTCCCAGTACTAACGTGCGGTGCAGAAACGGGGAGGATAACGAAAAAACTAGAGATAAAACTAAGGAGCACGCAACGTGCAATGGAAAGAAAAATGTTGGGGGTAACGCTAAGAGATAAAAAACAAGCGGAATGGATCAGAGAACAGACAGGAATAGCCGATATTATTATATCAATTAAAAGAAAGAAGTGGACCTGGGCAGGACATGTCATGAGGAGGAAAGATAACAGATGGACAGTAAGAGCAACGGAATGGATACCAAGAGAGGGAAAACGTAACAGAGGCAGGCAAAAGATTAGATGGAGCGATGAAATTAAAAAGTTTGCAGGCATAAAGTGGAACCAACTCGCTCAGGATAGGGTGGATTGGAAATCGTTGGGAGAGGCCTTCGTCCTGCAGTGGACCTAAACAGGCTGATGATGATGATGATGTAATGCAGACGCTACCTGTATGGTCACCCCTTTGACATTGTTGCAGATCGCCACGCTCTCTGTTGGTTATCGAGTTTAAAGGATCCATCTGGCTGCCTTGCACAATGGGCTCTTGAGTTATAGGACTTGAACATACGCATCATTTACTGATCTGGCCATAAACATGACGCAGATGCCCTCTCTCGGTTGCCTACACCACATGACACGGCTTCCATTTTTGCGATCGAGTCGGCGTCATCACCATTTTCTTTGCAAGTGGTCATAATTATGATTCAGGAGCAACAGAGAGAGTTGTGGATTACAGCTCTTATGGATTGCCTTTCTGGCACTAACGAGAGCTGTCCGCCGCCAAGCTTCTCACTTCGAGTTCTGGGATGGAGTTGTCTACCATCGCAATTATAATTCCAACGGTCGCAAATGGTTGTTGGTTGTCCCCTTCCAACTGCGCACACAGGTCTGCTCTGCTCTCCATTCCGAGCTGCAATGTGCTCATGCTGGCCTCTTCAAAACTTACACCAAGCTCCGCACGTGCTTTTATTGGCGCGGCATGTATAATTTTGTGCGAAAGTACATTCGCTACTTCACGTCCAGGAGGACATAAAGCAAGCCTTCTAGTCTATTGAAGCCAATTCCTTGTCCGTCTTGACCGTTCGATCACCGTCAGCACAGATCTCTACGATTCTCTTCCCTACACACCAGCTGGCAATCGTTGCATTATTATCGCTGTCGACCAGCTTCTCGTGCTGTGCAGAAACTGCAGCACTGAAAACAGTAACAGCCCACAACGTTGCATCCTTTTTTCTCAATAAATTCATCATTCATTGTGGTGCACTGTGGGAACTTCTTAGTATCAGAGGGCGTGCATTTCTTTCCATAGTTCCCAGTGCTGTTCTGACCACCTCCTGTACTGTCCATCACACCACTACAGCTTGTCATTTGCAGATGAACAGCATAACTGAACGGTTCAATCGCACATTGGGCGACATGCTATCCACGTACATTGCATCGAACCACATCAATTGGGACCTAGTTTTGCCATAAGTGATGTGTGCTTACACTACCACCTCATAAGCTACAACGGAATTTTTACCATTTTTCCTCATGTATGGCCGCCTACCTACCTGCACGCTCAATACCATTCTCTCCTACCGGCCTTAGCCATCAGAGGGCACTCTTCTGTCGGAAGCCTCCAGGTATGCCGAGGAATGCTTTCAACTGGCCTGTTCGTTCACAGCAAAAGACCAAAGCTTCCGAAAATTCCGTCACAATGATGGCCATCCTTCTTGCGCCTAGCAGCCGGGCTCATTAGTTTCATTGTGGATACCTTCAGGCACCCCTAAAGAAAGCTACAGCTCATACTCTTCGGTTATTTAGTTTTCTTGGAAGCAGGCGCAATGGCCTGTTCATGCTGGTGAAGGGTTTGCATGCATTTTCTGGGCACATTCATTTGAATGGAATGCTGTGCAAGAGGTAGTGTCCACCATGTGCTCTGCTTACTGAAAGCTGTGCAGAGGTCACCGTGCTGGCTCAAATGCCCTCCTCTACATTTCATTCCCACTGCATCTCGTGGTTGTTTTATAACAGAGTGACCCGTCCAGTGTTTTGCAGAAGGAAACAGCGATTGCGTGCATCCACCCTTTGTGGGGTCAACTTCATCCACGTCCTCGTCATTGTCACGTGCAGCCACCGCGCTGACTGCACCTCTCATGGAGTTCGTGCCGCATGCCTAGAGGCATGAGTCACGAACAGAACGTGGCGACGTTCCCGGCCAGGCTGGATGCTACAGCACATATGGACTCTTGCTTGCTTCTCTGGCAATAAATGTAACGACAACACCACAGCTCTTGTTTCCTTGCTACACCTTTGTTTCCTCAACAAATAATCTGCAGCATGGGATGGCGAGCTAGCTGGTTATCAATTTATTGTTGAAAAATATTTTAACACTGCACCGCGATAGGGACAAGAGAGGGAGACACCACAGGCATCTTGGTGTCTCCCTTTGCCCATGCCATGGTAGCACTAACTGAATTAACATCGGTTGGCAGGCAGTAGTGCTGCATTCACAGTTAAGAAGCCTCTTGCAAATGAAATTGTTGACCAAAATTTGATCATAGCTGCTCCTTTATGACCAACCGTCTTCAAGAGTTTGTCCGTTACTGAAGAGGTCCAGTTGGTGGTCTAGAAAGAGAGGGCGGCCAGTCATGTGAGTGAATAACATCCCTTATATCGACACAAAATAGGACCGCATCTTCTGAGAATGATCAAGTTAGAAAAAACCTGCATCCGCTCTCCTGTGGGCCGGGCTCTCCAGAAAAATAGAGGCGTTCTGCCAACGCTTCTGCTTGTCCATCTGCACTAGATTGTGCAAACTTGGTGACATTTTCTGGTGGAGGTGCTGGGTACATACGGTAGATGTTAGGGTCCCCCGGAGCATACCTCACACCTACACCTGGCAAGCAGTTTGACGGAGTTTACATTACACCTGTGCACGTACGTACGAACTGTTGTCTCCAGGGGCTGGAGCCACAGCACAGTCTGTTACCCGGATGCGTCAGTATACAGAACCAACCATTTCCTCCCGCTACTGTGACATTACATTTGGTTAACGAAAGGGAAGGGTCAAGGGCTCGTTCTTTATTTGTTAGAAACAACTTAATGAGCAAACAGACAATGAAGCCTTCATTGGCTTCATTGTCTGTGTGCTCATTAAATTACATTTGGTTGTCAACCAAACTAGGACATCGAATCCATTTCATTGAGCCTCGCTTCAGAGGATGCCGACGACTGGCTCGATCACTTGAACCGACCGGGTTGCAAACCTCAATGACTGGACCTAAGAGCGTAGGCTGCACTATGTTTACTTTGCCTTCAAAGATTCCACTTAAACGTGGTTTGAAAACCTTTAGACAACACTGGTGACGTGGGATGAATTTCGTTGGCAGTTTCTCAGTGCCTTCATCAGAGCAGAGAGAGATGAGAGAGCTGAATTAGCAATAGAGGCATGAATTCAAGGCCCAAAAAAATGTCTGACAACATACGTAGAGAAAATTAATCAGCTCTGCAGAGGTGCAGACCTTATACGAGTTAAGCCAAGAAGTTGTGCCACCTCATGCAAAGGCGTGAAAGAAGAAATCTTTGCCAGCCTGATTCGAAACCCACCCTCGACACTTGCCGGATTTCGTGATGAGACTACTGAGATGGAAAATGCTCAACAACGTGCAATGCAGCACAATCGAGGCACTGTGAACCTTGCCGCGATGCCAAGGGATCTCTCTGCTGTCACTCTCAACAATGACATCAGCGCCTTGTGAAAACTCATCAGAAATGTCCTAAGGGAGGAACTACAAGAGATGCAGATGACCACTGCTTTTCTGGGGTAGCTGAGGAACGGGACACGTGAACAATTTCCTTGCCGCGACGACGATGATCAGAAGATGGTTCTAATGGCTCGATCACGTAGTTCACCGGGGATGTTTGGTCCAGAACACGATGTGAACCCTGGTATTTGGGCTGTACTATTAATGAATGAGTAGTGGGCAATGGGCAACCCAGTTTCCTGGATCACGAAGACGACGAAGAGACTGTCCCTGGTCCTTGTTGCGGCGTAGCTTGAACTGTGCCACCTCCCGCTACCGAACACTACTATTCGAGGACTGTAGTAAATCTAAACACTCCTCGACAATTGGTGGAAGGTGCGGGGTATTTTCCTAGCCCCAAAACCTGGAACTACGCAGCCAGACAATCCCTTCAAAGACTGCCATGCCTGAAGACGCTGGGCCGTCCAACCCTCCCCAGGCAGACCCATCGCCTGCAGTCGTTTGTTCAACTACGCCACGCCAGCGAGACCCTCCCATATTTAGTGGAACTGATGATCAGGACGTGAACGATTGGCTGTCTACGTACGATAGAGTGAGCGTGCACAACAAGTGGAATGACGTCGACAAGCTCAGTTACGTCCTGTTTTACCTCTCCGGCGTAGCCAGTCGTTGGTTTCGGAACCACGAATTCGACTGTTCCACCTGGGCACAATTTAGAACGAGGTTTCAAGAAGTCTTCGGTCGTCCTGCCGTGCGCAAGCTTAAGGCCGAACAACAGCTGCGCGGTCGCGCTCAACAAAAGGGCGAAAATTTCACCGGCTACATTGAGGATGTAGTGGACCTATGCCGGCGCATTAATCCATCCATGACTGAAGATGAAAAGGTGAAGAATGTCATGAAAGGCATAGAGGATGACGCCTTCCGAATGCTATTGGCAAGGAACCCTCGGACGGTCACAGATATAATTGCGCTTTGCCAGAGCTACAAAGAGCTGCGCAAGCAGCGGCTTTCAACACGGCGCGCTCTCTCTATGGACGGCGCAATTTCTTCTCTGACGGACAGCAACATCGCTGCTACAAGCAATCCACCACTATTCGACCAAATCAAGCAGTTCATTCGAGAGGAAGTCGCGTGTCAACTTTCTCTTTTGCCAACTGCACAAGCGTCTGAGTCGACCTTGTCGCCTGAGCTCCGTCAAAGTTATACACGACCAAGTCGCCAACGTTGTTCCGCTTGTTCAACAGCCACCCCCTGTAAAAGCTCCGCTTACTTATGCTGCCGTTGCTGCCAGGCAGAGACCTTTCTCTGCACCTGCACAATACTCACCTACCAGCGGCTTCTCTTCAACACCGCCTGTGGCTGTAAACTATACCCCCGCGGGCGCCTACTATCCGCCACTGCAGCCCCTGCACCTGGCTCGACCTGCGGTTCGAACCCGTGGCGCACCCAAGACAAGCCGATATGTTTCTCATGCGGCATCGCTGGTCACGTAGCACGGTTCTGCCGCCGGCGCCCTTGGTATTCTTCAGACTCTGCGAGGCCACAGAACAGCGACGTAGGCTCCCCCTACCGTCCTCCTGCTGCTGCTCCGCGCTTCGATGCTTTGCCTCCTCCTTCCAGAGCCAGCCGTCAGTCCCCATCTCCCCGTCGACGTTCTCTATCCCCACTTATCTGCCGCCCTGAAGCTGTTCAAGAGGAAAACTAAAGGCCGCAGTTCCAGAGGCAAGAACTGCGACCTCAGCGAACTACTTAAGCCCTCGTTTATTCCCTGCGAACGTTATTGAAGTTTACGCTGAACATATTGCCTTTAACACGCTTGTCGACACGGGAGCCGCAGTATCAGTTATTTCCGACCAGCTTCGCCTTAAACTACGAAAAGTCGCGACGCCCTTTCTTGCAGTTCCGCTTCATACAGCAAGTGCAGAGCCTGTTGAAACCTTGGGAAAGTGCACCGTCCGTCTGGTCATAGCGGCTGCTCTGTACCGCATTGAGTTCGTTATCCTATCCCGCTGTTCTCATGCCATGATATTAGGATGGGACTTCCTGTCCTCGCATCATGCAGTTATCGATTGCGCACGTGCAGAACTTGCGCTATCTCCATTCGGCAGCAATCTTTTTGAAGATTCCTCGCGGGCCTCTCCTCGAGTGTGCGTCGCTGCTGACACCGAGATTCCTCCGTTCTCTTCCGCCCTTGTTCCCGTTTCCTGCGTTGGGTTTGCCGACACCACAGTTCTTTTCACGCCGTCTCATCTTGCTACTCGCCATCATCCCATCTTAGTTCCGTTTTCTCTTCTGAACATTCGACATGGTTCCAGCGCACTTTATGTTTCAAACCCCTTTTCTTCTCCTGCAAGCTTGCATCACAACGAGTGTCTCGGCTATGGGGAAGAACTTGACCAACGCTTTGTCTACCATGTGCCTGACGACCCGGCTCCTCCACAGGTTGACGGCATTGAAATTTCCGCTTCTCTGACAGCGCCGTCATGTGAAGGAATATTCTCGCACTCCATTGATTGCAACCTCACTCCGAGCCAACGCGCTCAGATTGTCGACCTCCTCAACCGCTTTCGTTCCTCGTTCAACTTCCAGCAAGCACCCTTAGGCCGTTCTACAACAGTTGTCCATCACATCGACACAGGCCATCACGCACTGCTACATCAGAGGCCACACCGTGTCTCTGCGTCAGAGCGCCGCATAATCGACGAGCACGTCCAAGACATGCTCAAACGCGGCGTCATACAACCTTCGCATGGTCCCTGGGCTTCCCCTGTAGTGCTGGTCAAAAAAAAAAAGGTGGGACAGTGCGTCTTTGTGTGGACTATCGGCGACCCAATAAGGTAACAAAGATGTGTATCCTCTTCCACGAATTGACAACGCGTTTGACTGCCTCCAAGGCGCCGAATTCTTCTTTAGATTTGTGGTCCAGTTATTGGCAAGTTCCAGTTGCCAATAACTATCAGTTATATCAGTTTACCGTGATTCCTTTTGGCCTGTGCAATGCGCCCACCACATTTGAAAGAATGATGGACAATATCTTGCGTGGCCTAAAGTGGCAGATCTGTCTTTGTTATCTCGACAACATTGTCATATTTTCGCCTGATTTCCCTTCCCACCTACTTCGCCTTGAACGCGTCCTAACAAGCATCGCTGCTGCCGGCCTGCAGCTCAATTTGAAGAAGTGCCGCTTCGCCGCACGGCAGCTTGTCATCCTAGGCCATGTTGTTTCAAAAGATGGCATACTCTCTGATCTGGCAAAACTCCGCGCTGTTGCAGAGTTCCCACGACCAAGGACCCTGAAGGAACTTCGTAGCTTCATCGGATTGGTGTCTTATTTTCGACGTTTCATCCGGAACTTCGCCACCGAAATAGCAACTTTGACGAAGCTTCTCCGTGCTGACAGCAACCTTTCAACTTGGTCCCCAGACTGTGATGCCGCATTCACAACCTTGCATCGCCTACTCACCTCGCCGCCAATCCTGCGCCATTATGACCCAAGTGCACCAACAGAGATACACACGGACGCCAGCGGCGTGGGTCTTGGCGCTGTTCTTGCTCAACAAAAGGCTGGCTTTGATGAGTACGTCATCGCTTTTGCGAGTCGCGCACTAACGAAAGCTGAGACCAACTACACCGTTACTGAAAAAGAATGCTTGGCTATAATCTGGTCTCTACCTATACGGACGCCCATTCGACGTTATAACCGACCACCATTCCCTGTGCTGGCTGTCTTCTTTAAAAGCACCTACCGGCTGTCTCACTCGACGGGCGCTTCGCCTACAGGAGTACAGCATTCGCGTGCTGTACCGTTCTGGCAGAAAGCACTCTGACGCAGACGCCCTGTCCCCTTCTCCAATTACAGACGTGACTGATACCCCAATGACATCATTATCCCAGTCATCTGTCAGTGCTACTAACATTCTGGTGGAGCAGAAGAAAGACCCATGGATTGTTTCGATGCTCAATTTCCTCTCCCAGCTGTCGTCCTCCCTCCCCCCTCGTGCCTTCCGTCGCCAAGCGCACCACTTTGCCGTCAGCGATGGCCTCCTCTACCACCGTAACTACCTCCCGGCTGGTTGCAGGTGGTTGCTTGTCATTCCTCGACATCTACGTTCCGACATCTGTGCGGCGTTTCATGATGACCCACAGTGTGCGTATGCGGGTGTAGTTAAAACGTACACACGCCTGCACCTTCAATATTACTGGCGCGGCATGTACCGTTTCGTGCGCCGTTGTGTACGCTCCTTCCTCGCATGTCCGGCGCAAAGACCCGCCTCGTTGTTCAGCCGCTCCACTGCAACCTTTGCCTTGCCCAGGACGTCCTTTCGACCGTGTCGGCATCGATCCTTATGGACCACTGCCAACCACTTCATCAGGCAACCACTGGGTAATCGTGGCCGTTGACCATCTTACACGCTATGCAGAAACTTCAGCGCTGCCCAGCACCTCTGCCCACGATGTTGCCTGGTTTCTCCACCACCACATCATACTTCGCCATGGACCTCCGAAGGAATTACTTAGTGACAGAGGCCGCGTCTTTCTATCCGACGTCATTGAAGCGCTCCTAGAAAAATGCTGTGTCATTCACCGCACCACTACTGCGTATCACCCGCAGACTAGTGGGATGACTGAGCGCTTCAATCGCACCCTCGGTGACATGTTGGCCATGTACGTCGCCTCTGACCAAAGCCGTTTGGACCACGTTCTGCCCTTTGTGACGTATGCTTACAGTACGGCCACGCAGACCACCACGGGATTTTCTCCCTTCTTTCTTCTACACGGACGCGAGCCTACCTGCACACTGGACACCCTCCTTCCATACAGTCCCTACACTACAGAATCTACTACCATCTCGGAAGCTGCTTCACATGCCGAAGAGTGCCGCAAACTTGCCAGTATGTTCACCTCCGAAGACCAGCAGCGCCAGAAGCACCATTGAGATATCTCTGCCGCTCCTGTGTCCTACGCTCCTGGTTCGTTAGTGTGGCTTTGGGTGCCAGCCCCTACCCCTGGATTGTCTCCCAAGCTAGCATCTAAGTACCACGGTCCTTACCATGTAATCAAGCAGACGTCTCCTGTTAACTTTTCTGTAGAGCCCCTTGAGCCACCTTTGGATAAGCACTGTCGAGACCACGAAATTGTACACGTAGATCGTCTGAAGCCGTATTATGATCTTCCTGTGCTATCCTACCCATAGGTCGCCGGGACAGCTTCTTTTTCCCCGGGGGAGATAAACTGTATTATTAATGAATGAGTAGTGGGCAATGGGCAACCCAGTTTCCTGGATTCACGAAGACGACGACGACGAGACTGTCCCTGGTCCTTGTTGCGGCGCAGCTTGAACTGTGCCACCTCTCGCTACCGAACACTACTATTCGAGGACTGTAGCCAATCTAAACACTCCTCGACAGGGTACTCATTTGGGTGATTGGGTTAACCTCCCTGCCTTTCCTTACCTCTGTCTCTCTTTTTATGGGGGAAATGGTGTGCACCAAGGTCAGACAGGCTTTCCACGTGCTGGTTCAGCACGAGGTGCCACGACAATGGCAGCGTGTCTAGGTCAGTTACATGGAAGCGCTACGATGCCCATCACCCTTCAGTACTTCCAGCATGACGCAATGTAGCATGGTGAAGTAGGCTTCAGGCCTCACACTCTGCCTTCCATCACCGAAGCAAGACTGAGAAAGTGCGACGTCTGGCGCACCCCAGATACAGGCCACTGTGTTACCACTGTGGAGAAGCTGGACACATTTACAGAATGTGTCCTTACCATCACATTGGCCTCCGTGGATTCTCGCCAAATGTGCCTCGTCCACGACCTGGTGAGCGACCGTTGGAAATAGAGAGTCACATCACAAATCGCCACGATACAGAACAGCGATGGCACTAGCCCTGTTCGACGTCATCCGCTTGCTGCAGGTCTCTGAGCCCTGCAGGTCGGGAAAACTGACTTCAGCGACCTCCAGAGGTGAGGTTGCTGACGTTGACTGTACTGAAAATCTCCATTACGACAACAGCGATGAGAGCACAGTGACGTACAGATGCGATCGAATACCGGACAAGAAGTCGTAACGTTGAACTTTCCTGTAACCATAGACGACGTAAGTGCTATAATCAATACTGGAGCAGACACCTCATTTATGAACGTGGACCTTGCCATTAAGCTAAAGAAAGTTTCTACCCCGGTGGACTGGGTCACAGATTTGCACTGCAGCAGGTAATCTCCTAATGCCGGTGGGAAGATGCACCGCAAGAGTGAGCATTCACGGATTTATGTACTTCGGAGATTTCGTCATCCTGCCAAGTTGTTTGAGGGACCTCTTTCTCGGGATGGGCTTCCTGCTGGCTAGCAAAGCGATGATTGACTTGAAAGAGTCCCTTGTAACATTCTCCATGGCTCACACCTTAGCAAGCAGCAGTGACGACAGTCATGTCAACGCCTTAAGGACCATCGACAACGACATCACGTTACCGCCAAGGAGTAGTGTATCAGCCCAAGTAACCTATGACAAATCTGACGACTATGAAGGTATTGCCAAGGCAAATGTTGCACTGCTGCTCAAATGGCACATCTGCGTTGCCCGTGGCCTCGTTCGGCTGCAGAATAAATGCTCACAATTTCTGCTGACAAATTTCAGCAATGAGTTTCTGGACCTTCCTCAAGGTACCACGGTTGCTTTACTCATTAAAATTGCTGACATCTTGGGCATAGACATGCTGCAAGCGTCTCCACTGGCCACCGCAACTGCTGCCAGCCTGAATAGTTGTGTTCACATTAATGCCAACTTCACAGATCTGCAAAAGCAGAGGCTGCTAGACCTTTTGGCAGAATTCTGTAGCTGTTTCTCCACAGAATCTAATGGCGTTTTTCACTGGCGGATCTAGAGCACTCACCGAAATCCTGGAGGGAGCGCTCGGATTTCACGAATCCGAATCTGCCAGCGGAGTGCGAGAGTGCTCCGCGAGCGAGCATACAGGAAGTGAATGAGCATGTAATACAAACCCAACTTCCACTCTGTGCGTTTCCGTGGCAACCAAAGATGCCTTCCCCCGGCACATTTTGACTTCAGCAGCTTCAGAGTTGTTTATGTTCAATTCACGCCCATTCTATGTTCAAGCTTTATTACTCAGAGACAAGTAGAAAAGAGCTTTGCACATCCCCGCTCTATAACACCATTGAAGAACACTCTCGATAAAGCTGTGTCTTCGCGAGCGACAAACACGTCCAAACAGTCCTACGTCAATGCCGACTCCGAGGGTAGACTTAGCTAGAACGACGCTGCTGCCATCCCTTCGTCGTTCGCGACAAACCGTGAACTCGCAATGAAGCGATTACTTTTGCCAACACGATAAACGTTTGTACTCACATGCCATGCCGCGGCATGCCACATGTCTCATGGTAAAGCAGCTGGTGAAGATGGTATAACAGCCAACTTGATCAAAGATGGAGGAGATATTGTACTTGAAAAACTTGCATCGCTCTTCACGAAATGTATCAAGACATATAGCGTACCGTGCAGCTGGAAAAATGCTAATATAATCCTTATCCACAAGAAAGGTGACATAAAGGAGTTGAAGAATTACAGACCAATCAGCCTACTCCCAGTAATATACAAGCCATTTACAAAGGTAATTTCTACGAGGATAAGAGAAACACTCGACTTTAGGAAAGGTTACTCGACAATGGACCACAGCCACGCTATCAACCTAGTAATTGAGAAGTACGCGGAATATAACAAAGCTCTTTATATGGCGTTTATCGACTACGAGAAAGCATTTGACTCCATAGAAATACAAGCAGTTCTAGAAGCTCTACGTCGACAAGGGGTACCTGGCGTATACGGAAAAACAGGAACTCCTAACCAGGAAAAAGAAATTCTCCGTAGGATAAGGATGAGCTGGAGCGCATTCGGAAGGAATTATGAAATCATGACTGGAAACTTACCACTCTCACTAAAGCGAAAAGTATTCAATCACTGCATTCTCCCAGTACTAACGTACGGTGCAGAAACGTGGAGGATAACGAAAAAAACTAGAGATGAAGCCAAGGAGTGCGCAATGTGAAATGGAAAGAAAAATGATAGGGGTAATGCTAAGAGATAAAAAACGAGCAGAATGGATCAGGGAACAGACAGGAGTAGCCGATATTATTATATCAATTAAAAAAAAGAAGTGGACCTGGGCAGGACATGTCATGAGGAGGAAAGATAACAGATGGACAGTAAGAGCGACGGAATGGATACCAAGAGAGGGAAAACGCAACAGAGGCAGGCAAAAGATTAGATGGAGTGATGAAATTAAAAAGTTTGCGGGCATAAAGTGGAACCAACTCGCTCAGGATAGGGTGGATTGGAAATCATTGGGAGAGGCCTTCGTCCTGCAGTGGACCTAAACAGGCTGCTGCTGCTGATGATGATGATGATGCCATGCGTTAACACATACAATCGGTTTTCTTCAAACATCGCTGTGGAGCGCAACGATGGAAACGAAGCGAGCCCCATCAGTGAAACGGCCCGTGCCGCTGTTTACATCTCGTACAGCGGCTTCAGATCTATCGAGTATTTTGAAAACTGGTGCTTCTTTCCACTTCAAACACGCTTACACTCATTTGCAAGCTATTTCATTTCACAACCCAATCGTAGGGAATATATTACACACCATACCGGCAAATACAGCCTACACCAGACCTATTCGAGCGGCGGGGAGAACCAAACAGTGGCCAGCGGCGTGACGTTGCGTGTACGGCGCATGACGCTACGTACAGCACGTTGTGATCACTGTCTTCTGAGCTGGAAGAGCTTCTGCTTGTCCTGCAGTCGTCGCTAAACGCGAGCTCCACTTTCTTGCACACTCCAGCTCCACAGCCGCTGCAAACGCTGCCACTTTGACTGTTTTGACAGACAAGGCGGAAGTGACGCGAGTATGCGGCCCGGTTCCGCCCGAATCTGTCTGAATCCGTGCCTCAGCAATGGAGCAAGGGAGAGCGCTCTGGCGCAGTTTGAGTTGCTCCGAATCTGCCACTGAAACGCACCAACCCGCTCCAGCTCGACCAGTGAAACACGGATTTGTCGCGGCGGAGCAGAAAAACCTGCTCTGAATCTGCCAGTGAAAAACGCCATTAAGTTCAGTGTACAACCATTACAAAACACTGCATTGTTACAGAAGAGCCAGCACGACCTGTTCACCAGTGTCCATACCGCGTATCACCTATGGAAAGTGAGGCAATAAAAATTCAGGCAATGCTAAATGATGATGTTATTAAAGGGAATCTGGGAGATTTACGTATTTACTCGATTCTACCGCGTGCCCTAACACGCACCCATTTCCCAAAAATAAGTCCTTAGCAATCAACCTTCTCACATTCATAAAAACAAATGCTCTACTCGCGTATTGAATGCACTTGCATAATAAATAGCTTGCCAACTTTGAACCCCTGCAGTCCCTCGAACAGCCGCGCTGTGGCTTTCCCGTTTCACTTAATCCGCGGTGTCTTGAAGATGTTTGGTGCGCTGATAAAACTGCCACACGTTGCCGGGCGTAACCGCGTGAAAGCGGCGGCAACATCATTTACTCGCAGTGCTGCGTCCCTCCGTGCTATCGCAGCTCCCTCACGCCCGCTACCGTATACTGCATGGCTGGTGCAGCTAAGCCTAAGCATGATCGGGGCATGGTCTCCGAGATTACATCAGGGACCATAAAAAGAATAATTGACCGTGGGGTGGGTGGGAGGTTATTGCGATAGCAAAGATATGGACACTGTTAGTGGGTTTTTGCAGTCGCCGTTGTTCTGTTCGAAGTCCAATTCGATAACACTGCCTACGCATCGTATGTATACACACACGAGTAAGAGCGCACTAGTGCTGGGGACGAACGCAGCTTAAGCAGAGATTAAATGACCCAGCAGTCGCCGCCGAACGAACATGTGCGGTAACATTGCACCGCATAAAGGGCTGTTGCCGCATGCTTGTCATGCGGAGAGGAAACGCCCGGCCCCTCTCTCGTTGGGCGAAGGACCATAATGGGCGCCGGTGGGAGAGGGGCGGTCACGCGCGCTATCTGGACAGACATCGATAGACGGCATTGCTAGACATCGGTAGTCAACCACGTAGTCAACAGTGACCGTTTCTGGTGGTGCCGGCAAGCGATTTCAACTTTGTAGACGTATTTTTATCTTCTGAAATGCGGCAAAATTGTGTTTTCTACACAGTGAATCGAATTTTCGAGCCTGGAATTGCATCGTCAAATTTCGTTGAAGCGAAACGGCACAAAAAGAAAAAGTGTTCGTTGTGGCGAGAATATTTATGCATTGACTCCTATGGAGTACTGACGGGGAACCGAGAATTTTTCATTGCAGCAGGGTTCGATTGCACATGGTCAGCTCCCACGGTGTTCGACCAGACCCACAGAAGCTAGCTGCAGTTGCAGAATTCCCTTGCCCTGAAGACAAGAAGGCGGGTCAGTGGTTTCTTGGCCTCTGCACTTACTGTACTGTCGTCTTGTTGAAGGATTCTCAAAAATGGCTGAACACCCCACATTGCTAACACGCCAAGATGTCCCCTTTGTGTGGACAGACGAGCAGGAAAAGGCTTTCATAGAATTATGCAAATAACTTCAAACATCTCCTGTTCCGGCACATTTTGATGATACTGCAGAAACAGATATTCACACGAAAACCAGTAACATATGACTCGGAGCTATTTTGGTTCAGTCGCCAGACGGCACAGAATGCATAGTTGCCTACACAGACAGTAGTCTCATGAAAGCACAGACTAACTACTCGACAGCTGAGAAAAAGTGCTTAGCAGTGGTTTGGGCCATCAACAAATTGTGGCCTTAAGTTTATGGCCGGCCATTGCCAGCAGTTGGTCACCACCACTCGGTTTGCTGGCTTGCCAATCTCCAAGATCCTTCAGGCTGCCTCACCCGCTGGAGCTTTCGCCTTCAGGGGAACTTGGGCAAAAGCATAGCAACGCCGACTGTCTATCGCATGCTCCATATCTTTGACCTCCTCAGACTTAGAACTGTTTCTTGGCAACGTCCACACCATGCGAATGGCTGATCATCGACATGCAGACTTCTCGTCCAGTATCTCCAGGGAGCTGACATCATTATCCCATGGCCACTGTCTTTAGGAGTGACATTGCACTGCCTGCACAATAATGGGCTGTACAAGAAAAATTTTGAAAAGAGCAAACAAACATTTCTCCACGTCATGCCAAGCTAGGAAGTTTTGCAAGTGTGTGACGACTACCCATGTGCCAGCCATTTAGGCTTTGCGAGAAGATCAGTGCGAATGCGCCAGAAGTACTATTGGCCACAGCTATTTTCAGCCGTTCAACACACTCTGTGAACTTGCCGTGACTGCCAGAGGCGCAAAGTTCCACCTGGCAAGCCTGCGGGTCTCCTACAGCCACTAGATCCATCCGCGGAACCTTTCCAGCAAGTAGGCATGGATCTTCTTGGTCCATTTCCTACATACCGTATTTTCCGGTGTATAAGACGCGGTCTCTTTCCAAAATTTTCGGAGGTGCGTCTTATACAACGGTGTGTCTTATACGTACTTTTTTTGTAGTTCGTTTGGGAGAAACTCGTGTTGATGCTGATGAGTCTTTTTTTAAACGACTAGAGCAGTCCGATGCGAATGATGCGTCATAATTATAATAACGAAGACTCAACATGCTGGTACTACAGTTCCACAACAAAACCAAATATATAAAACAGAAAAATTTTAAAAAGTATGTCGTCGTGCGAGTTCTCAGCTCACTGAAGCTGCGTGAGTTTCGAGGGCTGTACCATAGAGAGCTGTGCTCAGTTAATGAAATCGGCGGAAGATGGCAATAGGCACGTGACAGGCTAGTTGGGCTAGTCGCCATTTGCAACTTCATTTGTTCGTTTGGTCCATGCTACAGTGTTCTAGAAGTCCGCACCTTTGTTATCTTCACCTACAGTATGCCGGCTAAACGGAAAAGTTACACGGCGAAGTTTAAGCTTACTGCTGTGAAGTATGCAGAGGACCACGGGAAACGGGCAGCGGGTCGTCATTTCGACGTCACCGAGAAGCTGATCCGCACATGGCGACAGTCAACTGCTAAGGTTCAGGCCATGAAGAGTGACAAGAAAGCTGACCGCGGCAAGAAATCACGATGGCCAGTCCTTGAGGGACGTCTGCACTCGTGGATACTGGAGCAATGTGCCCAAGGTAAGGCGATGTCAAAGGTGCAGCTGCGTCTCAAAGTGCAGGCACTAGCTAAGGAGATGGGCGCCGTTGATTTTGTTGGCGGGCCATCCTGGTGCTCCAGATTTAGGCGCCGCAAAGCGCTGGCAATGAGGGCCCGCACAAGCATGTGCCAGACCCTGCCAGCAGACTTCAAGGACAAGCTTAAAAGGTACCAGGCTTTCGTTAAGAAAGCCATTGAAGACGATGGCATCAGCAGCGGCCATATAATAAATATGGACGAGGTGCCACTTACGTTTGACATTCCGATAGAAAGGAGTGTGGAACTGAAAGGTGACAAGTCCGTCACCATCAAAACTACCGGCCACAAAAAAAGCGCACTTCACGGTTGTGCTCACATGTTGCGCCGACGGGCAAAAACTTCCGCCAATGATAATATTCCAGCGGAAGACGATGCCGAAAGAGCCCTTCCCACCTGGCGTCGTCATAGAAACGAACGTGAAAGGCTGGATGGACGAAGAGATGATGGGCAAGTGGCTCGAAAAATGCTTTTCTAAGCGACCGGACGGTTTCTTTCATGCGAATAAGAGCCTCCTGGTCTTGGATAGCATGCGGGTGCATATAACGGAGCTCACTTTGAAGCGCATCAAGGCGGAAAACTGCACCGTTGCGGTTATCCCAGGAGGGATGACAATGCTTCTGCTGTTGGACATCTCAGTGAACCACAGTTTCAAGGCTATTCTGCGGTGCCTGTGGGAGTTGTGGATGTCCGACGGCGAGCATAGCTATACTGACACCGGACGCATGAGGCGTGCTTCGTTTTGTGAAGTCGCAAAGTGGGTGCGTGAAGCCTGGTGTGCGGTGTCACAGGCCACTGTAACTGCGGGGTTCCGCAAGGCAGGCCTGCTAGCATCCTCAGCCCCTGACCTCAATGACGATGACAGCAGCAGCAGCAGGAGCGATTCTGAAGAGGAAGCAGAGGAAGTCTCAGCGTCGTTGCTGCCAGAGCTCGCTGAACTATATCAAAGCGCATCTGAGGACGAGGACTTGGAGGGCTTCGACAAATAAAATGTTTTTCCTGCAGTCATGCGGAACGTTTCAGTGGGTGTGCATTATTTTTTCTCTGCAAATTTGGTGTAGTATAAGTTTTCTTACGGACTAGCGCTCGGAAACGTAAGTACGGCATTTTACAGTGTTCGCTCAACCTCACGTTATGAAGTTTTTTTGCGGAAAGTGATTGAATGCAGGTGCGTTTTATACACCGGTGCGTCTTATATATTAATTTTTGCGTGAAACCTTACGAAAACTAGGGGGCGCATCTTATGCGCCGAAAAATACGGTAATTGTTGGGAAAGAAATGGGTCATCTTTGCAACCGATTATCTAACGTGCTATGCGGAGACAAAAGCTGTGCCCCGAGGAACTGCTGCTAATGTGGCCAGCTTCTTTGTCCATGATATCGTGCTCTGCCACGGTGCGCCCACTGTACTTAACACTGATGATGGTGCAGCGTTTACCACAGAGCCATTGCAAGAAGTTGTCGTGTTGATGCACACTAACTATCGGAAGACCACAGCCTATCACCCCCAAACAAATGGCTTGACAGAACGCCTGAACATAACTTTGGCCAACATGCTCTCTGTGTATGTTGATCTGGAACACAAAACGTGGGATGCAATTTTTCCATATGTGGTGTTTGCCTATAACACAGCCGTGCAGAAGACCACTACTTACAACATTCGAGCTTTTTATGGACATCGTGTAACAACACCATTAAATGCCATGCCCCCAGTAGACCACAGCACGACAAGGTGTGAAAACAACGAAGACTTCATCTAGAAGGTCGAAGAAGCTCGCCGGCTTGCTGAAAACCATATCCGTTCACAGCAGAATACTGATGCCAGTCGTTACAATCTGCGTCGACGGAATTTCCAGTACAAACCAGGCGACCACGTGTGGATCTGGATGCCCGTCCGACAACGTAGGCTCTCAGAAATTGCTATGACGCTACTTTGGCTTACGAAATTGTGCACCACCTCATCGATGTGAATTCGAAGGCCAAGTAAGAGCCAGAGTCAGAGCCTCAAACCTCTGAATCTGTCTCAAGCCGATGACGTCCACACGCTGAGCTCATCCACGTAGTATGGATGAAACCATACAATGACCGTGAATGATACACTTTCCCCAAAAATTCCCTCAGCTTCATGCACATTCATATGGTTACTTTGCATGCTACCACTTGGGTCCCTGGTGCTGTCCTGCTACAGTTGGACCAACCGAGCCGGTCAGTTTTGAGAGTTGAGGAATGACGCGAAGTAGGTTTGCATCATCTGAGAAGGACGAAGTTAAAAAACCTGCGCCCGCTCTCCTGTTGGCCGGCCCCGGCAGAAGAACAGACATGTTCTGCCAACGCTCCTGTTTGTCCAACTGCATTAGACTGTGCAAGCTTGGTGACAATATCTCTTATAAAGGGGCTCTATTGTATTTGAATAACTCAAGACACTAATGCATCAGATGAGTTCACGGCACTAAAGCACACGCGTCGTGGTGCACCATTGATCAGCAATAATGATAAATGGCTGCAGTAATGATCAATAACAAAGTAGACACTTTGCACCAAAACACATGGTTTCAATCACTATTTAATCGCTGGTGCTTGTGTCAGGCCAATGGTGTACTTCCTGGTGCTGTCAAATTATAAAAAGAGTAACTGAGGTGACCTACGACAACGCAGCAACATTCACAAAGCATGTTTTCACCACTCCAAGAAGCACGAAGGTACTGCGCAAATGGCCAGGCTGATGGTGTTGACAAAAACAGAGGGGCACGGAACAGAGCTCTCCTGTGCCATTTTTCACATACGGTCAATACAAGCGGATCGATGGATTAGTCGTAAATGGCATAGACGAATGTTACGTGTTGTGTACTACAATAGATAACTGGTGTGTGAACTTTCCTTGAGATAGGGAAACGCGTATTGCCGTCTAGCAGATGCACGGAAGGCTGTGCATCTCAGTTGCTTAACAGCACTCATGTGTTTCGCATGTTACTCCATGTTGGAACAGTGTGGGGATCACAAAACAGTGCATTGTATGTCACCCAAAAATCATTTCAAACATATTAAAACACTTTGTGCCTCTGTGGTGCTGGCCAGGAAAGGAAAAGCATAGTAAGTAGTATCTTATCAATGAGATTTCACATGTAGTTCAGTAAAGCCAGAATTTAATATATAAAACAGCATAAATAAAATGCATCAAAGGCAAACACAAATTGTGACATGCACATGGGGATTCCGAGACTCTATCATTTGCATCTAGAGCTCTGGTAGCTACGTTAGTGCTTCAGCAAAAGAGAAGGATTCAGCAGTAATAACCACATTTCGATAGGTTTGCATCACTGTTGCACATCGAACATGGGTAGCCCTCTCATATGTGAGGTATTTCCATAATGTAAATACCGCACGTATGAAATGCAGGTATAATAAATCGACGTAAAGCCCCAGAAATCAATCAGGTTTAGTAAGTTCTTGTGCAGCATGATTGCGTTTGGCAGCTTCTCAAAGAGTTGAGGAATCCAGAGCTTTTCATGAAAATGGCTCACTCTCCCATAATGGAGAGTGGATGACTGACCAAGCAGAGACGTTGTACTAGCCACAATCTTAACAGAACCTTACTGAGCCAGAATGAATGTGCTTTCAAATGATTCTCACTGCAAGCCCTGTCTCGCCCAGACACCATCTGCCGGCAACCGACTCTGCAAAACTCGTGTACCTCTGGCATTAAATGATGACAGTCAAGTATATGATCCCATGTACCTACCTTTGAAAAGTTGCTATGTGGAAATGTCAAATAACACTTGAGCGTTTTAGAAATTGCAGCTTCAGTGATCTTGTGAACAGGGGTGGAAGTGTTGCGCCTTTCTGCGCCAAACAGCCCTTGTGCTCCAAGCTTCGTCCAAATGGCATTTTAGTACGATTACAGTCAGCGACCGATTTTTCGGACCCTCTCGGGAACGTAAAGTCATCCGGAAAGTTGTGTAGTCCAGTAAAATGAATGTAGTCAGCATTTTACCGATGTTTTTCTTTATATAGAGAGTGAGGTACCACACTTCGAAACCACAAAGCAGCCAACGGGACTGATGCGTGTGCGTGCCACGGTGGAATTGCTACTCAAGAACTGCCGCCATGTTTGTGGCGGCGCGCTCACTACACTGAGCCAACACGACATTACTATTTGTTGTCATTGTTCCTGCTGTTGTGGATGACTAATACGCTGTTTTGAAGGCATACACGCAGCCAATGCACGCTAAGTCTGAACAAAACTGCATTCTTCCGAAAATCACGGTCTGTTGACGTGTTCACAGATAGCGACTGCCATACTCAAAACCGCTGCAGGCACAATGGCGGTCGCTGTGATTATGAATGACAATGACAAAGGCTTTGAAAGTACACGCATGTCCAGTGCACACAATGCCTGAAGGGAGGTTTTACCGTTTGCTGGTTTTAAGAACAGCATTCGCTACCGACGTGTTCATGTATATGGCCACCTTAAACTCTGAAAGTAGTACGTGCGCACCCAATGCACGGTGTGTCGAAGCAGCGCTGCTTCCCACAAAAGTTGTGGAGTAAACCGTATTACAGACATGATCACTAATAGCAATGACGCAATTTATCAAGGTATACGTGCGCAGCCAGCGCACACAGGTTGCTGTCCACTGAAGACAGGAATATGCTCGCTTTCATTGCGATCAGTGACAATGACAGCTCAGAAACTACGCGGCCAATGCAGCGGCAGTTCAGAGGACATAAATTAAGGCATTAAAATGCACAAAGCGGTCTAGCTTTTCAACCATTCGCTGATGACCATGGCTTTTGGTTTGGTGTCTAGCACGCGTGATGCGACGTGGAGTCGCGGCGCTCTGCACTCGGCACACTCAGAGGGTCGTGCACACGAACAACTCAAAGTGCGACCGTGTACATCCTAGTTATCCTCATCATCATCATCATCATCAGCCAGTTTTATGTCCACTGCAGGATGAAGGCCTCTCCCAATCCTCGCCATCCTTGCCTGTCCTGCGCGAGCTGATTCCATTTGATGCCTGCGAATTTCTTTATTTCGTCCCCCCATCTTACTCTCTGCCGCCTACGGCTGCGCTTGCCCTCTCTTGGTATCCATTCCGTCGTTCTAACTGTCCATCGGTTATCTAGCCTTCTCATCACGTGGCCTGCCCATGTCCATTTTTTCTTCTTAATATCGTTCATTATGTCGGCGACCCCCGTTTGTTCTCTGACCCACTCAGCTGTCTTCCTATCCCTTAGTGTAACGCCTATCATTTTCCGTTCCATTGCCCGCTGCGCGGTTCTTAACGATCCTCTCTAGCTTCTTTGTAATTCTCCAGGTTTCTGATCCGTAAGTGAGTACTGGCAGGATGCAGTAGTTATATAGTTTCCGCTTGAGTGATAGTGGTAGGTTTCCGTTCATGAGTTGTGAGTGTCTCCCATATGCGCGCCATCCCATGTTTATTCTACGGTGGATTTCTTTTATATGGGTGGGTTCTGCAGTAAGTAGCTGTCCTAGGTACAGATATTCTTCTACGACTTCTAATGTATGGGTTTCGACCTTGAATAGACGTTTTTTCGCCGTGCCACTTAGCATTATCTTTGTTTTCTGCATGTTCATCCTTAATCCTACCTTAGCGCTTTCTCGGATTAAGTCTTCAATCATCTTTTGCAATTCGTCGCCATCATTGCTAAAGAGTACTATGTCATCTGCAAATCACAGGTTACTCAGATATTCGCCGTTAATCCTGAGCCCTGTCTCTTCCCAGTCTAACCCTTTGAAGATTTCTTCCAAACATGCAGTAAATAGCATGGGAGAAATTGTATCTCCCTGTCTGACACCTTTCTGTATTGGGATTTTTCTGCTTTTCTTATGGAGGAGCAGGGTGGCTGTAGAATCTTTATAGATGTTGGCTATTGTGTTTATATAGCTATCACATATTCCTTGACGACCTAGTGCCTCCAGAACTGCTGGTATCTGTACCGAGTCGAAAGCCTTTTCGTAATCTATGAAAGCCATATAGAGGGGTTTGTTGTATTCAGCGGATTTCTCGATTACTTGATTGACCGCATGTAGGTGGTCCATGGTAGAGTATCCTTTTCTGAACCCTGCTTGCTCTCTGGGTTGATTAAATTCAAGTGTGGCCCTTATTCTGTTTGAGATAACCTTTGTGAATATTTTGTAAAGTGCTGAGAGTAGACTGATCGGCCTGTAGTTCCTCAAGTCTTTAACATCTCCCTTCTTATGTAATAATAGAATGTTTGCGTTTTTCCAGCTTTTGGGTACATTTGAAGTTTTGAGGCATTGAGTGTATAGTGTCGCGAGCTTTCCAGTTAGGATGTCTCCGCCATCTTTGATCAAGTCGGTGGTTATGCCGTCATCTCCAGCCGCTTTTCCGCGGGACATGCCCTGTATTGCTTTCCTAACTTCGTCCGCAGTGACGCATGGGATTTCGTAGTCCTGCTCGGCATTTAATACACTCATGGTGGGGAGACTCATATTTGAGCTGTATAGTTCGGAATAGAAATCCTCGGCCACTTTGGTTATGCCACTGAAGTTAGTAACGATGTTGCCCTGCTTATCTTTCACTGCATGCATTATGTTCTTTCCCGCACAAAGCTTCCTTTTGGTTGTTTTGATGCTGACTCCTTTTCTGACGGCTGCTTCTATTTCTTTCACGTTATGGTTACGTACGTCCCTGACTCTACTTTTACCGATGAGCTTAGATAGCTCGGCGTATTCTATCTTGTCTCTTGAGTTAGTTATTCTCAGCTGTTGGCGTTGCTTGATTAGATTTTTAGTAGACTCCGAGAGTTTACTCACAACATGTCTTGGTGCTTTGCCCCCTACTTCGATTGCTGTTTCGGTGATCAGATTAGTAATGTCTTCGTTCATCTTCTCTATATCCTCATTATCTTCCTGTCCTAGAGCCTCATACTTGTTCTTAAGTGCAATTCTAAATTCTTCTCTTTTCGCCCTGACGCTATCGGGGTTGGCCTGTTTCCGTGTGATTAACTTTGTCCTTGTTCGCTTTAGATTGAGGGATATCTTCGCCCTTATTAGTCTGTGGTCACTAATTCTAACCTTATTAACCACTTCTGTGTCTTGTACTATACCTAGATCAGTGCACATTATGAAATCTATTTCGTTTTTCGTTTCTCCGTTGGGGCTTTTCCACGTCCATTTCCTGTTCTTACGTTTCTTGAAGAAAGTATTCATTACACGGAGGTGGTTTCTTTCGGCGAATTCTACTAGCATGTCCCCTCTGCTATTCCTATCTCCTTCTCCGTAATTACCGACGGCACGTTCTCCTTTTAGTTTCTTTCCTATTTTCGCGTTGAAGTCCCCCATAACAATCGTATATTGGGTGTTTGCCTTGTTCATTGCCGTTTCTACATCCTCGTAGAACTGTTCTACAGCCTCGTCACTGTGGCTGGTCGTTGGTGCGTAACTTTGTACTAGCTTTAGTTTGTATCTCCTATTTAATTTTATCACGAGGCCTGCTACCCTTCCGTTGATGCTATAGAATTCTTCGATGTTACCTGCTATGTCTTTGTGTATAAGGAACCCCACGCCAGTGCATTCCACTAAACAATGCATGTGCTTGCGGGCAACAGAGAGCAAGTCATAATAAACATTTTGCGAATTTGTGTAGTCTCGTAGATGACATTTTGCTACGACAAAATTCTGCGACTAAATGTTTTGCGTGACCCGTTAGTCAACTTGTAGCGAGATTTGATGGTTCAAAGCAATTTGCAACCCAAAAGACATTTAAATTAGCAAACACTTTCTATGTCTTGAAAAGAAACCTTCTAATTTAATGTTCTTAGAATGGCTATGTACTCCAAAACTTGCTTTCTCTGCTACAAAACTACAAATTTGCTGCTCCAATGCTGCTCCAAAACTGTTCCAAAACGGTCATTTTGCTGCTTCCACCCCTGTACAGTGAAGGAACACTAAGAACTTGGAAGCAATATTTTTTTGTTTCTTATTTTGGCAGTAACTAGCGTATGTAATGTGCTTCTGTATGGAGGGTTGGCTCCCAGAGACCATATCTTCTAAGCTTTGGCTAGATGCTCGGATGTTCTTGCTTGAGTGCCTAGATAATGGCTCTGGCTTTTTGATCAAGGTCACTTGGAGGTCGCCAACCTTGGGAGCTAGGCACATTTCTTGCTTAATAATGGAGAAGCATTGAAAGGGGCAAATAACTATGATTAGCTTTGTTCCAGGTTTTTGGAAGAGTGGCTGTACGGTGGACGTTGCAATGACCCCTATGAAGAATTTCCAATTGCAGTACACAAGCAAGAGGTGGAGATACGAGGTGAGAATTGCTCTTTTCTTCAACTGCCTTCTCAATGTCTTACTGCCTGTAAGCCAGCTGGAGTGCACCAATTCACTCTGGGATTCTATGTTGAAGATGGTGCATTTGGCAGCCCAAGATCTGTGAAAATTAAAACGTGCGATAGAGTGAAGCACACTGGGACTGATTCATTTGTCACTGTTCTTTCATTATTTGGAGTGGCCAATCACAGTGATGGCAAAAGATGTAAAATGTTTAACTTTCAATGACATATGCACCAGAAAACATAAAGACCAACTATTCGTAATGAGAAATAACAGGAATGACTTGAAAAAAAAATTTAAGCGAAGCAACACTTTAACCAACTTTTGATGCAAAGGAATCAAAATGTTATTGCGTGCTTGTTTAGTTATGGTAGATTACTACAAAAGTGCTCTTGGGATCATTAACATCAATTAGTTGCAAAATATTGGAACACATTTTACATGCTAACATATTTGAATTCCTTGATTCACATACTTTCTTTATTTCCTCCCATCACGGTTTCCGAAAAGGTTCTTCCTGTAACACCCAACTGATAGAATTTCGGCGTTACATGTCCAAGTCCATTGATCACAATAGCCAGGTCGACGCAGTTTTTATAGACTTTCAAAAAGCATTTGACACTGTGTCCCATAAGCTCTTAGATAAGGCTTGCTGCCTTAAACATAAATAAAAATGTTCAAACATGGATGCAAAATTACTTAAATAGCAGAACAGAGTCCGTGATTTTAAATAATGTGAAATCTGCACCAGTAGCAGTGTCTTTGGGCGTTCCCCAGGGAAGTGTTTTGGGGCCCCTATTGTTCCTAATCTACATAAACAACATTGTTGAAAACATTACATCACCCATAAAATTATTTGCTGACGACTGTGCCATATATAGAGAAATTACTACTGAAAATGATGTGCACGCTTTGCAGTCCAACCTAGACGACATAGCTTACTGGTGTAAAAAATGGAACAAGTATCTAGGCATCTATTTTACCGAATTGGTTACATGGAACAAACTTATTCACATAGCCATAGCAAAGGCCTCTAGTAGGATGCTGCACTTTATCTGCACAAGTGTCAAACAGGCTAGGCATGAAATTAAGGAAACTTTATATTTTTTACAAGTCTGGTCAATACTTGATTATGCATGCGCAATATGGGATCCCCATCAAGAATATCTTATTTAAATAAACTAGAAAAAGTCCAGAATCAAGCAGCAAGGTTTGTTTTAAATAATTACAGCCCCTACTCCAGCGTTTCTGAAATGAAGTCCACTTTGGGATGGGATCCGTTCCATGTGCGCAGACATAAATTAAGGCTTAAACTCTTACACCAAACATATATAACTCTAACACAGGTAGTAATCGTCGCAAAATCCGAACAGAAAAATTTATGCTCTTGAGTGCGCCGCAATCCACTGGTGTGATGCGCAACAGCCATAGCGAAACATGGCACACACTTAAGGGGAGATATGAAAGTCGAAAAATCGCGAAAAACACGCTTTTTGGAAAACCACATATTTGCACTGTATGTGTCATAAACTACCCCTCCTGTAATTTTCAGCGCCTAATTCTTCCTAGAACTACTTCATATCAAATATATTACGAGCAGCAGCTGCTGCTGTGCCGCTCAAACACGCTCGGAAACAGCACAACTTCAAGCGAGCGCTGTTCACGTGCCATTCAACTGACCGGCGCCACTTTGGCTTTGTTTTGTTCGTGAAGGGGGGGGGGGGGGTGCACTTTTTTTCTCCACCGCCATCAGCGGGAGCGGCGGTGGCGTGGTGGGAGCATGGTTCGTGCATGATTGGGGGGCTCGTGGGGGCATTCAAGTATCCTGCACTTGGATGCGAAGCTGCGATTGCGCCAGGCGCACATTCCTCGAGAGAGTTGGGGAACGTGCGGCCGCTACTGGCTGCTGCGCGTGATCACGTGGTGGCCTTCTCCAATAGGTGCTCTGTGCGTTGTCTGGTACGGTTAGTGCCTGCTTCGTGGTTGTCGCCGCGATGTCTGCCTTTGTGTGTGCCGCTTTGCTTTTCGTTATCACAGGAGAGTGGGAGAGGTATGATTGGTCGGAAAGGGTGAAAAGAATGGGGGAAGGCAACAACTGCGCCGCACTATGCCGCTACTCGCAGTGCCGGCGGCTGCTGGGAGGGCCAGGGGAAGATGAAGGAATGGCAGCGGAAAGCCGAAACGAACTGGTTTCCCGAGTGCTCGGCATGTGAAGAGGTGAAAAAGAGCAGGCGCGACGAAAGACGCCGGTGCGCACTTCCCTTTTCTTTGCCGTTTGCTGCGCCGATGCAGCAAAGGCTGCATCGGCGCAGAAGGGCAGCAAGGACCAGGCTTGCGGCGCTGGCACTCTGTGATGGATCGAATGTACTTTTGCACAAAGGTGTACATGCCGCGCCAATAAAATCTGAGGCGCAGTCTGGCGTAAGTTTTGAAGAGACCAGTGTGTGCGCAATGAGGATCAGAATGGAAAGCGGCGCATATATTTGCGCGGAGCTGTCTCGGTATGACGAGAAGCCATTTGCGCCCATCTGGTTCGTAATTGCAGCGATAAAGGATTCCATCCCTGATGGCGAAATGAGAAGCTTGCCGGCGTAGCGCTCAGGATGGAGGGCTTCCTGAAGGATCAGACAGGTAACGTATCAATGATTCAGTCCAAGGATCCTTGCGCTGCTCCAAAGACATGTCGATGGAAGTAGATAGCAAAAATGAGCTGTCAATGGCGGAGAGGCTGGCAACGACGCTGTCGACTGGCGACCGAGAAAGAGCGTCGGCATCGCTGTGCTTCTTTCCTGATCGGTAGACGACACGGATGTCATACTCTTGCAGGCGCAGAGCCCATCGGGCGAGATGACCAGACGGATCTTTGAGGGTCGACAACCAGCAAAGAGCGTGGTGATCAGTAACGACATCGAAAGGCCGGCCATGCAGGTATGGCCGAAATTTTGTAATGGCCCAAATGATCGCAAGACATTCTTTCTTGGTGACTGAATAATTCGCTTCAGCCTTCGTGAGAGTGCAGCTTGCGTAGGCAACAACATATTCTTGGTAACCGGGCTTTCGCTGCGCGAGGACAGCACCAAGACCGACACCGCTGGCATCCGTGTGGAGTTCCGTGGCAGCAGTAGGTTCAAAATGGCGCAGTATCGGAGGCGTTGTGAGAATTTTACGTAGCGTCACAAAGGCACGATTGCAAGCCGGCGACCACGCAGAAAGGTTGGCGTCTCCGCGAAGGAGGTCTGTGAGCGGTACCATAATCGAAGCGAAATTGCGAACGAAGCGGTGAAAGTACGAGCAAAGGCCAATAAAACTACACAACTCTTTTATATTCTTTGACCTTGGGAACTCTTGGACAGCCCGCAGCTTTGCAATATCGGGGAGAGTGCCATCCTTCGACACGACGTGCCCGAGAATAGTCAGCTTTCGTGCCCCAAAGTGACATTTCTTTAAGTTGAGTTGTAGGCCAGCGGTGGTGAGGCAGTGTAACACCTGCTCCAGGCGATGAAGATGAGTCGGAAAATCAGGTGCAAATACAACTACGTCATCCAAGTAGCATAAGCACGTGTTCCATTTGAGGCCTCGCAGAATGGCGTCTATCATGTGCTCGAACGTGGCGGGCGCGTTGCAAAGGCCAAAAGGTGTCACGAACTACCGGCGGAGATCTCGGAGGGTTGTATACCGAGCGTGGGAGAGGGAGTGAGAGACGTTTGACGACGGTAGCGTTTTATGCACAGCAAACCAAAATTTTAGAAACAACGCACAGCAAACCCACAAAAAATGAACAAAATAAAATGCTCAGAATATATACAAGCCGGAAAACTAACACAGAAATACTCAAGTCAACTAACAGTACTCAAGTCTCAGTTCGGCGCAGAGCTCAGTCCTGAGTCTTGCCACGTTGGCATCCCCGGCGCTGTCGCGAATAACAACTGCAACGCTCTTACTTGCTCAGCGCTGTTTCCTTCATGGAAAAGTCCGTTGTCGGTCCGGACCTAGTCTCGTTGTCTCCCAGTTGTCGCCGGCCTCCCTTGCGTCGTCCCGAGGGTATCGCTTGCTGCCGTAGCCGACGCCTGGTCAAGTCGCTACGTCGCGTCTCCCTGAGTTAGGCCTAAACCCCAGAGGCCTAAGTACGAGTACGGTCCCTCGCTCGCTGTGGCGACATGACCTGGTGAATCGCTGCTGGCCAACCCCTTGAAGGGGGATTGTTGACGGTGCGCCAGGAACCGTCCGCTGCAGGACCTCCAAAGAGGCTCGCCCGAACGTCGTCGAGGTCCACAGCCACCCGATGGGGTACCAGTGTCCCGGCTCCCGAACTGAACACCTCGTCCCGTCGGCAGAGCGTAGCTGCCGATGCGTCCTTCCTCGGCGGTCGCCACTCAGACAATCGCCAGCTCAGCGCTTTGCCATCTCCGATCGTGGCGCGGATCGCGTGCCAGGAAGCCCGCCGTCAGCCAACCACGAACACGAGCGTGTCACCGGCGCGTGCATTTTGGCGCCTCTTGGTTACTTAGCACGCCATCTCTCGTACTTCACCCTGTGGTGCGTGCCTTGGGCCCCTTTACTCATGACAAAAGGCATCACATTGAATTCGTATAGGCCATCTGGTGCAATAAAGGCAGTTTTATGTTTGTCATCTGAGGCCATAGGCACCTGCCAATAACCGGATAGTAAATCAAGTGAAGAGATGAACTCGGCACCTTGCAAACAGTCAAGGGCATCGCCAGTTGTTCTAGTCAAAAAGAAAGACGGATCGATTCTTCACTACAAATGATTTATTTTTTTCTATGTTGTGACATCACTGTTAAGAAGCAAATATATGCATTAAGTGTCTTGAATATGTATTTGTTGTACCATACTGTAATACCATAGTATTACGGTGATCTTTGTGTGTGTGTGTATGCGTGCGTGTGTGTGTGTGTCTATACACATACACGCAACGCATTCTTTTTGTTGGTTATATTTTTGTCCCGCCTCCCCCCCCCCCCTCCTACGTAATGCCTCTAGGCGATGGAGGAAATCTGTAAATAAATAAATATAATTGATATTAAGAATATGCAAATATTTTTACGCATATTGACAGTCAGTGTGAAACGTGAGGAAAAAATACAAGCAATGACAAAAACCACAGCGTCGTCTCACAACTAACTTTTATTGGGCAAAAATGCATATTACAAGCACTGACTAACCCCACATGATCCCATGACGAAGACGGAAAAGTGTGCAACAACAAGACATAATAAACCTGGTTAGAACCAATCCAACATATGCGAAGTGATGAAATGATTCAGAAATTAAATTTCTTTATCATGCAAGGCTATCGATGGTGTGCTGACGCAGCGAGAACTGTGTTTATTGATGTGATACACTTCAATAATTTCTCTCTACCTGTGTGTGAACAGACATTGTGTATCAAAAATAGGAGTGCAGTCGTTGTTTAAACAGTGCCTAGCCATCTGCAAGTACTCGTTCCCTTTCAGAGAGCGTTTGTGTTCAGCCAATCTTATATTCAAGCACCGGCCTGTTTGGCCAATATACATGTCACCGCACAGAAACGGCACCTGATACACTAGACCTACTTTGCATGCACCAAACGAGGGCATGTGTTTCTTTACTTCGCAACTGTTTTTATTTACTCTTAATCGTTTTTGGTCAAGCTTCCTTTCAGTTCTGTAAATCTTATTTAATTTATTAGGGGCAGAAAAGATAACTTTGACATTGAACCTCCCTGCAACATTTTTTAAACCATGTGATATCTTATGCACATACAGAATAACTACAGTCTTTTCTTTGTCTAACCGGGCTGAAACACTATCTCTCTTGATTGTTCCTAATCTTACATGTTTCATTAGCTTAGAAAAAAAATAAATAACAGTATACATAAAAAGTGAGTGCAGCTGTCACTCTGTTAATCCTCTAAGAGACTAAAAGCTGTGAGCTGCTGTACAAGGTACCACCTTTTCGTGTTATGAAATGGCCAATCGATACACCTTCTATTGATCATATATCAAACCAACAGCTACCGGCTATTTGACCAGTGCATCACCTATTGGCCTAAAAGACACCCATAGTCATCTGCTATTGGGCCAATACACTTGCATTGGTCAAATAGAAAACCAATACCCACATGCTATTCGACCAATACAGACCATAGAGGTTAAATAAGATACCAGTCATCATCATCATCAGCCTGTTTAGGTCCACTGCAGGACGAAGGCCTCTCCCAACGATTTCCAATCCACCCTATCCTGAGCGAGTTGGTTCCACTTTATGCCCGCAGACTTTTTAATTTCATCGCTCCATCTAACCTTTTGCCTCCCTCTGTTGCGTTTTCCCTCTCTTGGTATCCATTCCGTCGCTCTTACTGTCCATCTGTTATCTTTCCTCCTCATGACATGTCCTGCCCAGGTCCACTTCTTTCTTTTAATTGATATAATAATATCAGCTACTCCTGTCTGTTCTCTGATCCATTCTGCTCGTTTTTTATCTCTTAGCGTTACCCCTATCATTTTTCTTTCCATTTCACATTGCGCGCTCCTTAGCTTCATCTCTAGATTTTTTTCGTTATCCTCCACGTTTCTGCACCGTATGTTAGCACCGGGAGAATGCAGTGATTGAATACTTTTCGCTTTAGTGAGAGCGGTAAGTTTCCAGTCATGATTTCGTAACGCCTTTCGAATGCGCTCCAGCCCATCCTTATTCTACGGAGAATTTCTTTTTCCTGGGTAGGAGTTCCTGTTATTAACTGTCCCAGGTATACGTATTCGCTTACACACTGTAAGGGTTCATTGTTGATTTTAAATTCCTGTTCCTTAGCTAGGCTATTGAGCATAACTTTGGTCTTTTGCCTGTTCATCTTTAATCCAATTTTAATGCTTTCCCTGTTTAGGTCATCAATCATGTTTTGTAATTTGTCACCATCATTGCTAAAGAGCACAATGTTGTCTGCAAATCTTAAATTGCTTAGATATTCTCTGTCTATTTGAATTCCCTTTTCTTCCCAGTCTAGATGTTTAAAGATTTCCTCTAAACATGCAGTGAATAGCATTGGGGACATCGTATCTCCCTGTCTCGCACCTCTCCTGATCGGGATTTCTCTGCTTCTCTCATGTAGGAGTAGTGTGGCTGTGCAATCTTTGTATATGTTGTTTATGGTTTTCATGTATACGCCAGGTACCCCTTGTCGACGTAGAGCTTCTAGAAGTGCTTGTATTTCTATGGAGTCAAATGCTTTCTCGTAGTTGATAAACGCCATATAAAGAGGTTTGTTATATTCCGCGTACTTCTCAATTACTAGGTTGATAGCGTGGCTGTGGTCCATTGTCGAGTAACCTTTCCTAAAACCAGCTTGCTCTCTCGGTTGGTTAAAGTCGAGTGTTTCTCTTATCCTCGTAGAAATTACCTTTGTAAATAGCTTGTATATTACTGGGAGTAAGCTGATTGGTCTGTAATTCTTTAACTCCTTTATGTCACCTTTCTTGTGGATAAGGATTATATTAGCATTTTTCCAGCTGCGCGGTATGCTACATGTCTTGATACATTTTGTGAAGAGCGATGCAAGTTTTTCAAGTACAAAACTTAACTAAAAGACTTGTGTGTCGACATTTTTGGTGCAGTGAGAATTTCTTTTAATTTTGAGAAGTGTACTGACCCCTATTTGTGAAATAGCTGCCTGGGCTGCTCTAAATTCGACTTTTTGAGCTCTTAAGACATCACATTAACTGTTGTGAGTTGCTCCAAATCGAGGTTCTCCTGCTCCAAAATGAACATTTTGCTGCTCCCAAGGCTGTTTCTGCTGTCGCACCCCTGAATAAATGAATGGTCATGCTTGCATGTTGTTTTCTCACCAATATGTCATGTTTGCTTTTGGCAAATAGCAGTTTTCTTTATTCTTCTATTTTGATGGAAATACCAGGATTGGGGACTATAGTTGGTTACAGCTAGCAATAAATATAAACTCTGCCTGTTGGGCTCCACTGCCCTTTTTCTTGCATGCAGCAGAAGAACTAGTTTACAAAGAATGAATTTGGCAATTCTGAATGGTATCCTTTGTAGAAGTGTGGAGTTCTGGGCCAGCAAAACTGCATATCCATTGTTTAAACCTCAACCCCTTGTGCAGATATCTTGGAGGCTCTAACAATAAAAAGATGCCCATCTCAAAAACATTGTTTTTAAGCAGTGTTGTGCTACATAAACGCACTATATTTTATGTAAACCTTTCAACTAATTTTATGATTCCTATTTGTTTTTGGAAGATGTAACTGGTAACATTATTTAACTGTTTTGTAAAGAAGCACTGGAACGTCGTAGCGGGCCGTCCTCTCCAGCACCTTGCAGTGGTGTTCGCTCTTCAGCGCTCCACTGAGGAAGACGCCGCTCGTGCTCGAGGTCCGGGCTCGTTGAGACGCGCATTGCTCGTGTGGTCGCCGCTCGCTCCAGGGTTCGAGACTTGTGCCGTTGATCGAGCTATCAGTCGGCCCTTACGCTGGCGTTGAATAAACGCTTTTACAATTGGTGGAGGTTTTTTATTAAGTCCTTGGTAGATTGGGACAACTTACTTGTTGCTTGCTTTGTTGTTTTACCCCAACTTTTATCGCAGCTTCAAGGATTGTTTTCGTTATGGTTTTGTTTATTTCTTCTAAATATTCATCGTTTTCGCCTAAGGCCTCGAACTTATTGCTTAGGGCGACTTTAAATTCTTCGTTCTTTGCTCTGATTACCTCTAGATTTGCATTTTTTTCTAGTAAATAATTTAGTTCTTGTTTTCTTTAGGTTAAGTACAATCTTTGCCCTTACAATCTGTGATCGCTGCATTTTATCTTCCCCACTACTTCTGTGTCTTGAATTGTACCTGGTTGTTCGCACATTATAATGTCAATTTCATTCTTTGTTTCCCCATTAGGGCTTTTCCATGTCCACTTCCTATTCTTGTGTTTCTTTAAAAACGTATTCATTATTCGGAGTCTGTTTCTTTCGCCAAATTGTACTAACATTTCCCCACGGTTATTCCTACGGCCGACACCCTAGTTGCCAATTGCCTGTTCTCCACTTTGTTTTGTTCCTACTTTTGCGTTGAATTCCCACAGATACCAATAAGTGCTATTTATTGGTCCTTGCTGTGTCAATAAAGGTATTATACAATATACAACCTATAAAACTCCTATAGATTTCCTATATAACGTATAGATATTTTCTGTTGCACCAATAGAAATTCCTGTTGGCATTTTCGCTAGCGTACACACTGACATACCCCACATTACGGCGTACCCCCCGTGAGACCAGCCACATGGGGACTCCAGCAGAGGTCTCTATCAATTATGACTCGCAAGAATTTATTCGCCTTGGTGTAAGAAACAATTTGCCCATTGATAGATGTGTCGTCGTTGGCATCCATGTGAAAGCGACCAATGCTGATTTCTCGAGCAAAATCACAAGGCCTTGTTCACTGATGTACACCGATACTGAAAACACGGCTTTTTGGAGCTTCACGCGTACCTGAGGACCTGTTACCCCTGATGTCCAAACAGATGTCATCAGCATAGATAAATATCTGAATAGAACGTGGTATACGTTCCACGAGGCCAACCAAAACTAGGTTGAATAATATGGGGCTCAAGACGCCCTTTTGAGGTGCGTTACGGTGTGTGTAGATGACAAATAGGCCCATCGTCAGTTTGCACAAAGAAGGATCTCTTCTGTACGTAGCAATGAATCCACCAGAACGCTCAGCCACCAACACTGACGGAATCAAGGGCGTCGAGTATGGCCTCATGAGAAAGTTGTCATAAGCTCCTTTTACACCTGAAAATAGTGCCATGGATAATCAGCTGCTCATTTTCTTGTGCTGAACATGCATTGTGAGGTTAGTAACACCATTAGTGAAGCAATGAAGGTGTCAAAAACCAACCATAGCACTTGGATGTACCTCGTAGTGCTCCATGAACCAATCTAGTCTGAAGAGGATCATTCGCTACATCAGCTTCCCTGTACAACTTGCCAGCACTATTGAGCACTATGACGAGAGGTCTAGAAGGAGCGGGAGTGGGAATAACTTTATTGACGAGAGTCCTGCTGAGTCCTTGAGGTCTCCCACTTTGGAATGTCAAGGTTTTGCCTCTTCACCGCTTCAAGGGCTTGCTGGACAGGACAGAGTTGGTCGCCAGAGCTGTGCAGAGCAGCTGCCATTTTCGGCAGAAGGTTTCTGGAGCTAGCATGTGTTGGGTTCTCGGAACAATCTCATAGCATGTGTGTCAGAGTCCCTGGCTCTGTTCTACGTATTTGGCAGATTGGCGATGGGTAAATACCAAGTTTTATAAGTGGAACCAGGCAGCTTGTTTTCCATTCTTGGGGTCTGCCTCGCCTGGAGTCATTGAAATTGTTCAACAGCGTTTGGTGCCAGCTCACCAAGGCTGGACAAGATGCAGTATGAAATGTCATCTGGACCAGGTGATGGTGACCTATTACACAACACCTCCATGGTGAAGGGTAGGTCTACGCATGAGTCTAGTGACTGTGGAGTGTTCTCATTAGCAAGGATTTCAGTGCTCGTTTTATGGCCTGCAGTCCTCCCACTGAAATCTTCAGCTACCTCAGGATCCAGTCAACCTAGCTTTGGAAAGTACCAAAGCTCTAAGTGGAAACCGCTGTTCAGGAAATGTGCACAGACCTTGCACGTACGGTTCTCCATATTTGGGATAGAGGCTTCTGGGGGTCTAGACTCACAAAACCTTGCCCACTGCTGAGACTCAAGTTTATCAATACAATGTTGCATCTTTTTCTAAATGCGTCTGGCTGCCCTTATGTTGTGGATGGAGTTTGTGTGTGTGTATCTTCGCTCAGCACGTTGACAAATCTTATAGAGTAGTTCCAGCTCCACGTCGGTTTCAGAATGCCTTCGGGAGTATGTCATCATGTACATTGCCGTCTGTACAGCTTCCTTTATCACTTGCTTTAGACCAGATGAGAGGCTGCAGTGACAAGCATCTTCGTTTGTCTTGTGTTGGATGGATGATGGCCAGCCAGGCCTTTGATATTAATGGAGCTAGGTATGTGATTGCTCCAGTGTGTTTCAATGTCCATGAAGCACTTAAAGGGGCACTGAAGCACTTTTTAAGAAAATTGAGGTTACAGTGCTATTTTATCATTTTCCATATGGTGAACTCGAAAATCACGTCCAAAATTGGTATAAACTTCAGCAAATGACTATTTTGGCAAAAACGCGCGGCGCGCGTCATGGGTGGCAACCCAAACCTCGTCGCTACCTATGATTGGTTGAAGAGCTTCATGACATCCTCGCAGCACCCGACTCTGCCTTCTCTGTGCTAGAGCGTGCACGGAAACGAACGCCGCAAACGAATGCCAAAAACGAATGCTCCAATGTGGCTACCTTGATCGTCCTCAATATGGTGTCACTTATCAGCGTTTCACTCTGTCATCCTCCTTTCCTGCACTCCGCACGCACCGTGGGGCGTTCCGGCAGACCAAGCTTTAGGCGTTTATATCGCTGTTGTTTAATCAAATATTGCAAAAGAAACCATCGTACGTATCCTATACGAGGTCAGATATTCTGATTTTCTATTAAATTCGAGAATTTAAAACCACTTCAGTGTCCCTTTAACGCTTGAGGTGAAGCGGCCTGACACAAATGCCAGGTCCAAACTGCTGTACATTGAGCCTCGCAAAAAAGTACAGCTTCCATCATTAAGCAAGAGCAGACCATGATCAGAGATAAATGAAGCTAGTTGCCGGCCTGTTGTGTTTAACTTTGGGGCTCCCCCAAATAGGATGGGTGGTCGTTAAAATCACCCATAATAATCCATGGGCCAGGGTTTCCTGCCAGGATGTCATCCAGTTTTCCTATCAAATTGGGCCGATGGTGATAAGTATACACACACACACTAAAGTGAAGGTCAGGTTCGTGTTCCTTGAGGTTAGGCAAATATATTGATCTGTTGGGGCACGGGTACGCATGAAGGGAGATGCTCACAGCGTAAGCCCCAAACAACGACCGACTTTATTCTTTCCTCCCTGTACCAGTACCCTCACCCCTCGGCGTGGTCCAGTCCACTTCCTGTTCCACCGATTGATGATGATCATGGGGAGTGCCACAGACACCATCTTGTGGCTACTACAGCCCCCCGCTCCCTCTTCCCCTTAGTGAGCTGCCGAACAGAACTAGAGGTCCAGACGACGAGTAGGAGCCCTTGAGCACCGTCCACTGTGGGTTCATCTCATGGCTGTACCTCTGGAGTTTGGGCTTGTGCTGCAGCTTGAGGACTTGGTGGAGGTGGTGGCTCTCTTTGTGGAGGCACCGCATGTATCAGCCGGGCCACGTTCAGTGACACCCACACGCAAGTCACGACAGTAGTGAACGCCTGTGTTTATAGTTGTCAGTCTTTTATACCAAAACGAGGCAAAGGGGGAGGGGTTTAGTAGATAGTAAAGAAAGGCACGTGTAGTTCAACAAAGATAGGCGGCTTGCGCTCTTGGGCCTGATACGATACATCTTCCCCTTCAACGTCGTTGACTTATCTGCTGAAAGTTTTGATCGTATCCCAGACGTTCCGGACGACGTGTTTGACGCTGCGACTTTTGCTGCGGTAGAACTGGCTGCAACGGTGGTTGCGGACAACTGGGCACCACCGTGGGCGAGCAGGACGTGGGAGATTCTACAGAGGCAGGTACCTGCTCTTCGTCGTAATCTTCTTCGTCGGAGGTGTCCTCAAAAGGCTCGCTCGTTGCCAAGAGGTGCTGCCAATTGCGGCGCAGGATGTTCCGGTCTTCTGTTCGCACATGGAAGGAACGAGACCCCGCTGATCCAAGAACCTTGGCTTTCCTTATTCATGTCTTTCCCCTTATGCGAATGTTGCTCCTGAGGTCGGGAAGTACACGTCTGTTGTGTTTGCTCTGCCTGTGCTTCCTCACTCGCGTGGAAACCAGGGGTCCGAAGTCTGGTATGGGGGTCCGCAGGCGTCTTCCTTGCAGCAGCTCCGCTGGTGGTCGCCCATCCTCCAGTGGACTTGTTCTGTAATTCGGGACGCCAAGCCAAAACTTCTCATTCGCCGCTTTTGTCTTTTTCAAGATGTGCTTAATTATCTGTACACCTTTCTTGGCAAGGCCGTTTGACTGAGGGTACTCTGGACTGGATGTGATGTGCTTGAAATCGAATTGCTGAGCAAATAGCCTGAACTCACTGCTGGCAAACTGGAGCCCATTGTCCGTGCAAACTTCGATTGGTATGCCATGATGGGAAAATATGGCTCCCAATTTTTGTATCACGGAGCTGGCCGTTGTACTGGGTAATAGTTGAACTTCCGGGAAGTTTGACATGGAGTCATAGGCACAAAGATAATGCTGGCCACCATACTGAAACAAGTCAACACCCACGCGATACCAAGCTTGTGTCGGTGTTGGACGCATGATTAGTTAGTGGTTCTGGCGGCTGCTTATAAGCATAAGTCTGGCATACTGAACACTTGCAAACTAGTCTTTCTATATCAGAATTTAGATTGGGCCAGTATACCAACTGCCTTGCTCTGGCTTTGCATTTTGCGGTGCTGAGATGACCTGCATGAACTCGCTTTAGTATGTCTAATTGCATGCTACTTGGCACTACGACCTTCATTCCTTTTAGAAGGATCCCTTTGACCACTGAGAGTTGGGAATCCACCGCCTTCAGCGGACCTTCCACGGCACACCCATTCGCAAGCTTGTGAAGTACCTGCTGAAGGTATACGTCACGTTCGGTCTCACTTGCAAGCTTTGACATGGTTTTTTCACTTACGAGTGCCGATACTACTGTGACTCCATGAACTTCGACGTCACTTGTGGGAGAGGCAGCGCCGTCTTCAGAAGCAGGTGCCTGGGAAAGCATGTCGGCCACAGCCATCTGTTTATCGGGAACAAAAGTCAAGGTGTAATCATATTTCAATAACCGCAAAAAGAAACGCTGTACTCTTGGCGGCATATCGGCAATGGCCTTTTTTGATATGTCAAGCAGTGGGCGATGGTCGCTCTCAAGAATGAAAGGATGACCGTATACGAAGTGATAAAACTTTTCGCATCCAAAAACTAACGCCAGAGATTCTTTTTCTATTTGTGATAACGTTGTTCGGATTCGTTAAGAGCTCTTGAAGCATAAGCCACAGGTCTCCAGGCACTCCCGTGACGCTGCATCAGCACCAAACCGACACCGTACTGCGAGGCATCCGCCGTTATTTTCGTTTCTCTGCCTGGTTCGAAAATTGCTAGAAGAGGTGATTCGCTAAGCTCTCTGCATATAGCCTGCCAGTCGTTCTCATGATTCGGTGTCCAGTCAAAAATAATATCTTGCTTCAACAGCGAATGCAAAGTAGAAGTGCGCTGGGATAGTGGCGGCACATATTTGCAGAAGTAGTTGACGACGCCTAAGAGCCCCTGTACCACTTGTTTGTCTCGTGGCGCCGGCATTTTCAGCAGAGCTTCGACCAAAGCAGGGTCGGGGCGTGTGCCCCTGCTGCTGATAATGTCACCAAGAAACAAAACTTCTTCAACGCCGAACAAGCACTTTGACGCATTGAATGTCAGTCCTGCTTTTGCTGCTGCTAGTAGTGCGTTTCTGAGCCTGTCATCGTGTTCTTTTTGGGTAGCACCCCAAATGAGCACGTTGTCGACATATACACGCACGCCACGCAAACCATCAAATACCTCGTTGAGCGCCTTTTGAAAAACTTCGCTTGCCGATAAAATGCCAAAAGGCAGTCGAAGAAACCGATAACGGCCAAAGGGAGTTGCGAAGGTGCATATTTTGGAAGACTGCTCATCCAGTGGTATCTGATGGAATCCGGCGTTGGCATCAAGCCGAGAAAATATCTTCGCTCCTGCCAACTCTGCTTCTATGTCTTCACGGCGCGGCATCTGGTAATGTTCTCTCTTAAGGCATTCATTAATTTTTCTAGGGTCCATGCATACCCGCAACCTGCTGTCCTTTTTAAGCACGATGACCAGTGGGCTTACCCAATCTGCCGGGCTGCTGACTTTTTGAATGCTGCCTTCCGCTTCCATTCGCTGTAGTTCAGTGTGCAGAGGTTCTCGTAGCGCCAAAGGCACTCGTCTGGCTGGCTGTATGACGGGCACAGCACCCTCGCTAAGGGTGATCCTGTACTCTCGTTGTACACGGCCTGTTCCTTGAAAAAGCTGTGGAAATTCATCGACGATCGCGGAAGGGCTGTTGTTTGTTACGGCATCAACGTTCCGTTTGATCAGCCCCAGGTCCTCCGCAGCTTTCAAACCCAGGAGGACGCCGTGGTCTTTCTTAATCACGAAGAAGTCTGTGCAGACGCTCCGGTCACCAATGGTCACGTGCGACGAAAACGTGCCAAGCTGTTTGATGATGCCGCCGTTATACGATCGTAGAACCGCGTTGCTTGCTTTCACTGGACAGGCTTGAATTTCCCGGTAAAGCGACAGCGGCATCAAGTTTACTTGGGACCCTGTGTCGATCTTGAAGTTGATATCCTTGCCTGTAATATTCGCCTTCATGATCCAGTCCCGGTCACTGCTAATGTTTCCGATGGTGACCTCCAAAACATTGAAGTCATCGTTTTGGTATGGCTTCTGCCTCTCGTTTTTTTACCTCGCAGATGGCTCCGCATGATTGGCAGCGTGATGCAAAATGGTTACGCCCCTTGCACAAGTAGCAAGTTTTCCCGTAGGCTGGGCAGCGCCGTGCGGCATGGGACCGGCTGCAGTGGGAACATTTGAAGCTCCGGCTCGACGATGCTGCAAGGACGTGAAGCTCTCTGTCAGTCTTCCGCCAGAGCGAGTTCTCACGTGCTGATGTTTCCGCCGCCTTACATAAAGCCACGGCTTTGTCCAACGTAAGGCCTTTGTCCCTGAGCAACCTCTCCCAGAGCTTCGGCAAGTTTGTACCGAACATAATTTGGTCGCACACCATCTCGTCCATCATCGTTCCATACTTGCAAAACTGCGCCTGCTTCTTGACCGCGCGTAGGAACTGTTCGAAGGGTTCAGCTTCGCTCTGCAGTCGAGACCGGAAGACGTAACGCTCATGAATTGTGTTCTCTTGCTCGACGTAGTATTTCTCAAGCTTGGCCACCACCGTGCCATAGTCCTGCTTGTCTTCGCCTTCATCGAACGTAAGGTTGTTGTAGACTTCCAGCGCCTCGTCACCAGCCACGCTGAAGAAAAGGGCCGTCTTTGCTGCCTCTGACCTCGGTTTTTCAGTGCACTCTGCGGCTGCCAAAAGGAAATCAAATTTTTGCCGGAAGAGCTTCCACGTTCTTCCCCCGTTGGTCGAGAGGCCAAGAGGCTCCGATGGCTTGATGTACTCCATGCTTGCGGTGTTTTGAAGGCTGTGGTGTGGGCAATTATTACGGTGCTTCCGTCATCGTCGAGCAGGCAAGGCTCCAGTTCCGCACTTCTGACACCATGTATCAGCCGGGCCATGTTCAATGACACCCACACGCAAGTCAGGACAGTAGTGAACGCCTGTGTTTATTGTTGCCAGTCTTTTATACCAAAACGAGGCAAAGGGGGAGGGGTTTAGTAGATAGTAAAGAAAGGCACGTGTAGTTCAACAAAGATAGGCAGCTTGCGCTCTTGGGCCTGATACGATACACTGCAGAGTCGCCACTGTCTATGTTTGGTGTCTTGACGCAGCCAAGTGACGCAACCTCGTGGCAGCCACTTCTGTCGGTGGTGATGTACTTGTCCCCATGACTTATAACGGCCCATCATATGGCGGTTGGAGAGGCCGATGAACAGCATTATGTCGCACAAACTCATATTGACATGATGCAAGTCATGGGTCGACATGTACAGACCGTGCTCCTGGCTGCCACGGGGGCATAGCACGAAGTTTACTCATTATGTCTCACAGGCGTAGCGCATAATCACTGCTGGCGGGTAGTTCTTCAACTGAACCGCAAGAACTCCCCTGGCAGCTGGAGGGTCGTGCCATATGCTAATTCAGCAGTGCTGCACCCAACATCTCATTTACAGTGGACTGTATGCCCAAGAGGACGAGTGGGAGCGCCTCCACCCAGTTGTGTTCTTTGGTTGCTGTGAACGCTGCCTTGAGCTGACAATGAAGGTGCTCCACCATGCCATTGCTCATGGGATCGTACGCTGCTGAGCGTATGCGAGAGGCGCCAAGGACCTAAGTGATGGCAGTGAAGAGGGCACACTCAAACTGCCGGCCTTGGTCAGTTGAGATTGTGGTAGGCACTCAGAAACAGGCAATCCAATGATATAAAAATGCATTGGCCATCGTCTCAGCATTGATGTCTGCGATGACCTCCGCCCAGGCAGCGAAACCGGCAAATCTATCCCAGTTTGGTAGTGGGGCAACTATGTCCAGGTGAGCATGGTTGAAGTGGGAGTCCAGGGTTGGAGTGCTCCAAGTGCTCTCAAAGAGTGTCACCATATTTTGGAATGGTGGCCGGCAAGCGGCAAACTCATGTGCCCAGCTGCAGGACGTCATGATTAATGCATGGCCAGACGAATTTTTCTGTCACCGGCCTCCTTGTGGTTCTAATCCCTGGGTCGGGAAGCCTGTGCAGTGATTGAAACACGTGGCAATGAAAGTTAGGAGGCACGAACAGGCATGGTATGCCTGTACTTGAGTCGCAGCAAAGCTTTTCGTGGGTTCCGGAAATTGGCCGCCACTGCAGCATGGGTGCAGTGGTCCCAGTCAACAGGTTCTTCAGCTCCTCGTCTTCAAGTTGAGCTGCTGCCAAGGTTGAGAAGCCGATCTATTTTGTGGGCACAATGGCATTGATAGGATATTAGGAAAGGGCATCTGCAACCTTGTTGTACCCCCTTGACATGATGGATGTCTGTTGTGAATTCGGATATATACGACATCTGGCGCAGTTTCCACGCTCTGTGTGCACCACCGTCAGAGCTTTGCGAGTACAGCACCTACATTAGCAGCTTGTGGTTGGTGAGCACGAAAGAGTCTACACCTTCAAGGAAATGACAAAAATGTCGGATGGTCGCATACCCAGCAAGCTGTTCTCTCCCAAAGGGACTGTAATGGCGCTCAGGTGGAGTTAGCTTCCTCAAGAAAAATAAAGTTGGGTGCCATTTCTATTGACAAGCTGTCGTAGGACTGCACCAATGGTTGTATCGGAGGCATTAATCATTACACACTGTGTTATGCCGGGCCTGAGGTACGCAGCAAGTGCAGCGTTTGCCAGGGCGTCCTTTATCTTGCAGAAGGCTTTGGTTGGTTTGTTGTGCCAGGAGAGGATGTCTGAGGTGTCTTGCAAAGTTGCCAGCGGGCCATGGAGAGGTTGCAGGATTTGGGCACAGTGGGGAATGAAACAACGGTTGAAATTCACTAAGCCCAGAAATTCTCGCAGCTGGTGCTTTGCGTTGGGCTGTGGGAACTTTTGCACCACTTCAACCTTGCTGAGTTAAGGCCGGACCCCTGAGCTACAAACTACGTGTCCCAGGAACGAAAGCTCAGGAATGCCAAGCTCGCATTTGGCTATGCTTACCACCACCCCATGTTCAACCAAGCATTATAAAACAATGTGCAGCTGTTTGACATGCTCTTCTGGTGTGTTACTTGCAACTAAGAGGTCACCTAGGCAAGCATGGCAGAAGTTGAGGCTGCGAAGGGTGCATTCATGAATCTCTGGTAGGTTTGACTGGCGTTTGGTAGGCCGAATGGCATCCGAAAAAACTCGAATAGTCCAAAGAGAGTTCCAATGGCAGTCTTCAAAATATCCTTCGGTGCAACGGGAATTTGGTAGTATCCCTGCTCTGTGTCTTTCTTTGAGAAGATGGTGGCACCGTGGAGGTTTGTCATGATGTCGTGAATATACGGCACTGGATACCTATATGGTGTCGTGACCCGGTTGAATGCCTGGTAGTCTCCACATGGGCACCAGTCCCCTGATGTCGACTTTGGGACCACATAATGTTGAGATGCCCAAGCACTCTACGAGGGCCCGATGATTCCCAATTCCATCATATGGTCAAATTCGTGTCACGATTTTTAACTTTTCCAGGGACAAACGCCGAGGCCGCACATGCATGGGTGATCCTCTGGTGGCGATGTAATGGCATACATCGTGCTTGACTGCAGTGCTGGCTGGAGACTGTCCCGTCAGTTCAGGAAATTCGTGTAGGATGCTAGTGCAATGCTCGTCATAGGCCGGTCCAAGCAGCGTAGGGATCAGCAGAAGGTGTTTTGAGGGGTTGCCTTGCACTGTCGCTTGAGACATGGGCTGAAGTGTCGTAAGGCCAAAGGCCAAAGTGTTGAAGGAGTGAGCGAGTGAGTTACAACTTTATTAAAGGGGCGCTGACACAACAGTTTTTGTCTGGTGTTTTTTTTCTGCAGTACGTAGCTGTGGATCTGTTAGCCATAACATGGCATATCAGTTGCTCCAGTGCGCGACAGATAATTATTTACAGCCTGCTTTTGTACCGACTAGTTCCAGTTTTGGTTTGGGAGAGCCCCAAGAACGACAAGGCGCCTGGTGCAACTGGCACCATCTAGCGCTTGCAATTGGGTAAACAAGTTCGACTGTGAGAGCACGTAGTACTGTGACGTTCTTCCGCATGACATGCAAAAAGTACTCGTTTTCTTTTGCCTGTCGCACGTCCTGCACGTTGCTGTCACTGTTGCTGTCATCGTCGTTGGGTGGCAACTATCTTCTTGATGCCTGGCGCCACTGGGAGTCTATTAACGCAGGCACAGCAAATATGCAATGGTAGCCATGACATCGTCATTGCTAGCTGCACTGCTGAGAGCTCAGCTGCCGTGTTGATATCGCGGAAGTTGGGGGTCCCCTTCGGGTCACCTTTGCTGTTGTCGATGTCACAAGGTACAGCATCTAGTGCTCGAATGCGCGTGCAAATTTCAATATTCATTTTGAGTGCCTTCGGAGTTGTGTTTGCCATTCAGATTTCGTAGATCACATGTTCATGTCCACAGAAATCGATCCCACAGGCTATCTCAGCAGTGAAATTTTGGTGTCGGTGCCCCTCTATGAGGTCAAGAGGTAGGATGGGGCTAGGCTAGGTTGGCTGCCAGGCCATGCTTCACTGCGACATCTTCAGCTCGTGCCGAGACCAATGTCTGTACGTCTCAGTAGGCGCTATAAAGAAGGTCCTCCCATTGCACCTCGGTGTAAGGAGGTGAGGGGAGGTCGGAGGGCGGGAGATCCTTCGGGCAACATCAGAGGATGTGGTTCATTGAAGCAATGCCTCCACACAAGCATCAGCATGAGTCGATGACACCGGGGTGGATATATGAGTACACAAGGGGGTATGGAAAGGTGCGAGTCTGAAGTGGGCCCCAGGCGATCTTGGTCACTTGGGCAAACTGTCGTGAGGGGTTGGATTGGCATACCGTTCAAGGTGGTAGTGTTGGGTGATGTCTTAGAAAGTGACCAGGGGCTCATGCACAAGGGCATCCAACCAGGAGGAGCCTACCGCTCAGTTGACAAATCCATGAGGTGCCACAAGTTGATGTAGGTAAGCTTGCAATCATAGAATGTACACCAGGACGTAAGGCGTTGTTGACTCATATCCATATAGCCTGATTGTGTTCGAAAGCTTTTTTTTCGCAGATAATGATGACTGGAAAACAGTTGGAAATGACATACTGATGGAAATCAGAGATTTGAGACTTACGTCATCTGGCGTTCCACTGGATTATTGACGCTTTTCTGACCTCCTTGCGGAACGGCTGGTGATTTCCTGCCATGGCTCTTCACACGGGTTGCTAGGATTGGGCTCAGCATGTCCGACACCTGTAGACCACTTCAACCTGTTGGAGTTTCAAGGCTTCTCAATAGTTCTGTCACGACAGCAACAACCACAGCATTGGAATGATCTGTCAATCCACGTGTGGCCGATCGTGAGCCGAGGTAGCCTTAGACATAGGCGCTGAGTGAGAAGACTGGGCAGGCTCCTTTGCAGGCTGTGTTCATGGAAGCGCAGGCCACTCTTTCACAACATATGAGATCTCTGCCACGTTTTGCTTCTTGTTTGCAGTTATCTTTGTGCTCGAAAGGGACTTGGTTAACTCTGGTAGCATATGGTTGGCACCCCGTCTAGCACGCCCCTGTCGACCATTTTCAGCAGTTTCTTTGTTTGTAGAGCTGTCCCTGACCATTTGCTTTATAATGGCAATTTTTCTCTTGATTTGTGGGCAGTCTTTTGAGATAGCATCATGGGAGCCATCACAGTTAGTGCACTTGAGATTTTCTGCACGACAAGCATCGGCAGTGCGCGGCTCTGCACACTGGGGCCACACAGCACTGTTTATGTGTACACCATTGACATGGCCAATCTTCATGAATTTGTGGCAATGAAGTAGTTTCAGCATGAAAGGCTGAACAAGATGCTGAAAACGCCCAACCTTTACATGTGATGGGATAGGGTCCCCTTTAAACACTAACTTCACGCAGCGGGTGTCTCTGACACCAAACACATTAACGATGATGCCACCCCCGTCTGCCGGCTTTATGAGAATTGGCAGGTCCTAGTTTGCGGTGGCCAAATCAACGTCATAAATGACGCCCGCCATACAGGCACCATTCATTGGAATGATCAGCCGGGCATTGATGCTATCCAAATCATCTATTCTTCGAAACTTTTCTAAAGTGCTTGCATTCGTCATGTCAATAGCGAGGATATCTTTTCGCATGTTGACTAGGACATCCTTAATTTCGTTCGGTGCAATCCTCTCAATAAAAACCGAGAGGACTTGCCTGTTTACTGCTCGCAGGCTCACGCTAGGGCCATCAGACATCACCGGAGCAAGAAGGCCAAGCGAACGATCACCAAGCCATCGTCGCCAGCGGGCACCTTAACTTGGAAGACTAAAGAACTCTGGCTGCGCACCATCCTATTCATATACCCAGCAAATTTTATTGAGATCTGCTCACCTAGAAAAATTGCCAGAGTTGGCATTTATGTCAAAATCACCTTCAACTTCTTTGCCAGCGATTCTCTGCACTGCCTCAGAGATCGCTGGAAGTGTGGTCATAATCATCAGGCACCACTGCCGGCCGTCTTACTCTGAATTTTATCAAAAGGCTTTACCATTCTCCACCTCCTATCCGAAGAATTTTCTGCACTAAAGTTCAACATTTTCATACGGAGACTGGCAGAGCCATTCTAATTGTTAGTAACAAAAGCACATTTAAGACATGAAGCACTTCGAGAACGCGCAATTGGACGCCCTGTACTAGTCCAGCAAAGATCCCAACGTATGTGCAATTTGCGCTCAACCACATTTGTATGCAGGCAGTTCAAATGTGGTTGCACCTGGTGCACGCCAAAATAAAGGACCTTAAGTTGCTTGAGTGACCTTGAGCCAGCATTGCGCGTGCTGCGTTTGCCCATTCCGTCGTGCAGTCACCGTGGCCACAGCAACAAAGAAAAGCGGTTGCAGCACATTCGCTTTGAAATGCTGCCTACCATGCACGCCTCCGTGCTGCTGTGGAGCTGTGTGGCCATGCCTCACCACTTCGCTCTAAGTGGCCACTGACATGCTTCGAATATTGCGGGTTAAAATGCATGCATTTGGGTTGAGACCGGAAAAATTTCGAATAAAGTGATATTTTGAGTAAAGTGATTTCATTATAAGAGAGATTACTGTACATCTGTGGAATTCAACACATCGAACATCAAATTGTGCACATACCCTTCCATTGCGTTGTTTGACGAGAACATCCGGATCCACATTGCTAAAAGAATTCGGCTGCTTTTCACTTGGCATCTTCATCGATCCTATAGCCGCACCACAAATCTGTTGGCAACAGTAATGAAGCTAACGTGTACATTTCCATACTTTAACAAAGACTACTGGCAGCAGAACTTGCCCAGTTTGGGCTAACTGAAATGAACACTGCAACTCTCGCAGATATTTAAGACACATCCGTTCATTTTCAGAGCATGAGGAAGACTGCTTTGTTTTTGCATCTGCTAGGAGAAACAGAAAGGGAAATGCAGACAAATGAAAAGTAACACATAGTGTCAACAGGAGTTTTCGTGTTTTTGTAGCTCCCACAGCACACGTTCAATGGTGATGTTGGCCCAACGTTTAGAAGACCTTGGCCCAAGATTTTGAAAAGCCAGCTTGTTTTCTATTTCTGCCGGACAGCAGGCTCGTGCGCTCTATAAGATGTTTGGACCCCAGATGCTTTCAAGTGGCGTTCCCCCATTCCATGCAGGCTTGTTCAAACATATCACATTTCACCCTTCAACTGATTGTCCATATGAAAGACAAGCAGTGTTTTCTTTCGCAGTTAAACAACACTTTGCTGCATTTTAGACGCCGAAAACTTTCTCACAGGCGGTTCTTCTCTTTCCCCATTAGAGCTCACAAAGCCAGTGATGCCTCCCAGAAGTGGGTACAGGGATTCAGAATGCAAAAAATAAAAACTAACATGTGTGTTGCTGCCTAGCCATGGTCTGCTATGCAGCATAGCGGTAGCAGACAATGGACATGGCGCGATGCCCTGCGTTTTGTTTCGCATAAGTGTCCGTGAGAGGGCGCCATACAGACATGCAAAAGGGGGATTGTTTTGCAAGTGAATGGAAAAAGTTGGAAGGGGCAGACATATAAGAATAAATGCGAAGGCCGTTTAATAATAAATATTATGCGGCTGGACCATTAAACTAGTGAAAGGTCCTGGGCTACCATCTTGGTGATGTCACCATGTCGGTGCATGTCCCTAGAGAAGATAGAACAGGGAGCATAGGGTGGTGTCGTGGGGTGATGAGTTATAGCCGAATGTCACAACTGGAGAGGCGATGTCCCAGTCATGATGATTGATCTGTGGAAACATACATGGACAGCATACCGATAAGTATACAGATAAGTATACAGGGTGATAAGCTGTCGTTAATTTGTGTTCGTGGCACAAGAGCGAAGGAGATCTTCGACTGCCTTTGGTAAAAAGTAACAGCCTCTCTCTGTGAGAAGCTGGCAAGGAGCTCCATAGTGCAAGATGACGTCTTGCGGGAAGAAGTCCGTGACATCGGTAGCGCAACTGGTTTGGTGTGATGGTGTAGCGGGTTGAATGATCTGTCACAACGGCAATCCTCTTATTTCCATATTGCCACGGGTATAAGAATAACCAGAACAGTATAGAAATTATATTTACACTATATGTGCAAGGAAAGACAGCAGCAGACAAGATGGCAGAGCATCAGCATGAGTGCTGCCCTGATCGTCGTCTTCACCATCTCCTTGGTGCATTCCTCCACGCTCGGCAGGATGCGTTGCTAATTGCGCAGAATAGCGCATAACATAGAACCCCCGTCGTCGAGAGCGCCGTCTCGGCGCTTAAGCAGCGATAGGATCGTGTCCGACAATATAAGGTTTAAGTTGGGAGACGTGCACGATATCTGTGGGAGGCACGGCAGAAGGTCGGCTGTGGTACTGGTCGTACGTGACGTCAGTGATCTGGCGCAGGACCTCGTAAGGCCCGGAGTAACGCGAAAGAAGCTTGGATGACAAGCCAACGTGGCGGCAAGGTGTCCACAGGAGGACCAGTGAGCCTGGAGAGTAATGGACGACTCTGTGGTGGCTGTCGTACCGAGCCTTCTCGGATAGCTGGGAAGCATGATGGCGATCCCTTGCAATCTGGCGAGCCATTGCAGCCCGAGATGCTGCATCGCGGGCGTAGTCCGTAATAGGGCGCACAGGTGCTGGTAGGAGAGTCTCGAAAGGCAATGTGGGATGGCGGCCAAATAAGAGATAAAAGGGGGAGAAGCCAGTGGTGTCGTGGTGAGACGAGTTGTATGCAGATGTTACATATGGCAAGGTGCTGTCCCAATCACGGTGGTCTGAAGAAACGTACATGGAGAGCATTGTGGTCAGTGTACGGTTAAGGCGCTCAGTAAGGCCATTGGTTTGCGGGTGGTATACAGTGGTCAGTTTGTGACGGATGGAACACGAACGAAGAATGTCGTCGACGACTTTGGACAGAAATGAGCGTCCGCAGTCGGTCAGAAGTTGTCGAGGAGCGCCGTGGTGGAGAATAACGTCGTAAAGGAGGAATTCCACAACGTCAGTGGCACAGCTTGTCGGTAGTGCTCGCGTGATGGAGAAGATCAGGGAACAGACTACACACCGAAGTCAGTTTGAATGATTTAGGAGGACAGCAGCCGACTGTGGGAGGGCAGCCAGCCAGTCAAGAAGTGGAGTCCACGACAGGTAGCCCAGCTGTGATGTTGACTGAGCCAGTACACGTCTCCGCAGGGGACCCCTTGTGTACATGCTTTGGTCGATAAAAGGTTGCCATGCCTCGATCTAACCCCTCTGCATTGATTTGTATTGTAACTAGTAGTAACTATCTGATGATGTGCATGTTTATTGCCAGTCTCAAGAATAGTATATTGTTTGTTTTCACAAACAAACTTGGTTCTGGCCCGGTCTATCAACTACAACTGGCATCCACTGGCACACCAAGGGGACCTAGTTAACCTGTTTGCCCTAGCTGTCATGCAGTATTTTCGGAGGGCAGATATGTTGGTCTTTGGAATCTGCCCAGCGAAGGCCTCTCCTACATTTATTGCTCAGGTGGTGTGATGTTTTTTTTTTCCTTTCTTTTTGCCAATGATTGCATCTTACCTACACACTGTTCCAGATGAAGCCTTTGTGAATTGCCTCTCTAAAAGATCTTATGTCTTGTAATAAACATAAAATGCGACTTGGACCTCGGAAAATAGCGCTTATGTGTATACGACAAAGAATACGCCTTTGATGTTTAACGGCACTATCAGTACGACGTCTGTCATGGACGTCACAAGGTACTTGAGGCATAATAATGAATGACCAGCTCACCTGCAGGGATCGCATTTCCCACATAATTTCACCTGCAGTGGAAAAACTAGGGGTTTTAGGAGACAGGCTAAGGGCAGCACCAAGCAGTTTAGAGGTTTTTACACCGGGAATGGAACTCCTTGCCCAAACAGGAGCTCATTTGTCCAAATTTTAAAACGGCTTGCACTAATGTTTTTAACCAGTGAGAGAGCATGTCTTGTGGTGCAATTATGTGACTATTTTTCTTGAGATGATGTGATAAAAATGTGTATATGTGTGTATCACTGTGCTTGGAGGGGACCGCTTATGTACAAACAAGTGTTGTTTGTACATATTGATGCCTCTATGTCATTTGGTACTTTGTTTTTGCCCATCCTGCTAGGACCACACAGGGTTGCACTATTGTGTTGATAAACAGGTGATAATAGCACAACACATTGAAAAGCACTGCATTTTTAAGGAGAAGCCAGGTAAACATGACTCGGACTTGGTAGTGTTCATCAGAATTTGACATCCAGAGTGGCCCTAAGAGAAAATGGCAGATGCAGCCAGTGTTGCCAGAGCAGTGTCTCTCTGTTTTCAGACGAGCGCTTCTGGGAAAGAGGATTCCAGTATGCGGCCTCGGAGGTGCCTTTCATTGCCACTTTCATGCCACACGTCTTCACGAGTGCCAAGAGTGCCATGCTGCTCAAAGTTTGCAAGCCTCAGGTGTGTGGCATCATGCTGTCTGAATTACTTGTTCAGTCAAACTGTGAATTATCGCCTATAACGAAATAGTTTCACCAATGCCACCACTAAACTTCTCACTCGCACCATTTTGGAAAATTCGAAAAGTGAATATGCATCACTAATTTGGAACCTGCATCAGGCCTACCTCATTCATAAATTTGAATCTCTACAGAGTAAAGCTGTCTGATTTATCACCAAAAGCTATCTCCGAACATCAAGTATAACTGAACTGAAATCTTCAATGGATCTAGTCCCTTTAGAAAAACCTAGAGTAGTCACGCTTCTCTCATTTCTTCATAATATTTACCACAGTCACGCATTGCTTTTTCATATCAAACCGACCTGTCATGTATCCTCATTTTTTGGCGTAAGAACACCCAAAAAATGCATTCATCTCTGCTCTTCAGTGCTGATTAAACGGTCACCTGCTTATTGTTTATTTTTTTCCCTCCCAGTGCAATACTCACTGAATGAGCAATGCTGTTTGAATTGCTCTCCTTTTCTTTCTTAGTTGTGGCACTGCATGTGTTTCTTGTCCAACCATTTGTAAATTATGTCTGAGGTGTTTGGATTTTTTTTTTATTTTTAATACTTGAATGTTTATTTTCATGAGTCATATTGATATTGTTGCAACACAAGTGTAACAATACTATGTTAGTTCTCTTTTTGCTTAGTTCTGTATGTTAAGAAATTGTGTTACATTATTCAAAGTTCTGTCTGCCCTGTGTAATGCCTTGGGGCCTTTAGGGTACTTGAATAAATAAAATGAAAAACAGTATTGCCATTACAGCAGTGTTAAGAATATACATTTGCCACAAACATTTAACAAAGTTATTTTGGAGTCATATTAAATTCCTTAAACAATGTTTGACTGTGTGGTGCTAGTGGGGTAATTATTCTTTATTTTGATGGAAATGAGCTTATGCATAAAGTAAAGAAAGATGCGTTCGCTGAATTGCTTGCATGCAAGTAATCGCGCCCTCACTTGTGCTGTTTGTGCACAAGGCCAAGGTCAAAACACATTGAGGATGCCCGTAGTGTACAGGTAGAAGAAAACAAACAACGTTGAGCTGATATCCAGTCAAGGGGCCCTGCGGCACTTGCACATAGAAGTGATTCTCTCTCTCTTTTTCTTTTACTGGCTTGTGGAAGCACCTTCATGCTACTGCAATTTGGCCCTCTTGCGTGTAGATTTATTTATTTATTTATTTATTTATTTCAACATACCACAGCCCCGAATGCCTATTGCAGGAGTAAAGCATAGCAGAGTGCGCTAAACAAGGATGATTAGTAATATACAATAAAAACTCATTTAGTGGTAAAGGTCTAACATACCGAGGCAGAGCATTCCACAATTTTATAGAATTAACAAAAAAAAAAAACTCTATTTAAATACCATTGTAACATGAAAAAAGTAGACAATTTCAACTCATGGTAATTTCTTGGTGGTGTTGGTTTAGCGGGTGTGATATATTGATATATTTGGACTGGTATAGCGCATTATGGAAAACGGGAAACGGTCAAACAGACCGAAGCAAAAGGACAGAGTGCTATTTCTTTCAACTGAGCTTTATTTGCAAATTGCATCAAATATGTACACTCGCGCAAGCATATGTTGTGGTTTAGCGGGTGTGATATATTGATATATTGGTGTGGTAATTTCTTGCATTGCATCAACATCCAACATCAACACCCAAGCAACATTTTGGACAAAAGTATAGGCAGTCAGACACCAACAGAACGCTTTTATGTTTTATGTGAGAGAATGTATGGAGGACCTGTATATGTACGGAATATTTTGCTTATGTATACGGCTTTCTGTTTTTATACGGTAACGCTTGGCTATGTTTTGTAATATTGCTGATTAACTGTGCATCAGTGGTACTGTATAGTGTGATCGATGTATGGAAGAACTACTTCGCTTATGTACGCTTTTGCTTCTTGTTATTTTTGTTAAATTCTTATATTTTCTTATGTAGTATTTCGTTCTCTTTCAAGTGTTTCTTTTTCTTTCCATGAGATATATGACTTGCAGAAGTGCTGCTTTTGACCCATCCTGTAACAGCCTACAGGCCTACGGTATGAGTAAATAAAGAAAATAAAAATCTCCATGATAACCTCGCTCGAGAGGCGGCCTCCATTCTAGAGAAGAGGGCTTGCCCCGGTTCACATTATATTACGTGGTTCCCCGCACACATGGGGACGAACGTTCTTGAGGGCTTCCCAAACCTCAATGAGCTGGCTCACGACCGTGCGCGAGAACTCATGCGCCGCGGCGGTCTGGCGGCTCCGGAGGGGCAGGAAGAGGCTCAGCAGAACGACCCACTTCTCACATTCAATGAAATTACTAAACATTACCAACTTGGCCGGAGACTCTACCCTCTTCCTCACCCGAAGCTCAGCAGAGGTCAGTCAGTTACTCTACGAATGTTGCAGACGGGCTCTTTCCCGTCCCGGGGCTTCCTCAGTAAGCTATACTCGGACGTGGACCCTGGCTGTCCCGACTGCAGTGAAACTTTTTGTTCTATGGCTCACATGCTCTGGCGATGTCCCGCGTTGCCTGACGACGTTCTCTCCAGCGAAGCTGAATGGGAGGAGGCCATCACAAGCACGGTGCTCCAAAAGCAAGCCCAGGCTATCCAGAGGGCCCACGAAAGGGCGGAGCGTCATGGCGTTCTTTCCTCCACGTGGGTGCGGCCAGCGGTTACAACGGCCTCCCGCTAGGGAGTCCTTACGTAGCTCCTCAGGATTAATTAAAGTTCATTGTCTGTCTGTCTGTCTGTCTGTCTCCATGATATAATGAATTATTATCTATAAAAAATACTATTTACATTACAACAGTGTTATGAATATAGTATGTTTGTAGTGGATTATTGAGTATAAAAAGGGTATTTCTGTGTCATATTTAGTTTGTTATGACATTTCACTTCACATTGACTGAAGTGCTGTGCCAGTTGCGCCAAACAGCTGTCTCTCAGGTGTATTGCACCACGGCTGCTCCGATGCCAACTGGAGTGGCCTTCACTGGTGGAGTTTGCACAGGTTCGCTCCAGGTGGCATTGTAATCTGTGCCAAAACCGAAACTGCATTGTTGTAAGCCACCAAGTTAAACCAATTTTCAGCTGCTGCTAGTGGCTTTGGAGTATGTGCGCTGCTTTCTGGGGTGGCATGGTGCGGCATGCTCTGTAACCTGGTTATTGTTTCAGTGAGTTGTGGAAATCGCCGAAATGTGCTGGTTCGCTAGCTGTTCTGGCTTAGCAAACTACAGTGAAAAACAAAAGTGCCCTTGCAAAATTCCCTGCTAAGCACTCTGGATCATTAATAACTGTTGCTTCATGTTCTCGGATATGAATGTAATGGTGGGAAATTTTAACTTTCTGAGTCTTGGGGTAGCATTTCTTTTGTCTTAACCATTAACTTCGTGCTGTCACTGACATATGTAGCTGTGATGGAGTGAAGTGGCCATGTAGGGCAAAGTGCAGTGTGCTTAAAGTGCGCGCCACCGATACCATTGACAAAGAAGATGACAAAGCAGTGTGTCCGACGAATGAGGAGGCACCACGCCAGAGAAGAAGGTACTGCCAAGGCTTCCGGAGAAGAGCCGGTGAGACGTGGCTGGGTCATCGAGGAACCAGGGCGCGGGAGACCCGTCGGGTTGCAGACTCGAGGTCTCAGCAGGCTCCCACCTGTGGCCGTACCAGCCATCCTCTCACTGGCGTGGGTGGAACGTCGCCAGGACGTTCCCGCCAGGCAATTCCGGCTGCCACTTCAGCGAGCGCAAGCCACCGGCCGAGTTAGACGCCGAACGCGCTCTGGGTCAACGGCCTCAACAGGGAGCAGCGTTCCTGACCGCGGCGTCGGACATCGCGCCCTTAGCGCTGCCTCTTCTTCGACTGTCCCCTGCCGCAGCGATTGATCACCAACTTGCCCGCCAGTGAACTTTTCCCGTTTGATTACTCTGCCCGTGTTACCTTTAGTGTGCTTTTGATATATTGTATTCCTTTTGCATGTTTTGTTCTTTCTATTCGGCCATTCTAAATACATTGTTTGTTTAAAACCATAAACGGCTTCGTCGTTATTGCTCCGATGACTGTTTTGTCATTGGTACAATTCGAACCTAAAAACGGTCGTCTCGTTTCGAAGAGACTTTTTGTCTCTCCACCCTGCTCGTTACAGTAGCGTTGTTTTCTTACTTGCCATGTTACTTGTGGATGTCAGCTTTTATCATCAATTTGTCAAGCTACAACGCCAAAGGATCAGAATAGAGAAGTGGAAAACGTGATGTTAGTACTAATTAAAAAGCAACTGTGCTTGACACAGTACTATGGAATAACAGTGCTCAATTTCGCTTGCACTTGCTTCACAACATGGGGTAGTCTTCTTGCAGCGCAAGCAAGCATAAGGGGTTCACACGAAGCAACTCAACACCATCAGCGTTGTTTGAATGGGCCCGCGAAGCAGCATCTTTGTCATGTCATGTTTAAAGGGTCCCTGAAACGTCTTTTTGACATTGCGTCACTGATTAGGCAACACAATTGTGAAATCATTCACACCATAAATAAAGCGAAGCACCATGCGCTAAGGCAGCTATGAGCTTATTTCTGTCGCCTTCCTCCTTACCACTGTTGTTCCTCCTCAACTCGATCAGCTGCGGAGTGCGCGCTAGCGACGACTGCGCCTCCCTCGTCCGCCGCCCTGCGGAGCCCTCCGCCGCTACATAGCGCCCCGATATCTTTACTAAGCTCCCCAGCCTCGGCAGTGCTAGCCTCTGCGATAGAGCGCCGGCGACTCGTGTGTACGCCGCCAGATGCCGCGACGATACCGTTGGCTGAAACAAAGGAGCACGTTGTAGGAGCACGTTCTTGCATTTAGATTGGGAACATTACGTGCACGTCACATGTTAGGGGGACAATCAGCGGTCTCGCATTCGATCGGTCGATGACGGGGGCGTTTGAAAACGCCTTTTGGCGAGCTGCTGCGACCTTTTGCGATACGCGTGTTCAAAGCCTTATTGTAAATTACACACTTTACGCACAGCGCTGAAATCTGTCCTGTAATGGTCCTAGTGACCCGCTCTACCGGATCACCATGTTTGCACAAAATCGTCAAAACCGTTTCAGGGTCCCTTTAATATTCACTCTTGATGATGCAGTTTGACGAGCCGCTGTTTTAATTGGTGATTTTTTCAAACTCATATGCTCAGCAAAAATGAAATTTTAAGTTTCCCAAAAGTGACTCCATCATATCAAACATGGTTATACAAATGTGATAGTGGTTATGCGCATAACAAATATCTGCTTATTCTGGGCACCTAGTCCGAGAAGTGCCCCGCCATGGTGGTCTAGCACTTGGCTGCTGATCTGAAGGTTGCAGGATTGAATCCCGGCCATGGCTGCTGCATTTCGATGGGAGCAAAATGCGGAGGGCTGTATACTGTGTGATGTCCGTTCACCTTAAAAAACCCCATGTGGTCAAAATTTGCGGAGTGCTCTCTCATAGTCGTTTCGTGGTTTTTTGATCTGAAACACCAGAAATCAACCAGTTTGTCTAAGAAGTGTGTAATGATGTTACGCCTTGCATCACCACAATTTAATTTGCCTCTTTACTGCTTACATTGCCTCTTGGATCAAACAATTTTTGACCAACCGCTCTCAGTTTGTGCAAATAAACAACTCTCCTAACCAACTTCCAGTAACATCAGGTGCTCTGCATGGTTCTGTGCTAGGTCCCCTTCTTTTCTTAATATATAATAATGATCTGCCCCTCTGTGCCTCTAGTAATATTCGCATATTTGCTTACGACTGTGTTGTTTACCACATCTAATACAAATGACCAAATTTTGCTCCAAACAGACCTAAACAATATTCAAAACTGGTGTGTCATAGTTTCGTTGCTGTGAGCCAAAATTTTTCTTGCTTGAAAGTCACAAATTCCTGTGCCAAGCTGCTAGAAAAGCTGTGCGAAAGCACCAAAAGCCACTTCTATCATCACTGCTGCAGTAGTGTTACAAGTGCTTGTTCACTGTGGAATATATCTGTTGGGGACAGAGTCACCTCCTGTGGAGCAAGCAGCTGCGACCTGAGTTGAGGCTGTCCTTCTGCAGCCAGCACCTGGCCGAGACCAGGGAATCGTCGAAGCGCTACAGCCATGCCATGGAGTCTAAACTTCAGCTGCCTTCCCTCCCAGAGTTTCGCCTCGGGCTTGATCCACTTGTGGAGAGTGAGTGGCTTTCTTTTTTGGTTAACCTGTTTAGGAGGAATGAAGCATTTACATTACAAGCAAGATGTGTCCTAGGAGAGTTTCCTTCATAGTGTCAAGGTTTGGGTATAGACTACAAACAACAGAAATATGATAACATAGCTTGCTGAATAAGACATTGATCCTGATCTACCTATTCCTTTTTTAAACATGCCCTTTTAAAAATAAAGTCCTATATAAATCTAAGCTTGCTTTATACTACATACGCGACAAACTTGTGAAAGGTGCAAGAAATTCTGATAAAAAAAAGTGCCATTTCATTTTCACTCAGTACAGCTTCAAGCGTGATCTCCTTGGAGTTCCCTTTTGCGGGACTACATACACTACGAAACCACTCATACATTTAATTCCATCTTTCCTAAATTCACATCCTGACACAATCACTACTGTGCAAGACTCTCCATCATTGAGCAGTCCTAAAAAAAATCCCTGAAAACATATTTCCTTTCTCTTTCCGATACAGACAGTGCCCTTTCTATCTATACAATCTAAACTGCTCATAACAATACCTGTTTTAATAATCTGTTGTTGTGCGCATAACATAAACTTTAGGTTATAATACAATTTAATGCCCAAGAAAGATACTGAGTGGTAGTCTGAAATGATATGGCCGTCGATAATTAAATCAGGTCTCGCTTATGGTAGTCTCTAACGAAAGGGAAGGGGTCAAGGGCTCGTTCTTTATTTGTTAGAAACAACTTAATGAGCAAACAGACAATGAAGCCTAGGAAAGCATAGGGGAAGTTACTTGTGGTATTGTAATTGTGGAGGAAGTAGAAAGGAATTAAAGTGGACGAAAATACAAACCTGCCTTCGGTGGGAACCGAACCCACGACCTTCAGATGTTGCGTCCGATGCTCTACCAACTGAGCTACGAAGGCGGTCGTCCCTCCGTCCACTTTATTGTGTATTTATGTACGTATTATCTTGGGAGTGTTAGGCAGCGCCACTCGTGGCCTAGGCGGCGTGTGTGGAACACACTTTCTTGCCAGGAGGCGTCACGTAGAACGTGAACTTATATGAGGTGGCTGCTGCCCAATAAGCCCTCGCATGCTACCTAAGGCACCAAGTCTGCCGCAACGAGACCCAAGCTATGAAATAACGAAAGGGAAGGGGTCAGGGGCTCGTTCTTTATTTGTTAGAAACAACTTAATGAGCTAACAGACAATGAAGCATAGGAAAGCATAGGGGAAGTTACTTGTGGTATTGTAATTGTGGAGGAAGTAGAAAGGAATTTGGAGGAAGTACGCGTTAAACACATTGGGAGTGATATATTTTTCTTTATGTGCTGTGGACACCAGTTTAGCTATAGCCAAATAATAAATATCGTTTTTTGACTTACAATTGGTCGCTTAGGAAAGCGAGCCGCCCTGGGCTTTCGTTAATTCCATGCGAGAACGATCTGAATTTATTTATAAAGAAGGATTCGCGCTCTCGTGTGTGCTGAAAGCCGGATTGTAGAAGCACAACATTGATGCGCTCAAAAGAGTGACCGGGCAAGTTTATGTGTCTGGAAAATGGCAAATTAGGGATGCCGGTAACATGTGCCCTGTGATTGTTGAAACGCAGGCGGAACGCGGTTTCTGTTTGGCCAATATATTCCTTTTTGCAAACTTCACATCGGATTTTATATATGACGTTGCTCGAATCACAATTAAGATCATCCTTAATATCATAAATAAAGTCACAATGAGAGGCTTCGGCCGTACTTGTGGTCACCATGTGTGGGCACACTTTACATCGAGGTTTCCCGCATGGTCTGCACCCATTGTGGCGCTTAGACTTCTGTGTTTTTGCCCTAACGAGTAGGTCTCTTAGGTTTTTATTTCTGCGGTAAACCACCTTAGGTGCGGTTTAAAAGACAGGGGAGAGTCGACTACTCTGCTTAAGTATATTAAAGTGGCGGCTTAAAGATGGAGTTCACACGAGGGGCTGCAGCGGAGTAGGTGAGAACTAAATGTGGACATAACGTTTCGTCTCTGTTGCTCTGCCCTGCCTGCATTGTGATTTCCCTGTCCAAGGACCGAGCACGCTGTATTGCATTATTGAGAATTTTTTCGGGATACTTTTGGCGCAAAAGAGCTGATTTCAATTCTTGCGAATGGAGATCAAATTGTGAAATTTCCGAGCAAATCCGCCTGTATCTATGGGCTTGGGAGTAGGGCACACTTGTTTTACAGTGATGGGGGTGGCTACTGCTGAAATGGAGATATTGCTGGTGGTCACTTGGTTTCTTGTATAGAGAGGTGGAAATACTGGTGCCATTGATTGTTACGGTGACGTCTAGGAAGGGTACTCTGTGTTGTGAGCACAACAAAGAATATGTCGTCTAGAAAGCGGCGTTAGAATATTGGCTTGACGGGAGATTTTTCAAGAAATGGGATTTCTAATGATGCCATAAAAATATTTGCATAGTTAGGAGCCATTTTGGTGCCCATGGCAGTTCCGTTAACCTATAGATAATGTCTTCCGTTGAATTCAAAGTGGTTGTATTTAAGTACAAGGTTTAGAAGCACCTCCAGGGCGCCTCCATCAAACTCAATTGGCGGTGGGCTCTTTCTATACACCGCGGCAGCGATTCCTTCAGTGTGGGGTACAGGGCCGCGACATCCATAGTGACTAGGTGGCTACCAGGGGGTACCACTAGATTTGAGACCTCTCGAAGAAAGTGGCTGGTATCTTTAATGTATGACGGAAATGATTCTGGGATATGCCTGATTAGTGAGTCAATGAAACTGGAGATCTTTTCAGTAGCAGTTCCATTACTGGAAACTATAGGGCGGCCAGGATAATTGGCTTTGTGAATCTTGCGTAGCAAGTAAAAGCGGCCCGCGCAGGAATTGTTAGGAGATATCATTTTTAATACAGCATTTGCTTTTTGTCCACTTTTCTGTAATGAGGTTAGCACAGTCGTAATCTCTTTTTTCATAATCCCGTGTGGGTTCGCAGGAAAGTTCTTCATAGAAATTTGTGTCAGCCAACTGCCGAAGCCCTTCATTGATGTAATCGGTCCTGTCGAGGACAATCACAGCGCCACCTTTGTCGGCCGGTTTGACAATGATATTTGGGTTATCATTTAGGCTGCGCAAAGCACGTCGTTCCTCTTGGGATAGATTGCTATGAATAGGTCAGCGTTTTCCCCTATGCTTTCCTAGGCTTCATTGTCTGTTTGCCAATAAGTTATGGTAGTCTCTGACACTTGAGACGATGAAGTCCATGAGTTCAGGAAAGAGAGTCCCATTAAGGTAGGCCACATTATATTAAAGCTATTAAAGCCTAATGCTTAAGCCTAATAGATGCGCATTCCTACAATAAATCGAGAAAAAGCCTCACACAGCATTTTAATTATTCTTAAAAGGCCACGTGAACATAAGTGGTATCTGTCTGTTACTCCAGTATTTTTTACTGGTTGCAACCTACCTAGCAGTCATTACCTTAAGGTGCTGTTTCGTAGGTAAGCGGATTTTATTGGGATTTCTCTTGCACTAAATTTTCATTTCTATCATAACGTATATCTGGATAGAATTGACTTGGACCCAGTCCAAATCTCAAAGAAGAAGGTAATAACAGAGACGCCACTTTGACTCTGTGGAGCCTTCAGCTTTCTCGGCCATATCGGATACCAGATGAAGTGTTGCATCGTTTCAGTGCTATTGGCGTTTTAGCGCAATATTTATGAAGCCAAATTACTCAAATCTGTGACGGTATGACTTGCAGTTACCACAGTACCTTGGGTGACTGTGGACGGGCACCTACATCAAACCGATGCCGACGTGCTGTGTGGCGAAGGCGAACTAAAGAGAATCCTTTTGCAGCTGTGTGATCTTTAACTTCAACATCTTTTTCTCAGTTAAAACAAAAATTACTCCTTTAAAATGCTTTCGTGGAGTACCCGCAGAGAGTACTACCTAATGAGCTACAGGCCACATTTTTAATTGGACCGCTACATTGCAAAATTAATGGCTCAATATGGATCAAAATGTGATTTTTGCAGAATTTGTCCCTCTCTGTCACAAGGTTTCTGCTTTATAAGATTTCTCAGTATTTTTGTCACTTAGTACTAGAGGCTAGAAAGTGGGAAATATGATTACATTTCTCATAATTAAGTCGGCCTTCTTATCAAAAATTGCTAAATATGCTACACTTTGTGATGGTTCATCATGGCCAAAAACGATGTAAATTGAGAAATCGATGACTAGACTATAGCAGTAATAAAAGACCGACACCTTAAGAATAGGAAAGAAATTGCTCCGTTGAAATGTCTCAAAAAAATAATTTCGCATAAATTTATTTGGGCAACGCATTTTTCCTTTTCAGTGCAAAGTTCGAAGCGACCTCATGTGGTGAGGAAATTTTTTCCTGAGAAATGACCATCGAACGTGGAGATGTCACAATATGATTTTTTTTCAGCGAGATTGGTCAAAAGACAACCTGTTGCACTTGATATGGAATGACCCAATTAAAATTGGTCTTTAAAAACAAAGATATGATGAGACAAAGCTTTCTTTTTTATACATATGTTAATTTGTATTGGGAAGAGGAAAGTGTGCTATATTTTTGTTAATGCGTGGTGGTATTAATCATGCTACTATTGATTACGTGTGAGATCCAAACTAGAAGAGAAGCTCAGGAGGCTTGAATTGATGGAGAGGGAATGTCACAGGAGCCAACGTTTCGACAAGTGGACCCTTCCCAGGTGTTCGTTTCTATACACTTTGCACAGGGCTCACCTCCACTTCTCGGTAGAAGGCAGGTGTGAAAGAAAGGAAAAAGCATGCAGCTTCTGCTAGGTCGCGCAAGGCCAGATCACGGCGAAGCTGGCTGATAGTTTATTAAAACAGATCACATGATAGCCATATGGTACATGTCATGCGACATTGTACTAGGTGGTTTTAGGGGAACCCAGACAACACATGGACGTCCTAGGCACTATGAAAAGACGCCCAACTTCGCAGGTAGAGGGGCATCCCATGGGATGTCCCATATACCGCAGAAAAACGTCCCAAGTGATACAAAGGAGATGTTTTGGGGATATCCCGGACGACGAGATTGTGGGAAGTATTGGGATTTTTTTTTTCCTTTGTGAGATTTATTAATTTCTCACATGCCGGCAGTCGATCACTGCCCAGAGAATTCTTTGAAAACCCAGAAAAAAGAAGTGCCCAAAAAGAAGGTAAATGCGCAGCAGTAGTGCGGTGGAAGTGTCATATGGACAGATTCTTCCACATGTCCTCTGCTTTCCGCCACCAGTGGTCTTCACTGCTAGACTATTGCCAGTTCTGCTGCACAGGTGAACGAGGGTGCGGATGTCCGAGATTGCTTCTTCCTTGTTCTGCATTTCATTATCAGATCAGGCAGTCTGCGTAAAAGAAAAATATGACACGACAGTGAGGAAAATGCATTGAGGCAGTAATACAGTAATGCAGTAATGCAAATGTTGGCGTTGTAACTATACTCACAGCGAACGAGCTACCATGGGCCACGCATGTAGCATCCATGTCCCAGACCCGTTGCTTCTGTGAGCAAACACTATAGTAGGGGTAACAAACAAAATGTGAGAAAGCTGCCAGGATTGCAATAACTGAAATGCTCTAAACTTACCTCAAATGTTATGAAATCAAGCTGAATCACCGAATGCTCCAAAGACGCTGGACACACCAATAAATAAGCTGGTGACAGTATAAGTACCACGTATATCATACCATGTGTGACGACAAACTGCACACACTGCTCGCATTCTCTAAGGGTGTCAGTCGGGAAAGTTCTTGCCGAAGGGCACGTATTTGAAGAAATTTTAATTGTACATTTAATACCCCTGAGAAATCTTTATTTTATTTGATTTTATTTTATTGATACCCTCAAGGTTAAACATTACAGAGGGGAGTGGGATTTGCCACTGTAATACAGTACACACACAAAAATATATGAAATGCACAAGTGGTCAACAAAAAAGCAAAGAGAACACTGTCTAGATAATATATGCGGCGAAAGCATCGTACATTGAAGTGCAAGTGCTAAAACACTACGGTTCACAGAAAAATATTGGACACTGATGACTGAAACAATGATTGCTGTCTGATTTTCACAATTGAAGAAGGAAGGTGGTTCCAGTCCACAGATGTACGTGGTATAAATGAGTCAGAGAATACTTTTGTTTTGCACGAAATTAAGCCAACTTTGTGCCCGTGATCAAGACGCGATGATATGTATGTGGGTGGCAGGAGCAATTCGTCATGCAGTGTATCGTGATAAAATATTTTGTGAAAAAGACAGAGTCGCGCAAGTTTGCGACGGATTGTTAGTAGTGGTAGGCCTAAGTTTGATTTCATGATAGATACACTGGCGGTGCGATGAAAGTTTGATAAAATCAAGTGCGCTGACCTGTTCTGAACCATTTCTAATTGATTTGTAAGGATTTCGATGCCTGGGTCCCATATTGACGATGCATGTTCTATCTGAGAGTGAACGATAGTTTTGTAGAGAACCAGCTTCGTGTTAGTGGGGGCTGAATGAAAGTTGCGTTTGAGGTATCCGGGCATGCGATTAGCTTTGCTGACGATGTAATCGATGTGCATATTCCAAGAAAGAGTGGAAGTGATGTGAATGCCGAGGTACTTATACGAGTCGACGGCTTCTAGAGCGTTACCACCTAAATAATGCGTAGTTAAGTTTGAGGATGAGCGGGAAACGCGCATGAGTTTACATTTTTTTACGTTTAAAGTCATGTGCCATTTTTTGCACCATAGGTCGATGCTGTTAATATCGGCCTGCAGAGCGCATGTATCATTAGCAGATGTTATTTCGCGGAAAAGAACACAATCATCGGCAAATAGCTGGATGGAGGAAGAAATTCAGTTCAGCAGATCGTTAATATAGATTAGAAAAAGTAAGGGACCAAGCAGAGTACCTTGTGGCACACCGGAGATAACAGGATGCAGGGGGGAGCTAACGTCGTTGGCGGTGACGAACTGTTGACGAGAGGTTAGAAAACACTCGAGCCATTTTATTACATTAGTATCGAGTCCGATCATGCGAGTTTTTAGCAGTAGTAGCTGGTGGCATACCTTGTCAAATGCTTTGGTGAAATCTAAAAATATGCAGTCGGAAATGGAGCGGCGGTCGAGAATGGCATGCAACTTATGGGTGAACAAAAGAAACTGCGTTTCGCAGGAGTATGTCTTACGAAATCCGTGTTGAGCACGGTGAAAAAATAAGTTAGATTCCAGAAACGTGACAATTTGCGAGAAAAGGATGTGTTCTAATATCTTACTGGGTACGCTGGTAATCGATATGGGCCTGTAGCTATGAGGAGAGTGCTTGGATCAAGATTTGTGCACTGGGACCACCTTCCCTATCTTCCAATCTGATGGCACTTCGCCGTTGTTTAATGACAGCTGAAATATTTTAGTCAAAATGATTGATGAATATAGTTTGGTGCTTTTTAAGAACTTGGAACTGATATTATCGACGCCGGCAGCTGAGAATAATTTCAGGTTGTTTATAATTTCAGCAACCCCGTCAGGTTCAATCACCACCGGGTACATTGGCAAATAATTATGATCGCAAAAAGTGGGAAACTCAGCGAACGAAGGAGTAGAAAAGCAACTTGAAAACACATCATTTAGGACATTCACACAATTGTTATTGGGTACTGGCTCATCATTAAGAGATGTTAGTGTGATACGTGCAGTATCCTTCGGGTTAATAATTTTCCAAAATATTTTGGGATCCTGCAATAAAGTGTTAGGTAGTGTGTTTTCCGCAAAATATTTTTTAGCTCTGCCTACGGCGGCTATATACTCGTTATTGGCTTTATGGTACAATTCCCAACGGGCGTGATTACGAGATGACTTAGCCAGTCTGTAAAAGTGTTTTTTCCTGTTGGACAGATGCCTGATATGAGAGTTGTACCATGGTGCATCCGGGTTATACGATAACGTTCGAGTTAGAATAAAATGGTTAGTAGGTTCAGCAACCTTGTTCGTAAATAAGTTCCAGTTCGCTTCAACAGAACGCTCTTCGAAAACATCCAAGAATGATGCTAAGAAGGTCTGCAGGAGCTTATTAATTTGGTCAAAATCAGCCCGCTTATAGTTGCGTAAAATTTTTTTCGTCTTGCGCTTTTTTTGCATGGGGATAGCAATACAAAAATTTATTACTACATGGTCACTTAATTGTGGCAAGTAGGTCAGCTGAGAACATAGCTTGGGACATGTGCGTAACGCTAGATCTAATATGTTAGCTGTTGTTTGTGTGACCCGGGTAGGTTTAGTAATAATCTGTGTGAAACTAAAGGATGAGCACAGATCCAGAAATTCACAGCATGCACCGGACGAGAACTGCACAGATGAGGTCCAGTCAACCGCAGGATAGTTGAAGTCGCCCAGCAAGAACACAGGGGCATATCAGTACATAGATTTTTTTCGTAGGCATGTCTCTTTTATAGCAAAGCTTATTTACAAATTATTTTACCGCTTCAAATACAACTTTTCAGAAGGTGTGTTTGTATACGAAACCCAGGCTGTTTCCTGTTTTGTGTCCTCATTACTACTGTGTATGAGCAAAGTCAAAATGCGGTAGTACTGTGGCTCTGCAGACTTTGGCGTTCCTGTGTGGTGATCGGAAAATGACTTGACAAATCAGCACAAGAGGCCTGCACTTGAGGATACTAACTCACTACTTTAGAAAAAATAACAAACTTATAACTGGCACCCCCGATCACCGCTGACTTCAAATGCGTCCGCTCCATTAAGCAAACACTGGCATGCAAAATTAAATTACTGGGTTACTGACATCATACCGCAATAATGAAATAGTGGCACTTGCTGAAAGGCACTGATTTCAAGTCCTAGTAAGGGCCAACCATGGATGTATTTGACATGATCCCTAAATACATGTCCCTTGAACACTTTTTGGACATCTGTCATGGGAGAAGTGCGCGCCTGTGGTGTTTGTTGCTGTGGCGAACCCGCAACGGAAAGAGCGGCCACGGAGAAGTGCCGGCTGTGCACGTGAGGTGGTGAAGAGGACGATGACAGGTGGAGAAATCCGGCCGCCAGGAGAAAAGATGAGCGTGGCACGTGGAGCGGGGCGCGAGGCGCCATGAAGTGAGAAGCGAGGCGGCGTTCAACCAGCGCGGACGTGGCACGGGAGCTCTCCACCAGGACCACGGTCGAGGCGTAGTCCCGAGTGCCTGGCGGCCGCCAAGAGTCGAAGTATATGGCTTCGCTTGGCACCGAGCTCCCAATGCTGTCCACGGATCGCCTGACCAGCCGCCTGTGCCACCGACAGCACCGTCGGGTGTAGACCCGAGTGCTGCCCTCTTTCTCGGAACCCCGAGCGGCGACGCAACGCTTGTCGCGACGCCGGTGCCCGACGTCCTCCTCGTCTGCGTCCCTGACCCGCACCAGTGCCGGCCACCTTTCGTCGACCAGGCACAGCGACGACCGCGAGCTCGCGCCGACTCTTCCCTCCTGTGACTCACCCCTCCTGAGCCCATCAGCTTTGGTGAGACTGTTGCCTATGCTGCGTGGACTCCTGCGCGTTCGCATGCTTTCTTTTTCCATGTTAGAGTGTTTTCTCCTATAGTGTCTTTTTTTGTTCTGTGTTCGTGTTCGTTCGTGTTTTTTATAAAGTCTTCACAGGAAACAGCCTCGCCGTATTCCTGAACGCGTTGCGATCGTAAGACGCAACGTGCGTTCTCACCTAATTCTCAAAGAACCCCATTACAATGGCGCCCAACGTGGGGCGGGGCTGTTTTCTGTGGGGATAAAAGTTCACAACGACTGCGACATGGATGTAGACGAGCTCGTTATTCTCGGCGAGAAACTTGGCTTAACGGGAGACGCACTTTGGGCATGGCTTGAAGAAGAGAATGCGAAGGAACGCGAAGCGCTGCGCGAGGAGGCTGAACTAGCGCGTGAAGTGGCAGATCTAGAGGAGAGAAACCGTCAACTTCGCCAGCGGCTGCTAGAAGCGCAAAACGCTGCCAGGGCGCGCGCATCCGTGGTTGTCAACGGGGTCAATTTTATGGGCTCAGGGAATTGGCAGAGTTCATACGAGCTCCACGAAAAAGAGACCTGCCATACGAGAATTGGGGAGAGTTCTGTTCCGTGTGGTACATACCCTGGAGCATCTCAGAAACAAAATGTTATTAATGAAGGGGCAAGAGCTCCTCTAGATAGCTCCAACGAAGGAGTATTGCTTGAATTCCCCGCTAGCAATGGCGAATACCACAAGGAGAGCTCCGAAGAGCTTATCGCTGATTTTTCGGGGGCGCCGTTGATGGCGGTAATGTGTAACAGCGCCATGGGTGAATTCCCCAGACTAAATTCTGAGGTGACCTATTCGGATTTGTCGCTCATACATTGTGATGCGACAACGAGTGACGTAAGCATGGTCGAGGACTGTACAATCCACTTCCATCAAGATCAGCTATCTCCAGGAGATAGTGATTATTGTAGTGTCTCGTGTCGAGAGCAGGAGGAGACTAATGAAGTAATTGATAAAGAATCCCAAAGGGATTCAGGTGAAAGCACACCTGACATGGGTGCAAAGAATGGCTTCCGATGTGATGGCAAAGGGTTGATGCGGGGGTTGTTCAGGTCTGCGGTGACTGATGAGTCACCTGTTCGATCACGTGAACCAGAAACCATGTCTCCAGAGAGGCATGTTCTGCAGACTTGTCTCTCGCAGCAAGACGCTTGGGCGTTCTAAGTGTTCAGTCATACGCCTTTGCATCGAACTGCTTGCTCGGAACGCCATCCGATTCAGTGTCAGGTTCAGGCAGAGGTTCTAGTGAGAATCAACGAACACAAGCAAGTCAAAAGCACAAGCTGCATGTGCAGAAATACTGACCACGGAGGTTGTAGCACATCGGTTGTGCAGGAGTCTTTTAGCCGTGAAAGTACTGACGAGTCGTCTTTTTTGTTATCTCGTTCAGAAACCCTGTCTCTAGAGAAGGATGTGTTAAGAACTTGTCCCGTGCAGCAGGGCATTTGGGCGTCTCACGAGTTCGCTCACCCGTTCTTGTGTCAAAGCGCATATCTAGAATACCTTAGTATTCATTGTGATGATGTTCATCTAAGGGCTGTACTAAGCGCCAACACAAGCACGCTGTTCGAACGGACCACGGTGTTGAATATTTTCGCGCGGGGTTGCGAACGCGCGTCGTTGTTCTGTTTATGTAACAAGCTCGTGAGGAGTGTTCTTCGCTTTGTGTGGGACGCTATAACATGATACCGAGTGATTAACCGGTCGTCAATTTTTGATTTTAACTTCTGGATCGTTTTAAGGACTTTGTGCATGAACCTTTAGATAGGAGTTGGTTAGTTTGGACTGCATGTTAGAACTGTTGTGCTATATGTGCTGTGTGTTCTGTGATTTATGTGCAGCGTGTGCTGGACAAATGTGGTCCACGAAAAGCGCGCACTTACCCGAAGTTTTTTTTTTTTATGAAAAAAAACTTATCGAAAGGGGGGTTCGTGTCATGGGAGAAGTGCGCGCCTGTGGTGTTTGTTGCTGTGGCGAACCCGCAACGGAAAGAGCGGCCACGGAGAAGTGCCGGCTGTGCACGTGAGGTGGTGAAGAGGACGACGGCAGGCGGAGAAATCCGGCCGCCAGGAGAAAAGATGAGCGTGGCACGTGGAGCGGGGCGCGAGGCACCATGAAGTGAGAAGCGAGGCGGCGTTCAACCAGCGCGGACGTGGCACGGGAGCTCTCCACCAGGACCACGGTCGAGGCGTAGTCCCGAGTGCCTGGCGGCCGCCAAGAGTCGAAGTGTATGGCTACGCTTGGCACCGAGCTCCCAATGCTGTCCACGGATCGCCTGACCAGCCGCCTGTGCCACCGACAGCACCGTCGGGTGTAGACCCGAGTGCTGCCCTCTTTCTCGGAACCCCGAGCGGCGACGCAACGCTTGTCGCGACGCCGGTGCCCGACGTCCTCCTCGTCCGCGTCCCTGACCCGCACCAGTGCCGGCCACCTTTCGTCGACCAGGCACAGCGACGACCGCGAGCTCGCGCCGACTCTTCCCTCCTGTGACTCACCCCTCCTGAGCCCATCAGCTTTGGTGAGACTGTTGCCTATGCTGCGTGGACTCCTGCGCGTTCGCATGCTTTCTTTTTCCATGTTAGAGTGTTTTCTCCTATAGTGTCTTTTTTTGTTCTGTGTTCGTGTTCGTTCGTGTTTTTTATAAAGTCTTCACAGGAAACAGCCTCGCCGTATTCCTGAACGCGTTGCGATCGTAAGACGCAACGTGCGTTCTCACCTAATTCTCAAAGAACCCCATTACAACATCCCAACATGGATGTAGGATGCTGGTACATTTTTGGGACGTCCCTGGGATGTTGTGTGTTGTCTGGGAACATGTTACGTGTTCACCGAAAATCACGTAATACAATGTCATGTGACATGTTCCTGCCAAAACTGTGTAATGCAATGTCACATGATATGTGCCTGTTAAAATCATGTAACTCAATGTCGCGTGACATGCTTCTGCCAGCATCACGAAATGCAATGTCACGTGACGTTTCTGCCAAAACCACGTTACTCAATGTCACATGGCATGCTTCCCCAAAATTGCATAATGCAATGTCACAGGACATGTTCTTGCCCAAATGACGTAACACAATGTCATGTGGCATGTTTCCACCAAAATCATGTGATGCAGTCTCACGTGGTATTGCGTGATGTCTAACAAAATTACGACGAGCTTAAACAGCTTCGCTGTTATAACGGGCATGCCTGACAAATTACGACTAGCTTAAGCAGCTTCGCTGCTATAAAGAAGGAAGAAAATGGAGGTCGGTGGTACAGTAATCATGTGTGTAAGCGTTACTGATGGCCTAGCGGCTACATAGAACGCACACGGTGCAGCACACTGCGTGCTGTTGAAAGCGCGTTTCGGGCCTAGTTCTCTGTGCACCCACTGCGGCGCCACTGTTTAGGGACAGCTGCTGACGGATAGGCACCTCTGCCACCACATTGGTATGCATGGCAGTGATTCGTATCAGGCCAAAAAAACACACTTTATACTTGTACATTAAATGCAGAATTTTGACTTTGTCAGTACAAGTGCCCATAATGCCACAGGTGTGGATCTATTAAATGGGAAGCGCTTCTTGGTGAACTTGTGCCACTTTGACCATATCTATCCATTTATTCTATCTGTCTGCCAGCACACCTACGCCTTGGTGCTCTGCTAGTCGTCTAGTTCATCTGGAATGCCCCAATCTTCGGGAGGCAGGGTATAAATGCGGGGCAGACACGAATGACTGATCTCTACACCACTAACATGATATACTGGTCATGTACCTCACAATTATGATGCTGCAATCACGTGTAGCTCGTACCTGTAGTGTTCGTCCCATAGTGTGCAGGTATGCGCCACAGGTGTTTGAATTTTATAGACAACAACACAGCGAGTTCAACACGTGCCACCATATTTGAACTGCGTGTCACGCCATCTATTGCACGCGCAGCGAAGCAAGGCACTGAGCTGGCACACGCAGGCTCCTGCAGGTTATTGCCACACAATTCTAATACAGTTGTAGTTTAGCATACACGTCTAAAAGGGGCTAGGTGTGTCCATTTGAGATGTAGCGCTGAGGGCATGAAACAACAAGGCAAAAAGAGAAAAAAAAAAGCTTTATTGAGCATCCTTGCTAGAGTACTTGCAGGACGGTGAGGTGGCGCCGCATTCTGTGATGTTTTCATTCCCTGCTAGATGATCTGTTGCTCCTGTTGTAGAGCAGCTCCTGTTGTAATATTGGGAATTTTCTCTCCCAAATAAACTAAGCAACCTGTGATAAGGAAGCTCAATGCGGTTGTGGACGCCGAGGTCGGCACCGACTGGTAGACACGATGGCGTATAGGCCCGCCCGAGCAGCAATTACCTTCAGCTCGCGCCCCGCTATAGCATTGGCGATCCAGCTGCGGAGCTATCGGGGGTGCGCTTCTTCACTACATCTTTCCCCCTCCCTAGAGACGGAGCCACTCCGGTGGGCTAAGGTGCCGTGAGAACAAGCGGTTCATGGTATTGTTTCAGGCGATCTATGTGCACAGTCTCGCAGCCGCGACAGCGCATGTCTGTGGTGGGTGTGACTGGTTTGACGAGGTAGTTGACGGGAGAAGGTTGCTGCAGGACACGGTGAGGGCCATGATACTTCGAGGAAAAGTTCGGGGTGATACCTGGTGTAGAAGGAGAGGGCACCCACAGCCAGACGAGAGAGCCGGGTGGAAACTGGCGGTTTGGAAGGCCATCGTCACGGCGAAATTTCTGCTGGGCTTGTTGTTGGGTGATGAGGGAGCGAGCTAGTCGGCAACATTCTTCAGCATATCGAGCGGCTTCGGAAACTGCTTGATTCTGCATTGGAGCAGAAGAGCGGCAAAGACGAGGCTTGCAGCGCTGGCACTCTGTCGGAAGATCTGTGGAAGATCAAATGTACTTTTGCACAAAGGTGTACATGCCGTGCCAATAAAACCTAAGGCGCAGTCTGGCGTAGGTTTTAAACAGACCAGCGTGTGCGCACTGAGGATCAGAGTGGAAAGCGGCGTATATAGTTGCGCGGGAGCTGTCTCACTATGACCAGCAGCCATTTGCGGCTGTCTGATTAGTAATTGCTGCGGATAAAGGATTCCTCCCTAATGGCGAAAGGGAAAGTCTTAGCGGCGTAGAGCTCGGGAGTGAATGGGATGGGCTGATGGGATCAGACAGGTAGCGGATTAAAGAGTCAGTCCAAGGATCCTTGCGCCAAAGACATGTCGATGGACGCCGATTGGTGAAATGAGTCATCAAATGGCAGAGGACACCTGGCAGTGTCGGTGTCGACTGGGCGCAACGAGAAAGAGTGTCGGCATCGGCGTGCTTCTTTCCCGATCGGTAGACAACACAACACGGATGTCGTACTCCTGGAGGCGCAGGGCCCATCGGGCGACAGACCAGCCGGAATCTTTGAGAGTCGACAACCACCAAAGGGGGGCGTGTGGGCAAGTAACAACATAGAAAGGCCGCCGTGCAGGTATGGCCGAAATTTCGTAATTGCCCAAATAATCGCCAGACATTGCTTCTCGGTGACGGAGTAATTCGCTTCAGCCTTTGTGAGAGTGCAGCTTGCATAGGCAACAACATATCCGGGCTTTCCCTGCGCGAGGACAGCACCGAGACCAACACCACCGGCATCTGTGTGGACTTCTGTGGCAGCAGTAGGGTCAAAATGGTGCAGTATCAGAGGCGTTGTGAGGAGTTGCCGTAGCGTCACAAAGGCACGATCGCAAGCCGGGGACCATGCAGAAAGGCTGGCATCTCCCCAAGGAGTCCTGTGAGTGGGGCCATAAATGAAGCGAAATTTCGAACGAATGGTGGAAGTAGGAGCAGAGGCCAATGAAACTGCACAAGTCTTTTAGATTCCTTGGCCTTGGGAATTCTTGCACAGCCTGCAGCTTTGCAACATCCGGAAGAATGCCGTCCTTCAACACGACGTGCCCGAGAATGTTTAGCTTTCATGCGAGAAGTTGCCCGCCAGCTCTCCATCATTTCCACCCCGTCGCAGTCAACTTCGTGCCTCAGCCCGACCATTCGGCACGTCATACAGGAGCAAGTGTCCAGGGTTCTCCCGCAAGAGCGGCTCCCTCAAGTCACCGCTCCGTTAACGTACTCCGTATCACTGTGCCGACCACAACAACCGATGGTCCGCGCTCCGGCTCCAGTGCCTACCCCGAATTTTTCACCTGCGCCACCACCATCTACAGTCTATCGAGTCGTGAACCCCTGGCACGCTGCGGACAATAAGCCCATTTGCTACGCCTGTGGGATACCTGGACACGTAGCACGCTTCTGCCACTGTCGTCTACTACGTCCACATTACGACTCACGCACCTCTGCTTACAACTGCGCATTGTCTTACGCTTCCGGCCGTGAAACAGAACTACACCAGCCAAGCCTTCGACCTACACCTGGTTGCCAATCTCCTTCTCCCCGCCGTCGGTCGCTCTCCCCGATGCGTCGGCGTCAATCGTCAACCGAACTGGAAAATTAAGTGGTGCAGTTCCCGAGGCAAGGACTGCGTCATCGTCGAAATGCCCAAGCCTTTTTCGCTCGCCGCCAAATGTTATAGATGTATGGCTCTCCTCACGCCTTCGTATAGGAGAGCCAGTCATCGACTTCATGGTTATTGGTGCCGCTGAAGATTGGAGGGCCCCGCTGACGGACCGCTCCAGGGCAGACGTTAGCCGGGGGGAACCTGGTGTTGAGCTCGAATCGGGGCCGGTGGCCATGGTGGGACGGAGAGTTCGGCTGTGCAGTTCCAGGATGACAGGAGACCCAGCAATCCCCCACCAATTGTGATAAGGAAGCTCAATGCGGTTGTGGACGCCGAGGTCGGCACCTACTGGTAGACACGATGGTGTATAGGCTTAACCAGCCCAAGCAGCAATCACTTTCAGCTCGCGCCCCACCATAGCATTGGCGATCCGGCTGCGGAGCTATCGAGGGTGCACTTCTTCACTACAAACCATCTAAGACATACCGCACAAGATCGGTAGGAAATTGCTAAGCGGGCATCTAGAAATTTTAGAACTGCAGCGGCAACATTACACTACATGTGTAGTCAAAACATAACATGGCGAGCGCTACAGGTGCACATTGTCAATGAACATCCTGAAGTTTGTACGGACTGCCTCCTTCTCGCTGTGTGGTAACTATATTGGACGACTTAGGCCGCACACGCATAATGAAGGAGGAACAACTTGCAGGGATTGGCTTCAACGCTGCTTATGCAAAACAACAATTATAATGTGAAAGGAAAGATTGGAACGCAAAGAAAGCGCACACGTGTGCCGCAACCAAAGGTTGTGTGGAAAAGGTGCAAATACCACTTTAGAACAGGCTGACTTCGTGTGAAGCGCAGTAATGCATGGGACGACAAAATTGTTATTTTCATGGCCTTCAAGCGGCGGCAAGCAGCCACAGTCAACACACCGCATATTGTTTCCATCCCAATATTTCAATGCTCATTTACTGGAAGGTGCACAGAGTTGTAGTGTGCTCTGACAAAGCGCACAGAGTGCACTTAACAACGCTGCATCGTCGAGCACTGCAGCCTCTTTTGCTTGTTTGGAACCATACCTAACTCCACGCTTTTTGATAAAAACTGGCTGCAAAAACAAACGGACACTTAAAAACCACCGTATTTTTGCTACGCAGTGGACAGATACCACCTTTAACTCTTCCATGCGTAACAGGACGCACGAAATCTAGACTTCAGCAAGGGGCAACACTGTCTCATGATGACAGGCACTTTGAAAGAACACCTGTGTAGACACACGATCATCGTTAGTACATGTGTGTGTACCACTACGTGAGGAACTGGTTTATTTTCTGGTGTTCATTGCAGCAAATGATGGTGACCAGCATGAAAATATGCAGTTTTCTACCACTGATCATGCAATGCACCAACTGCGAATATCGCTGGCCGCATTACAGATTGTTTAGGAGCTCTGCTTGTTCAGAAAAAATAGGTAAATAATTAAATAAAAAGGTTTGTTTATTTGACATATTCAAGCCTCTTTGTTTGGACACAAAAAACTTCTTCATTGCTCGCCTCTTGTTTGGAAATTGCTCAGAGCTGCCCTGCGTGGTATGTATGTTACGTTCATAAAATTAAATAGATGAGCGTCGTGGTAGAATATACGACATTAGCATACTCACCCACTCATTTTCCCCGGGCTCGTAGTTCACTGCAGTAACCTACTGGCAACAAAGCTCGGCATTTTTCGTCATGGTTGGAAATCTGTACGGCCTGAAAAGATCGCACTGGCAGGGTTTTCGTGGTACCGTAGTGCCCACCACAAACAACGTTTCGCAAAACTCATCCTCTAGCGCTTATTGTTTTTGCGGGTACTTTTTCCGAGCCTGAGAGCTGATGCTTGCCACGTTTACTTGCCGGAGATACATGCGCCTGCACACGCCTTGTCTGCCGACGGCTCGCATATCGTCGAAACCGGTTTGCTTTCGACGGTATGCGGGTGCGTGGGTGCGAGACAGGCGTGCTGTCGTGTATAGAGCCTATATCAATCAAGGACCAAGTAAAGTGACCTATGAAACTCAGCAGCTGCGGGGATCGAATGTGCAACTTCGAGTGGCTTCTGAAGTCTTCTGCACCTCAAACAATACACTGCCTCCAAGATCGGCCCACATTTTTCTGTTTACAATTGCTCCACTCTTAGAATAAAAAAGAAACACTGTTTTTCCTCGCTTGTGATTGAAATGTAGACATATTAAACACAGGTACACACATGCAGCTTACCAAGTGGTAAGGGGGTATCGAACACGGGCCGCCCTTGAAGAGCCACTAGGCTCCCACGAAGTATATAGGGTACCAACAAACCTTTTGCACCAGCAGTTGTAATGATGGTGCTTGTGTGATGTGAATCGCACTTCTAATGTGTGATAAGCACTATCATAGCAATGAATATGTTCTGCTACCATTCAGTATGCTTTTGTGCAACTTTGCTTGATCCCATAGGAGTACTTTTAACCTCCCTGGCCTTCCGCCCATCATCTCTCTTTCTCGATAGGAGTACTTTAATGAGCAGTGCTTATGACAGCATGTCAACGTAACATATAGTGCATTTTTTACCAAAACAGATGCCTGTGCTTTGGAGTAACTTAAGTGCCAATGTTACGTCGTACCACGAGCTACCATTCAATCGCCACGGTGCTGTCCCTGTTCCTGGTCGGCCCACATTAAGCATACTGATAATTGGGTACTCCTGCGCTTTGCACAAAGACCTTGATTCTAGTCGTAACATAGAGGCAATTTCCTTGCTGACTGCTCTGCATGACCCACGTCCACTGAGGGGGTATTATCTGGTACATACACAGAAATGCACAAACACACAAGGGCACAAAGAAAATAGGGAGGGGAACGGTAAGGCCAGGCTACTATTTCGGGAGGTAAATGGACGTTCTGACTGAAATGTTTTCATCACTACTTGTATTTACTGAGCACATGAGCACTTTTGTATATGTGTACTCTAAATTAAAATTCTTAAGGAACAATGTTTATTATTTCCCAAGTAACGAAATGTACCTGGAATCATAAATATATATTATGAATAATTGTCAGCATATTCACATTTCTCATAAATATTGTCACAAAGAATCACAGGTACATGGTGGAGGCACAAGAGTATATTACAATATTTACGGGCTGCGGTTGCAGCAGGATGGCTGACAGCATGATACTCGGCCCGTCTCTGCCTCGTTGTGTAGCTGTTTGTTCGCTTAACAGCACACATACCCAGTGCCTGATAATATCACTCCTTGTGGATGTAGCACTGTCACGGTGCCTTCTAAAATTGTTCCCCACTGGTGGTGTAGTGTGGTTAGCCATGTCACGTAGACGTCAGTAGCAGACGTAAAAGGAGAAGACGGGTGATTTTGTAATGAAGCACTGAGGTAGTCAACGTTGTTGAGCTTGCAGAGGGCTTTGTAGGGCCCTTTGTAGTGAGCTTCTCGCAAAGGCCTTGTCGTTGCGACGGTGTCCAGAGCAGAACCAGAGACTCAGGAGGGTGGTAGACTTAGCGGTGCCAATTATCATACGACTCTTTTTGGAGCTCCTGCGACGCATGTATCCTAGTGTAAACGACCTGGCAAGCCATCCTTGCGCAGGAGACGACGTCCTGGGCATATGCACGAAGAGATCAGAAGGAAGGAGTGTTCCAAATGGCAATGCAGGGTGGCGACCGTACATAACAAAGAACAGCGAATAGCCAATGATGTTATGTCAGGATGAGCTGTTGGCAAAAGTAACGTAGGGGAGGGGGCCGTCCCAATCTTTGTGATCAGTAAAGGCATACGTGGACAGCATATCCATGAGAGTGGTTCAGCTGCTTCGTGGGACCGTTGGTCTGGGAATGGTAGGCTGTTTTAAGTCTATGTTCAGTGGAGCAGCTACGCAGGATTTAATAAATGATCTTCGCAAGTTAACAGCGTCCGCAACCCGTAAGAAGCTGGCGCGGAGCCCCGTGTCGAAGGATGACGTCATTGAGCAGAAAATCTGTAACATCTGTAGCACAGCTACTGGGCATTGCACGCGTGACGGCAAATCTGGTGGTGTGGTCAGTTGCGATGGCAATCCACTTGTTGCTGGATGCCAATGTAGGAAAAGGTCAAGACTGATGCGGTAAAGAGGCTCTGGCAGAAGGCTGGTAGGTTGAAGCAGGCCAGCCTGCGGAAGAGCAAGGCATATGCGGTGCTAACAGCAGTCGCACGCAGCAACATATCAGCGCACAAAACGATACAAGCCAGGCCAAAAAATACCACTGTTGCAAGCGGTCGCAGGTATGTACTCGCAGTCGGAGCATCATGTAGCTGTTGAAGGATGGTGGTGCACAGGTTTGAGGAATAACAAGCAAAAATTTTGGGCCGACAGATTTCATGTTACGACAGTAAAGAACATCTTTGCACAGGACATATTCGTAGAGGGAAAGGTCAAAACGTCCAGAGGAGAGTTGTTGAATAGTGCGCTTGAGGACTTGATTATGACGCCGTTTGGCACCAACATTGCGCAAGTCTCACAAGAATTGTTGTCGTGATCAGCATAGCTAGCAGGATCCACTGGATGGCACAAGAGACAATCGGCATCTTGATTTAGCCTGTCAGATTTATAATTACCTCAAATGTACACTCTTGTAGCCTTAGAGCCCAGCGACTGAGGCGTCCGATCGGGTTCTTGATCGGTGAGAGCCAACAAAGAGCATGGTGGTCGGTGATAAGTTAGAAGGTGCGACCATACAAATACAGGCGAGATATTGCGATAGCCTGAACCAGTGTTGGCCAAATTGATGGCCAAATTGCACATAAAATGGGGGAAGTACGAGCATAACCCATCAAAGCTACGGTCATCTTTAGTACATAAAGGTACAGGAAAGTTCTTGTCAGCAGTAGCCCTTTCATGATCAGGTTGGACACCGGCAGTGCTTACAAGATGGCCAAGCACAGTAATTTGTTGTTGGCCAAAATTACACTTCTTGGAATTTAGCTGGATACCCGCTCAACGAAAAACTGCTACAATGGTCGCCAAGCGGGCAAGGTGACTTTGGAACGGAGAAAACACAGTGACATTGTCTAGGTAGCAGAGACAGATTTGTAACCATGGAAGGAGGGGGGAGCCTGTCGTACATTCAGACGTTGCTGGGGCATTGCACAGTCCAAAGGACATGACTGACAGAGGTCGTCCTGTGTGATAATTTTCATGATGCAAGTCATCAACATAAATCTGCCAATAACCCAAATGCAGGTCTATGGATGAGAAGTACCGTATAAGACGCACTCCCCAGTTTTCGCAAGCATTCATGCAAAAATTAACATATAAGACGCACCTATATTCACTCACTTCCTGCAAAGAAATTTCATAATGTGGGGTTGAGCGAGCATTTAAAATGCCGTACTTACGTTTCTGAGCGCTAGTCCGTAAGAAAACTTCTACTACACCAAACTTGCGAGAAAAAATAATGTACACCCACTGAAACGTTCCGCATGACTGCAGGAAAAACATTTTATTCGTCGAAGCCCTCAAAGTCCTCGTCCTCCGACGCGCTTTGGAATAGTTCAGCGACACTGGGACTTCTTCTACTTCCTCTTCGGAATCACTGCTGCTGCTGTCGTCATCGAGGTCAGGGGCTGAGGATGCTTGCAGGCCTGCCTTGCGGAACCCTGCAGGTACGGTGGCCTGTGACACCGCACACCGGACTTCGCGCACCCACTTAGCAACCTCACAAAACGAAGCACGCCTCATGCGTCCGGTTGCGGTATAGCTATGCTCGTCATCGGACATCCACGGCGCGTATTTCCCTTAAGTGCCCCGAAAAACAAAAAAAAACACGTGCCACATCCGACGTCTTTTTTTTGCCACGCTGAGCGCCCAGCAAAAAAGGATGAAAGAGCAATATGGTTCAACACAATGTGTTGTCGGGCTAGTTGGTGTGAATCCATAGTGCTTATTTAGCGCAAAAAAAACAATACACAGGGTCCTGTCCTTCCTTCCTGTGTATTGTTTTTTTGCGCTAAATAAGCACTATGGATGAAAGAGCACCTAGCACTCACACAGCACGCGTCAAACCAGCGTCTCTTAGTGCATGTGTTCACCTTACTGGCGTATCCGGCGCTTCAGTGTTCTAGAAGTCCGCGCCTTTGTTATCTTCACCTGCAGTATGCCGGCTAAACGGAAAAGTTACACAGCGAAGTTTAAGCTTACAGCTGTGAAGTATGCAGAGGACTACGGGAACCGGGCAGCAGGCCGTCATTTCGACATCACCGAGAAGATGATCCGCACATGGTGACAGTCAACTGCTAAGCTTCAGGCCATGAAGAGTGACAAGAAAGCTGACTGCACCAAGAAATCACGATGGCCAGCCCTTGAGGGACGTCTGCACTCATGGATACTCGAGCAGCGTGCCCAAGGTAAGGCGATGTCAAAGGTGCAGCTGCGTCTCAAAGCGCAGGCACTAGCTAAGGAGATGGGCACCGTTGATTTTGTTGGCAGGCCGTCCTGGTGCTCCAGATTTATGTGCCGCAAAGCGCTGGCGATGAGGACCCGCACAAGCATGTGTCAGAATCTGCCAGCAGACTTCAAGGACAAGCTTGAGAGATTCCAGGCTTTCGTTAAGAAAGCCATTGAAGACGATGGCTTCGGCAACAGCCATATAATAAATATGGACGAGGTGCCACTTACGTTTGACATTCCGATGGAAAGGAGTGTGGAACCTAAAGGTGACAAGTCCGTCACCATCAAAACTACCGGCCACAAAAAAGTGCACTTCACGGTTGTGCTTGCATGTTGCACCGACGGGCAAAAACTTCCGCCAATGATTATATTCAAGCACAAGATGATGCCGAAAGAGCCCTTCCCACCTGGCGTCGTCATAGAAACGAATGTGAAAGGCTGGATGGACGAAGAGATGAAGGGCAAGTGGCTCGAAAAATGCTTTTCTAAGCGACCAGACGGTTTCTTTCATGAGAAGAAGGGCCTCCTGGTATTGGACAGCATGCGGGCGCATATAACGGAGCTCACTTTGAAGTGCATCAAGGCAAAAAGCTGCACCGCTGCGGTTATCCCAGGCGGCATGACAAAAATGGTTCTGCCGTTGGACATCTCAGTGAACCGCAGTTTCAAGGCTCTCCGGGTATGTTAGGGAAATATGCTCAGCGTGGACCAACCAAACAAATGAAGTTGCAAATGGTGACTCAACCAGCCCAACTTGCTGAACGACAGCGTGGCCAGCGTGACGGCCGAAGCCAAGCCAAACCAACTCCTCCTTTACTAGATGCCAGTCGCGTCGCTCGTTTTCCCATTGCGGCTCTCGTTCCCTCAGTTCAGCGAAAATCCGTGAGCCGGCGCTCGTTGTTTTTCACACTTCCGGCGAAAGCAGTACAGTAAGACCTCATTATAACGAAGTTGAAGGGGGAGCAGTAATTACTTCGTTATAACCATTAGTTCGTTATAACCAATATCAATTTCATCTATAGGAATTTCAAGGGGAATTGCGATTACTTCGTTATATCCGATATTTCGTTATATCCAAGTTCGTTATAACGAGGTTCTACTGTACATGTTTCTCCGAATTTCTTACCATAAATCAATATTTTGTTCCTTTGTTCGAACATTAGACAAAAATATTATGGAGACTGTTGTCTGCTTGGCAAAATTTGCGCCGTGTGCTGTGCTTGACACCTCCGAGACCACAAATACTGTTACAGTAATGTCAGAGGTAATGCTCAACATTTCATGCTTGCACCACACGCAACGCTCATTGCCTTTCATGGAGACGAAAAGAGGGAGAGGGTATGGAACGCGGTTTTCAGACCACGCGACTGGCATCTAGTAAAGGAGGCATTAGCCAAACCCGTCGCGCACCTATCGCCATCTTACGCCGATTTCACTAATTGAGTACAGCTCACTATGGTGCAGCCTCTGAAACTCATGCAGCTTCAGTGAGCTGAGAACTCGCACGACGACATACTTTTTTTTTATTTTTCCATTTTGTGTACTTTGGTTTTGTTGTGGAACTGTAGTACCGGCACGATGAGTCTTCGTTATTGTAATTATGATGCGTCATTCGCGTCGGACTGCTCTAGTCGTTAAAAAAAAAGACTCATCAGCATAAACACGAGTTTCTCCCGAAAGAACTACCAAAAAAGTACGTATAAGGCGCACTGTAGTATAAGACGCACCTTCGAAAATTTTGGAAAGCCGCATCTTATACACCGGAAAATACAGTATCTGGCACCATGAAGGCAGTCAAGGGTGTCGTCGATTAGAGGCAACAAATATATGTTTGCGTGTTATTTTGTTTAAGGAACTATAGTCCATGCAAAATCTCCTCATGTCGTCCTTATTATTAAGCAAGACAACAGGTGACACCTGCGGACTTGAAGAAGCCTCTATGATGTCTTCGGCGTTTGAAATGGAACTTGGCGTTCGGAATGGGATGCACAATGTGGTCACTGTCTGATGGGACTAACATCACCAATATGTATTTGATGACGTACAAGCGATGTTTGTCCTAGAGGGTGGTCATTGAAGTCAAAGATGTCCCTGTAGGGCAATGCACTGGTGAAGAGTGGGACTGGTGACCTCGGGGTGAGATGGAGCTGTCGTTGGGCTTAGAGTTGATATTGACATTGTACAGCTCAAAAAGCTGGACGTGACGGTAATCGTTGTTGTATGGCTGGGTAGGTTGGAAACAGTGTTAGTTGTCACTGGTGCATCATACTGGGATATTAAGGGCGAAACCCAACAGTTGTTGCAGTAGTGCATGATGCAACCTATATGGCGGCAGTTGAAACAAATTGGCCAATCATTTGACATCTGCCATTCAGCCTGATTGCGGGAGTGTGGATAGAACCATTGTTTCTGGGGTGCCAACTTTGCCAGGGGTGGTGTCCTTGGGAGAAATTCAGTTGTTGGGGAGTGGGCAACAGCGCAGACGCTGAAGCCCAAGTTGCCAAGTTTCTCCCGTACTATGGGCTAGACCATGGAAACTGCCGACATATGAAAACCACCGGGACAGTTGCTGGTAATAGCAGGAGCCAAAGCTTCAATTTCCCAATACGATTCCTAAAAGTTCTGATGAAAGCGACGACTGCAGATGAAAGGCCAGTCTGTCTTCGCATGATGAGATCGGAGCAGTTGTCGGAAAGCGAGCTAATAACCGTGCGATACAGTGGCTCTTGGCCTGCTCAAAATGCCGGCATTGTTCATTGATTTCGTCGATGGTCATACAATTTCAGCACCGCAATAGGTTGAACGCATGATCCGCTATTTTCTTCAGCACGTGACTAACCTTGTCCAACTCCGTCATGTCGCTGTCGACCTTGTGGCAAAGAGCCAAGATGTCCTGAATAGAAGATATGTATGGTTCAATGGACATCTGAGCATGGGTGGATAGCCCTTTCATTGTGGCTGCCTTTCAACTCATGGGCTTCCCAAAGAAGGCACAAAGCTTTTCTTCGAAAGTGCCCCAACTTCCAATCTTTTTCTCATTGTTTCCAAACCATGCTTTTGCTGTTCCTTTGAGGTAAAACAGCACATTCACCAGCATGAGCATCGGATCCTAGTGATTGATTTCACTGATGCGTTCATAGTCGGCAATCCAGTCGTCGATGGCAACTTCAATCATGCTGCAGAACGTACCTGGGTCATTAGTACACGTAAGGACGATTGTTGATGCTGTTGTCATGGCTGGTGCATGACTGCTTGAGTGTAGCTCACATTTTGAGCCTGTGAAAATGCTCCAGTGTCTGATCCAGTGATCTGGTGAAGCCTAAGTGCCCAGAGACCACGTCATCGTGCATGGTTCTCAGTATATCCAGAAGCAGAGTCTTCTGAACCACCAGAAGGAAGCATGCCCCTTGAGCTAAATAGTTGATTTTGTACAGCAGGTCATCTCGTATGCAAAATTGACCGCTGGATTGAGGATGCAATGCAGCAGCAAAAAGGGGCTCCAAACAAACATTATTTTCTTGGTCAGCCCTAAATGTCATCAAGTCTGGGAACGTCGAAGAAATAGAGGTAAAACAGTCGTCAAAATTGTTTTCGTCACACATCGTTGTCAGCAGAGGCAGGCGGGAAAGACGATCTACATCTGCGTGGCGATGACCGGACCTGTAGGAGATGACGAAGTCATACTCCTGAACTCGAAGAGCCCAGCGTGCCAGTTGACCACTTGGATCACAGATTTACGAGCCAGCACAAAGCATGGTGGTCAGTAAAGATAGCGAAGGGGCATCCGTAGATGTATGGCAGAAATTAGTGGACAGTGAATTCTGCGGCCAAGCATTCATGCTCTGTGACGGTGTAATTACATTCCGCCCTAGTCGAGAGCGACTGGCATAAGCCACAACGTGTTTGGATCCTTGGTGACGTTGGACTGGTACAACACCGATGCTGATACCACTAGCACCAGCATGAACTTTGGTGGGCGAGGATGCATCGAAGTGACGTAATATAGGTCCCAACATTAGCAGAATTTTAGTTCCGTGAATGTGCCGTCACAAGTTGATGTCCATTTGAAAGGAACGTCCTTTCAGAGCAGCTACGTGAGGGGTTGCACCACGTCGGCGAATCTCGGTACAAAGCGATGGAAATACGAGCAATGACCCAAGAAGCTCCGTACCTCCCACACTTAATTTGGTGGTTCAGAAGAGCTGACTGCCTCGATCTTGCATGGGTTGGGCCTCACATCGTTCTTGTCGGCAAGATGTCCAAGTACCAACGTTTCAGTTTCGCCAAAGCAACATTTCTTGGAATTTAGTACCAAGGCAGCATTCTCGACGCAATCAAGGACAATACTTGGACGTCATTTATTCTCATTCAGAGTGCTGCCAAATATCAAAACATCATCGAGATAGCACAAACAAATTTCCCATTTAAGTCCTCGGAGAATCGTGTCCATAAGTCGTTCGAATGTTGCTGGCTTGTTGTAAAGACAGAACGGCATAACATTATCATAAAGACCATCTGGCATTGCAAAGGGTATTTTCTCCTTATTGGCTGGATGCATGGGTATCTGTGACTGCAGATCCAGCGATGAAAGGTACGCCGCCGAATGCAGGCAATTAACGATGTCATTATTTTTTGGAAGTGGGTAGACATTTTTTTTGGTGATGCTGTTCAGTTTTCTATAACTGACACAGAACCACCATGATCCATCCTTCTTAGCTAGGATGACTGGTGCTGCCCATGGACTAGAAGATTCTTGAACAAAACTTTTCTGTAACATGTCTGTTGCCTGTTCAGCGATCACTGATCTCTCTGCTGAGGACATGCAGCAAGGCTTTTGTCAAATGGAACTTTCAGAACTGGTATTAACTGTGGCAAGCACAAGAGCGTGGCAGTGATGCCTGCTTGCCACCATGTGTGACCACACACAAGGTGGTGTATGTAAAATCAGAAGCAGAAAGATGGACCAAGAGAACTTGCGCGAGAGCTTATCACTCATTTGAGAGCAGTGACTTGCTTATCATTTGTAGAGCCTGCTGTTCAGACGTGTTCTTCAGGGTTTGCTCACGGGAGGCTGTGCCTCCTCACTTAGAGCCATAATTGCACTGTAACGGATTTCATAAAATTCGGCAAGTTTCACACCATGTGGGAGTACAGCAGGAGCAGGTGAGCAGTTGAATGCCCACAAATTCGTGGCACCAGTCACTACTGTCACGACAGATTGTGGCACAAGTACATCTCTTTTAGCGCAGTTCGAAGCGAGTGGTTGAACTTGTGCGTCATATGGTTTCAGGTCGGCAGCAGTGGCTTTGACACATACACGCGACAGCGACCAAGGCACTAGTAGCAAGTTGTTTGAAACAACAAAGTAGTTCTTGTCCTTCAATTGTGCATCTGCGAGCATGGCAAGGAGCGCGCTGTTCAGGGTAATTTTGCCTGTACCACAGTTGACCAAAGCACCACAATCCCAAAGAAAGTCAGTCCTTAGGATGATGTCATGTGTACAACGCGGCAGTATCAGAAATTCTGTTTTAAAATTTTCCCCATCGAAGAAGACAGTGGCTACACAGACGGCAAGGGGAACAATGCACTCACCACTGACACCACGAGACACCACACCACCATTCCACGGGACCATTACTTTCCAACCCAGTCTTGCTTTAAAAGTCACTCATTACAGAAATGGTAGCTCCAGTGTCTACCAATGCGTTTGCAAGAACACTGTCAATTAACACATGCACTTTGTTCTTTACCGTTGTCAGAGTTGGAGGAATATTTAGCATATGCATAGTCTGTTCGACGACATTACCTCCATTGGTCGTGCCGGCTAGTTTCCCGAACGCGGCAGTGACATAGAGCGTCGCCATGGTGATGGTGAACGGTGTTGGCGACTGGTTGGTAGCGTCAGGCTGCAGTCTGAAGCTGGTGGTTCACTTCTCCTGTTGTGCTGACAGAATGTGTTGGTAATACATAGCGCTAGGCCGCCTGTTGCACTTGTGGCAGCAGAGTCGTTTGGACAGTGGTTGCTGTAACTGCCATGATCAAAATCATACCAAGTCGGGATTGTGGAGTTGGTCTCGTCTGTCAATACCAATGACAAAAATGAGATATATGGCCCATGGCGCCACAGTTGTAGCAGTTGACGCACAGCTGACATTGTAGGCTGCGTGGTCAACCCTGGGATTCTGGGAATGGTACATACAGCCTTCTGAATGACGGTGAGTGGCGGCAGCCACACAAAGGCACTGTGCCATGCCAGGCACAGTAGACTATCAAGCCCATCAGCGCCGCGAGTACCAGCGTCCCTTTTCCACTGAAATGGCGCAACGGTGCATAACCAGTGCCTTCGTGTGGCTGCCACCACCCACCGTCATTCAGAAGGCTGTGTGTACTATTCCCAGAATACCAGGGTTGACCACGCAGCCTTCTGAATGACGGTGAGTGGTGGCAGCCACACGAAGGCACTGGTTATGCACCGTTGCGACGTTTCAGCGGAAAAGGGACGCTGGTACTCGCGGCGCTGATTGGCTTGATAGTCTACTGTGCCTGGCATGGCAGACAATGCAGATATGACAAATGCGAGTTCACAAAGCTGGTTGGGAGCAGGAGCATGACAAAGCTGTTCAACATCCATCCCTTTGGCCTTCCGTTCCAGTTCTTTGCAGACAATCTGCATTATGGCTACCGCAAGGTCTCGCTGGATGTTGTAGCTGTCATCAGCGCTTTCAACAGTTGCGATGTTTGCCAGCGCAATACGGCACAGCTTCAAAGCCTCGAATGCATGGCAATACTTGATGAGATCAGCAACTGAGCTAAGGCTTTTCTTTCCGATTAAGTAGACGTACACCGCAACAGAGGTAGGCAAAAGGTTAGATGGAGCGATGAAATTAAAAAGTTTGCGGGCATAAAGTGGAACCAACTCGCTCAGGATAGGGTGGATTGGAAATCGTTGGGAGAGGCCTTCGTCCTGCAGTGGACCTAAACAGGCTGATGATGATGAGATGTACACATCCTCGGCAACACCTTTGAGAAGGTGTTCAACTTTGTCCTTTTCGGACATTCAAGGATCACAGGATTTACAAAGCTTCAGGATTGCTTCTGTGTAAGTCATGCATGTCTCATCTGGGACTGCGACTTGCGCACGCTGAAGCAACGTCTGCTTCGCCTGCTTCCATTTCGCAATGGAATGTCCAAAGCACTCTGTGATGTCAGAAACGAAGCGGTCCCACGTTGTTAGCGTATCCTCATGGTTCTCGTCCCATACAAGTGCGGTGTCCGTTAAAAGACAACAACGTTGTCTCTATCTGTCCGATAACAGACTATGCTTCCGAGACTTGGAATTCCCATTCTCAGCTAACCATGTTTGTTGGCACTATGCTCCTCGGATGCGCAAGGGTCTCCTTCCCTTTTCCTCTGCTTACTCCAAGATTGTGAAGCGCGGCATTGCAAAAGCGTGCATGAAGGTGGCACTTGCCAGGCCCTGTTACCACCAAGTACAGGCTGGCTTTGAATCGCAAGTATTGCGGTTGAAGTGTGCAGGATTCCCAGAAATTTCTGTTGTCTGGCATTGCCGAAAGCCTCGTAAAGGGGTTAAAAAACAAGCACTACACAGTATCTCATCATGAGGTCGACTCGCAGCAAAAGGTTGCAGTCATTCCTTACATACACAAGGTTGCCCATAATCTCAAAAATGTGGTGAGCAGAGCAGGCATTAGGGTGGTGTTCACAGCCCGAAAAAAGCTAGGTAGCCTGTGTTGACAGGTCAATCAGGAGACCAAGGCCACAATATGTGGCAACAAGCATAGGCAGCCGGTTCTGAGAAAATGTTGTGAAGCTGTTGTTTAACAGATTTCATTGTCTTGCGGGCACATTTATATAGGGCAAACTGGCAGGCGCGTCAATGTCCACATCAGTGAGCATGCTAACAAAGTTAAAAAGAACGCCACAGATAGGCAACTCTCCCTGCATTGTAATGATTATGGCTGCCAGCTGTCTTTCAAAAATCTGATTTCTTATCAAGGTACTGAGATGAGCACGCTCGCCTGGTGTCAGAAGCTTATCATAAGAGACGTAGTGGAGAGCCTCCCTTCCATTTCCCTCCTTCCGTAATAGATAGCGTACCTGAATTGCCACATCATGCATGCCGATTCCTTGTGATTCTGTGATTTCGTTGTGATAGTGGCGGTATGCTTACGTGTGACGACTAAAGCAATAAACACATATGGTTGTTAGTCAGCGCCCGTGTCTGTGCTCTTCCTTTGTCCTGTCGTTTGGTGCTGTTTCGTCTTCTCGTAACGTTCTCTAACTGAGCCTCGAGAGTTCCACTCATTGTATTTGCTCACATGCTTGTAGTGAGTGAGCCATTCTTCAACGTCCTCACCAAACTTTCCTGAGAAAGTATATGTGGCTCCATCAGGTGCATCCGGATGCTGGTTGACTGCACCGGAGAGGGCAGAGATGGCTGGTCGTTGCTGTTGTGAGACATTGGGATCTCCAGGGGGGGCACTCGAGCAAGGCATTAGCTTCCTCGTAGGACTAGCCTCAGCAGCTCTGTCTTTGTAGTCACCATACCCCGCTCCTCCACCACAAAACTGTTACGGTTGAACAGTGGGTGATGTTTATATACAGGGCCAGGCTGTTGATCAAGCGATGATGGTGGCGATCCACTGCACCAGCCAGTGTCGTCCACCTTCCGTTCCCTTCTCATGCCTTGACAGGCTCTGTAGCAATATAAAGCATTAAGTGATGGCTGGATTTTCCCTAAATGTTCCCTCTAACCTTTCATTCTCTTGCCAGTGTTCATTGGTGGTCCTTCCCAACAGCTTTCCTCCCTAAGTGCTTTGCCTTGAATTCACCTCCCCTCTCACCACCCACACACACAAAAAAAATTTCTGGCTACGTGCCTGTACGTACACTTTTGCACTCGTTAATCAGACACCAAAAGGGAGCATGGGTGCAGTTGTGGGAAGCTTGTAATATCAGCTGTAGCCGCAAAGTGCCAAACAGTCTTTTAGCAACAAGTGGAGGCCGTTTGATATGGAGGTGCTTTTGTTTACCAAACATATATGCACAGGACCTGTTAGTTAACCTTTCCCACCCTCTTACAAAGGCGTCACATATAGGTTGCACCAACCTTAACTATTGTCATTCTTCCAGGTCAGCTGGATGGGGATGGGGGGGGGAAAATGCAGAGATGGGGATTTGCGCTGCTTTCACTAAAGCTGTTTCTTTATAGAGAGCCGCCCATGTGCACACAATTATCGCGACATGTCTTCAAGTTTGCCCTTTGCATCAGAGTGCACGGGCGAAGATGCCAATAGCAGAAACGAAAAGGAAATACCACTTTCATCGCTGGTGTTCGTATGTTGTTGCTGCTTGTTGCTTTATTTGTTCACTTTAAAGTTAAGCTGCAGTGTAAAGATCAGAGGCAAAGGAAAAGAGAACCCCATGGAGACAGATATGAAGTAGTACAGTAGCTGATATGTTGATACGATTTCCCGGTTCCAACGTTCACGATCGTGAAAATACGAACTTTTCTCAGAGTTAAGCCTCTTTGCTTCCAGTTAATACGTTCCCGGAATATACGATTATTCAGCACCAACGTTCGCTTTATCGTCCAACTACGATTGGATGACACGTTTTCTGGCCTCTAGAGTCCGCTTGCAACCGAGAAGTCGGGAAGCTCGCGCGATCGAGAGCAGTAGCTGCCCACCGCGGTGGCTACACCGCAGTACTCGCCCGACCGTGTCACATGAAAACACCGGTGTGCTCTCTTCCGGTACTAGCATATCACCTAGCTAGACAACACACCACGTTCATCGGTATCGCCGCTGACATTCGCGATCAAGGCAGCATTAACAGCACACGTGCGGTAGCTGTTGGAAGCTTACGTAGAGTGCACTTTCAATGGCTGATAACCGAGACACACCGCCATTTCTTTCAGTAGGACCGATTCGGGAGCGCAAGCGCAATTGCGAGCAGAAACGGTGTTTATGTGGGTCGTCTGCACTCTTTTCTCCACCGAGCGCCGCCATCTTGATAATGTTTGAAAGCTGAAAGTTTCGACTGCCCGTTTCCGCTCACCTCACCTTCGATGACCGCGCCCAAAAGGAGCAAATAAGGATGTCAGGCACAGTGAGATAGCTAGTGCACAAACACTGCCACAGGAATTCTCCCAACACTGCTTCGAAAACATCATCGAACCTGCCATTTCTGATTGCAAGTTACTGATATGCGAGACAACGGTCATTACTTAAGAACATAAATAAGCAAGTTCGAAAGCAGATTACATGTACGGAATGCGGCGCATATCCTCTGCTTTTTACAGAGAGTGAGTGGACGCAGTCTGTTGGAAGGTTACATCGCCAGTGATTACATCGCACAGGTGATCCCATCGCGTCAAACCGAACAAGTCGTTAACGCATTGCATCATATAATTCTTACTGAGTAGACGTGTGAGAAGCATAACCTCATGCTGGCAAGCATACATTGCGCGTGCTTCGGCCGGTTTTATCGTCGAGCAAAAGCGAGGGTCGCGTTCGGCACGTGCTGCACTCACGTACCACTTGAACAGCTGGGAACCACCGATAGATTGCACGTTTGTAAGCTGGTAAGCTGCAGTGGTGGCATCGAGGAAGCGCAGGTTAAAGAAGAAAAGGGAGGGGGGAGAAGAGAAAAAGAAACGGCTGAACGTTTCGTAGCGTCTAGAGACTAAGCTGCTAGCTCCGACAGTCAACATGCATGTGATGTGCCCGTTCATGTGACCTGTAGATACAAGGCTAGTGCTCTTGGTGCTCACGACTTATGTACCAGAGTCGTTGGGCACGTGGCCTGTGCATCCCCGCCATGTGGTCGTGCATGTGCGGTTTGGGCAGGCCGAGAAAGTGACGATGTGAACGCGTGCACTTTGTTACATGTTCAAAAATTTACCTGCAGATACAGAGTAGTTTAAACACTGAAGCAACATGCGTGCATTCTGTTCCCGACACTGCCAGTGCTGACGGCTAGAGTTCGCGGTCGCCTTCGGGCGCGCTCCAACACGCTTCATTAGCTATACAAGCAGACGGTTATTGCTGTTTCGTGACGCTTGAATTGTGTGAAATTGTAAATATCAGTGCATGCTTTTCTGGTGAAACTGTGCAATTTTTTCTTGTGTTTGGATGATACGTTTTCTGGATAATACATTCAGTGTTGTGTTATTTTTCAAAAACGTATGAACGAGGTTCTACTGTAGTTGTAATTGCTTCTTCATTTTTTAAAGCAAATAACTCGAGCGAGACTCTGTGGACTATATACAACATATTTTGGTATCTATTTCAAGCAAAGCCTGCACGAAGCAGTACATTAAATGCTTTGCATCTGAGTGTAATGCATACAATTATATGGTGGCAGGTACTTGCAGAAAACCACTTGCGTCATGCGTGTAGCTGTCCTGACATGCCCGCCCTGAAAAAGTGAAGTGACCAATGACGTCCTCAACCCCAGTGTCACATACAGAATTTCAGTAAAAAGCATAGTAAGTGAAATAATGTAATTCATATCTACATTACAGCATTGCTGTACTTTAGTGTTATGCACCTGCAAGTCAGCGTTGTGCACATATGCTCATACAAAATACAAGGTTTATTCAGCGGTTTTGCTGGTACGTCCATCTGCCATTTATAACCAGAAGGTTGCATGCCTGGAGAAGGAATGCCTCAGTGGCCACGTGACACCCGGCAAAATCCATTGTAATGTAACAAATTCACAGCTCTACAAAGCCCTTCAACAACTCTTACTTGGTAGTAGTAATTGTGGAATGTACCTGACCTTGTAGTTAGGAAATCTAACTCTGTCAATTTTCGAGATTTACTGATGTGTAACATATTTTGTATTTGCAGTGCATTGCTTGTTCCTGTCGTGTGTTTTGACCGTCCGTGCATTTCACTTCTGGTTCCCTTCTAAATACTACTTTTATTGCATTTTTTAAATTCATGACTGTTGCTTGAATGTTCATTTTCCACATTCATGCTCCCTCCTTAGGTACTACCCTAACAGGGGCTTTTGAGGGTTAATAAATGATGATGATGCATGCGATGCTTGAAAGGCAGCACACTTCTATCCTCAAAAATTCGAAACGAAAAGCACAACTTCATAGCCAGCCCAGGTATTCTTATTCCCCATCCACTGTTGTACAGCATGTATCTATCTGTTTCCTCACTTCTTTACACCATCATCACTTGTATTATTATCTCTGGTGCTTGTTGCAATGAATTTTGTGCTTGAATAACATCACCGATTCTAATAGCTTTCTCTTTTTCTGCTCCCTTTCTCTAGTAATTTTTCGTTATGTTTCACCACACATAACATCACTGCACTTTATGTTCCTTTAAAGGGACACTGAACAGGTTTTGAATTCGCGAATTTATTGCGAATTCGGTATCCGCGACCTCTTACAACATGCCTACGGAGGTTTTTTTCGCGATGTTCGATTAAACAACGGCGCTATAAGCGAGCAAACTTTGACCGAGGGAACGCCCCCCTCGGCGCGCGCGCGCGCAGTGGCGGAGCTTGGGAGAGATAGACACGTGGGGAGGTGACGTCATCGTCAGGGTCGAGCCGCCGGGCCGCCTAGCTCAGCTTGTTTCTGCTGCGATCTGCTGCCTAGCGAAGCATCAGTTCTGCCAGTTCGTAGGGATTTCTTGCCATTGCACCGTTCTCTTCTGATTGAAGATTTTCGCCATCCGACATTCACTACTTGTGTTTGTGCAAGGTTGAAGTGGACTCGCGATGCCGAGTTACTGCGCGGCATATGGCTGCCGCAGCACTTACAGTCGCGATGAGGTCGCTTTTCACAAGTTTCCTCGGGATCAGAAGATGGCTGCAAAATGGACCGCTGCAGTTAAAAGACTTCGAACCTACGAGATCAAGCGTGCTGTGCTCCAAGCACTTTCGTGACAGCGACTACGTACGAAACCCGGCTCTCATGCAGTCGCTGGGATTGACGATCAAGAGTGTGCGACTGAACAGCGACGCGGTTCCTTCTGTGTTTCCGCACCTGAAGGGGCCCTCGCCGCCACCACGACTTGCCTTCGTGAATTTTAAATTTCTTAAATTTTTTGTTGTTGTGATGCACCTCGGATGTTTCTGGCGGTCGCGAATCTGCCGAATTTCGAGGCAGCAGCAGCAGTCCTCTTCTTCCCCCTTTGCACGCAGTGCGCGCATGAGCACCTATGGCGAAAACACGTGTACACAGATATCAGCACGCAGCATCGAAATCAGCTACTCTACACGACAGTCGCATGCTTCCATCACTGTAGTACTGGGCAGAATTTAGAAAAAGCGAGGGTATTATAAAAAACAGAACTGCAATATATGAGCCAAACTATCCTTGCGCAATTTTTCAGCGCAGTTCAGAGCACATGTCACCACTGCGGCGAGAGCGGCACTCGTGTGGCTTTTTTTTTTTTCCCTCCCGGTAGCTTACTGACTCATCGCGTGCGCCTTGCCCGCTGCGAAGTACGATACTGACTGCATTAACAACGCTGCACTCTGAGCTGTGAAATCCACGAACAGCTGATGTTTCTGCACGATGCCCGCGCGTAGCGCGGACCGTGCCAATACGCGGCTAAAAGCGAATGCCGATGCTGCTGTTTCTTATCAAATTTGATATCCACGGATATCCACTTTACAGTGTCGACTGGCTCGAACATGTACGGATGTACAGAGGACTCGTTCCGACTTTCACAGTTCGCCATACTAACAGCAACTACCCGATTTCAACAGATAAACACGGCATTGCCTGCCGGCGAGCGCAGTCTGCTGTCCTCACCTTCCTGACGATGATGTCATGGAGCTTCGACCAATCACAGCGGCGGCGAGACTCGCGATGGCGGCCGCGGCGCCTGCTGCTTGTTTTCGGCAAATTAAAGTTATTTGTGTTGGTTTATGCAAATTTCCGACTTGATTTTCGAGTTCGCCGCACGAAATTACGTATCATGACACCATAATCTCGTTTTTTTTAAAAAGTGGTTCAGTGTCCCTTTAAGACCCCCCCTTGTGGGGAGTGTCACATAAGGGACTATCCTTTGCTGTTGATAAAAGGGGTTTACGAGAAACTGGGCTTTTTAGCAGCAACAAATTGACTTAAACTGAGGAAGTACTAAGGTGGGGTGTGAAGTGAACAGACAGGTATAATAATTGATAGCCTAGCTTAAGAAACAGGAGTTCAAAATTGGCAACCAGGCTTAAAAGTGTGAACCACAGATTATTAGCCTGAGGACAGAAAGTTGGACAGAAACAGCATGTGTGAGGAAACAACAATGCCTTATGGCAGGCTATTCCATTTGGGTATTTATTTTGAGACAAATGGGAGCGTGTAGAGGAGTTTGTGTAGCAGTTACATATATGCTTTTTCCTTTAATCATGGGGTCACCACCAGGCAAAATGTAGCTTGTATTTTTTATATACACCTCATTGTTTGTCCTCTGTTTTTCATTAGCCATGTTGTGGAAGATGCACAGCTGTAGGCGTCTACATTTTTTGCACAGTAAAGGCCTCCTGGGCTCTCTCAAAGAGAACACTAGGTGATCACGTTTTAGTGTTTCAGTGGCACCTTAAGACGTAATTTGTTGCACACACAAAGAAAGCTCCCTGTCATTCAGATGGCATCATTTTTTTCTGGACTTTTGTGCTTTTAGTTTGGTTTATTTACCTTGATTTCCTAGTGGTCTTAATGCGGGCCATAAATACAGTAGGTGACATGAAACATGGCATGCTGAGCAATGTGGAAAGGAATGGCAGGTAAGCCACACAATATTTTTTCCATTTCAGTCCCAGAAGATTGGATCAAAGCTCAGGAGGACCTAGTTGACAGGCGTGTGCTGTATGCAGTCCCCCGGTATGTGCCTATATCGTTCAACCTGTTTTCACTGTTCATAGCTCCTGCCCTGAGGCATTAATTTTTGGTAATCATTTTCACACTTGGACATTACTTGTAATCCGTTATTATTGTTCCTCTAGTTTCTTGCTGTTGAACAGGTGCTTTGTGCACCTTAGTAGTTATTAGCATGTGATGCAGATTTAACCTTGAGAGAAGGGGGGCAGTTGTCATGTGCATTACAGTGTCATCAGCAATCAATCCACGTTTTCCAAGAGGATAGAAATGTGCCTCCCCGGATTTGTCCTGCACCTCTACATGTCGGTCAGCTTGGAAGATTCACACACCTGCATTGGAATTGCATTGACAAGCCATAAGAGCTGCTGCTCACTTTTTCACTTGGCAACATCCCTGCCAGAACAGGTTTGCAGCTGTTTGTCGTGTACATCTGCAGGTGTTGAATTTGGGACAGTCACAGGACCGGTCTCTCAGACAGCATACTTGGGGCTTATGCTATAGGGTCCCACACTCAGGGATGAATGGACACTGCAGCGTAAACATAAAAGAGGGCATTTGCTGGTGCGGCGCCAACCAACAGGAGCAATTCAGCAGGAAGGAGAAATCACCACATGAGGAACCTACAGGGCAGTGTAACGCAAGTGTGCCCATGCCAGAAATACAGGCCTATGCCGTTTGTGGGTCATAGGTCATGTTCCCTGTTGCAGTTCAGGTAATACAGATCAGGTAATACCGAATGCTCTTTAAAAAAGTGAGTAATGTTATTTGCTAAGATTTGTTTAGTAATCTTGTAACAGTGAAATAGAATGGTCATTTCCTAGTCTCCCTTTACAAGGATGGCCACTACTTGAGCTGTCCTCCAGTTCCCAGGCAACTGACTTGCTATGAAATAACAATGACCACTAATGACAAGAAATTTAGTAAGAGATAAAGGGTACCATTGTTGGAATACATTTGAGATATTATCTGAACCACACAATGTTTCAGATATCAAATTTTGCAGCACAGGCACCACACCAGGATAAAAAATTAGCAGCACATCAGCACATGAAAACATTGTTGCGTTGCATTCAGTTTGAATTGGAAATATTAATCACACTCTGAAAATATTAGTAATTAAAATGCTGGACAATGTGTCTGTGATTCATCGTCCTGTATCCATTGGCTGATGTGCAACACTGTTTTCTTTTTTTCTTCTTTTCACGAATGTAATTAGAGAAGACAATGGAGGCATTTGTAATGTTATATACAGTTTAGACCACTTATAACGTAACTGTTTATAGTGCAGGACCGGCTATAATGTGGTCTTTTCTCAACCACCGTTTACCCTTGCATAGAACTACATGTATGCACATGCTGCTTACTGTGAAGCCCCCTGAGACAAAAGACCGGTTATAAAGTGGCTGCCCGGAAATCCCGCAGACAATCGACAAGGAAGTGCACCGCCCAAGAAGAGCGCAACGAATCGCCATGAAGGAGGAGGAAACATGGGTGCAGACCGCTTCTTCAGCAGCGGTCTGCACCTTACGAGGAGGCGTCATCAGGTATATTGAAGAGTGAAGTCAGGTTGCTGACGGGGCTGCGCACATCGCCTGCCACGTGACACATGGCACGATATGACAAAACTGCTTCAAAGGGCAGCGCTTCGTAATAATGATGATGGAAATGTTGAAGAAGATTGTTTCATAATGATGCCTCTGTAATGGGTTCAGAGCTACAAACCATGCAGCCCTGTGTTCTTTGAAATGATTTCTCGAACTCAGTTATGCAATCCACTTTCTGCGACGTGTAGTGGCTTATTATTACTCTGCCACGTAACATTACATTTGTTAATGTGGTTCCTCGGCAGAGGTTATACCTGTTTAGGTCTTTCAGCGATGCTTTTTCAAGCGCAGCCATAGCTCAGTGGTAGAATATTCTACTGCCACGCAGAGGGTGTGAGTTCAAATCCACGCAGAGAACGTGGGTTTGAATCCTCCTCGGTCCTAGTTATTTTTTCTAAAATTTGCGCGATAGCGATTACGGACAGCTTCGGCGGCGGCGGACAACTTCGGCACTAAAAACGGCCCTTCTTGTGATCTCATAACAGCTTACGCTGTAAAAAAAAGGCCGTGGCAGCAGCGCGTCGCGTGTGCGCCCTGTGAAGATAGGATTGCCCAGCCGATAGAGGATGCTGCTAGAGATGTTTGTCGGCTGTGAATGCGCCGTACCAAACGTGCGCCCGCGATCGCATGACATCCACGTTACAGCTGTTTGTAACCAGTTTTTTTTTATTGCAATAGCAATTATGTGGACAGTCTCGATGGGTTTTTGCCATCACCATTGCCGTCGTGTCCTATATAAAGTCCAAATTGATAACAACCCCCCAGTGCATCGTACGTTCTACCTGCGAGTAAAAGCACACAAGTGGGGGTGATGAACAGGGTTGAAGCAGACCAAATGAGCCCGGCCCATCTCCGTCGCTTGAAGGGTGCATGCAGTAACATCACCTATATTGGTATGCCTGCTGTCAAAGAGAAGAGGAAATGCCCCACCCGTATTTAACGACCGTGACGCGAGGGGACGGGGAGGGGTGATGCTCGAGCAGCAACTGTGGAATTTGCACGGTCACCACCGCTGGCACACGTGCCAAGTCGACAGCCATCAGTGGGCAACTTGTAAACCCTTCTACATGCTGCGCTCTCAGCATTAAGAGACTACAAAAAGTGTCCCTGGAGCAGCTGTATTTGCTTACACCAGCGTTTTGTAGAGCTAAGTGAGGTCGTATTCAAGAGTTAGCTGCCAGCCTCACTTCATATAACATTACAATTTCTTGCAATCACATTCATTGCTTCACCTGTCTGGCAAAACTGTGACTTTTCTTTCTTTCAAATCTTCGCGGGAATGCTTCACAAAAAGCATCACCAAAGGCGAGAGCAACAAAACAGGCGTGGAGCACCATGCACAGAACCAACAAGATGGGGAGGAAGAGGAAAAGGCCATTGCCTGTGCAAGGAGAGACAAGACTTTGCTCCAATGGCTCAACGAATGCACGCCCACGTTCCCTCAAGTGCATGTTACTACTGTTTGTTTCCCTAGAGTATTTTTTTCTGTAATGTGACAGTTGCATCACTGTAGCATGCAGGTGTCGCGTGCACAACCGTCAACAAATTTGAAAGCGTCATGAGTGCCTTCACCTTTGTCACCAATATGAATTCCTCCAAGTGTGGCAGAAAGTTTCCATGGCTGATCTCCCTACGTGCGAATCTCAACTGTTACATGCACGTTGCCTTTGTTCACCCGACGTTGTCGAGGGCAAGCACCTCATGATAGCGCAGCACCTTTAAGTGCCATTGGCTAGGCCTAATGAGCGTATCTACCTTTCCGGCTGTGAATGTAAGCAACTGTGTTTTGAAGGGTTCACACCAGCAGCATTCAGAGCGCAGACGAATTGCATTGTCAGAAGCAAGGGCGTGAATGACAAGTGGCAGTTTGTGGTTGCTATGTTTTTGACGTCACGGTCACGTCCAAGAAATTGAACGAGATACTGTGCAGTGCGCAGTACTGGCCTGTGACTGTGTTCTAGTGACTGCAACATACTTGCCACTTTTGCACCCTGAACAGAAACCTTGTGTAGTGTTTGCGGAGGGAGACTCTGAGCACCGGTGGTGGCTCTGCAAGGGGACAACGCACGTAGTTCCACACCACACCCAACTTACTCTCGGCTGTAGCCAGAGTGTTTATATATATCTTGATGGCGCCCCCTGGGGTCACACAACAGAACAAAGTAATTACAATATACAGTCGAACACGGATATATCGAACCCACATATATCGAATTTTCGGCTATATCGAACTCATAAATTATCCCCTTGAATATCCTTTGTAAAAGTATAGAAATTCGCACGTTTATATCGAACGATATTTTTACCCACCATCAGATATATCACACGCCGCGTGAGCTGGAAGGTGCACTTCGCCATTCGCTGCGCCCTGCGACCTTCGCCACCTTCGCAGCACCGCGCCTCCACTGACACCCGAAACACTTGAAAAACGTGAGGGCGAAAGGGCTTGGACTGTACTCCTGTTGGGCGCATTCTCCAAATTGCAGAACAGCTTTTCTTTTTTTCTCTCTGTCTCTCTCTCCGTGTTACCGTCAGCTCGAAGAGCAGGAACGAAGGAACCGTCAGACTCCTCGTTACGCTTTTTTTTGTTGTTGTTGTTGCTGCTGTTCTGTGAGTTTTGATCAGCCAACCACAGCCCGCACCTTTCGTATTTGCTCCGCCAACCACAGCTCGCGCCTTTCGTACATCACTGCTGCCCTCACAGGTAGCCTGCGTAGCCATCACCGCCATCGCGACTGATCGCGAGCGCTTTGCTGGCGGAGTTCACTTCCGTGACTTGTCGCATACCACTGCATTCCTCTTTTGCGTACGTGCTGTGCGTGCTGTGCAAAGACACTGCGGACAGCTTGAATTTTCGACTTCTCGTGTAGCAATGGCCAGCAGCAAGAAGCGCAAGAACCGTCACTTTGCGATGAAGTTGAAAGCCAGACAGCGTGTTGAGGCGGGCAAAGAAAGTTTGACGGTGCACTCTGAGCACCTAGTTGAATGGAGCACTCTGAGTACCTAGTTGAAGAACAAGGCGGATATCAAGGCAAAGGAGGCAGAGCAGCGAACTTCGGGAGCCTGTCGTGTGCACGCTCCTGCCCACGGGAAAGTAGAAAAGGCACTCTGCCTAGTTCTTAGAAGTGCGCGCGAAGAACATTCCTGTGGATGGTCCAATGCTGATTCTAAGGACAAATGGTTTGCCGCTGCACTCAGTGAAGACAATTTCGCCGACAACAGCGGGTGGTTTCACCGGTTTAAGCAACACTACATTATTGTTGGCAATACCATTTCTGGCGAAAGCAAAGCTATAAAGCAGCCAGGACATCCAGCAGTGGATGACGAAGGGGTGGCCGGAAATCTCAGCGAAGTTTTCACCTGCGGAAATCTTCAATGCCGACGAAACCGGTCTATTTTGGCAAATGCTGCCAACCAAGACTCGACGTTCGGAGTAGCACGTGTCACGGCAGCAAAATGAGTAAAGTCTGCGTGAGCGTTCTGCTGGCAGCCAACGTGGATGGATCTCAGAAGCTCCAGCCCTCCAGCATAGAATGTCGAGCTGGGCAAGTCAGGTTGTCGCGCTTGCCTTCTTGTGGACAACTGCTCTGCCCAGCACGCCACCTGCGAGCTCAAAAACATCGAACTGAAGTTTCTGCCAGCCAGCACAACGGCGAAGCTGCAACCACTCGACCAGGGCATCATCAAGTCCTTCAAGGTGGGCTACAGGAGGCAACTTCTTGATAGGCTGCTCGTCAATCTCCGCATGGGCACCGAGCTGAAGGTTGACCTGCTTGGTGCCATTCAAATGATGACGGGCACCTGGCGAGACGTGAAGAGGGGCACAGTGGTCAACTGCTTCCAGAAGGCAGGCTTCGTGACGGCGGAACTTGCGGAAACCGGTGAAGACGGCAACGAAGAGCGCACAGACGACGCATTTCGCAAAGTGTCTGCGGACAGTTTCATTGAAGCGGACTGCAGTGTTCAGGCTGTTGTGAACCTTGCTGACGAGGACATTGTAGCTGCAGCCGCAGGGACCCAGGATGCCCAGGCTGACAGCTCAAGTAGCGACAAAGATCGTCTGGACAAGGCGGTGGCTACACGTACGTACTCCGCCGCTGAAGCGGCGGCAGCGTGCAGCTTGATTCGTCGTTGTTGCGGCGACATGGAGGGATAAGATCAAGGCCAGCGTCTTCAACTTTATTTCGAAGACGAAGAAGCAGGCCAAGATAAGTGATTTTTTTTTTTGATGCAAATAAAACATCCTGTTGCATCATGTGTGCGGAATTAGTTGTCGTTCTTGAATGCGTTGATTGTAGGTGATCGTCCACCACTGGTAAAGTCTCGGGGCCTGTATTCTTTTATATCAAATTTTTTATGTATCGAACTAATTCGCGATCCCCTTCGAGTTTGGTATATCCGTGTTCAACTGTACAACATTTCTCCTCTCCTTAACAAAGTGGAAGGAAGGTATATGTAATGTTCCAGGTACCATGGACGCCTGTGCTCTCGTTGAGGCCGTGTCATTTGGTGTGGTGGTTGAGGCCGTGACGTGGGGAACGTCAATCATTGGCTTGACTCAGATGACTTCACCTCAAAGCTGTGTATCCTGAGCGAATCGAGGTTCCGGCCGACTTGCAGGCGGTCACACAGTGGGTGGCGCAGTGGATGGCACAGTGTGTGTTTGGGGTATTGGTATTGGATAACTGTACCGTTGTAGTGATTGTTTTGGGGGCTCTTTCAGTGTGCTCTTGGGAAGCTTTGATGCATGCCAGATAGTGCTGTCAATCAGACGATAAATGTTACAGGATGCCTTAGAGTAAATTACCCTGGGATGTAAATAATGGAAGGAAGCCTTTCGTTGCCCTTTCTGATGCACCTGGACTTGGTAGGCAGGACGTCTGCAATTGGCATCCTCCTGCATTTTGCGCTGGTAGCGTTCTACACGTCACAGTTCCTGGCACTCGTGGTATGAGTTCTCATAAAAACTGTGCACGGAGAAGCATACAGTATGCAACCGCGTTTGAGGTTTACAACCACGCAGTAAGTAAAATGGAGACAACGTAGTTGTACTGTGAGAAATGGTTCGGTATATTGCGACTTAGTTGGGAACTATCCTTTTTAGAGGCCTTCATTCTTGAAGGGCACCCTGAATGAACTGAGAACACAGTTTAACCGCTCAACCCAGTGGCGCACTGACGGGGGGGGGGGGTTTCGGGTGTTGTAACCCCCCCCCCCCAGGCCGACCTAACCCCCTCCCCCTCTGTAACTGCTCCTATGTCCTAGAAGAATGTGGCGCTAATGTCTCTGCAAAACGCTGATAATAATAATAATAATAATAATAATCATTCATGTTACTATTGTTTGGCATTTTATTTGCTTTACGATTCCTCCAGCAGAAGCAAGGAAATGACGTATTGTGCAAGGTGCGCAAGTCGCATGCCCTTCGTGAAAATTTGAACCCCCCCCTGACAGAAATCCTGGGTGCGCTACTGGCTCAACCTGTCCTTTAGATTTGGGGAAATAAACTTCAAGACTGGATGGGCTTGATTCCCTCTGCTGTGAGGTACATTTCGAATTCAACAGAGGTGAACTGGGGGCCATTACATAGAGTGCCAACTGCGGGCGGCCCCTCTCTGGAAAACAAGGACGCTAGGAAGCCTATTCAGATTGATCGTTACACATGGTGTGAACATCACCTCGGGCCACTTGGAGTAGTAGCCTACATTGACTATGGCATACCGACAGTCTTGAGGGGCTGAACGAAATGGACCCATTATGTCTACAGCCACCTTAACCCAGCGTCGGAGAGTATATTCGGTCGACTCTATGGGCCCCTGTCTACTCTTAGCCGACTTGTCAGCACTGTTACAAGTTTGACATTCGCTTGCATGCTGTTCAACATGTTTGCAAAAAGCTGGCCACCAGTAGGTGCTGTGAACTAGGTCTTGCATTCTCACTGTGCCTGGGTGCCCTGCATGCGCGAGTGCAAGCACCTGTTTCTGTAGTTGGCTGAGGACAACTTGGTCCCCTCTCAGTCGGATACTATCTACCACCGATAGTTCTCTCCTGACCTCATAGTACAGATGCAGTTATTTAGAAAGTTGGTCCTTTCGAGGCCAGCTATTCATGGTGTATTCCATGACTTGTGTCAGTAATGGATTACAGGCCTGTTGTACATCAGTCTTGGATATCATGACCTCAACCTGGGTGACTACTTCTTCCTCAAAAGCAAAAGAAGGTTCAGCCGTGTTAAGGGAGTTGTGAGAGAGGGCATCTGCAACTTTATTCTGCTCACCTTTGCGATACTGGACGGCAAATGTGTAGTAGAGAAATATGCTGCAGTAACACTCTTGTTTGGGCTAGCTGGTACATTCTTGACACAAACTCGGTAGCGCAAAAAAAACACGGACGAAGAAAAGAAGGAACACAGGACAGGTGCAAACTTCCAACTATATCTGAGAATGCCAAACTGAGTCTATATGAATGCACACCCTTTGCACACGCACCACCAGGAACGATACATAATTGAAGGTTTTCCGTGATATCACTATCAAAACCAAGTACATGTGAGTGTGCCGATTAAATCTGAAGCATGCGCGGGATGACAAATGAACAACAAATCAACGGAGTATAAATGAAAAAATGAGTAGGCATTTATCGGCAAATGGCATGTGGGCAATGTCTGGCTGTCCGTTCTAACGCAGGTGGCCACCTCGATTTTCATTGTCAGCAATGTAAGTCTAGTCCAAAATTGAAAGAAACTGTCTTCCTGCACAGGTCCAAAAGCAAACTGGAAAGGGAAGGTACTTATTTGAGCTTCATCTCTTGGGAAAAAATTTTCTCGCCACTTGAGGGTGCTCTTTGAACTTTGTGCTGAAACATGAAACTAAATTTATACGAGGTTATTCCTTTGAGCCAGTGATTTGCTACTATTTTTTGCCCATTCTAAAGGTGTCAGTCTTTCATTACTACTATAGTCTGGCCATATTTTTTTTTTTTTCCGGTTACATTATTTTCGGTCACGACAAAAACATTACAAAATGTAGCATATTTAGCAATTTTTAGTGAAAGCACTGGCTTGATTATGATAAATATAATGGCAGTTTCGACTTTCCTGAATCCTATACCAAGCGATAAAAATGAGGGAGCTTGTAAAACCGATGCCTTCTGGTCGGATAGCAACAGATTTGGCAAAAATCACATTTTTACCAACATTAAGCCATCATTTTGGCAGTGTAGCAGTCCAAGTAAAAATGTGGCTTATTACTAGTTATGTAGTACTCTTTGTGAGTGAAACAACTTAATGAGCAAACAGACAATTAAGCCAAGGAAAGCATAGGGGAAGTTACTTGTGGTATTGTAATTGTGGAGAAAGTAGAAAGGAATTAAAGTGGACGAAAAGACAAGCCTGCCTTCGGTGGGACCCGAACCCACAACCTTCGGATGTCGCGTCCGATGCTCTACCAACTGAGCTACGAAGGCGCTCGTCCCCCCGTCCACTTCATTGTGTATTTATGTACTTATTATCCTGGGAGTGTTAGGCAGCGCCACTCATGGCCAAGCCGGTGTGTGTGGAACACTTTCTTGCCAGGAGGCGTCACGTAGAACGTGAACTTACATGAGGTGGCTGCTGCCCAATAAGCCCTCGCATGCTACCTAAGGCACCAAGTCTGCCGCAACGAGGCCCAAGCTATGAAATGCTTGGGCCTGAAATGCTTGGGCCCTATGCTTTCCTTGGCTTCATTGTCTGTTTGCTCATTAAGTTGTTTCTAACAAATAAAGAACGAGCCCTTGACCCCTTCCCTTTCGTTATTTCATAGCTTGGGCCTCGTTGAGGCAGACTTGGTGCCTTAGGTAGCATGCGAGGGCTTATTGGGCAGCAGCCACCTCATGTAAGTTCACGTTCTACGTGACGCCTCCTGGCAAGAAAGTGTTCCACACACGCCGGCTTGGCCATGAGTGGCGCTGCCTAACACTCCCAGGATAATAAGTACATAAATACACAATGAAGTGGACGGGGGGACGAGCGCCTTCGTAGCTCAGTTGGTAGAGCATCGGACGCGACATCCGAAGGTCGTGGGTTCGGGTCCCACCGAAGGCAGGCTTGTCTTTTCGTCCACTTTAATTCCTTTCTACTTTCTCCACAATTACAATACCACAAGTAACTTCCCCTATGCTTTCCTTGGCTTCATTGTCTGTTTGCTCATTAAGTTGTTTCTAACAAATAAAGAACGAGCCCTTGACCCCTTCCCTTTCGTTATTTCATAGCTTGGGCCTCGTTGCGGCAGACTTGGTGCCTTAGGTAGCATGCGAGGGCTTATTGGACAGCAGCCATCTCATCTAAGTTCACGTTCTACGTGACGCCTCCTGGCAAGAAAGTGTTCCACACACGCCGGCTTGGCCATGAGTGGCGCTGCCTAACACTCCCAGGATAATAAGTACATAAATACACAATGAAGTGGACGGGGGGACGAGCGCCTTCGTAGCTCAGTTGGTAGAGCATCGGACGCGACATCCGAAGGTCGTGGGTTCGGGTCCCACCAAAGGCAGGCTTGTCTTTTCGTCCACTTTAATTCCTTTCTACTTTCTCCACAATTACAATACCACAAGTAACTTCCCCTATGCTTTCCTTGGCTTCATTGTCTGTTCGCTCATTAAGTTGTTTCTAACAAATAAAGAACGAGCCCTTGACCCCTTCCCTTTCGTTCTTTGTGAGTGAGTCACACAAAATGTTTTAGAAAAGTGATTTGCTTTTTTTAATTAAGAAAAAGTATTTTTGAACTTACCAACCATATGCGGAAACTTTCTTTTTGTTTTGCCTTCACCGCACAACATGTCAGCGCAGGATTCATGTAGGCACGTTTTGCCATCATCCAAAGTGTCTTGCTACGCTTACTCTAAGTCATATTTATTTATGTACTTATTTACTACAAATACTTTCATAGCCCAAGGGCATTACAGAAAGGAGTGGTTATACATATACATATGTGCAGAAATACATTTCTAAAAACACAAGTTGCCCCACCACAGTGGTCTAGTGGTTATGGCACTCGGCTGCTGATCCGAGGGTCGCAGGATCGAATCCCGGCCGCGGGGGCTGCATTTCGATGGAGGCGAAATGTTGAGGCCCGTGTGCTGTGCGATATCAGTGCACGTTAGAGATACCCAGGTGGTCGAAATTTCCAGAGACCTCCACTACTGCGTCTCTCATAATCAGAGCTGGTTTTGGGGCGTTAAACCCCACAAATCAGTCAAAAACACAATTTAACAAAATATCATGTCTTGAATGGCACTTTTAAAGCTTATATCAGTAATTGTTGTATTGGAGGCGGGAAGGTGTTTCCATTCTCTGCTGGTCTGAGGGATAAAATAATCGCTACATGGGTTTGTTCGGCAAAGTGGGATGCCAACCTTAAAGCTGGAGTCCATGCGTGATGAAATGTACTCAGGTTGAAGGAAAAGGTGGCTTTTTAACGCTTCATTTTGATGATAAATTTTGTGAAAGAGACGAAGACGAAGACATTTACGATGTAAGGACAGATCAGGCAATTGTAGTGTGTTCTTCATTGTAGATACAGAAGCGTAGCGGGAGTAATTAGACAAAATAAACCGGGCAGCACGATTCTGAACAGATTCGAGTACTGTGTTGATTAGTACGGTTTCGGTCCCAGATGCTGCATGCGTATTCTGATTTCGGGCGTACTAAAGTTTTATACAGAATTAATTTTAAAGAAGAAGGTGCTTTGGAAAAATTGCATCGCAAGTAGCCAAGAGTGCGGTTGGCATTGCAGGTTATACAATCAACGTGCATTTTTCTGGAGAGGTCGTTAGTGATATTAATTCCAAGATATTTGTAGGAATTGACGGAATTCAAGGGGACTCCTTTAAGGTGATAACTGTAGTGTGCACTGTGAAGGTGTCTGGTTATCCTCATGACCTTGCATTTACTGATGCTTAGTTGCATAAGCCATTTATCGTACCATAGGGATAATTGGTTAAGATCATTTCAAATAGTGTTTAGTGAATCAGAGGAGTTCGTTATTTTATGATAAATAACAGAGTCATCTGCAAAAAGTTTAGTTGATGAAAAAAACAATAGTGTTAGGGAGGTCATTGATGTAAATAAGAAATAACAATGGACCGAGCACAGAGCCCTGTGGTACACGGCACGTAACAGAGGAAAGTGCCGAAGAATAATCATTAGCAGTGACATATTGTGTTCGGTTTGAAAGAAAATCTTTAATCCAGTTAAATACGTTGGTGTCGATATTAAGTTTACTTAGTTTGAAAAGGAGCAATATATGTGATACAGAGTCAAATGCCTTTGCAAAACCGAGAAAAATGCAATCTACATCGAAACCAAGATCAGCAGCTACAAACAGATCGTTAGGAAATTTTAGTAGTTGGGTCTCACATGAAAGCATTTTTCTAAATTCATGTTGTGAATCATTGAAGAAAGAATTGTCCTCCAAAAAGCCTACTAGGTGCAAATAGATGATGTATTCTATAATTTTGCATGGGATGCTTGTTAATGAAATCGGTCGATAGTTATCAGCTGAATGAGCATCACCCGATTTAAAGATGGGGACCACCTTCCCCACCTTCCAGTCACTGGGCAATGTTGAGTACTGTAGAGATTGTTCAAAAAGTTTTGAGAGGATTATTGCTGAGTACACACCGGTTATTTTTAATATCTTTGAGTTCACTAGGTCAGCACCAGAGGAAGAGGAGATCTTCAGATTATCAATGAGCATGGCGACCATCACTTTTCATCACAGATTTGAGTAGTCTAGCTTCAAACAATGTCATGCTGATACAGCAATAGCGCTAAAAGCGCCTTCAGCTTTCTCGGCATATCGGGGTTTCACATAGTTTGAGCGCTATTGGTGTTTTAGTGTGGCAGTGTTTGAAGCTAGATTACTCAAAGCTGTGACTAAAAGTTGCATGGCTTGGAGTAGCAGTATCTGTCCTTGATTTCTATACAGCTGGATACCACGAGAGGGAAAACGCAACAGAGGTAGGCAAAAGGTTAGATGGAGCGATGAAATTAAAAAGTTTGCGGGCATAAAGTAGAACCAACTCCCTCAGGATAGGGTGGATTGGAAATCGTTGGGAGAGGCCTTCGTCCTGCAGTGGACCTAAACAGGCTGATGATGATGATGATGATGACACATACTTAAATATACACATAGTATGATGGTGGTGCCAATGGAAAAAATGCGCTGGGAATGTCCATGTAAGTACTTTTATAATGAAATTTGGTGCCTTAGGAAGCAAGCTTCTGTTGTGTTGTCTTTCTCATTCATAGTACACATAACAGTATCAAAGATGCACTTTTCACTGTTTCACAGGTCACCAAGCTCCAGTTGCAGGCCCTGCAATAAGGGTGCAGATGAACCTCCATACACTCAGCCATCTGCAGATGTCATTGTGGGCCACCAAGACCTGCTCTATTCAGTGACGACTAGGACGCACATGAAAGTGACTGGCGGAGGTTGCACAGCCGTGAAAACAGAGCATTTCAGAAACTTGGGGCTTTTCTGTCAGACTTCGGGGACGTATGGCCGAAAGGGACAACGGAACGCCTTTGGTCATGCATCTGACTCCCAGCTATGCGATGTCCTCTACCCTGAGAAAAGCAAAGACCAAAGCACAGGAGAGCAGCATGCTGAACATCGAGAAGCCAGAGTTGGCAAGAGCGATCTGACAGCGTTGAGCTCCAGTTGCAGTGACCATCACACTCCAGAACCATTGATGCCAGGCAGCAGTCATGTGGAAGTGTGTGACGATCCGGGCCCGTGCACACTTGAGGGTCACACCACCTGTGAAAATCAAGGACTGCAGCAGTCCCGCGGTGACATTCCCGGCTTGCTGCTCTCAGAGCCCCTCTGTGATGAGGCACACAAGCATGGTGGAGGGGATGGCAGCCTCTTGCCTGCTGATGGCAGCACAGCAGCCACTAGACATTGGTCTGGTCTCATCAGCTCGAGGATGTCTGGTGAGCATTGCAGAGTTGCTCTCCAGCTCTGCTAGAGGTTACAGTGAATGATAAAACAAGTAGTGCGTGCACAGCGCATCAACGTAATATACAGTAAAGCTTGTTAATGAGAACTTCATTAATTTGAATTTTTCAATCACTTGAAATAAGTGGTGCAGTTCGGCCAAGCTCCATAGAACTCTGTGTTTGAGAGCCCGTTAATTCGAATGCAAACTGGATCCTCCACGGATTATGCGAACCATGCGCTGCCACACTGGCACTTTCCCTGCTACGTGACAGGTGACGGGACTTCATAGCCGGCATTGTGGCATCGTCAAATCTCGAAGGCTATGCTCTCCAATCTTGAAGGCTATGCCTTGCGGCTGAGGAGATGTCATGGCTGCCATATAAATGTGTGTCCACTTTTATAACTGGTTGTACACATTGGCATTGCCATCGATAGTCAATTGCGGCAATGGTGGCATGTGCACTCACGCAGTGGGTCACATTGATGCATTCACAGCATCTTTGTCATATGTTCACCAACTCTCCAGCATTTAACTGATGCCTGAGGATGCAATGGTCCCACTGTTACAAGAAGCAACAATGTGATTGCTAAAATCGACAGAGCAGCATAATTTGCTATGAACTTGCAACAAATCATGGCTCTGGTTTGCCGCTACATTAATACTGCGTGAAATCGCAGTTTTCTACGGTGGACGGACGCAGGTTGTTGTCGTTTCACTGTCATTGCCCATCACAATCGTGTGAAAAGCTTTGCTACGAGGATTTGGTGTGCTCCACTGCAAGGTGCATCTTACTCCACCTTGCAGAGCAAAAGCGCATGTGAAAGCTTATGTACCCAATGGCTGGTGCCCAGCCAAAGCATTGGTCCAGCATGCGTAAACACTCTAGGTAAGTTTGCCTCAGAGAGCAGCTTTGGTACTGCTGATTATAAACTGCGACGATATATCTGTACACTCTATAAATGAAACCGCAGCATTGGATACCAGTCACGTTGGGTGAGCTCACATGAAGCATGCAGCTGTGGTGTGGTGACAGTGGTATACACATTCTGCGAAATCTTCGCATGGTTAGGGATGTTTTAAAATGAAGTTTAGGTCAGTGATGGCCAGTTTTGCACTAGCATAAGGTAGAAATTGAAGCACCTTTTACTTTGTGAAAGCCTGCAGCAGCCACCTTGCAGTGAACCAAGATAAAAAGCACCCATCTTCTGGCATGAGTATCTCATAGACAAGAATACTAAGAAGATAAGAACAGTGACCTCTACCTCGCCAGGCCATTTGCGCGGAGACAGCTGAACGGCAGATGTGCTGCCGAGTTGTGCACCTATCACATGATTTTGCTTAACATGCCACTTATTGCATAGATCAGGCAGTGATCACAATCTTTCTTCACCAGACAAAAAGGAAGTAACAAGTTGTGAATTTGTTCTTAAATAAAAACTTATGGCTTCAAAGTTGCTGCCACAACATATGGCAACATATGCTATCCTTATTTTATCCCTTTGTTGGTTTCAATTTCATTTAATTCAAACTCAGCGGGCATACCTGGGGAATTCTAATTTACAAGCTTTTACTGTAGTAACTGGAGCTGTGCGGATTGCAAAATTTTGAGTGCAAAGCGAATTCAAATATTTATGTTTAAATGCAAATCAAATATTTTTCGAATAATTTTAGAATATGTTTGGATAATACCATATCTAATTATGGAGACATGTACTGTTCAACATGGACAACAAAGTTATTGTGTGACGTGTATGCCCACAGTGGTCATTCCAAAGTCCTGAAGAACAGTCGAATACTTAACTGGTGGAACAGAAGATTGAGTTAACTTCACCACAGTACGCGAGTGTTACCTTCGCCGCCGCAGCACACGTGTGTTAGCTTCGCCGCAATACGCGAGTGTTCGCCACAGTACACATGTTAGCTCCGCCGCCATACACGTGCTTCGCCGCTATACACAGGTGTTTTGCGGCGAAGCGTACTACTTATGGAAATGGGCCACTTGTCGTGAGATATAGCATATTTCTTTACCAACTTCTTTACCACTACACTGTTGGAACTGTTTGTTCGAATTTCACTTAAGGTTGAATTACTAATCTAGGTGTATAGTTAGGAATAGAAGTGTTCTGCTACATACATTATTTTATTGAAGCTATTGGCAACATTGCCTTGCTTGTCCCTCAGTGCATGTGTTTTGTCTTGTCCTGGAGAAAGTCTCAGTTTATCTGCTTTAATGCTGCTTCCTTTCATAACTGCTGTTTCTATTTCTTGGGCATCCTGATTCTGTATGTTGCACTGTCTCGACTTGTTGATCAGCTTTGATAGTTCTGCAAATTCAGTTCTTTCTTTTCCGTTATTCACTTTCATTTGTTGTCATTTCACTCGGATGCATGCATGCTCATGTCCTGAATGCACCACTTGTCTTTGAACTGCATGATTACTGTAATCAGCCGTAATCAATCCTGTAGTAGGATAGAGCTCTAAGGGCAACTCCGGTGATTTTTTATTGCCCACTGATCTGAATCAAATTTTCAGTGCATGTTCTCCTCAGTGCTACAATAATTTATTCCAAGCCAGGCAGTTGCAAGCCATTTAGTTTTCCTGAATATGAATTTTAAAATTTTTTAGCGGATTTTTACACAAGCCACCCTGAGTTTTTGGTTTCATTACCTGCAACGCTACCTACCCGACCAGGCGGGCCACCTAAAGCAAAACGACGGTACTCCAGCGCTCGAATTGTCGCTTTCACGTTCAGAAGAGCTCAATACATGGTTGGATGACATCACCACTTTCATTCTTCTAGCACCAGCTCGATGTTTCTGATGGTGGGGAGGCTCTGACGTCATCGCATATGCTGCCCAAAGTGTCTACCCGTTTTGGTTTGAACACTGTGTTAATTTGGTTATCTAAAATGATTGGTGAGTTTCTGAGCAAATTGAATGACGCTGGCTACTTCAGCGCTATCAATACAATTGGAAAACAGCGATATCGGAATATGGTGGAAAAACCACTGTAGTTGCCCTTTAAAGGGGGGCTGACACAAAACTTTTCATCTGATGTTTTTGAAAAACTTTAAAAACTTTGAAAATGTTTTTACTTTCCAACGAAATTGTCGGGGGTCCTTCAGGCGAAAAGCTGCACTACACAGCTTGAATCTGCCTGAAGGCCCTCACACGGCAGCAGTAACATTAAAAACAGCATGCATGTACACTTGCAATATATGTAAAATTATAATACAGTTTACAGGTTAATGAAACAACAAACATTGAAGCCTAGGAAAGCATAGGGGAAGTTATTCCTATTCGTAATTATGATATTGTAATTTTGGGTTAAGTAGAAAGGAATTAAATTGGACGAAAAGACAAACCTGCCTTCGGTGGGAACCGAACCCACGACCTTCGGATATCGCATCCGATGCTCTACCCACTGAGCTACGAAGGCGGTCGTCCCCCCGTCCACTTTATTGAGTATATATGTATATGGAATCCTGGGAGTGTCAGGCAGCGCCACTCGTAGCCAAGGCGGCGAGTGTAGCACACTCTTACTGCCGGGAGACGTCACGTAGAACGTGCTCTTATGTCGAGCTGTCTGCTGCCCAATAAACCCTCATATGCTACCTAAGGCACCAAGTCTGCCGCAGTGAGGCCCAAGCTGTGAAATAACGAAAGGGGAGGGGGTCAAGGGCTCGCTTTTATTTGTTATAAACAAGTTAATGAAACAACAAACATTAAAGCCTAGGAAAACACAGGGGAAGTTATTCCAATTCGTGATTATGATATTGTCATTTTGGGTAAGTAGAAAGGAATTAAAGTGGACGAAAAGGCAAACCTGCCTTCGGTGGGAACTGAACCCACAACATCCGGAACCCACGACCTCCCCTAGGAAAGCATAGGGGATAACTTCCCCTGTGCTTTCCTAGGCTTCAATGTTTGTTGTTGCATTAACTTGTTTCTAACAAATAAAAGCGAGCCCTTGACCCCTTTCCCTTTCATTATTTCATAGCTTGGGTCTCGATGCGGCAGACTTGGTGCCTTAGGTAGCATATGAGGGTTTATTGGGCAGCAGACAGCTCGACATAAGAGCACGTTCTACGTGACGTCTCCCGGCAGTAAGAGTGTGCTACACTCGCTGCCATGGCTACGAGTGGTGCTGCCTGACACTCCCAGGATTCCATATACATATATACTCAATAAAGTGGATGGGGGGATGACCGCCTTCGTAGCCCAGTGGGTAGAGCATCGGACGCGATATCCGAAGGTCGTGGGTTCGGTTCTCACCGAAGGCAGGTTTGCCTTTTCGTCCACTTTAATTCCTTTCTACTTACCCCAAAATGACAATCTCATAATTACGAATTGGAATAACTTCCCCTATGCTTTCCTAGGCTTCAATGTTTGTTGTTTCATTAACTTGTTTCTAACAAATAAAACCGAGCCCTTGACCCCCTTCCCTTTCGTTAATACAGTTTACAGTTATACAGTAATACACTTGCAATATATGTAAAAATATAATACAGTAATACAGTATAAAGAAAGCATTAATATAAAGATGGCTATGATGCATAATATGATGATACACAGGAACGTTGAGCAAAACAATGTGGAAATGTATGAGTTTGTGCCATCATTCAGATTTACAAAAGTACTCTAATTTGTTTACGAGTCAAAGCACTTGGAATAAAGCTTTCCCTTTTTAATTTATTTAACAATGAAGGTAGGCTATGTCTCAGTGATTGTGTGAGATAATTTGTGCGCCTGTGTGGTACGAACCACATGTCTTGGCTGCGAGTGTGCAAGTCACTTTTTCCTAATTCAAGTATTGACATATGTTTTAAGAAGGACTTCATATTATCGGATCCGAAACAAAATGAATATAGAAGTCGGTGTTCGTAAGGACTTGTTGCACGTATTACATTGTGTCTTTCGAAAAGTTGTGCAGAGGGATGAAAATAGGGTGCATTCGCTACTGGTCGAGGTGCACGTTTTTGAAATTGAAGAAGTGCAAGAATGTTACCTTTAGTGGTGGTGGTCCACACAAGCGCACAATACTTAAGATGCTACTCGAACCCAAGGCGTGATGTACCTGTCATTTTACTTTCTCAGGAAAAAAAGTGTCGACAACGAGACAGCGCACCGGCGGCAGATGGCAGTGATTTTGCAACTAGTTCAGTGTGATAGGTCCAACTCATATCTTCTGAAAACACAACACCCGACACTTTGTATTTCTGCAGAATTTCAATGGGAGTGTTGTCCGAAAGTAATTCTTGATTGAGACAAGCCTGCCTGCCTCTAGCTTCGAATAATATGGCTTTTGATTTTGAGCTGGTAATTTTTAGAGCATTATTACAAGACCAAGCTGACAGGTTAGAAAGAATACTGCGAGATTTCTGCAGCAGTTCAGCAGGTTCATGGCCAGAGACAAACAAACTTGTATCGTCAGCGTACAGCACAATAGTTGTATCATCAACAATTCCAGGGATATCATTTACATAGACATTAAATAGGGTTGGTCTCAACACGCTACCCTGCGGTACACCCTATTTAATTTCGCGATATGGGGAGCCAAACGTGCCTATAACAACTCACTGGGTCCGCCCAGAAAGATCGACTGAAACAGCAAGTTTGCCACGCCATGGGATACCGTAGCCGTGTAGCTTTCTGATCAAAATTTTATGATTTAAGCGATCGAATGCCTTGCTGTAGTCTATAAATATAGCCAAAGTCAGTTTTTCTGCGTCACTGTTATCAATGATAAGTTCCTTTTGGCATAATAACGCTTTCTCTATCGACCTGCCTGGGCGAAATCTGTGCTGACAGTCAGAAAGAATGTTATTTTCTTGCAAAAATATCATTTATTCGAACAGAGATGGCCTTTTCTAAACCCTTAGAAAAGGCAGACAAAATAGAAATCGGTCTGTAGTTCCCCAAGTCATCTCAGTTACCACCCTTAAAAATTACCGAAACGTTGGTTTTCTTCATAGCACTTGGGAAATGGCCAGTTTCCAGAACAAGGTTAAACACAAATGCAAGGTGGATTGCGATGACGTTAGTTACAAATTTTATTGGTCAGATTTGAATACCATCTGCATCAACTGCAATGCTGTTTTTAAGGCCCAAGAAAGTATTACAGATCTCGGTGTCATCAGTCGGCTAGAGAAAAATGCTATGCGTACATCCATCAACAGCAGTCCCGCTATGTGATGAAGTCATCATGTTCACGAAGTGATTATCGAAAGATTCAGTTAAAGCAACACCCGTCACCTTTTCATTGTTTAGGGTGACATTGTGAAAAGGCTGTTTCACAATTTTTGGTCTTACGGTGTCATTGATAATTTTCCACATTTTTTCTGGATTTTTCATCTGTACCGATGCAAAAAGGTTTTCTTTAGCCTTTGTTTATTGCATTACGTAACTTCTTCAATGCAATGAAATCGTTTTCCTCACGCATGCATGAAAACTCTGCTGAACAACCTAATTTTCTTGCTCATCATCGTAACGTGTTGAGGCTGCACCCAGGGCTTCCTTGATACATTTCTTCACCGTGCCTGTCTTGAGCGGAAAAGACAAATTATAAAGGCGAGTGAAAATTGACAAGAATTGGCGATATGCCTCATTGGCATCTTTTTTGTTATATAAAGAGTCTGTGCGCAGTACAAGTGCGTGAAAGTGTTCCATGTTTTCCCTAGACAGACATCTGTAACTGAACGTGGTATCAGGCAAGCATGAAATGAGCATACTATGTATATTGGGCAGTGGGCACTAATGTCATAGCTGATGGTTCCGGCTGTATAAATCTGTGTACCAGCGTTAACGACGAAATTATTGAGAGCCGATTGACAAGATGCCGTCACACGAGTAGGCGTTGTGATAATGCTGCAGAAACTGAGTGAATCAATAAGATTAGTAGTTGCGCGGGTCGATGTGCCATCATGGAGCATATTAATATTGAAGAAGTACTCTGTATTTGTGAAAAGAAGCATGCTCTAAAAGTTTTTCAGTGAATTCTAAGAATTTAGACAGGATGCCAGTGGGTGGTCGGTAGATCATGACAAACAGAGTGTTGTCTGATTTAACGCTGAGCACTTCATAGTGTGGCGTGGCGCCGGTGAATTCCTCTAGCACATCGCACAGTAAGCCACGTTTAACATGCAATGCAACAACGCCCCCACATTTTCCTGTGCGATTAACAAAGAAGTGCCGATACCCATCTATGACAAGCATTTCACTGTTTTCTTGGTACCATGTTTCAGAGAACATAATTATGTCAAATGACAAAGTAAACTCTGCCAGGAACAATGCTAGAATATCTTGCTTCTGAGCGAGCGAACGTGCATTCACATGAAGTGCAGAAATATTCCTCATGCGTGAAGGCAGCGAAATTTCAGATGGTAAGGTATATCCTCAATACATTATGCACTCAAAAAAAAAGATGAAAACTTCAAGTCCCCATATATCGTATTCTATGCTATCTTTTGAAGGTCGGCCTCGGAAGCAATGTGGGTTACACCGCCAGCCTCAGTTTTGCGCACAAGTATCTTTCCATTTAGCGTCCAGACAAAGCACCATACATTTCATATTTGCAAGATGTTGCTGGGGACCTTTTAGTCACAACACGACACATTGATTTCTCCAGAGCATGATAGGTAATTATTCACGATCTGTTTATTGCCGGCTACTTTCAATTTCAAACTGTTCCGTTTATAATGTCACATTTTGTCGTAAACAACCCATTCTTTAAAGTTGCAAAGCCATATGAAGCCAGAAGAACAAAGACTAGGCCAATTCATGTAATGCCCATCATTCCCACGCTTGCTGAACTGCCTTGTTTTTAACTCCCATTGATACTAGTGCCACATCTCCCTCTAGTATTTTGTAGGAAGCTCCATGGTTGGAGGTGAGCTGGAGCTGGGGTCCTGCTAAATTCTGCCAGCAGAGAATCTGGTGGACATGTCCCTGCTTGCACAGCAGTGTACTGTGCAGGCACTGCAAAGTTACACCACCGTCATGAGAAACACAACTTACGGTTACACCCTGTAGTACCAAGGGTGACTTCACATTCGTGCCATCTCCGCGTAGAGTAGTGTTTCCTCTGGTAGCCGCAACAGTGACCCAGCTACCTTCCACACAGTGACGAGACACAACAACTCGGCGTCTAAAGAAACACGGCTGAGTCAAACTGTGAGTATTAAACGCAAGCCATTTCTTCATGAACTTGACCACCTTTGGCCACATCTACCTATCTGTTTGTCTGTCTGCACATCCGTTCATCTGCCCGCTAGCCCACTTGCCTATGTCTCGGTGCTCTCCTGGCCACTTCTTCTTCCTCATCATCATCGTTATCATCAGCCTATTTTAACCCCGCTGTAGGATGAGGGCCTCTCCAACGATTTCCATTTTGCCCTATCCTGAGCATTGGTTCCACTTTATGTCCAGGAACTTGTTGATTTCATCGCTCCCTCTAACCTTTTGCTTGCCTTTGTTGTGTTTTCCTTCCCTTGGTATCCATTCCGTCGCTCTGTTATCTGTTTTCCATATGACATGTGATGCCAGGGTCCATTTTTTCCTTTAATTGATATAAGAATATCAGCTACTCCTGTTTGTTCTTTGATTCACTCTGCTTGTTTTTCATCTCTTAGCATTATACGTATCATTTTTCTTTCCATTGCACACTGCGTGCTCCTTACTTTCATCTCTAGTTCTTTAGTTATCGTCCATGTTAGATGTGATTTTGAAAACAATAACTTCACTTGTCATACGCGTTACTATTGACAGTAGCGCATTCACGGGCTCATACACGCCATGCTCTTCCTGAGGACATGCACTACTGGTGATTGAATGTCAGCATTACAGCCTATGTCTATCAAGGGCTAACCAAAATAGATACCGAGAATTTGATGAGAAGACAATTGGTGTGGGTTAAGCAAGAGAACAACTTTCAGTTTACTGTAACTTTCAATTGAAATGTAGGCATATCAAGCAGACAGACACAGAAAAAGGGGCTGTAATGACTCAAGGCAACCTGCGCGTGGTAAGGGGCTAGGAATCGAACCAAGATCTTAGTGGTGATGAGCAATCATGGTACCACTCGTCCGCGGGCACTCCTCCAACGTGGTACATATATCAGCTCTTGTGGTGATGGTGCTTGTCTAATGTCATTTGCGGTTGTAATGCGTGTTCACCTCTCTTATAGCAAATCACTGTCACACAGCATGATTTTGCCCGTTTTTGCTTGAACCGGTAGGCATAACCCACCAAATGGCATTTATGATATGCACATCAGCACTCCATAGCAGGCATTTCTCTCTGACAAAACAGTCATCTGTGCGCTAATGTGAGTGTCAGCATTACATCATATTATATGCTACCATTTAGCCTCCACAGTGCTGTCGACGTACCCCAACACTCTACATTACACGCACGACTACTGAACTTACACAAGGACTTTTCTCCTACTTACAACATCTGAATCAATGCCAAACAATTCAGCATAGGCAATTTCCTCGCTGACTGCTTCGCTTGGCAGTAATTGCCATCGTATGTGAGGTTTGCCGGATTTTTTTATTGTACTGTTTGTATTTGTTTACTGGGACTTGTTTTAGTGTGCATTGTGTGGTTTGAATATTTCTTTATCACGGTTTGCAGTAGTTTTTCTCATGAAAGATTTCTTGTTCTTCAAATTGTTACGGTCGGCTGTGTTCATTATCGAGGCCCATGGTGAAATATTGACGAGCTTGCCAGGATGTGAACCTGTTATATTGATAATGAACACAGGTGAAAGAAACAGTTCGGAGAATGAGAAACCTCTTATGGGACAAAACACTGCAAACCAAGTTTAAAAAACACTCAAATCGCATAAAGCACACCACAACAAGCTCCAGCAAGCAAATACAAAGTAACGTATGATCGAAATATTTATAGTTTGATGCAGTTGCGTCTCGTCGCTGTGTGGAAGCGAGTGGATTATGGCCATCGGCTGGTGCACTGCCCTACATGGAGGTGACACCAACATGGAGCCGCCGATGCGGCTGTACTGTGGAGCACATCACCATGCCAATGTTGTCAGCACCCACATAGCTCGCAGCAGGACCCCAGCTTGCCTCCCATGCACTGACTCCACTTCCAGCACGTGTCCTCCTCCACATATCTTCCCCACGTCAACTCTCACGCATGTTCCTTTCTCCTGCAAGGAAAGTGTGTCACCTTCCTTCTCTTTGTCTGTGCATTTTTCTTTGCTCTCCTTGTTATTTCTGTCTTCTCCTTTCTCACCATCAAGCCTAATATAACGGGGTGTCTCGCTCATGACTCTTTATTTGCGTAAGGTGCAATTGCTGCCATATTAGCTGGTGGGGCAGGCCAGGGCTCACATTTAAGACTACTGCAGTGGTGGAACAGCTGTGCCATTGTGCTGCAAAGTTGCTTACCTGTGCCATCCTGCACCAAATCACTCCTGCTGCACCGATGTTGTTTATCAGCCCCCATCCTGCGCTGCCGCCCCAATTTAGCTGTGAGGTCTGACCACCATCAATCCCTGTGCCCGAAAATGATTATGGTTCCAGTTTCGCTGGCTCCGTAGACGCTATGTGCTGTGTAGGAATAATGGTGAAAGGTAGCACAGCATGATTCCACTAGCGTCGGCAAAGTAACCTTTCCTGACGCCTCCTTCACTATTTGGGCTTCCCATGTTCCTCGCCAGTTGCACAATGCCTCCTGGATAGGATTCTTTTTTTTTCAAAATCATCGTGTGACGCTCTTTTCGAGCTACCCACCTTCTTTCTGGAATGCCTTTTGTGGCGTTTTGACGGTTTCGTTTGCCAGTCCCGGCCACTGCACCACGGCTAATGAAACATGACCAAAAGCAACTAAAATGTTTTTGTGACTGTTTGCAAAACATATTTGCATGAAAAACTTTAGTTTATTACAGGTGAAAAACTATGCAAGCTTTGCTGTCTGTAGGTTCCTGTAGTTGCTTCTATTAACCTATCAGCACCTTGGACACTTTGCCCGCACTTGTTGATTAGGTTCATTTTGTCGTACGGTAATTGATCATTTGCAAAAAATCTGTAAGTTGGCTTTCCTGCAAGGATGTTTTTCAACCAAGGACTCTCGTCTACAAATTGCTTTCCTGCTGTAAGCGTGGCGCAGTCCACTCAGTGTGCCACGAAAGCTTCTCAAAAATTTTGCAGGGAGTGAGCCATCTCACAGGGAGTTCGACAATTTACAAAGAGGCAAAAGAAAGGAAAGGCAGGGATATGGGTGCTCAATGGCATGAATGGTGGGACGAATGTGCAGATGCACTTAGAGCAGGAAAGCAATCTGTGGAGTTTTTGGCTGGGAAGCATCCTTGCGGGAAAGCCAAATTGGAGATATTTGCAAGTGGTGAGCTGCATTTTAGCCTGTGGACCTTGGTTTTAGGATGTGGACTGTGGAGGACGGTCCAACAGTAGTTATGCCTTCTAGCAGGATCTACTTAGTTAATACAACGTACGTTTGTCGACTTGTGCAATCCTGTTGTGGGCAAACACAAAACTGCATTCAGCTTCGCAGGCGCCGTAACCACTGAAGAAATGCCCAATGCTGTCGTCAGTTTGCTTTAACAGAGCCATTTGTTGGACATGAATAGAGGTTGTTATCTTCTTCAATGTGCACAAAGTTTGGCCATTGAATGGTGATAACAGGGTGCGCTCGCTGGTGCCAAAGATAACTCCGAATACTGTAAACTCCCAGATGTAGTACGAAAGCTGTGTACCTGGTTCTGAACATGTTCTAATGCTCTGTATGTTGTAAATAAATAGAGCCATTTCAAGAACCCGCACCCGTTCCGCTCAGACATCGGCCTTATGCTGGACTGACAATGTCCCTGGTCCTGATAAGCAGGGTCCTCTTTTTCAACTCTGTTTTTGTATGCGTGTTTTAAAGGGGACCTCTAACATTTTTCTCGCACCCGTTTTCATGTGCGCAATGCGTATAGACTGGAGGGTGGACTGACAAATGCTACAAGAATGACAGCGATAGGAGCAGGCAGTGCAAAGTTATTAAGGAGACAAAGTTCAAAATACAAGCAAAAAAATGCGGACACGAGTTTCGCGGGATCAGGTGACTGCGTTTCACTCTCCACGAGCATCATAGAGCTCGGCCGATGGAATTGGCTTTAGGCACCTACGTAGGGGAAGTCTGTACGCCATGGTTGCCTGTTCGCTCCAGTGTACTGATGACGCCGTTGCCATGTCAACAAACCGTGTGGCATGAAAGCATGCCACACTGTCAGTTATGAGCTTTTCTGACCTCTCCGACTTGTCAGAGTTAGAGCGGGCACTTCTGCTTTGAACCGAGAGTTTATGCGTCGTTCTGTGAAATGACACTCCAAGGCAAGTGCCATCATTTTTAAACTAGCCATCGTGAACAGTGAGAGGGGCCGGCAAATACGACCATACTGCGCAACGTTTCTTCACGCAGTAACACACTTGTTTGGGCTTGGTGCATTCTTGACTCAAACACGGAAGCGCAAAAAAAAACAAAAGAACACACAGACGAAGAATGGAAGGAACACAGGACAGGCGCCTGTTCTTTCTTCGTCCGTGAGTTCACCCCCCCCCCCCCCTTCCTTCCTTCCCTTGTCCCTGCTACCATGCTTGAGTTCCTTAACGGGTTGTTCAGCTAAACGCGCAGACATGGAAGCATAGAAGTGGGAACAGGGAATTTTAGCGCGTTCGCAAAACCCCAATGCGCAAAGCGTTTTTTGTAGAGTGGAATACCGGGTGTAAACATTGCATGCACAAGCACAGCAGACCACCCAGATCGCATGCCGTCTGCTTCAAATCTTTCAAGTGGCCATCGCGTACTACATAGCCCTCGAGCTGCTAACTGACAGCTTTATTTGCTTCAGCTTTGTATAATGAAGCTTCGATGGCAAAGCGCACGTGACAATTCAACACCGTTTCTTAGCACGACTCAAATTGTCAAGGCTGTAGGTTTAGTGAGTGGCTGCGGGATTCTCGGATGACATAAATCACATAGTTGTTTTCTTTTTCTGTTTACCACCCACAGCTGGCGCTACTTGACTGTGACAAACAACGTTATCCGGCATCCAGTACGCCTTTGCGTATACTAGTTTAGCGGGCACGTTCAAATTCCCTTCGCTGCGCCCCATACAACACTTTGACAGAACAGCAGTGCTCACCCAGTCCAGCACTTCAGTGAGTCACAAACGTACACAAGAGAAATCAAGCAAAGAGATTCTTTTCATATGGACATACAACTCCTGTAAGCAAAGGCAAGAGGCAGAACAGGAGCCAGCGCCTCTATCGCGTTCTATAATTTGGGTGATCTTTCCTCCTATGACTGCGTCTATTTGGCGTTCAGTAAAAATCGATGCAAGAGAAAAACAACGCCAAATATTACTTTACTTACCAATGTAGTGCCGTGAGCGCTTATAATGCTACTTTCATCCAGTGACAGGCTCGAGCCCTCAGTCGTCATTTCCGCCACTGACGAGTGCCACTACGTGCTGTCCGGTCGGCAGCGATGTGATGATTTCATTGAACGATTAAAATAATAAGTCAACTGATACGGGTGGCTTTACACCTGCCAAAAAATTCCTCTGTCATCTGTATACGCGACCCGCAAATAAAAGACGGTTGCAAGGAAAGTGTTAGAGTGCCCCTTTAAGCTCTTTACGCCCAAGTGTCTTATATGAAAAAGAAACTTTATTGAGGCGGCTTCTGTTTTTTCGATATTTCTCTGGGCCTAAATAATAAAACACCAAACTTATTTTACACTTATGGAGAGTGTTAACCTAAACGAAAACTTCCAGGACAGGATCATATTTCTCTAGGCGCCTGTCACAAATGTGGTTATTGATAGAGAAACTATATTATAACAGAGCAAAAAGTACAACACTAAGGAATGTACGTAGTTAAATAAGGCTCTTGCACAGTTTAGCATAGTGTTTGCTAAACGCAGCAGGGGATAAATGCTGCTGCACAAATGCTGTGAAATGGTGCTATATCTGCTAACTGCCTTTCTGACCACTCCAAACTTGCTCGAAAAGGTCGTTCTGCATGCTCTTAAGTCTGCTCTGCAAGGTACCGTATTTACTCGCGCAATTTGCGCACGTTCTTTCGCGATTTTGGAGCTCCGAAAAGGGGGTGCGCAAATTACGCGGATATTTCGTGAACACATTTGAAATAACGTGTAATACAATGCAACTAGCACGGTAACTCTTTTGGATACGATCTCACGTAACACTGCAAAACGCTGGTGTAAGAGAAAACGGCTGCTCCAGGGACACTTTTCGCACTCCCTTCGCGTTGAGAGCGCAGCACGTAGAAGGGTTTACGAGCCACCCGCTGATGGCTGCAGAGATAGCGCGCGTGCCAGCGCTATCTCGGCGACGCTCTCCCCCCCGCCCCCCCCCCTCACGTCTTTTCATGCTCGTTGAAGATGGGCGGGGCCTTTCCTCCCTGCACCGACGGCAGGTGTTCTGATCGGGGTGATGTTATCACATCCGCCCTCCGAGCGACGTAGATAGGCTGGGCTCGTTTGATCTCTGCTTCAGCCGTTTTCGTCGCTCCCACTTGCATGCTTTTATTCCAGCGACTGTACTTTGGGCTTCGGGGGCTTCTGGAGAAAAGAATCGGAAAAAGGGGCATCTGTGCATGACTGCGCTCGCCTGCGCAGTAAGGGGTGCAGCTGTGCACGCCGGCGAGCTGGGAATGGGGAGCGCAAAATATGTGAGGAATTTTTTTTTTCTTTTTTTCAAAGCTGGCTAAATATTAGGGGTGCGCAAATTATGCGAGGGCGCAAATTATGCGGGTAAATACGGTATTTCTCGCTGCTCCAATCCTGCTATGAAAGGCATTTTTGCCTGCTCCCAGGACTACTCCCAAACCTGTCTACCCTTTTCCACCCCTGCTACTGCGATGACGATGATGATGATGATTGAGTGCTACTTTTGAACAAACCAGTAATTTGTGCTGTGTTCAACAAGCAGAAATAAACAGTAAGTCTCCAGCAGACTTAAACACTAACTATGTGGCAAGTTCCCTTTTCAGAACTACTGTGAATCTATTTCCAGAGTCTCTGGAATCATCTAGGCTGGCATCCTTCTTGTCCACCTTCGGTGAGTGGAGTTATGACAGGGGACTCCCTCTGGACGTAGCCTTGAAGTGCTCTCTGCTTCCCCCATTAACAGCACAGTGAGTTGTCTTTTTTTTTGTGGCTGCTTGTGTTAATGCTGAATGCATGCGTTATGTGATATCACAATGATTTGCTTACCATATTATCTGTTGTTGTTGGTAACACTCAAGTGGCATCTAGTATGTTAAGCAGTACTTGGGAATGTGTTGTCAAAAGCAAGTGCTCATCACTGCTTCATCTTAAATCTTTGTTGGCTTTCATTGCACTACCAAGACATATGCACTCTTCCAAATGAAGCACTGGTAAATCTCTATATTCACATGCACAAGCACCATTCGTGATGTGTCACCAGCACCACAACACACAGGCTTCATATGACAGTACACTATGGTCCATTTGTAGCAATATAGAAAAATGCAAAAAAGTAGGATAATTACAACCAATCGTCGCTACGTCAGGATGTTCTTGAAGAAGGGCTGTCAAGCATATTTTTGTAGCTCGTAAAAATTTTCGCTTGTGCTAAAAGAAAGAAACTGCATGACTTTAGAAAAAAGAAACATGTTAATCATATTTGTTGAGTGTCTACATGTGACAGAGTAGCTCGCTTGTGTGGGAGTTTGCTTTTTCACTACTGCCACATGTTTTGTGTCCATCTGCTGCACGTACACTGGGGGCAGCACTCTTGCATGCATAAAACCAATGAGTCACTGGGTCTTAGGCTTGTACCTTATCATTGGTGGCGAAGGGGACCAATGTCGATACTGTCATAACTGTTGCTGCTTCATGCAATGCCGCAGTGTGCAAATATTCAGATGTTTTGAATATTTCATGAACATTATTTTTAAAATTTGTATTCTATTTGAGAATGACATATTTGAGATTTCGTAATATCGAGGGTGATTCGAATGTTTTGAAAGATTGAATATGTGATCCACTCATCTTGCCAGAAATTACTGCAAGCTGTCGAGACCGACAATGCCTATACATTTAAGCACAGGCAGTGCACGCAGGCATGATGGTGGCCAACAGTGCTGTTGGCGCTCATGCTGGAGTGCTGCACACATTTAATGTTACAATCACAATGTGCTGCCCTGTCATTCACAGGTACATCCTCGTGCAGAATCTTTTTCAAAAGCATTGCCGTGGCCTCACCATGCAGAACAACCAACATTCCTCCGTTCCTTTAGTGCTTGTTATTTATTTATTTATTTATTTATTTATTTATTTATTTATTTATTTATTTATTTATTTATTTACAGATACTGCCAGCCCTTACACAGGGCCAGAGCAGGAGTGGAAGGAAAATGTAACGAAAAGTTTGTACATTGCAAACACAAAACAAGGCTCTCAGTAATTAAATAAAATGGCACGATAAGACATTCAAACAGCGTATAACAACATTACTGGCAAAAATATTTAAATGAATACATACACATGTGATTTGGTGAAACGAAGGATATGTGCAATGTTTTCAGTAAATGAAGCAATTGAAGAAGATGAAACGGCTTTCTCCGGTAGAGAGTTCCATTCAGTGATAGCTCTTGGAAAAAAACTATACTTGAAGCAATCGGTATGAATAGCAGGGGGACGAATGAACATTGAATGACGGTTCCTGGAGGTTTCACTGGAAATAATTTGAAAGAAATCTGTGTGCCTGATGTGAACATAATTATGAATTATTAAATAAAGATATTTAAGCCTTTTGTACATTGTTCTTGCCTTTAATGTCGGTAGTTCTGCCAGAACACACAGTTGAGAAGGGGAGTCCATCCTGCGATATTTATTGAATATAAACCTGACTGCCAGACGCTGTACCTTTTCAATTTTTGATATATTTGTAGCAGTGAAGGGATCCCAAACAATCTTTGCTTATTCAATTATAGGCCTAATTAGTGTCTTATACGCTATGCATTTTGTTTCCTGTGTTGCGAGTGGCAAATTCCGCCTCAAACACCAGAGCGACTTGGTGGCCTTGGCGCACACAAAATCTATATGGTGGTTCCAGCGAAGATCGCTCATGAAGATCATACCGAGATATTTATGCTGCTCAACTCTTGTAAGTTCGTGACTATTGATAAAATAAGAGTACTTTAAATAATTTAACTTTCTAGAGACTGTCATAACCACTGTTTTTAGCGGGTTCAGCACCATTTGCCACTCATCGCACCATTTCTGTATGTTCTGTAAATTGTCCTGTAATTTATCCTGGTGACCTACAGATTCTATTTTGCTGTATATAATACAATCATCTGCAAAGAGCCTGATGGAAACATCTATTTCATTTGGGAGATCATTGATAAATAATAGGAATAAAAGGGGGCCCAAAACACTGCCCTGGGGTACTCCCGACTTAACAGATGAAATCTGAGACCTAGTGTGACCAATTTCGACATACTGCTCGCGAGAAAGAAAATAAGATGAGAACCAGTCTGAAATAGTAGGATTTTTGAAGGTAACATCAATTTTACTTAGCAGTTTACGGTGGGACACTTTATCAAAAGCCTTCGCAAAATCCATAAAGATCATATCCACTTGTCCCCGAGAGTTTACAGCTTCCGAAAGATCATGAACTAATTCTATCAACTGAGACGTTGTGGATAAGCCTTGACGAAAACCATGCTGGCAGCGAGATAATAGATTGTATTCGTTTACATAGTTTAAGAGATGTTTCGAGATAATATGTTCGAGCAGCTTTGAACATGTAGAGGTAATAGATACAGGGCGATAATTTACCTTGTCAGCACTGCCACTTTTCGGGATAGGAACCACTTTAGCTTGCTTCCATACCTTTGGTAAAGAACCATTATGGAGTGAAGATCGGAACAATAATGCAAGATATTTCGAGATCCATTCAGCATATCGATAAAGAAATTCGTTAGGGATGCCATCAGGTCCAGGGCTTTTCTTTGTTTTCAAATGTAGCAGGAGGTTGAGACTACGTTGTTCAGAAATTGTAACATCAGCAATAGGCGGCCTGTCAGATGAAGATTCAATGCTCGGCAGAATACCATTATCTTCCGTGAACACAGATGCAAAATATTCATTAAAACTCTCAGCGGTAGGTTGCTCCATAGACCGTGCCGTTAACCGAGCATTTGATGACGGATTTACATACCTCCAAAATTTGTCTGGCGCTTCTTTGAGAAATCTTGGGATCGTGATACCATACAACCTTTCTTTGGATTCTTTCACAAGTGACTTGAGATCCTTTCCGAGTTGTCTAATGGTGGCTTAGCAAAACGTTTTCTTGGGCTAGTTGGTTCATGACTTCTGTAAAAATTGTAGCGCAAAGGAACACACGGACAGACAAAGAGCACAGGACCGGCGCTAACTTCCAACTGTGTTTATTGAAAAAACGTACGCACACTTATACAAGTCGCAAGGGGCGGCAAGGGCATGACACTCGCGTTAATCAGGAAACTACGAGGAATATCATATGTTGAAGCAATGTGGCATGAAATCGTATCTGGACACATTGCATGCTCCATGACTTATTTTTCAGTTTTTGCGCCAGTCCATTTGATTACAAAACTGACGCTGCAGGAGGAAGGAAACCAGGCCAAAGGAAGCAATAAGCGTTGCTAGCAGAAACTTTGTAGGATTGGGTCGCATAGAGCGAACACCAACGGCCCTGCATAACACACACACACTGGAGGAGAGTCAACAATACTTAGAGGGCCAAAGGGGTGCGTCACAAAAAATAAAATATGCAAAACAACAGTACTTAAAGGCCAATGGTGGTGTGTCACAAAGGATAAAAACAATAAAACCGGCAAAACGACAACAAAACTTAAAGGCCAATGGGGTTTGTCACAAACGATAAAAACAATAAAACCGGCAAAACCGACAACAAATCTTAAAGGCCAATGGGGTGCGTCACAAAACAGAAAAACCAGCCAAAAAACGGTAACAGGTCTTAAACGTACAATGAGGCGTCAATAAACGGCAAAAGTAAAAACAATAGGTAAAAAGATAAAAGGTAAAAAAAGAAAAGAAAAATGCACTTCCCGAATGGCGTGAAAATTTTTTTATACGTGTCCTTCCAGGAAGGTCACTTCACTGTTCAAGAGTGTTAATGAAGGCATGCTAATGCAGTTGTCACCGGCCTTTAAAATGTAGTAGGCTTCAACTATCTCTCTTTCCGTCCTCTCTGGTGCCCGCTTCTTTACGAAACTAGTGCGCGCAAACTCGGGTGTGCACCCGCATCTTTTGCAGTGCTCGGTCAGGTGTCCTCCAGAGTTGTTCTTAACATTCAACGCATGCTCTCTGGCCCTATCATTGAAACACCGACCTGTTTGCCCTATGTAAACTTTATCGCAGCTGAGCGGGATTTTATAAACGGCTTTTGTTTCACATTCGGTGAAAGTAGCGTCGTGTTTCTTATCACAATTCTTGCTCTTTCTTTTTGAATTCATGGGGCATACCTTTGAAAGTTTGCATGGAGCCGTGAACACAACATTGACATTGTATTTTGAGAGTACCTTCTTCAAATTGTGCGAGATACGGTGTACGTACGGTATTGCTACCGTGGGTTGCCTCTCACGCTCATTGGACTCCTTGCTTCCGATACCTTTAAGCTTCTTTTTGTGACGCACCCCTTTGGCCCTCTAAGTATTGTTGACTCTCCTCCAGTGTGTGTGTGTTATGCAGGGCCGTTGGTGTTCGCTCTATGCGACCCAATCCTACAAAGTTTCTGCTAGCAACGCTTATTGCTTCCTTTGGCCTGGTTTCCTTCCTCCTGCAGCGTCACTTTTGTAATCAAATGGACTAGCGCGAAAACTGAAAAATAAGTCATGGAGCATGCAATGTGTCCAGATACGATTTCATGCCACATTGCTTCAACATATGATATTCCTCGTAGTTTCCTGATTAACGCGAGTGTCATGCCCTTGCCGCCCCTTGTGACTTGTATAAGTGTACGTACGTTTTTTTCAATAAACACAGTTGGAAGTTAGCGCCCGTCCTGTGCTCTTTGTCTGTCCGTGTGTTCCTTTGCGCTACAATTTTTACAGAAATCTAATGGTGGATCGAAGCTGAGTGCTAGGATTCCTTTTATAATTCGTACGTTTTCTTTTTAGCTGCCTTTTTAAGTGAATTATTTCTCGTGTTATCCAAGGGCTCTTATTTCTAGTGTTTCTTATACGCTCAGGCACATAAAGCTTTATACAGGACATGACCAGATTATAAAAGTACTCCCCGAGACAATCAGGGCTTAGATTCTGGTTATAAAGTTCAGCAAAACTCGCATAAGAGTTCTCAAGCATTTCTAGTACACTAAAATCATCAGCTCGAGCAAAGTTTAAAACAACATTTTTACAGGGATGGTTGACAGTGTTTGGGGAAAGGCGCAAAGAGAGTACTACAAGTTTATGGTCGGAGATACCGTCGCTGGTCTCACAGTCGATTACGAAAGGCAACAGGTGATTCGACACAAAAGCAAGGTCAAGGATGGACGAAGTACTAGCACTGATTCTGGTATAGTCAGTCACCACCTTGTTTAAACCAAAACAAAAAGCAAGTTCCACAACCTCATTGCAATTTGAGATTTCCGTTCCGCCTGGTGAGTAAGCCTTCCAGTCTATACCAGGTAGATTAAAATCCCCCTAAAGTATTATATTGTCATCGCGTTGCACATTAGACTCCATAAATTGCCGGAGAGTAGAACGAACATGGAGTGGTGAATTAGGAGGTCTATATATGCCGCCAATGTGGATAGCACGGTTCTTAAAGGCTACCTTAATCCATACTGCCTCAATATCAGCAGGGATGGGAAGTGTAATGAAGTCAATATTATCACGAACCAATAACGCAACTCCCCCACCTCTGCTGTCTCTGTCCCTTCTAACCAATACGTAAGATTTGGGAGCTATTTCGCTATCTAGTATATTTTTATGAAGCCATGTCTCATTAATGAGTATGATGTCTGGTTCGTGCTCTAAGACAATTGCTTCGATATCCTCGACCTTATTTACTACGCTTCTTGCATTCACATTCATTATCTTGAAGCAATCGCTTTCCGAAATTCATGCGGTATTATTCTGAGGGCGTGCTTGACATTCATTTCGCTCTTTCGTGATTTCATTCCACGCATAGAGGACACTATTGACCTTCATTTTGTCGTGTACTAGTTTTGCACCATTTGACCTTTCTTCCCGTGAAGAATCCCATAGATTTTTCCGGATCTCAACCAACCTTTTTGAAAAATCCTCACTCACACTGATATTCGTGCCCTTAAGCATGGAACAGTTACGCAAAATTTTAGATTTGTCTCTGAAGTCAGCCAACCTTAGGATGATGGGACGATCTCTACCTTCAATCTTTTTTCCTAGGCGATGTATTCTTTTGATCGAACTTATTTTCAGCTTCAAAATGCCACTAAACACGTCATCGTTCACCTGTTTCAACAAAATATCATTAGTTTCTCTTGCGTCTTCTCCGATTCCTCTTATTATCAAGTTATTTCGCCGAGACCTATTTTCCAATTCGTCAACCTTCCGGCTCTGAGCATCCAAATTGCGATCACGTTCTTTCACGCTGACTTCATCTTTGGCTAGTCTCCCATCAATAGCATCAAATTCCCTCAAACTCTCCTCTATGGTACAGAGCCTTGTATTCATTTGATGCAACCTTGCCTCAGAGGAGGCCTGTTTTTCCTGTATTTCTGAAAGTTTACTCAAGATTACTTTCTGCGTTTCAAGAAGTTCCTTGATCATTTCCGTGTTAGTAGGCCCAGGATTTTGTTCAACATCCCCTGATAACGATAACAGCATACCTGCCAAGAAGAAACATTCACCGACACATTTTATAACAATATGTGGACTCGGTAGCACGACCAGACAAACATAATCGCTTCGAAAAACATATTTCTTTTCACTAACCTGCATGTACAAAGGTACGTTAGCGAGCATTGTCACCGCCGTACCACCGAGTCCACTGAAGATTGTCGCCACAGCAGCCTCTTTTAAGCCCAAGAACTCGGCGCGCCGATATCTTACTGATGACGTCATAGTGCTCGAGGTGGGTGCGTAGTAGTCACCGTCCACGTGCAGATACGGCCATGGCTTGCCAGAAGCGGCTCCAGCGCTGTGCAGACAGCTATGCTTGATGGTGTACGTAGGCGAGAACAGCGGCGCTTTTGCAGGATGGCGCGCGCCATCCGCCAGCCCCGCAGTCCGCCTCCGCTGAAGCAGCACCAAAGCCCAATCTGCATGTACAAAGGTACGTGAGCGAGCATCGTCACCGCCGTACCACCGAGTCCACTGAAGATTGTCGCCACAGCAGCCTCTTTTAAGCCCAAGAACTCGGCGCGCCGATATCTTACTGATGACGTCATAGTGCTCGAGGTGGGTGCGCAGTAGTCACCGTCCACGTGCAGATACGGCCATGGCTTGCCAGAAGCGGCTCCAGCGCTGTGCAGACAGCTATGCTTGATGGTGTACGTAGGCGAGAACAGCGGCGCTTTTGCAGGATGGCGCGCGCCATCCGCCAGCCCCGCAGGTCCGCCTCCGCTGAAGCAGCACCAAAGCCCAATCTGCATGTACAAAGGTACGTGAGCGAGCATCGTCACCGCCGTACCACCGAGTCCACTGAAGATTGTCGCCACAGCAGCCTCTTTTAAGCCCAAGAACTCGGCGCGCCGATATCTTACTGATGACGTCATAGTGCTCGAGGTGGGTGCGCAGTAGTCACCGTCCACGTGCAGATACGGCCATGGCTTGCCAGAAGCGGCTCCAGCGCTGTGCAGACAGCTATGCTTGATGGTGTACGTAGGCGAGAACAGCGGCGCTTTTGCAGGATGGCGCGCGCCATCCGCCAGCCCCGCAGATCCGCCTCCGCTGAAGCTGCACCAAAGCCCAATCTGCATGTACAAAGGTACGTGAGCGAGCATTGTCACCGCCGTACCACCGAGTCCACTGAAGATTGTCGCCACAGCAGCCTCTTTTAAGCCCAAGAACTCGGCGCGCCGATATCTTACTGATGACGTCATAGTGCTCGAGGTGGGTGCGCAGTAGTCACCGTCCACGTGCAGATACGGCCATGGCTTGCCAGAAGCGGCTCCAGCGCTGTGCAGACAGCTATGCTTGATGGTGTACGTAGGCGAGAACAGCGGCGCTTTTGCAGGATGGCGCGCGCCATCCGCCAGCCCCGCAGGTCCGCCTCCGCTGAAGCAGCACCAAAGCCCAATCTGCATGTACAAAGGTACGTGAGCGAGCATCGTCACCGCCGTACCACCGAGTCCACTGAAGATTGTCGCCACAGCAGCCTCTTTTAAGCCCAAGAACTCGGCGCGCCGATATCTTACTGATGACGTCATAGTGCTCGAGGTGGGTGCGCAGTAGTCACCGTCCACGTGCAGATACGGCCATGGCTTGCCAGAAGCGGCTCCAGCGCTGTGCAGACAGCTATGCTTGATGGTGTACGTAGGTGAGAACAGCGGCGCTTTTGCAGGATGGCGCGCGCCATCCGCCAGCCCCGCAGGTCCACCTCCACTGAAGCAGCACCAAAGCCCAATCTGCATGTAGAAAGGTACGTGAGCGAGCATTGTCACCGCCGTACCACCGAGTCCACATCACTTGCTTTGTGTAGTGATATCTTACCAAACCATTCACAATATGGCAAGCTATTCTAGACAATATGCCCTGATAGCAATATATTTGGCAGTGATAGGTTCACATCATTCACTCCGTGGATATGCGTGGATTTTTTTCACTACTCTGCAAACTATGGTCGAACGCTGAAACTATAGTTCAAATGAAGTGGAAGAGAGGCCTGTGTGAGTGTGCTTCATCGTGGGTCCACGCAATCACAAGCTGTCTGACCCGCTCTGCTATAACCCGAAGGTATCGCTGTAAGAAGCACTTGCACAGCCGAGACAGAACGCAAAACGACCTTGCGGCATGAGACATCTCAATTCACCATTGACGCCACTTGCATTTTCTAACTGAAATAAGCTCACATAACAAAAGATATTCACACCTACACGTTTTGTTAACTCGCTTTACATTCGTGTTCTGACTGCACATATTGCCGCAGAGCTTGCAACTTCTGCCACAAAAGCGGCTATTTCAAGGTTGTCGCAAAATCAGCCATTTCGTCCTGGACCAGGATGAATTTTTTGCCAATTAAGAAGCTTTAATTTCTGAGAAATCAGTACGGATTTCCTTGTAGCCTTGTGCTACAAATGGGTGGGTGCTAATATTCCCTTTCATAAACTGCTGCTTTTGATTTGAATGACTCTGTGTTGCGAGAAGTGCACACGCTTTCTTGTTTCTGTGTTTGTAATATCATGACTTTAGCCCCTCAAATGGGGGAATCACACTGCACAACTCATTTTCTGGCACCAGCTGCGACTTTATGTCAGCAGTAACAAATGTATTTTCAAAAGCTTATGAAGGGAATGTGGAATCATTTATCACTTTTCATGTGGATGAATTTTTCAGCAACCAAGAAGCTTTCATTTCTGAGAAATTGATATGGATTTTCTTGCAGCTTTGTGCTAAAAATGGGTGGATGCCGCAAGGTGGACACTAATCCACCTTGCGGGTTACCGCGTACTCATTTGCCATAAAGTAGCAGTGTTGACTGCACTCTAGATTTGATGCTTGAAAAATGTGCCCTGCTGGCGGTGCTGTCGAATATGTAATGTGCGGCTTTCCATCCTCATGCAAGAAGAGACATTCATGTTCTCACAACCGATGTATTGCGGATCATGACTTACATTTATTGGACCATTTCAAAGGCGAAAATAAAGCCGTTAATTGTGGAGGCAAACTCCCATAAGTCAGGGAAGCTTATGCTTATATCATTTTCACAGTTTTGCGCACTTTTGCAAAAGGGGCTTTTTTACGAAGCATTTCACTGAATCCTGCCTATCAGTGACATTGAATGCATAGTTGCAGAGGAGAAGCCTCAGGAAACAAACCAATATAAGTCTCGTGTGCTTAATCCTGTGCTTGTCGCTGCCATTGCTCTTGCACTTTAGCAACTTCGAAGCACGGATACCTGGGACAGTGTGTTCCACTAATGTAGTAAGTGGCTTTTGCAAGGCCTGATTCTCCAACAGGGCACAGTTAGCAAAGGCTCTTCAGATATCCAGGACAAAGAGAAGTTGATCCGATGAATAGAGCAGCGCTCCTCAGTCTTGGCTCTCTCAATGGATTGAAGAAGTGGCTAGTTGCTCACTAGCTTCGTACATAATGTAATGTAGTTCTTGCAGTCCATGTGCTCACCTACAACCTTTGCAGTGTATCCTCCCATGTAGGAGGTTGAGGAAACCTGAAGCCATGGCTGGTGCTGTAGCAAAATTGTGCTGTAAAGTCTACAACGCCGGTCTTCCTCTAGAGAACTTCGGCTCAGCTTGCACAGTCGATGTTGAGGGAAGCACTGGTGTTGGAACAGGAGCTGTTTGTCCAGAGGGTGTATCAGCCAATGTGTGTCCCGATATTGCAACGAGGGTTGTGAACCGAACCCTGACTGAAAACTGTACCTGAACCAGGATTTTGGCTGAAACTGAACGTGAACCTCAAGAAATGTAATGGAGGTTATCGGTTCGAAACAAAACAGGTCAAATAGCTACAATGCCGCAATCTGCCAAGTGCCTCATGGCTGCGATTGATTCCAGCCATTCTCTCTATTGGCCTTCATCTGTTTACTTGTTTGCTTCATTTTCTTCTTGCCCTTGTCCCTTGTTTTTCCGCTGCGGTGGTCCAGTGGTTTTTGAATGTGGGAATGGAAGACATATGACTGCAGTCCCGGCTGCGCAGTCACATTTCGATGGAGGCAGAATGCCAAGGGCCGTGCACCCTGCAATGCGAGTGCACGCTTAATAACCCCATGCGGTCAAAACTTTCACAGCCTACAAGACGGCATGCCTCGCCTTTCCACTCTTCCATTCTCTTTCCTCCATGACTCTGGGCCGCGGTGCCTACAAGGGCTACAGAAAGCAGTGTTCTTTCCTTAAGCGAATCACGACTATTTATCCTGTCTCTCCGGAATCACCTGTAAAAGTTAACACAATCTGGCATGCTGGAGTGGAGCATGAAAAGATACATTGTTTTCACCACAAATTGAAATATCTTTAAGAAAAACCATTTCTACTGAACTTGCGAAAATATACTTAGACCAAACTGCGATATTTTCATTGGCGAACACTGAATGTAAGCATGTACCAATGAACAAGGCCATCTGAAAGTCTGAGATCTGTGCTTGTTTTACTGTGTAACCCCGTGATATTTGAGCGCAGCCTTTAGGAAACTTGTGAGCAAGCAACTCCACCTTTTATGCAACCGATCAATACTCGATCAATTTAGACAAGGCTAATTATTTTGTCGCTATCCTCTACATGTTTGTATTCACTCAGAGCTGTGAGTCTGCTCAACAACATGTGCGCACATTTAGATGCAAGATGTAGGCGCATGTAGACAAGGTGTAGATGCTCAACATTATACGCATTTATGCATTTATGACGAAGAAGTGTTTCTTTCATAGAACGCTTGTACCGTAGTCTCGCTTGTTTTACTGCAAAATCTGGGAACTGCCGCTCCCTCCTTGCGGCAAGGGATGACGAAGCACTCGAGGACCCCCCTGGCGCACAACCGTCACGTCAGGTCGCGTCTAGAAAACGTGGAAACACGTCAAGCGACTCCGACAGCGATGCCACCGAGCTGTACTCGGACAGCTACGACTCGTCGGACGATGACTTCACCCTTGTCATGAGCCGAGCAGCGAAAAGAAGACTGATGCGGACATCCTCGTCGGCGAGTGTCTCTACCGTGAAGACCGCGCCGCAGCGATGGCCGCACACTGTGCTTTTTACGCCCGTGGACACTACGTGCAATCTACGTCTCCTGAACAGGCAAGTTCTGTCTGTGTATCTCGAACAAGTAGCGCCAAACGAGATAAAAGACGTGAGAATAAATTCAAGAAGGAATGTCCTGGCAGTAGACGTTCTGCTCCGTAGCGCGCTGCAAAGCCTCCGCAACGTCACGGAAATTGACGGTATCAAAGTGAAATCAACGATTCCTACAGGCTGCAATGGAAATGTTGGTGTCATTTATGATATAGACATCGCCATCAAAGCCGACGACTTGCCCATATTGATAAAACCAGCCACAGAAGGGGCTCTTATCAAGCACATCACGAGACTTGGCAACACGCGTTGCGTGAGGCTTGTGTTTGAGGGCGACAGCCTTCCGTCACACGTTAAGGTTGGCCACGTTCGCCATCCAGTACGACCATACGTACCCAAGCCTCTGCAATGCTACAAATGCTTCAAGTTAGGACACGTTAAGGGTGTCTGTGACAACAATGTCGTGTGCCCAAGATGTGCTGAATGTCATCCCAAAGATTCCTGCCGTGCTACCGTGTTGAAATGCACCAACTGCCATGGTGCTCATGAGGCCTCATCCAAGGATTGCCCACTGGTACGGGACGAGCGCGCTGTGCTGAAACGTATGGTGCGGGACAACTCCACACACAGAGAGGCTGCTGCTTCTATCAGGCGGAGACGGCGTCGTCACCGAAGAGGGTCAAATAAAGTCGCTGCTACCGACAGAGATGTCATACCTTCCGTTAGAGCGGCTGCTCTGCCAACAGCGAACTCCGCGAAGACGGACAATGTGAACAAGAAGGAAGGGTCAAGGCTTGCACCTCATCAAGAGTGGCCAGCACTCCCACAAGTACAACCTGCCTCGAAGCCACATCAGATCCCGGTGCCCTCGACGACTTCAACAACCACGGAAGATCGCCAAGTCATCATGATGTTGAAGTCGCTTATGGACGCCATGCGTGTTCTGCTGTGCAACATGAAAACTCCGTCGGCGCAGAGCGCGCTAAAGGTGCTGGACACCTTGAGTCCGGTGCTTGCGGCTCTAGGATAAAAACCACGACCTGCAAAATGGCGTCGTTTCAAGTGGAAGTCAGGGATGCGTCTGTTCTTCAGTGGAACGCCAGAGGGCTTAAGTCACGCATGTCGGATTTTCGGCAGTTCGTCTTCATGAACCAGTTCCCTATTATTGTGATCTGCGAACCCAACCTGTCAGCTCCCATCAGGCTTTCTGGGTATGAGTGCTTTATGTCCTCAACCCATGGAGAGTGCAGCAAAGTAATTGTCTTTATGCGCTGTGACTTGACTTACGTACATCACCTAGTGCCAGCTGACGAAGGAAACCAATATGTTTGCCTAACCGTGAAAAAGAACAAGGTAACCTTCACACTTCTGGGAACCTACATATCCCCTACGAGCCGGCTAGATTGCGAACGCTTACGAAGAATTTTGGCATCGATTCCACAGCCTTGGGTAATCACAGGCGATTTTAACGCTCATCATTACCTATGGGGAAGCTCGAAAGTCAACTCCAGAGGTAAACAATTGGTTTCCTTTGCCTCTGACTGTCAACTTTGCCTCTCGAATGACGGAAGCCCCACTTATCTACGTGGAGCAGCGTACTGTAGCTGCCTGGACCTTACTTTCGTGTCACGTTCATTTGCGAGAAAAGTACATTGGTTTACGGACTTGGAAGCGCGAGGCAGCGACCACATCCCAACTTATCTGAGGATCGACGGTTTCACGGGATCTGAATCCTGCAGAGCTGTTGTGAGCACTGATTGGTCTAAATACAAAATGATCATGGAAGATTCTTGTTGCGACGGTTCATCGAACAACATAGAGGAAGCGATAAAGGGCGCCCTGGAATCCACCACCCAATCACTCTGGAAGAGTTCCGTACGCACGGACTTCGACATCGAACTGGAAAAACTTCGTGCGATTCGCCGTCGCGCGGAAAGAAGGTATAGACGCACGAAGTCTATCCACGACTTGAGACTGGCTAGACGCACACAAAAGAAAATACAGCGTCAAATCAACAAGCTGGCTTCGCGGCGATGGGCATCTTTTTGCGAGTCTCTGGATCCGCGAAAGCCTTTGTCGCTCATATGGAGAACTGTTCGTGGCCTTCGTACAACACCCGGTCAGCGCCACCCGTTTAAATCTCTGGCACTCCATCTAAAGTGCAGTGAGATAGAAGCCGCCGAGTCTTTCTGTAAAAGGATTGCTGGTGAGGCAAATCCTGATGGAGCGGTGGTGGGGTCGCCCGACCACCCTCTCTCCTCACGTGATCCTCGCGTGGAATGTCCATTTTCCATGGAAGAACTAGAAGCTGCACTGGCTGTGTGCCGGCGTTCTTCAGCGCCAGGACCGGACGGCATCACTTATCGCGCCCTGTGCAACCTGGGTGAACAAGCACGGAAGGCACTCCTGATCCTTTACAACGACTACTGGCAGACGGGCACGGTACCGCAGGAATGGAAATGCAGCCGCTTAATTCCACTCCTTAAGGCCGGCAAATCTCCTTTGGACATCTCCTCATATCGTCCGATCGCGCTTGCCAGTTGTGTCGGCAAAACGATGGAGAGAATGATTTTAACGCGCCTTGAATGGTACTTGGAGTACTATGACGTTTATCCCGACGCTATGACCGGTTTCAGACGCGGTCGTTCATCAACAGACAGCGTTGTTGATCTGGTCACATATGTCCAACACCAGAAAGCCTGTAAGCGACTATCTGCCGCTGCGTTCCTGGACGTTAAAGGCGCTTACGACAATGTCACCCATGAAGCCATTCTGAGCGCACTAGACGCTGTAGGACTTGGTGGCAAGATGTATACGTGGGTATGCAGCTACCTACAGATGAGGACGTGCTACGTTCACACAGAGAACGGCCCGACATCAAAGCATCACGTTAGCCGTGGAGTCCCTCAAGGCGGAGTGCTAAGTCCAACGCTTTTTAACCTAGCCCTTATTGGATTAGTAAATCATCTGCCCAGCACCGTACGACTTTCCATCTATGCCGATGACATCTGCGTTTGGACGTCCGCTGTGACACGGCTTCAGCTTCGTGCTCGGCTTCAGAAGGCAGTCACGACGACGTCACGTTACCTTCAGAAACAAGGACTAGACATTTCATGCGAAAAGTGTGCAATGGTGGCATTCACCAGGAAACCGATGTTTGCATATAACATCGCCATTAACGGTCAAGTAATACCATACTGCCGAAGTCATAGGTTCCTGGGAGTGGTAATTGACAGAGACCTGTCTTGGACTCCGCACGTGAACTACGTGAAGAAACGGCTGACTGCTATCTGCCACTTATTCAGATTCCTCGCAGGGAAAAACTGGGGCCTTTCCATACACGCTATGCTACAGCTGTACAGAGTGCTGTTCGTCGGATTCCTGCGGTACAGCCTACCTGCTATCGCCAACACCTGCAAGACTAACCTGCGCACGATACAGAGCATTCAAGCACAAGCTCTTAAGTTATGCCTTGGCTTACCACGCAGCGCGTCAACGGCTGAAACCATTGCCATAGCGCAGGATTACTCTATCACGACGCACATCGCCGTTGAGACCATGCGACTTCACCTCAGGCATGTGGCTAGGACTCCCTCACACCATCTGGCGAGCCTCGTTGCTGCAAGGCCCCGCACTTCATTCAGCGCTAATGTCAATGCACACAGTGCGGCGTTTACTCCAGGGTACACGGCTGCGGCTAAGCGAGTGCTCCCTCCGTGGTGTTTGAGTCTCCCACAAGTACACCTCACAATTCCTGGGATACAGAAGAAGACAGATCTACCAGTATCTGCGCTAAAGCAACTCAGCTTACACCTGTTGTACGAACGGTACGGTAACCACGTACACGTATACACCGATGGATCGACTACGTCGTCCAGTTCTGGCGGAGCGGTGATCGTACCAACGCAGGGGATAACGATTCGACTAAAGACGTCTCATGTCACGACGTCCACGGCGGCAGAACTCACGGCTCTACGTCGTGCGCTAGAATTCATCCGTACTGAGAGGCCGAGGAAATGGGCTGTGTTTTCGGACTCGAAGGCGGCGTTGCAGTGCATACGGTCAGCTCTTAGGCGCGGATGCCACGAGCAGCTGACGTACGATGTAATCGTGCTTCACCACCACCTCCGAGAAAATGGCCACGAGATTGACTTTCAGTGGGTTCCCAGTCACTGCGGAATCAGCGGCAACGAGTCCGCAGATGGCGCAGCTCGCACTTCACATCAAGAAGCGAACATTATTTCAATTCCACTCTCAAGGACAGATGCTGCAATGCAGCTTCGACACCTGGCACGCCGTTTCTCACTGGTTGAGTGGAACTCACCAAACATCAGACGAACGCGACTGTACCAGCTAAACCCTTCCCTGCATCTCCGCCCTCCATCAGGACTTCCTCGACATGAGGCATCGCTTCTTTGTCGACTTTGGCTGGGAGTTGCCTTCACAAAGGCATACTCCGCATTAATTGGAGCGATCGACAGTGCAACCTGCGAGATGTGCGACACCGACGAAACCCTGGACCATCTGCTGTGCCACTGTCCGCGATTCGTCGAGGAAAGGAAAATCCTTGCTGAGACGCTACACCACCTTGACGATCGGCCACTGTCCTTACAGATGCTACTCGAACACCGCCCTCATCGCTCGTCGGCCCACAAGGCACTAAAAGCACTTTTACGCTTTCTCAAGACGACTGGTTTGCGTGAACGCCTTTGACAGTTGGACTTGTCCGACAACGTCTTTTTCATTATCCCCCTTCCTTCTCTCTCTCCCGTCTTTCTATTCCCCCTTCCCACTCCCCCAGTGTAGGGTAGCCAACCGGACGCCCTTCTGGTTAACCTCCCTGCCTTTCTGTTTTCCCCTTCCTCCTCCTCCATGCCTATAACTGCCTTTTTATTGCCCCGCCACGGTGGTCTAGTGGCTATGGTACTCGGCTGCTGATCCGAGGGTCGCGGGATCGAATCCCGGCTGCGGCGGCTGCATTTCAATGGAGGCGAAATGTTGAGGCCGGTGTGCTGTGCGATGTCAGTGCACGTTAAAGAACCCCAGGTGGTCGAAATTCCTGGAGCCCCTCCACTACGGCGTCTCTCATAATCACAGCTAGTTTTGGGACGTTAAACCCCACATAACAACAACAACTGCCTTTTTATTATCACTAGTTTCAACATCAATCTCCGGATGCAATCCTGTTGTGGTGCATGTGATTAAGCAGGACGTTTTCTTTGGGGGAGGGGGGGGGGGCAGCAGAAACTGTGAAACATTTGATTTGATTTCATTTTACTTGATATTGAGTGATTACTTTTTCCCAATACTGTTATCTGACACAGCTCAAGAATTTAGGAACATTCATACTGTAAATTGCCACTGTTTTATCCCATTCCTTTATAACTGGCAATAGGAAGTGAGATGTACAAGAGTGAGCTCAAGGATGGACGTGCCGGATGTCCGCAAAGGCTTGCTGTGTAACACAGTGCTCATAACATGGCCTTGTTTCTCACCATGCTTGCTGCAGCTATTTTCACGAAGTTTCACTGATTTATGTGAAAACATCGCTAGCTGTCTAACGTGCCAGCGGACTTTGCCACAGTTTGAAAAATTAGCAAATGTGCCATATGAGCGGTGCGCATGGGACTGGAAATTAAGGTGAAATTAAATGATGAATTACAAAATGCAAGTTCCATAGGGCAAAGTCCTAAAATCTTCCAGTACACATGTGGTCCTTGCCATTGTTCACCTGCTTTAAATTTCTAGTGTTATAGGATAAGCAGCATTTCCCTAGACGCCCCCACACAGATTCGACTCCTGGCACGCATGGATGTGATGTCACTTTGATAAAGTTAACTATAAGCAATTAAAATGAGCACCATAATGCTGCATAATGTGTTTACTAACTGCAGTATAAAAGAAAAATTGGTTTACTTGCGAATCAAAGGACAAATTCTAATTAATGATGTATCACAAAAGCATATCTCCTTATAAATCATCTGTGCTTACATAAGAGTAGGTTTTGCTTAATGTTGCGCTGCACAAAATTATTATAAAACATGTTATTAGTCTTACAAAGAAGTAAACGATTTTCTTGCTGTGTTGGATGTGGTGGGCATGTCCCTTGTTTTTAAGTTGTGTGTGGTGTTAAAGTGGTTGTGTTCTCCGGTGTGCATCCACGACCTCCCCCGACCAAGGACGCTAGGTTTATCTGTGTCATCCGTGTATCCGCGTTTCTTCTGTGACCACCAGTTTGCAAACCGGGCGATGGTGTACTATACATGTCAACGTTCGACATCGCTACACGCCGTGCCGACAGCATTCGCTGAATGCCGTATGATCACTCCGCGAAAGCAGTCACTACGATGTCGCTAGTATGCTTCCTCAGATGAAATAAATGGTTTGGTGTGTGTGACATGAAAATGTGGTGCTAGTGGCCATTTGTGGTACCCAGGCACCCAGTGGCTCAGCTCCGAGACCATGTCTGCTTGAATTAACATTCCCGATTCGGATACCGGAGAAACTGCATGAGAGAGTAGTACAATGCTGCCGAATGAAGGTCAGGCTGAAATGTGCTTGAACACACCAAATATCTACTGCGCGTTGGCCATTATTATTTAGAAATAGCTGAACAAACAGTTTGCGGTCATTGCTCTGTTTTTCAACGCGTTTTTAGATTTCTGTAATGACTCTTTCCTTGCATTTGATGATAAAACGCTTACATTGCTGTATAACAGACTGCCCATTATAACAAATGTCAAATATTTGGCGCCTGTTATCACCAGTGTGTTACACCTAAAGCACCAAGTTGATCTCCTTGAGCCCCTTAACTCAGGGGCTGCAGTGCGATAGTTGCTTCCACTGAGCATCACCAGAACGTGTAGGCCACTCTATTGAAGGCAGCATTGTGCTTTCAGCAGCTCGGAGGAGCTGCAGTTGCTAGACACTGCACATCTTTTTTTCTTTGCCTATCACAGTTCCCTGCAGGGCACTCAAGCCATGTAGTTGTATATCTGCCTTTCGCAGCTCTGTATTCCTGGACAGAATCTTCTTAAGTACAGTAGAGGTGTTCTTGTTATTGTTAACAGAACAAGAACGTGTGACACCATTTTATCACTCAGGCCAAATGAAAACACTTCACCTATGAGATGAAAACACCCACACACGGTGCTATGAATTCTATCACTACAGTACGTAACATTCAAACAGCATTGACTCACTTATTTCAATGATGGTGGTGATGTTACCACAGTGTTAGCCTTGCAATAATACCATCACAAACTACTTTGATTATGGTGCTCAGCTGCTGACCTGAAAGATGCAGGTTTTAAGTCACTTGTGACAGTCTCATTTTGATGGAGGTGAAGTGCTGGAGCTGTGTGTGCTGCGAGACGTCAAAGATCCAGTGGTAGTGAAAATTTTGAGAGCCTTCCACTACAGCATGCCTCATACCGCATCATGGTTTTGGCATGTAAAAACCCAGCATGATTATACCCTTGCAATCTTAGCTAGAAATTACACCACCTGAGCACCATTTTTAATGTCACTTCAAGCCAATTACAAAATTACTATACATTTGTAAAGAAATTCACATAATCCACCAAGTCCTTGCATATCAATATTAAGGTGCCCTAAGCATGGTTGGGATTGTTTCATTTATATGGCATATCAAGCGGCTGATTTACTTGCCTCATCTGCAATACCTGTGTTTATTCCGTTGGGTTAAACCTAGACTCTGATATGACACATGTGTCTCCTTGCATGTCTACTTCCTTTCTCCATAAAAATTAGAAACTCTTGGCAAGATACGGGAATACAAATACATGAAATACAGGAATAAATTATGCCCAAAGCAGAATTAGTAAAAGCTGAGCAGTCGCTTCACTGTGGCTCCCGAGCAAGGCAGTTTTCAAAGACTGAAATGGGATTGCTGTTCAGGAACACACTCGTTCACTGACACATGCGCTAATTAATGCTTGTGATAAATAAACAGCTGGCATTCCTCATTTTTTTGTTTTATCATGACAAAGACAGCACATATGTACCTAGAATATGCTCACAGTAATAACCAAACTAGAGAGTGCACACCAGGCTTACCATAACATCTGTTTGTTTGAATTTTTGCTTTTCTTTTTAAGGGGCGCCAATATACTCCATTCTGCAACTCTCTTAAAATATGTAGTTTGACAGAATGTCACAACCTCAAATGGGTTGTGACAGCAAATGTGTGCCTTGTGCATTCTTTGTTATAAATGTTTCTTATTGCTACAAGTATTATGCACACTCAAAGAACACCACATCCTGGGCTAATAATTCTATGTCGCATTATTTATGTGAATGAATTTCAGTTTTGGTTTCTAAGCCACAAGTTGAACAGTGGCGTCACTGTTTCATCACTCGCACACTGCTGTGTCATCTGCTCTCCCACACGTATCCCTAGCAAAAATTCTAATAGAGATTTGTATTAGTCTGATAGGTTTTTCTATTAGTCTTATTAGTATTGTACTAGTCTTATAGGAATCTTTACTTGTCTTATAGTACATGTTTGTATTATTCTAATACATTGTTCTATTAGCCTTGCTAGTTTATAGTATCAATATGCTCTATAAGACTTTTCGAAATTTGTCTAATGGATCTTTTCTCAAGCAAGGTAGCTAGGGCTTTGTATAACTATTAAAACACAAAATTTGCAACTCAATAATCCTTTAAATAGCTTTATTAGTTTGTATTAGTTTACACAGTAAAAAATTTACACCCTTAAAGGGCCCCTAAACCACCCCCGACATTTTTTTGAACATTTCAAGTTAGCACGCGCATCAAGTTGAAAATTCCGTCACGATGAACGATGTCAAACGCGGCAGCGCTACGCGCCGCGGCCGCGCCACAAACTCTAAAAACAATCCCGTGCGCCTCTCCGGCCAGTTCCGGCACGCCAAAGTTAGCCGTGACGACATTGTGGTTTTTGGTGACGTCAAAAGAGTCCGAGCTCCGCTTATTGGTCGAAGGAGAACGTTGACTTCCGGTTAGTCTGCTAGCAAATGCCCGCGCTCCCTGCCTGTTTGTTTTCCTCGTCGTGTGTCGTTCGAGTGGTGTTCGCGTGTGAATTCGTAAATGCGCTACGCTACGCAAGTGCAAGTGAGGTGCAGCCGACTAGAAAGTGCAGTAACTGTCAGAACACGACGGATAGCGCTAATAGAGAGCGTTGGCACGGCACCAACGAAACATTTGCGCGAACGCGGGAGCCCGGCGGAGGCACGTCAACCGGATGCGCGTCACCGGCGGTGTATGTCACGTGACATTCGGAGGAGCACTCGGCGAGGAGGTGGCACCGGCAAGCGGCCGGAGGTCGCTGGAGAGAGCGAAACGAGCAAGCGCCGCGTTTTAATAATCAAACGCGTGTAACTCGGCTATTTCGGCACCGTTTCGAAAAATTCTTGCGGCTACGTGTTTGTTGCGGACACCGGCACAAAAGCAACGCCACAACTAAATTTCGACCTCTTGGTGGTTTAGGGGCTCTTTAAGGGTGTAAATGAGGAACCTAGAGATGTATGATTTCTTGGCAATTTGGCAGTGAATATTTGGTGGGTTTAGATTAACAGATATGTGTGATGCACAGCTACCAGTTAGCCTACCCTTGATTGGCAGATGTCCTGTGTATCCTTATTTTGTAATTGCGCATAACAGTAATTTCCCCACTGGCACTACATAGCAGGCCAGGAATCTGGAGTATATGTACGGGACTGTCTGTGTACAGATGTGAAATAACGCGAACGTTCTCTGTTCTATATATCGGCTTGAAATGGTCGAGTGTGTATTTGCATGTGTGATGTTCCCGAGGTGTCTTGTTAAGGTGTAATGTGTGATCACAAATGCAGCTAAAATCAAATGCTGTGTCACTCACTGTGCGATTGCAAAGCACATGCATCCTCCATTTTTGCTCTACACACAAAAAGGGTGTCGCCCATGAGCTTTTTACTCCGTGCCCATGGGATAGGTCATTTAAACCCTTAAGGGAGTTAAACTTTTATAGTGTGTATTAAGCTTCATACGTCTAGGTTATTAGAACAATCGTATTATATTTTCCTATAAGTCCTGTACAAGCTATTAGTCTAATACTAATATTGGTGACAATAACGTGATAGGCTATTAGTTTCTCTATTAGAATTTTTGCTAGGGCATATGCTGCACCGGCACCAACACATGATAGGGAATGTGGGGGGCCCTCAACGCTTGGGGCACTGCGTCTTCGCCACCTTTCATGTTCTACCTGCCTCCTTCTGTTTTACAGGCACCCATAGCGAAAATGCAAAAGAACACCGTTACGGCTTCCCCAGTGCAGTGATTCACTGTTTATTTTATGTCACTGTGATGTGGGGTGCCGTCGCTAAAAATTCTGCTGTGCTTCCAAAATAGTGACTTGGGTGTCAGTCGTGCTTGCGATGGGCCTTAACCGCGAGAACGAGCATTTAGGCACTCTTTGGAAGTGAGTTAAAATGTGTTTTAAACGTTTGTGGCAGCCAACACTTTGTGGCAAGTGCCCTTGCATGCAAGGGAAGCCTCAGAATTTGGTGTCTCAACCAGTTGAGCAGGTCCTTTCTTCATGTTAGATAAACATGATCCAAAAAAAAGAAAGCTTTTAATGCTCCTAGTGACCAGATTGCTTGCACATGACTGTTTTGTTTTGAGAATGGGTGTGCTGGTGTCGTCTGCCACAATGTATTAAGCACTTTCTATTTTTGAGAATGTGTGCTCTTGTGTGTTAAAGGACACGTTGCAATCACTATAGTGCTTTGATAACCCCTGCTGAACGTGATGCAATGTGCATAAATAAGCACCCTTCATGTCAACCTGCTTGCCACTCAGTAGCTGTTTATCCTGGACATGTTTCTTGTGGACTTGTATAGGATGTTGTATTCAAGTGACCATACATAACTGCTTCAACAGCCCCTCGTGATTTTCAAACAATATCTGTTCTACTGTGCTTGTACCAAGTTTTACTCCACTTAATATGTAAGATAATGTGTTGTGCAAATATTTCTTTCTCGTCAGAACAAATTCCATAAGCTTTAATCGGTCTTAGCAGTCATGTGGACGACAACTAAAAGTCAATGCCTAAAGCCTCCTTTCATTCAAGGGTGCCCGTCTTTGTTCAAGGGGCGACCTCCCATCCCTTATGGGCTGTTATGTATGCACAGTACTATTGGAATGAAACATAACAGTTTAGGGCTATGTATGACACATACTTCTGCTTCCACCATCCTCAGTTTGCATTATCTTGGAATGTATTATCTGTATGTATGTGCATTATCTTGGAATGCACATTGGAATATATTGGCCCACACCATGTATGAGCCTATACCCTCACATCAAAGTACACATCATTTTTAGTCACGAGATTCTTAGTGACATGACATGGTCATACACTGAACAATTGCTTGTTCCATTTGTTATAGTTCAATGTTTATGTGTTGGGTTTCATTCCATGAGCACTGTACATAAGTCCATGAGAGAGGGGCATTTGTATATGTGTGTACAGCTGATCAAATAGCAAGGGAGGCTAGCCCTCCTGGTATATTTTGGTGGCGGTGCCTGGCTCCTTGAAACATTTTACTACCAGGCCAAGCTTGAAGAAGGTTGACGTCTAATGTTTATTTCACCAAAGCGTTAGATTGATTACATTTTTTTACAGTCGTATGAAACAAAGACACAATGCATGGTGTGGAATGTAGGAAAAAAAGCTGCGATATAAACGCAGCTTGACTTGCCCCACATCCCAGCAATGTAAGGCAGAAAAATTGACAGCATTCGTAAAGTCATCTACTACGTACATAGTTAAATTGGCACAATAACAAATACCATTACATACAAAAAGAAAAGAAAATGCAGACAGGATTGCACTCCTCGAAGAAATACAAAAAGTAAAAAGAAACAAATACAAACAATTTTAATTTTCTTTTTATCATGTTAGTAAAAAAAAAAAAAAAGATTGCACATATCCTGTTGCAAAAGAAAGTGCAGTCGCTCTTATGAAAAATTGAATTTATTTAATATGTATAGGAGTGAATGCTTCAGCATTTGGAGACCACATAGTTTATTTGGCATTGAGAAACCTTCCAATAATTGCTCTGTCAAGTTACACAAAGATCCTTATTGTGTTTGCTTAATGGCTGCCAAAGAATTGGTTTATGGGGTTTTACATCCCAAAACCAGATATGATTATGAGAAACACTATAGTGAGGAGGTCCAGAAAGTTTGACCACCCTGGTTTCTTTAATATGCACTGACATCGCATAGTACACTGGAAAAGAATACAACAATGCACGTAGTTCATGTTTATATTAAAGTTTGTGCAATTAAATTGCGTAGTTAAGGGAAAGGGAAAAGAAAAGTGAGGGAAAGGAAGTACATCTTTATGGTACATGAAGAAAGCATGAGGAATTTTGCTAGCTGCATTACTTTGGGATCATAATGAAAACCTTGCTAATCTTTTATTTGAGGGCAAATTTGGTTGACAGGCTTCAGCTGGATCACAATGCTGAGCAAGCACATGTTGAGCAACTTCACTGTTCATCAAACTGCAAACTGTTATGATCACATAAGTTATCCTGTGTAGTTTAAGCAATAGTCCTGAACATTATACTCACATAGCTCTTTGAACACCTTCATTACCACAGCGAATCGGGACAATACAGGCGACCACCTTCCACTTATCCTGAACAGCAAAGTTTGTGCATATTACATTGTGCCCTCTAAGGGCACTGATGCTTGTGAAAGAGGAAAAGAGTGGGTTACTTCTTTAAAGTTTTGTTGTTCTAGTGATGGTAATAATATATCACGTGTGTGGAGAGATTTCTGCAGAAATAAGTACGGATGGGCTGTGACCAATGAATAGGTTAATTTTTGTAGCATTCTTTTTCTTGTTCACACAGAATAGCAAGTCCCGTAATTGTGTGAAGCTGGGAATCCTGTCATTAAGATTGAGACAATTCATGGTTATAGAATTGTTGCTCTCATCTGTAGCTTAGTTGCCAGACGACATTGGATCTGTCCAACTCATGATAACTCAGTCAACAGAAGTACACTCAGTATGTGATAGATGCACAGTTCAAGAACAAAACTGGAGGATTAATGGTACACCTCATCTTGCTTTCTTTGTACACTGAAGAAAAATGGTGGCTGGCTTCTTCAAAGTTAAAGCTGGTGCTGTCTTACACACGCGCGCAGTCGAAACTGTTGGCAATAAACGATAACTGCAAAGTCATGTCTGCTATTTTACCGTATATATTGGAAGACTGAGGAAGACCGGGCCAAACAACGCCAGCAGACACATTTATTCTGCAGGCACTACCAGCCTCAAGCACGAAGAGTAACAGGGATGATGATGGTTATGTACAGATTAGAATGATGAAGTACGTTAAAAGTGCTCACAATATATATATTACAAAGCAATCTAAAATCTGAACAAAATGGCAAGAAATTTGTTTTAATTCCCTGAATATCAATACCCTGAATTTCTTTTGTATCCCTCAACTGTCCACGCACAATCCTAAAGTACATGCTGCCATACAACATCAACATGCAACATGCTGCCATAGTGTGCAATGCTTACTGCGAGATTTGCCACAATGAAAGCATTGCACTGAAACTTGGTGAGATTTCAGGCAACTGAAATGGAGGCACCACGAAGCGCTCTTGGGCCGTGTGGCAAAGATTGTCTTCACTTGTCTTTCCGCAGCTTGCATATTGCTGGTATCAGCTTGATTTCCTGTCATCCATTGCATAAAGCAAGCTTTTCCACAACACTCGAGCATTGCAGTGGAACTTGGTGGGATTTCAGTGATATGATGCAGTCAGTCCGAAATGTAGGCACCAAACAGCACACTTGGACTGATTGGTAGAGAATGGCTGCACTCGTCTTTGTGCAGCTTGCATATTCTTTGCATAATCTCGATTTCCTGTCACCCAATGCACAAATCAAACCCCCTGCCACGCTCGCCTTGTCTAGGGATCCACTCTGTTATTCTTAATGTGGCTGTTGTAAAGTTCGAGGACTTCGATGGATAATAACCAGGCTTCGAAGGGCGGCGGAAGACAACACGCCTGAAGAGCGCCAAGCAGTGAGACGCCACGAACCATTTATTCCAACCGAAAAAAAACCAAGAAACCCAGAACACCGCGTGCCACGCGCTCGCGATCCTACTTCTTCTTTCGCGCCCGCTATTTCTTTTCTTTTTTTAACAGCTGTCTTGTCATCGCATTACGTGCCTCGCCCACATCCATCTCTTCTTATTAATTTTTAGTAATATGTCCTTAACACAGATTTGTTTCCTAACCCACTCTATTCTTGTCCCTTAAGGTTACACCTACCATTTTCCGTTCCATTGCTCGCTGCGTCTTCGTCAATTTAAGCTGAACTGTTTTAGAGAGCCTCGTAGGTGAGTTGCAGCTGTTATACGCTTTCCTCTTCAGAGGCAATGGTAAGTTACCATTCATTATCTGAAAATTGCCACATGCACTCCACCCAACTCTTATCCTCCTAATTATCTTAGCCTCAGATCAGGGGTCACTACTTGGCCTAAGTAGACATATTTGCATGCCACTTCCAATGACTCGCTACCTATGTCAAACTGCTGTGCTCGCCCAAGGTTACTGAACATTACTTTAGTTTTCTGCATATTAATTTTCAGGCCCACTCTTCTACTTTGCCTGTCTAGGTCAGTAATCATGCTTTGCAATTCACCTCCGGAGTTATTTAGTCAGGCAATGTCATCAGCAAATCTGAGGTTACTGACACCAATAATCCTTACACCCATCTGTTCCCAATCCAATATTCTGAATACCTCTTGTTAACATGCTGTGAATAACATTGAAGAGATTGTGTATGCTTGTCTGATGCCCCTTTTTATAGGTATTTTACTGCACTACTTGAGGAGGACTATGGTGGCTGTAGAGCCAATGTAGATATCCTCTACTATTCTTACGTAATGCTCACCTGCACCCTGATTCTGCAATGCCTGCATGACTGCTGCGGTTTCGACTGAGTCAAATGCTTTCTCATAGCCTATGAAAACTATATAGGGGGACTATATAGGGGGACTTATACTATGCGCATTTCTTCATCACCTGATTGATAGTGTGAATAAGGTCTATTGTTGAATAGCCTTTACAAAACCCCGCTGTTTGTTAGGTTGACTTAAATCTAAAGTTGCACAAATTATGTTGTTAGTGATTACCTTGGTAAATACTAGAGCTGTGCAAATTGCAAAATTTTGAGTACAAAGCGAATACGAATAAAATCGAGTACTCTTTTTAGTAGTTTTTGAATACATTTGAATAATGGCCATATCTAAATATGGAGACATGTGCTGCTAAACATGGGCAAAAAATTTCCAGTGATGTACGCCCACAGTGTCATTCCAAAGTCCTGAAGTCCAAATCTGAACTGTGCAATAGAAAGCTGAGGAAACTTCGCCACAGTACACCAGTGTGTCATGCAGGTTTTTTTGTTGTGATTGTTTGGATGGAGACAGAACCTCAAGTCAGGAAAAGAGAAGCCATTTTTTTGCACACAACAACAAAAAAAATATGAGTTTAAGACAAACGTGAAAAGAAGAAAAAAATAAGCAACCGGAACAGACTCAAATTAATAATGCGTTCACAATACTGCGAGCGGTGACTTGCTGAACAGAGAAGGTTCCGCGGACCGTTCAAAAAGAAAGAAAAAGCACTATCACCAGTTGTTGCGACACTTGAGTGGACTGGAGCGGCGGAGTCATTGGCAAGTGGTTGCATTAGCGGCGAGGCTGCTCGTGGAGCGGACGAGCAGACGAGTCGGCGCAGGGTTGTAGAAGAGCGCGCCCTTAGGCACAGCAGGTCGGTGACCTCCCTGAACACGTACACAGTGTGGAGGATGGCGGCAGGTGTTTGGGCTCGTCCCGTGGCTGGCACTCGGCAGCAGGACTCCACTCGCCACCCAAGGTGGCAGAGTATGCCCCCCACAGAAGTTCAGCTGCCCAGACAGTCGGAGCACCTCGTCCCCACGATCACATGTTTGCGAGGACATCTGGAAGCTTCGGCACTGTCGGGCCCTTCGTGCTCAAGTCCGCAACCCGACCACATGGACCCTAACGTCTCTTCTCTCGAGCTCTCAGAGTCAGACTGCCCGCATTCTACTCTTCGTCATCCTCTTTCCCTTGGTTTCCTACCATGTCATCTTTTAATTGGTGGTAGTCGGTTTTTTTCCATTCTCCGCGCACACGTGCCATGTCCCGCCGACGTCTTCCTTTTCCATGCACCGCACATGTCCGTTGCGCGGTGTCTTGATCGCATCACACCACCGCGTTTGCAGCACTGGCGACACCAACACCACCATACAGCACCGAGTACACCACACTTGCACTGGTCGCGCACTCACTCATCACACGGTGTCACGTGATGAAGCGCACTACTTGCAGGAATGGGGCACTTGTCATGAGACAGCATATTTTTTTTTCCTTAATTACCAACTTATTTTCCGACTTACTATTCGAACTATTCGTGAAAGGTAAGTGTGAATCAAATTTAATAGCAAACGCTATTCAAAAATTATTCGAAATTTTCGAATAATCGCACACCTCTAGTAAATGCCTTGTCGACGACTGACAGTACATAATTGGACTATAATTTTTCAAGTCCTTTGTGTCGCTTTTCTTATGGATTAGGATGGTTTGCCTTCTTCCAAGATTCCGGTACACACTAGGCATTGTGTATACAGGTTTGCCAGTTTTTCCAGCACAACCTTTCCACAGTCCTTCAAGAGATCTGCCCACCCTCCTCTGATCCTCACCAGATGCTTTGCCCCTTTGCATCTCTTTCAAAGCTTTTTTTACTTCCTCTGTCATTACTGGTGGAATGTCTACCTCTTCTAAACTACTCCCCCGTTCAGTAATTTCCTGGTTTTCGTGGCTGCTGCAGAGATCTCTGTAGAACTCCTCAGCTGCTGTAACTATCTCATCCCTGTTTGTGATGACGCCTTGCTTGTCTCTAAGCATATGTCTGATTTTTGCCGATGCTCAGATGCCTCTTCATCGCTTTCAGGCCCCCTCCATTCGCTGGAGCAGGTTAAATCTTCTCCATATTATGTTTTCGTATGTCTGCTGTCATATGCTTATTGATTAACTTCAAAAGCTCTGCTAGGTCTATTCTGTCAGTTGCATTAGATACTATCATGCGTTGCCATTTCCTAACCAAGTCTTTCATCTCCTGGGAAAGTTTGCTAGTAATCTGTCTACCAATCTTACCTCCTACTTTTATTGCACATTCTGTGATAATGCATGTGAGATTATCACTGACTTCCTGAATGTAAATGTCTGCTTTCTCGGTTAGAGCTGAATATCTGTTTTGCAGAGCTATCCTGAATTCATCGACTTTCCGTATTACAGTTAGCTCATTGATCGGAGTCTTTCGTACTAGCTTATGACGGTCCCCCCTCAAGTCTAGCCTAATTTGAGGTTTCGCCATCCTGTGGCCGCTGCACCTAACTGTACCGAGCACTTCCACATCCTGCACGACTCCAGGGTTATCGCATAGTATGAAGTCTCATTTTTATGCTCACCATTTAGGCTTCTCCATGTCCACTTCCAATTCTTCTGTTTGCGGAAGAAGGTACTCATGATTTGCAGATTATTCCATAGTGCGAACTCTACTAATAAGTCCCCCCTGTCATTCTTACAACCAACGCCATAGTTCCCAAATGGCCATAGTGAAACATGCCAAATAGCTGTTGGTCATCTAAGCATTCCATTAGATGCCCTCAGTAGCCGCACAGTGCTCGTGTCGCCATTTGGCACGCTATTTCAGAAATTCGGTTTCTTCTTAAACACAGCTAGTATTCCATGCAGCTGGGGCTCAACAACCGTGCAATAGAAAGTGCAGGTCAAGAGAGCGATAATTATTTCGCTCACGTCACGTGGCTTCACACTCTGACCGATGAATGGAAGATTACTCTTGGCAGGCCAGTGCGCTCGGTGATGCTGGCCAGTGGCAACTCCATGCCTTGCTCGAGGTGTGGTCGCTTCCGCCCTCTTGGGGCGAAAGACAAAACACCCTCGAGAAAGCCTTCACAAGTTGGGACAGGAGACAATTCTTGGAGGAAGGGCACCCCTTTTACAGCACTGCGGCCTAGCACAAAGGGCAGCAACAGAAGCGGTGCAAGTGCCCTCTCACGCCACAACCAGCTGCTGCAATGTGCATGCATTCCCAGAACTCGTTATACGCCAAGTGCACATGCCCGTTGCTCACCACGAGGTCATTGGTCTCAGCTGACGCATTCTGTTCGGGACGTGCGCCTTGTAGTACAGTGTGGCAACTGGCATCTTCGACTGGTCTCACATTTTACACAGAACCAGGAAAATGCCTACATCCCCTTCAAGGGGTCCTGCGACACATTTTTTACTGCATTTATGGAGCACTGGAGTGTGTGTAGTACTGAATACTGAGATGAACGCAAAAAGAATTATATGAATCGGTGCACAAGAACTGAAGTTATTAGTCCTCGAAGTTCAGAACACAAGCAGACGCCATGAAAAGACGCCTTTCGCATTTCTCTCTCCCACTGACGTATATGGTGATATCCAGTCAGCACACACCTCTTATATGGTGATACTGTAAGTTTTTTCTCAAGGTGGCCTGTACAAATCACCTTGCCACCACTCTTTGTGACATCATGTTTACAACAGGGACAATGAGCCACATGTGTCAGTCAGGAGGGGCAGTTGGTTTTTAAAATATTATACTGAAAAAACAGATTTCTTTCCTTGTGTCAGGAATGCTTGTGTTGTGTCCCTGACAAGTCTCCGGCACTTGTAGATGCACTGGCGAGTCACCACACAGCGCCACTGCTGCTATCGACCGGTTTCTGGCACCCCTTCGCATACACACAAAAGGAAAGCAAGCAAAAAAGAAACAAAACAATCCCCACGTGTCTCTGTTGAGTGCAGTGGGTAAAGATGTAAAGTTTCATGTGTTCGGGGCTATGCCTAGAGGAGGCGCTAGCTACGCTTTTAAACCAGCGCAAATAAAGTGTGCATTTGTGGGCTGAGGACATCCCTGGACATGACTATTTATATTTTTTGTGCTCAACCGTGCAGCCTAATAGGGATCGAATGCAAAATGCGAATTGGCGTGTCAAACCAATAACAATGCCCAACCACAATCGTCACTTCCTGCAACAAAATTCACCATTGTGTGTCACCACGGTTCAAGAAAAGCTCTGCGGAAGGTGATTTCTTTATTGAAATACAATTATAACCACTTTACTTGTGGCGCTCCCACTTTTGCTGCAGCATCCGCACATGCCGCGGTTCTAGAATAAGCGATAAAAATGGCATGCTCAATTGGTGTCGCAGGGCCTAGTTGTCAACCTTACACAACTTTATTCAAAGTGCTGAATATTCTATTGCAAATGTCGAGAAGTGGCATTGTTCTGAATTGTGCATTTTTTCGGTAATTAATTATAACTAGAGTATAATTAAATATCTACTTATTATATGAAATCAGTTATGTTCTATTTCTCAGTATAAATAAGTGAGCTAATGTCAGCCCTTCAGTGCATGGCCAACATCTTTTTTGGTTATATTCATGCTGAGCAAACAAAAAAAAAAAAGAGCCAGGCCTGCGCGGAACCGCAGGACAGTGACAGCGTAAACTGGAGGAGCGACGTTCTTAGAGGCCATTTTAAACGCCTGAGAAAACCAGTAGTGCAAGTAGAGGTGGTGGGCATCCCTTGTGCCATAACTTTTATCATTTCACCAAGTGGGGAAGTACCCACTACGCAATAATTACTGCGGTATTGTAACGTGCAAATCTGTATAACTACACATCTTAGAGGGTCTCTTGGCGTCGTTTTCCCGAGAACAAACCGAACTCTCGGCCCGGCGTCGACAGCGAGCTGCAGTTTGGGCTTCTCTCTGCACAGCTTGCCCGACATTGCCTTGCTGCAGCCGTGCGTGTAGCTCTACGATTTGCTTCTTCAGCAGCGGTCCGCACCTTGCAAGGAGATGCCATCAGGTATATCGAAGAGCCAAGTCAGGTTGCTGGTGGGGCTGCGCACGTCGCCTGCCATGTGATGCACGACACGATATGACAAAACTGCTTCAAAGGGCAGCGCTTCGTAGTAATGATGACGGAAATGTTGAAGATTTTTTCATAATGGTGATGTTGATGGTGCCACTGTAATGGGTTCAGAGCTACAAACCATGCAGCCCTGTGTTCTTTCAAATGATTCCTCGAACTTGTTATGCAATCCACTTTCCCCGACGTGTAGTGGTGTGTTATTGTTCTACCACGTAACATTACACTTGTTAATGAGATTCCTAGGAACCTGAGATGCAGCACAGTGAACGATGCATGGAAAGTGGTAGTGTCTTCAACAAAATGAACTGCTGTTGGAATATGCAGTGAAATGAAGTTAAATGAGCACTAGTTGTCTACTCAGCAAGCAAATACAAATGCTCAAATCGTGGTTCAAGCTGGTCGAACTAACATGCATTGCATGAACTACTACCTTTAAAGTTTATGTTTACAGTTGTAAACACAGCCACTGAAAGGGATATACGTAGTATATACAACCAAGTGTGCCATTTATTTCCCACTGATTATACAGTTATCTTTTAAAACTACATCAGTGCATTGTTGCAAATATATCTTGAAGTTGTCGTACATGTGCCCATTGATGGCTACAACTTTGTCTCCAGTGGCTGCTTGAGTTCTTGAACACTCAAGGTAAGGCTCTCCATTGCATGGTGTTCAGAAATCCCCATACGTAAAAGCCTTGTACCAAACTGAGCGAGCAACTTCACCAAAACGAGAGATAACAGTTCTGAATATTTTATGATATACAGCCACACGCACTAATTCGCATGATATGGGTTCCACCCCAATGCCCTCCCCTTCCTACAATTCACTCTACTGTTCCCCTTCCCACCAACCACTGCAAGCTGGCACTTGGCTCTGTGCCACCCTGTATAACTCCATTGTCATAAACTATATGCGCTCTGGCTTGTTTAAACCCAACAGTTTTATTTCTCACAATAGTTCTTTTAAGCTGTGTATACAATTGGATTAATTCAGAGCCTGCGTGCGGTCACGTGACATGACTCAGCCGTCACATGAACTGCTGGTACTTCAAGCTCAACTCAAAGCATGCTCAACTGTGTGCAGGATGAAGCTGCTGAACCGCGTGTGTGTGCACCACCTTGTGGCTGAGCTGCGGCTTTACGACCATCTGGAAGCACTCACCAACTACTACTGCTTTCAGGATGGCGAATTTGGACAAGCACTGTGCGATGCCATATGCCACAAGGTGAGTGTCATGAATATTGAAACGTTGAAAATGTTTCCTGCAACACATTTCTGGTCATGAGATGTGATGCTATGGGAGAGCTGCCCAAAGCTGCTGCAGTGCGGTGCCACAGGGGGCATTATTCACGTACAGAATCTGAGATGAGCTGATAGATGTGCATTATGTGTTTGAGTAGAATGGCAATGCTGAACACTTGTTGTGTGCCGGCAACAAGAACAACCAAGAAAGTGTCATTGTTTGGTTTAGTGAGCAACTGAAAGCAGCACAGGGAATGGAAGCAGGTCTTACTGCTGCGGCAGGAAAGTGGCGGTTTGAAATGTAGTGAACGTGCATGTGCGCGAAACATTTCTACTGCTGAGGACATTTATTGTCACTGCCTACAACTTCAGTATCGACAATATACGTCCCTGCAACGTGCTGGGCTTAAAGTCGAATGCTGCCCCAAGAATACTTGCAAGCCTTCACGCTTATGTCATGAACCCCATATCTCGGCTCTGCTTGTCAGTGAACTGACCCTTATGCAAGCGCCTAAGAGTGCTGAACATTACCTACACTATGCTTGTCTCCTCAACTCCATCGTATATCTCCTGTGCTTTGATGTTCCTTCTTTATGTCTCGTATATCAGGGTCATGCCTTCAACAACCCTATTCATGTCCCTGTGCATTTGTGCTGCCTGCAAGTCGCTTATGTTATTAAATAAACAAGGGTGAGACAGCTGCTCATATTGCAAAGTTTTGATACAATTCGACTGTCCTGCTCCGAGCTTCTCCAAAAGAATGAAAATTGGGAAAATCACTCCAAACTGGTCCAAAATAGCCTGAAAAGCAAGTATTTTGGTGCTCATGTCAGTTTCATTGGGGAAAAAAAAAGCGGAGTTGGTGCAACGTGTATCGCGTGATTGAATCTCGTGTGTCCGAGATTTCTGCACACAGTTCAATTTTCGTGTCAGCGTACGTTCACACGAAAATCAAGAGTTGTGCAACCAAGACACATGGTAGCCATTATCTACATGCAATTGGAGTATCTTCCACAATTAGTTGCCACCACAGCATTGCAGTGTTACAATAGAGGGCAATGCGCTGGTGAAAAGCTCATATGAGCGTAGCTCGGCAGAAGGACGCATCGGCAGAGCGTAGCTGCCGATGCGTCCTTCCTCGGCGGTCGCCACTCAGACAATCGCCAGCTCAGCGCTTTGCCATCTCCGATCGTGGCGCGGATCGCGTGCCAGGAAGCCCGCCGTCAGCCAACCACGAACACGAGCGTGTCACCGGCGCGTGCATTTTGGCGCCTCTTGGTTACTTAGCACGCCATCTCTCGTACTTCACCCTGTGGTGCGTGCCTTGGGCCCCTTTACTCATGACAAAAGGCATCACATTGAATTCGTATAGGCCATCTGGTGCAATAAAGGCAGTTTTATGTTTGTCATCTGAGGCCATAGGCACCTGCCAATAACCGGATAGTAAATCAAGTGAAGAGATGAACTCGGCACCTTGCAAACAGTCAAGGGCATCGCCAGTTGTTCTAGTCAAAAAGAAAGACGGATCGATTCTTCACTACAAATGATTTATTTTTTTCTATGTTGTGACATCACTGTTAAGAAGCAAATATATGCATTAAGTGTCTTGAATATGTATTTGTTGTACCATACTGTAATACCATAGTATTACGGTGATCTTTGTGTGTGTGTGTGTGTATGCGTGCGTGTGTGTGTGTGTCTATACACATACACGCAACGCATTCTTTTTGTTGGTTATATTTTTGTCCCGCCTCCCCCCCCCCCTCCTACGTAATGCCTCTAGGCGATGGAGGAAATCTGTAAATAAATAAATATAATTGATATTAAGAATATGCAAATATTTTTACGCATATTGACAGTCAGTGTGAAACGTGAGGAAAAAATACAAGCAATGACAAAAACCACAGCGTCGTCTCACAACTAACTTTTATTGGGCAAAAATGCATATTACAAGCACTGACTAACCCCACATGATCCCATGACGAAGACGGAAAAGTGTGCAACAACAAGACATAATAAACCTGGTTAGAACCAATCCAACATATGCGAAGTGATGAAATGATTCAGAAATTAAATTTCTTTATCATGCAAGGCTATCGATGGTGTGCTGACGCAGCGAGAACTGTGTTTATTGATGTGATACACTTCAATAATTTCTCTCTACCTGTGTGTGAACAGACATTGTGTATCAAAAATAGGAGTGCAGTCGTTGTTTAAACAGTGCCTAGCCATCTGCAAGTACTCGTTCCCTTTCAGAGAGCGTTTGTGTTCAGCCAATCTTATATTCAAGCACCGGCCTGTTTGGCCAATATACATGTCACCGCACAGAAACGGCACCTGATACACTAGACCTACTTTGCATGCACCAAACGAGGGCATGTGTTTCTTTACTTCGCAACTGTTTTTATTTACTCTTAATCGTTTTTGGTCAAGCTTCCTTTCAGTTCTGTAAATCTTATTTAATTTATTAGGGGCAGAAAAGATAACTTTGACATTGAACCTCCCTGCAACATTTTTTAAACCATGTGATATCTTATGCACATACAGAATAACTACAGTCTTTTCTTTGTCTAACCGGGCTGAAACACTATCTCTCTTGATTGTTCCTAATCTTACATGTTTCATTAGCTTAGAAAAAAAATAAATAACAGTATACATAAAAAGTGAGTGCAGCTGTCACTCTGTTAATCCTCTAAGAGACTAAAAGCTGTGAGCTGCTGTACAAGGTACCACCTTTTCGTGTTATGAAATGGCCAATCGATACACCTTCTATTGATCATATATCAAACCAACAGCTACCGGCTATTTGACCAGTGCATCACCTATTGGCCTAAAAGACACCCATAGTCATCTGCTATTGGGCCAATACACTTGCATTGGTCAAATAGAAAACCAATACCCACATGCTATTCGACCAATACAGACCATAGAGGTTAAATAAGATACCAGTCATCATCATCATCAGCCTGTTTAGGTCCACTGCAGGACGAAGGCCTCTCCCAACGATTTCCAATCCACCCTATCCTGAGCGAGTTGGTTCCACTTTATGCCCGCAGACTTTTTAATTTCATCGCTCCATCTAACCTTTTGCCTCCCTCTGTTGCGTTTTCCCTCTCTTGGTATCCATTCCGTCGCTCTTACTGTCCATCTGTTATCTTTCCTCCTCATGACATGTCCTGCCCAGGTCCACTTCTTTCTTTTAATTGATATAATAATATCAGCTACTCCTGTCTGTTCTCTGATCCATTCTGCTCGTTTTTTATCTCTTAGCGTTACCCCTATCATTTTTCTTTCCATTTCACATTGCGCGCTCCTTAGCTTCATCTCTAGATTTTTTTCGTTATCCTCCACGTTTCTGCACCGTATGTTAGCACCGGGAGAATGCAGTGATTGAATACTTTTCGCTTTAGTGAGAGCGGTAAGTTTCCAGTCATGATTTCGTAACGCCTTTCGAATGCGCTCCAGCCCATCCTTATTCTACGGAGAATTTCTTTTTCCTGGGTAGGAGTTCCTGTTATTAACTGTCCCAGGTATACGTATTCGCTTACACACTGTAAGGGTTCATTGTTGATTTTAAATTCCTGTTCCTTAGCTAGGCTATTGATCATAACTTTGGTCTTTTGCCTGTTCATCTTTAATCCAATTTTAATGCTTTCCCTGTTTAGGTCATCAATCATGTTTTGTAATTTGTCACCATCATTGCTAAAGAGCACAATGTTGTCTGCAAATCTTAAATTGCTTAGATATTCTCTGTCTATTTGAATTCCCTTTTCTTCCCAGTCTAGATGTTTAAAGATTTCCTCTAAACATGCAGTGAATAGCATTGGGGACATCGTATCTCCCTGTCTCGCACCTCTCCTGATCGGGATTTCTCTGCTTCTCTCATGTAGGAGTAGTGTGGCTGTGCAATCTTTGTATATGTTGTTTATGGTTTTCACGTATACACCAGGTACCCCTTGTCGATGTAGAGCTTCTAGATCTGCTTGTATTTCTATGGAGTCAAATGCTTTCTCGTAATTGATAAACGCCATATAAAGAGGTTTGTTATATCCACGTACTTCTAAATTACGAGGTTGATAGCGTGGCTGTGGTCCATTGTCGAGTAACCTTTCCTAAAACCAGCTTGTTCTCTCAGTTGGTTAAAATCGAGTGCTTCTCTTATCCTCGTAGAAATTACTTTCGTAAATAGCTTGTATATTACTGGGAGTAGGCTAAGTGGTCTGTAGTTCTTTAACTCCTTTGTCACCTTTCTTGTGGATAAGGATTATATTAGCATTTTTCCAACTGCGCAGTACACTACATGTCTTGATACATCTCGTGAAGAGCGATGCAAGTTTTTCAAGTACAGTATCTCCTCCCTCTTTGATCAAGTCGGCTGTTATACCATCTTCACCAACTGCTTTACTGCGAGACATGCCTTTGACAGCTTTTCTGACTTCGTCAGTGGTTATACACGGAATTTCAGTTTCCTTCTCTGATTCTATTTCTATCAAGGTTGTATGGTATGTCTGAGAGCTGTACAGTTCCGAGTAGAAATCTTCTGCTCCCATTACTCATCATCATCATCATCAGCCTGTTTAGGTCCACTGCAGGACAAAGGCCTCTCCCAACGATTTCCAATCCACCCTATCCTGAGCGAGTTGGTTCCACTTTATGCCCGCAAACTTTTTAATTTCATCGCTCCATCTAACCTTTTGCCTGCCTCTGTTGCGTTTTCCCTCTCTTGGTATCCATTCCGTCGCTCTTACTGTCCACCTATTATCCTTCCTCCTCATGACATGTCCTGCCCAGGTCCACTTCTTTCTTTTAATTGACAAGATAATATCGGCTACTCCTGTCTGTTCTCTGATCCATTCCGCTCGTGTTTTATCTCTTAGCGTTACCCCTATCATTTTTCTTTCCATTGCACGTTGCGTGCTCCTTAGTTTCATCTCTAGTTTTTTTGTTATCCTCCATGTTTCTGCACCGTACGTTAGTACTGGGAGAATGCAGTGATTGAATACTTTTCGCTTTAAGGGGGGACATGGCGTGTGGAGATATTTTCTGCATCTTTTGACCGAACTTGATCAAAATATAGAGGCTTATGTAGTTTTTCCTGCTGATTTCAAATATGAAGAAATCTTTTTTGTAGGTCATTAAGTTTAGAAGATACACGAAGCTGCCACTCTATTGTTTTCGGAGACAATAGGAAAAAGACAGTTCAGCGAAAAGTGAATATTATTGCATAGCTAGATAATGTAATAAGTAATAAGTGCAACGCTTCAAGCAGTCTTCAAATTAAATCATAATTAGTGGTTCTACAGATGATAAAAGTTCAGTGTCCATGGCGTGGCTATCACGCACAAAGAAATTTGATAACATTGAAATTTATATGTGCAGGAAACGGAAATTCTGCTCTCAGCATTTTGTAATACACAAATTGGGCTTTATGCTAAAAAAAAGATTATTGCTCTAGCTGTTCAAGATCATGAGATATCACTACGACAAACTAGTAATGTGACAAAAAAGCATGTTTTGAGAAAACTGGGAAAAACAAAAAAGACCCATTTTATTTACATAACTGCACTTGAAGAAACTTAGTATGCGCCGGGCATATAGCCCTTTGGCTATTAGCACCTGTGTGCCGCTTTTTCAGCGAAGTCATCAGCTGTTTGTCGCTTCTTAGTGGATGCTGCCATGCGTCGCCGATCTTTTTCAGCCATGCGGCTGTGACTTTGCCAGCTGGGGTTTAGGCTCAGCTCATTCATGATGTCTCCTGATGCCCTTTGGTTGCCCGCGTCGAACTTGAGCACTGCTTCAGCCACAGCTGCCTCTACTGTGAATAGAGAAGCATGTCGCTCCTTCGGTGCCAGGGCTCAGGTCATGAAATGCAGGCATTCATTGTTATTTTGGGTCTTCCCACGCTGGCATCGTTGCAGCAGCTTTTTGTCTGACAGGCGCTCATAAATGGGAAGCAAGGCCTGGTAGACATGAGGAGGCAGCTTTCGACGATGTTTCGGCATGGGCTCACCCTTGGCCTTCTCAGCATTTTGTTTGCACCAGGAGGTTGGGCCAGCTGGGCAAAGAGTGTGGTTTGCCATGTCGTCATTGGATGTGATGTGGTGATAAGTGGCCATCACTGCATCACCACTGTGGGTCTTGAGAGACCACCCATAATAGTCGCTGAGCTTGGAGATTAGATCTCCTGTCAAGGGGGGGGGGGGGGGGGGCGGCCCCTTCCCCCAAGACTCTCAAGGCCAGGGCCTCTGCGTTTGGACACCAAGTTCCGTAAGCAGTGCCCATTCGTTTCTTCACATGACTAACGCAATCCTCTTTTTCCACTGGGATATAGCCATACACTTTATCCTTTTGCAGTGCGAGGTCATTTCAGTGTCGATTTCGGCTCAATTTTAGCTGGTACGCGCTGTATAAGAAGTCATTGCGGCTAGAATACTAATATTATCGGCTTGGAATTCAGAGTAGAGCTGCATTAGTAGCTGCAGATTTCAAAAAAGCAATAAAAGAAAGCATTTTTCTGCTCATTTTTGGTCTCCACAAGCAGTGTCCCCCCTTAATGAGAGCGGTAAGTTTCCGGTCGTGATTTAGTAATGCCTTCCGAATGTGCTCCAGCTCAGCCTTATTCTACGGATAATTTCGTTTTCCTGGGTAGGAGTTCCTGATATTAACTGTCCCAGATATACATATTCGTTTACACATTGTAAGGGTTCAATGTTGATTTTAAATTCCTGTTCCTTAGCTAAGCTAATGAGCATAACTTTGGTCTTTTGCTTATTCATTTTTAATCCAATTTTAATGCTTTCCCTGTTTAGGTCATTAATCATGTTTTGTAATTCGTCACCATCATTGCTAAAGAGCACAATGTCGTCTGCAAATCTTAAATTGTTTAGATATTCTCCGTCTATTCGAATGCCCTTTTCTTCCCAGTCTATATGTTTAAAGATTTCCTCTAAACATGCAGTGAATAGCATTGGGGATATTGTATCTCCCTGTGTCACACCTCTCCTGATCGGGATTTCTCTGCTTCTCTCATGTAGGAGTAGTGTGGCTGTGCAATCTTTGTATATGTTGTTTATGGTTTTCATGTATACACCAGGTACCCCTTGTCGACGTAGAGCTTCTAGAAGTGCTTGTATTTCTATGGAGTCAAATGCTTTCTCGTAGTTGATAAACGCCATATAAAGAGGTTTGTTATATTCGGCGTACTTCTCAATTACTAGGTTGATAGCGTGGCTGTGGTCCATTGTCGAGTAACCTTTCCTAAAACCAGCTTGCTCTCTCGGTTGGTTAAAGTCGAGTGTTTCTCTTATCCTCGTAGAAATTACCTTTGTAAATAGCTTGTATATTACTGGGAGTAAGCTGATTGGTCTGTAATTCTTTAACTCCTTTATGTCACCTTTCTTGTGGATAAGGATTATATTAGCATTTTTCCAGCTGCGCGGTATGCTACATGTCTTGATACATTTTGTGAAGAGTGATGCAAGTTTTTCAAGTACAAAACTTAACTAAAAGACTTGTGTGTCGACATTTTTGGTGCAGTGAGAATTTCTTTTAATTTTGAGAAGTGTACTGACCCCTGTTTGTGAAATAGCTGCCTGGGCTGCTCTAAATTCGACTTTAGGTCCACTGCAGGACCAAGGCCCTCTCCAACGATTTTCCAATCCACCCTATCCTGAGCGAGTTGGTTCCACTTATGCCCGCAAACTTTTTAATTTCATCGCTCCATCTAACCTTTGCCTGCCCTCTGTTGCGTTTTCCCTCTCTTGGTATCCATTCCGTCGCTCTTACTGTCCACCTATTATCCTTCCTCCTCATGACAGTCCTGCCCAGGTCCATCTCTTTCTTTTAATGACAAGATAATATCGGCTACTCCTGTCTGTCTCTGATCCATCCGCTCGTGTTTTATCTCTTAGCGTTACCCCCTATCATTTTCCTTTCCATGCACGTTGCGGCTCCTTAGTTTCATCTCTAGTTTTTTTGTTATCCTCCATGTTCTGCACCGTACGTTCGTACTGGGAGAATGCAGTGATTGAATACTTTTCGCTTTAAGGGGGACATGGCGTGTGGAGATATTTTCTGCATCTTTTGACCGAACTGATCAACTATAGAGGCTTATGTCGTTTTTCCTGCTGATTCCAAATATGAAGAATCTTTTTTGTAGGTCATTAAGTTTAGAAGATACACGAAGCTGCCACTCTATTGTTTTCGGAGACAATAGGAAAAAGACAGTTCAGCGAAAAGTGAATATTATTGCATAGCTAGATAATGTAATAAGTAATAAGTGCAACGCTTCAAGCAGTCTTCAAATTAAATCATAATTAGTGGTTCTACAGATGATAAAAGTTCAGTGTCCATGGCGTGGCTATCACGCACAAAGAAATTTGACAGCTTTGAAATTTATATGTGCAGGAAATGGAAATTCTGCTCTCAGCATTTTGTAATACACAAACTGGGCTTCATGTTAAGAAAAGAATTATTGCTCTAGCTGTTCAAGATCATGAGATATCACTGCGACAAACTAGTAAAGTGACAAAAAGGCATGTTTTGAGAAAACTGGGAAAAACAAAAAACCCATTTTATTTACATAACTGCACTTGAAGAAACTTAGTATGCGCCGGGCATATAGCCCTTTGGCTATTAGCACCTGTGTGCCGCTTTTTCAGCGAAGTCATCAGCTGTTTGTCGCTTCTTAGTGGATGCTGCCATGCGTCGCCGATCTTTTTCAGCCATGCGGCTGTGACTTTGCCAGCTGGGGTTTAGGCTCAGCTCATTCATGATGTCTCCTGATGCCCTTTGGTTGCCCGCGTCGAACTTGAGCACTGCTTCAGCCACAGCTGCCTCTACTGTGAATAGAGAAGCATGTCGCTCCTTCGGTGCCAGGGCTCAGATCATGAAATGCAGGCATTCATTGTTATTTTGGGTCTTCCCACGCTGGCATCGTTGCAGCAGCTTTTTGTCTGACAGGCGCTCATAAATGGGAAGCAAGGCCTGGTAGACATGAGGAGGCAGCTTTCGACGATGTTTCGGCATGGGCTCACCCTTGGCCTTCTCAGCATTTTGTTTGCACCAGGAGGTTGGGCCAGCTGGGCAAAGAGTGTGGTTTGCCATGTCGTCATTGGATGTGATGTGGTGATAAGTGGCCATCACTGCATCACCACTGTGGGTCTTGAGAGACCACCCATAATAGTCGCTGAGCTTGGAGATTAGATCTCCTGTCAAGGGGGGGGGGGGGGGGGCGGCCCCTTCCCCCAAGACTCTCAAGGCCAGGGCCTCTGCGTTTGGACACCAAGTTCCGTAAAGCAGTGCCCATTCGTTTCTTCACATGACTAACGCAATCCTCTTTTTCCACTGGGATATAGCCATACACTTTATCCTTTTGCAGTGCGAGGTCATTTCAGTGTCGATTTCGGCTCAATTTTAGCTGGTACGCGCTGTATAAGAAGTCATTGCGGCTAGAATACTAATATTATCGGCTTGGAATTCAGAGTAGAGCTGCATTAGTAGCTGCAGATTTCAAAAAAGCAATAAAAGAAAGCATTTTTCTGCTCATTTTTGGTCTCCACAAGCAGTGTCCCCCCTTAATGAGAGCGGTAAGTTTCCGGTCGTGATTTAGTAATGCCTTCCGAATGTGCTCCAGCTCAGCCTTATTCTACGGATAATTTCGTTTTCCTGGGTAGGAGTTCCTGATATTAACTGTCCCAGATATACATATTCGTTTACACATTGTAAGGGTTCAATGTTGATTTTAAATTCCTGTTCCTTAGCTAAGCTAATGAGCATAACTTTGGTCTTTTGCTTATTCATTTTTAATCCAATTTTAATGCTTTCCCTGTTTAGGTCATTAATCATGTTTTGTAATTCGTCACCATCATTGCTAAAGAGCACAATGTCGTCTGCAAATCTTAAATTGTTTAGATATTCTCCGTCTATTCGAATGCCCTTTTCTTCCCAGTCTATATGTTTAAAGATTTCCTCTAAACATGCAGTGAATAGCATTGGGGATATTGTATCTCCCTGTGTCACACCTCTCCTGATCGGGATTTCTCTGCTTCTCTCATGTAGGAGTAGTGTGGCTGTGCAATCTTTGTATATGTTGTTTATGGTTTTCATGTATACACCAGGTACCCCTTGTCGACGTAGAGCTTCTAGAAGTGCTTGTATTTCTATGGAGTCAAATGCTTTCTCGTAGTTGATAAACGCCATATAAAGAGGTTTGTTATATTCGGCGTACTTCTCAATTACTAGGTTGATAGCGTGGCTGTGGTCCATTGTCGAGTAACCTTTCCTAAAACCAGCTTGCTCTCTCGGTTGGTTAAAGTCGAGTGTTTCTCTTATCCTCGTAGAAATTACCTTTGTAAATAGCTTGTATATTACTGGGAGTAAGCTGATTGGTCTGTAATTCTTTAACTCCTTTATGTCACCTTTCTTGTGGATAAGGATTATATTAGCATTTTTCCAGCTGCGCGGTATGCTACATGTCTTGATACATTTTGTGAAGAGTGATGCAAGTTTTTCAAGTACAAAACTTAACTAAAAGACTTGTGTGTCGACATTTTTGGTGCAGTGAGAATTTCTTTTAATTTTGAGAAGTGTACTGACCCCTGTTTGTGAAATAGCTGCCTGGGCTGCTCTAAATTCGACTTTTTGAGCTCTTAAGACATCACATTAACTGTTGTGAGTTGCTCCAAATCGAGGTTCTCCTGCTCCAAAATGAACATTTTGCTGCTCCCAAGGCTGTTTCTGCTGTCGCACCCCTGAATAAATGAATGGTCATGCTTGCATGTTGTTTTCTCACCAATATGTCATGTTTGCTTTTGGCAAATAGCAGTTTTCTTTATTCTTCTATTTTGATGGAAATACCAGGATTGGGGACTATAGTTGGTTACAGCTAGCAATAAATATAAACTCTGCCTGTTGGGCTCCACTGCCCTTTTTCTTGCATGCAGCAGAAGAACTAGTTTACAAAGAATGAATTTGGCAATTCTGAATGGTATCCTTTGTAGAAGTGTGGAGTTCTGGGCCAGCAAAACTGCATATCCATTGTTTAAACCTCAACCCCTTGTGCAGATATCTTGGAGGCTCTAACAATAAAAAGATGCCCATGTCAAAAACATTGTTTTTAAGCAGTGTTGTGCTACATAAACGCACTATATTTTATGTAAACCTTTCAACTAATTTTATGATTCCTATTTGTTTTCGGAAGATGTAACTGGTAACATTATTTAACTGTTTTGTAAAGAAGCACTGGAACGTCGTAGCGGGCCGTCCTCTCCAGCACCTTGCAGTGGTGTTCGCTCTTCAACGCTCCACTGAGGAAGACGCCACTCGTGCTCGAGGTCCGGGCTCGTTGAGACGCGCATTGCTCGTGTGGTCGCCGCTCGCTCCAGGGTTCGAGACTTGTGCCGTTGATCGAGCTATCAGTCGGCCCTTACGCTGGCGTTGAATAAACGCTTTTACAATTGGTGGAGGTGCGGGGTATCAAAACAACTGCGGTACCCTTCTATGCCCCTGTAACTTCGATCCCGTACAGTGCCATCTACCATGCCTCGAGATGCCGCCCAGCAAACGCCACCGCCTGAACCGACCGCCTGTCCTGGTGTCCCTCGCGTCCGTGACCCGCCTGTCTTCACTGGAGAGGACGGCCAACTTTGACGTTTCAATGCTTCTTTAGAAAATTAGCATCCACTCGTTTGTAGGACAAGGCTACAAAAAAATTCATACGGATTTCTCAGAAATTAAAGCTTCCTAGTTGCCGAAAAATTCGTCCTGGTCCGGGCCGCCCTCGTGCTTCGAAGTTGTCGATGGATTCGCCCTCGCACTGTCAATCGCTAGCCTCCTGGTTAGCTCAATTGGTGGAGCGAGTGCCCCGGACAGGCGTTGGTCCCGGGTTCGATCACCGGAGCAGGACGAATTTTTCAGCAACTAGGAAGCTTTCATTTCTGAGAAATCCGTATGGATTTCCTTGTAGCCTTGTGCTACAAACGGGTGGATGCTAATTTTCCCTTTCATAAAACGTTACTCCACCTTGCGGGTTTACGCAGAGCTCATTTGCCATATATTCACGCCCACGTGCTTCGAAGTTGTCCATGGATTCGCCCTCGCACTGTCAATCGCTAGCCTCCTGGTTAGCTCAATTGGTGGAGCGAGCGCCCTGGACAGGCGTTGGTCCCGGGTTCGATCCCCAGACCAGGACAAATTTTTCGGCAACTAGGAAGCTTCCATTTCTGAGAAATCCATATGGATTTCCTTGTAGCCTTGTGCTACAAACGGGTGGATGCTAATTTTCCCTTTCATAAAATAGGAAATTCTTGGTTTTCGAGGAGGTCCAAGTGTAGAATATTTGTAAGATAAGCTTATATGACAGTACACTGTTTCACGTTACCTATATCATTGTGATTAGAAACCATTGGTGCATGTAGTATGTACATGAAGCTTTTCATGACATATAGAAAATGTAGTTTTAGTGAAGTCATGGTGCAGGCGTCAGAAAACTTGCAACTTGCATTGCATGTTTATTGTTCTAATAACCTGATGTCATGAGAATTGCATGTCATATAATTTTCCAGAGATCCGCAGTTATGTGTACAGCTTTGAAACAATTCATATGTGCTCCCAAGCCATGCCATCAACTTATGCAAGTTTATTCTCATGAACATTCACTTCTATGGAAAGCAGTAGAGAAGTAAAAGCCAATCAATCATGCTTTCTCGATCGTGCATGCATGATGTACCAACCTTTTAAGAATGCTCATCTCAAATGCGTTAGTGCTTTTGTTGCAGGGTAAGCAAATCACATTCATGGCGAAAATAGAAACGAGGCTAAAGGCCGATTTTATGCTCATCAACCACAGTTCCAAATACATGCAATGCATGCACAGCGGCACATAGCAGTGGGACAACATCGTGGAGCAATGGAAGTAAAGCAGTAGATAGTGGTTGATATGTACTGACAAGTCAGTTTCCAGAACCCTGAAGAACGTGACAGATGGTGCTTTCAGACATGTCAAGAGATGGTGCTCTACATTTTGAATATCCCCCAGTGTACCGTTGTAAACACCACTGATACATCTAGAAAAATGTCAAAATACAGCTGCAGTCACACTATGGCATTGTATCTAGCGGCTGCACAGATTCTATTCCGAAGGCTCTTGTGGGGAGTCAGTCATGCACAAACGCATGCATTCAGTGTTTGCTGCACCTTGGATTATGGATGAGTCAACTCTACAACGAACCGTGCGTGTGGCAGTTTCCATACGGTTCTTGGTGATATGTCTGAGCAATACAAGAAACACATGCCATGCTGCTAATTGCCACTGCATGACGGATGATGAGTAGTGGTACAGACACTGAGGAATACATGGATAGCTCTAGAGAATAACTTCTCTTCAAGGAAACAAACATCTCAGCAAAGTCTGGTTGAGGGCGTTAGTGGCTCATGGTGCTGCGGTGTTTCATTTGTTGCCTTTTACTGCTACATTGTAGAGAACAGCGACCGTAATTGCATGTGTTTGTGTTTAGACAGACAGCAGCAGATTCTAGTTTTCTAGACCGGGTGGGCGCTATTTGTGTCCTTCCTGGGCCCGTGTTTGTTCATCTGCGCTAACAAAAAGTGATTGCGAGGTCTCTCTTTAGCTGCGCATTTATGTCGAAACCACAGGGAGCTTGCATAAGTGGTGGGCTTACTGACACTTCTTACTGCTTCCTACAGTGATTTTCTGATTATATCTAATAGAGTGTTCCCTGTAAACTGCACCGAAAACACATTGATAGCACTGTAACAACTAAAAGGTAACAATGCAATGGTGACACTGTGCAGATGTCTGTTTTATTGAAGGAAAATGCATGCTTCTGTGTGCTGAGATGCATATCATAAGTGTCGTTCGTTGGCGTACTCCTACAGGGTCAAACAAAGTTTGACAAAAGCTTGCCAATTGGTAGTTCTACATATGTACTGTTTATTGCATTGATGCTACATCCAGAATTGATGTTCGACAAGCACCTGCACCATTACTATGGTGTTGTAGAACCGTGATTATGACTGCCGATTCAATCATTTATTTTTTATACAGTTAAACCTGGATATAACGAAATTGACAAATGACTGAAAATTTTCGTTCTATCCAGTTTTGGTATGAAAATTCGAAAAAATAACAAGCAAATGAAGCAAAGGTGTCACTGGAGGCACACTTAGCCCAGAACACATTTATTTCGTGGCAACAACGCGGAAGGTGCAGCTCGAATCATCCTCCAAGATTCATCACCATTGCCATGATATCGAACACTTTCCACCAGCGCCTCATCCGACATCTTCTCGGTAGGGACGCCGCAGTCGCCCTTAAAGGAATATTAAAAAATAAGCGCGAGGCTGCACATAGTCCATGGCTGCTCTATTCGCGCAATGAAAGCCAAGATCCTGCGTGATCGGCGGGCCGTGTCTATGTCGAGGCAGCCGTCCTTGCAGCGACACACCCAAGCGACTGAATGCGCTGATATGGGATTCCAATTGGACACATGTGTAACACATAAAAAAAAAAGCCAACGCCAACAGCGTGATGGCTAAAAAAAAAAAAAACAGACATTCGCGCAACTCACTAGGAAAACGATACGAGGCTTGGGGGGAGGATGAAATGACACAGCCGTGGTGGCACGGATTGCGTTTTAGACTCGAGTGACGCGGGGGAGTTGAGAAGGAAGTGGGGCCCGCACAGGCAAGCATCCTCCCACCTTGAGTTTCGCTGGCAGCACTCTGCACAACTGAGGTTGCCGCGACGGCTGCGTGTGCACCATTTGGGATGATATCGCTTGCAGCTTCGTCGTCGGTGCGGTAGCCGCGGGAGTGGATCTGGCCGCTGCTTGTGCTAAAATTCGATATTAGGGGTGAAGTTACTAGGTTGTTGGCAGGGAGACTTCGTTATACCAAGAGTGTCCCCCACTGCCACTTCGTTATACAGAGGTTACAAATACATGTCCTTCTGTGGAGTTACGGTGGGGAATCGAAAAACTTCGTAATATCGAGGAATTCATTATATCGAGGTTCATTATAGCCAGGCTTAACTGTACATGTGGGGTAAGAGCCACCATGGACGATTGGTACCACGCTTGCCTGGCACCTTGGGGTCCTGGGTTTGATTCCTACCATGTAGTTGGTTGCCTTTGGTCGTTATTGCATGTCTGTGTGTATGCGGTCACTTCTTATGTCACCAAGCTGCAACAAACATCATGTCTCTATCTTGTATGACCCACACAAAGTGTGCGCTCATCAAATTTTCAATGTCTATTTTGGCTGTTTCTTGATTGACATTGATTGTAAAGGTTAACACTCAGTCACCTTTGGCTCATGCTTTCACACTGCGGACTGAGCTGCGTGTATGAGCCACATGCGATTGCACTGGCATTAATCTCGACTGCTCTCGTCATGCAGTATGTGAGTATGAGCCATGAATGTTGAACGTAAGGTCGGTCAGTCACCCAATCGGTGAAAAAAACTAAAAGAAAGCCAACTGAAACTTGTTGCATCAGTACACTTACTGAAAAAATTAACTGGAATTTGCAGCAAAAGGGCCTGTTGCAATTGCATTTGGAATGTATAAACGAGGGACTCACGGCAGAGGTGCTAAACCTACAACTGGCACATTTTTCAAAGTAGTATTTTCTTGCTTCTGGCCACTGTGGAGGTTTGAGCTCTTGCTCTGCCACAGGAATTCGGTAACCTAGCCTGCTAGCATTTTGTACTCATTGTATGATCTGTCACAGTCGTTAGGACATGTCCTATCAGTGAAAATTGCTTGCAGGAAGTCTTGGAACAGCCATACCCACTGCCAAAGCTCAGTTGTGATGATTTTTGCTTGTGTTTATGCATGACCCTGTGAAAGGCTTACGACAGCAAACAAGGCTTGTACTTCCAGTGAAACCTGTTTCCTTTTTTCTACTTCAGACAGTGTGACACCATCTTCAAAAAATGTGATAGTTCATGTTGAGCACTTGTCCTGTGTGTTCTCTCCCCATCATTGTTATTCTCTTTTTCGTTTCTTCTTTTTTTTTTTTCTGTCACTTTCCGTTCTATGGCTCTGGCAGCCAGAAGTGGAAAATCGAAAAGGCTGAGGAATTTCGTTGAACCAATGCACAGAAGCGGACTGAAATTCGTGATGCTGTACCAAGTCCTGCTAGATTCTTCGGACACATGCACGCACAATCTTGCAAAGCAAAAAGCACTGCTACCATAAACTGAGGAACCTTAAAAGCATGATGTTGCCTTAATTTTGTGTGGTTTTATACCAGACCTCTTTTGTTTTAATGACGTTATACACTTTTCGTTGTTAGTGAGATGAAGTGGAGAGCAAGTGGTTCAATGAACACAATAATGTCGACCCTCAATTTCAGTAGCATCCGAAAGTTGGATCACACATTGCAATGGCAGAATGGGTGCAATAGCTTTGCTTATCACCATAGTGCCGAACCAAACTTGAACCATGAACTATACCCGAACCAGAGTATTGGCAGAAGTGAACTGAAACGTGAGCGGATATTTGCAGAACATGCCTAAATCCAAACCGAATCATCATCATCATCATCAGCCTATTTAGGTCCACTGCAGGACGAAGGCCTCTCCCATCGATTTCCACTCCACCCTCTCCTGAGTGAGTTGGTTCCACTTTACGCCCGCAAACTTTTTAATTTCATCGCTCCATCTAACCCTTTGCCTGCCTCTGTTGCGTTTTCCCTCTCTTGGTATCCATTCCGTCGCTCTTACTGTCCATCTGTTATCTGTTCTCCTCATGACATGTCCTGCCCAGGTCCACTTCTTTCTTTTAATTGATATAATAATATCGGCTACTCCTGTCTGTTCTCTGATCCATTCCGCTCGTTTTTTATCTCTTAGCGTTACCCCTATCATTTTTCTTTCCATTGCACGTTGCGCGCTCCTTAGTTTCATCTCTAGTCTTTTAGTTATCCTCCACGTTTCTGCACCGTACGTTAGTACTGGGAGGATACAGTGATTGAATACTTTGTGCTTTAGTGAGAGCGGTAAGTTTCCAGTCATGATTTCGTAATTCCTTCCGAGTGCGCTCCAGCCCATCCTTATTCTACGGAGAATTTCTTTTTCGTGGTTGGGAGTTCCTGTTATTAACTGTCCCAGGTATACATATTCGTTTACACATTGTAAGGGTTCATTGTCGATTGTAAATTCCTGTTCCTTAGCTAGGCTATTGAGCATAACTTTGGTCTTTTGCCTATTCATTCTTAACCCAATTTTAATACTTTCCCTGTTTAGGTCATTAATCATGTTTTGTAGTTCGTCTCCATCATTGATAAAGAGTACAATGTCGTCTGCAAATCTTAAAATGCTGAGATATTCTCCATCTATTCGAATGCCCTTTTCTTCCCAGTCTAGATGTTTAAAGATTTCCTCTAAACATGCAGTGAATAGCATCGGGGATATCGTATCTCCCTGTCTCACACCTCTCTCGATCGGGATTTCTCTGCTTTTCTCATGTAGGAGTAGTGTGGCTGTGCAATCTTTGTATATGTTGTTTATGATTTTCACGTATACGCCAGGTACCCCTTGTCGTCGTAGAGCTTCTATAACTGCTTGTATTTCTATGGAGTCAAATGCTTTCTCGTAGTCGATAAACGCCATATAAAGAGGTTTGTTATATTCGGCGTACTTCTCAATTACTAGGTTGATAGCGTGGCTGTGGTCCATTGTCGAGTAACCTTTCCTAAAACCAGCTTGTTCTCTCGGTTGGTTAAAGTCGAGGGTTTCTCTTATCCTTGTAGAAATTACTTTTGTAAATAGCTTGTATATTGCTGGGAGTAGGCTAATTGGTCTGTAATTCTTTAACTCCTTTATGTCGCCTTTCTTGTGGATAAGGATTATATTAGCATTTTTCCAACTGCGCGGTATACTACATGTCTTGACACATTTCGTGAAGAGCGATGCAAGTTTTTCAAGTACAACATCTCCTCCGTCTTTGATCAAGTCGGCTGTGATACCATCTTCACCGGCTGCTTTACCGCGGGCCATGCCTTTGGCAGCTTTTTTGACTTCGTCAGTGGTTATACATGGAATTTCAGTATCTTCCTCTGATTCTATTTCTTTTAAGGTTGTATGGTCTGTCTGAGAGCTGTACAGTTCCGAGTAGAAATCTTCTGCTACCTTTACTATTTCGTTGAAATTATTGATAACGTTACCTTGTTTATCTTTTAGCGCATGCATTTTATTTTGTCCTAAGTGCACTTTCTTTTTGACCGATTTAATGCTGGTGCCTTTTTCTACTGCTTTCTCTATTTCTCTCGTGTTAAAGTTTCTTATATCTCTTTGCCTGGCTTTACTGATCAACTTTGATAGTTCTGCGAATTCAATCTTATCTATGGGCGAAGTTACTTTCATTTGTTGACGTTTTTTTATTAAGTCCTTGGTAGATTGGGACAGCTTATTTGTTGTTTGCTTTGCTGTTTTGCTCCCGAGTTCTATCGCTGTTTCAAGGATTGTTTTCGTTAGAGTTTTGTTTATTTCTTCTACATCGTCACCTTTTTCGCCTATGTTCTCACAATATTCCGCACAAAAAAAAAAAAAAACCGATGCGGCGCTGGATATAACAACCGACGGACTCCGATAGCAGCAACTCATAAGAAACGAAGAAAATTAGATAGATAGATAGATAGATAGATAGATAGATAGATAGATAGATAGATAGATAGATAGACAGATAGACAGACAGACAGACAGACAGACAGACAGACAGACAGACAGATAGATAGATAGATAGATAGATAGATAGATAGATAGATAGATAGATAGATAGATAGATGACAAAATAACATCACAAGCGCAATGAGGATTATACATTACGCCTTGATTCCTCCTTGCCGTAAGACTCAAGCCGTACACTACTAACCTTCACTCAAATCTTTAGCTGGTCGATGTAAATTGGATGACGCATTAACAGTTTGAACCCACTTCCTATAAGAATGAACGCGACACTCTGCCTTCACCACCACAATAGATAGTTTGCGTGTGTCTGATGGGGTGTATGCTTACGTGTTTGCTAGTTTATAGATATGTATGTATGTATCTGTGTGCCTGTTACCTCCCTGATGCCTGTCTATTTCCATTTCGTCTCCACACATCCATTCCGGCATACTAAATGGTAGATCTCATTACTCATTGCACATCATGCAACCGCGATTGGTTACAACCAGCAATTTGTTTGTTGTTCTTTTTTTCCTTCATATTCACGTACGTAGTAAAAACGATTTCTGTATGCGGGAGAACATGGAAGGTTTTCAAAAATTTCTTTTACCCCAACTTTGACTACGCTCGCCAAACGCGCAGAACTCTGCACGCGAAAACAGGTCTGCTTAGCTACAACCGACAAGTTAAAACGATTCGCTAAAACACGATTTTCCACGCGCGTCAGTCTACCTGTCAGAGCAGTTTTAAGAACCATGACGTTCTGGATGTCGCGATCAGCAAAACTAGAAGATCGCGGACATTTTGAGATCAAATACTGTACGCAATATTAATTCGGATAGAAATTATCGCCCATGAAAGGCCTTGAAAGAATGTACGTTTGACGATGCGGAGGCGCCGAAACCGGGGCCGCCACGGGTCACAGGTTCGACGCCCCCCCCCTCCCCCTTTTTTTTTGCGGTTTGTTATTATACTACTCGAAATCACGTCGGCAGGGGGCTTGGCGACGGTTGGGTACCTGAAATGCTTACAGTCGTTCAACTGCCGTTTACGACTCACTCCTACACCAGAACAGGAATTGGCCTCCCTGGTGAAGTACTTGGCCACCACCTCCCACACGATGTCTACAATTAAACCTTCGCCCTCAGTGTCCAGTAGCTGCAGAACATCTGTCCATGGCGGCGGTCAGCTCTGTGAAGCAGCAGAGGGAAGTAACAATCACTGGACCCGGACAGGCCGCCACTGGAAACTAAACATTGGAACGTTCAATGCAAGATCCCTCTCCAGCGAAGCTAGATTAGCGGAACTACTCGAGGAACTAGAAGGAGTTAGTTGGGACGTCATTGGCCTTAGCGAAGTTAGGTGAGCAGGTGAAGCTTACATAGTCTTAAACAATGGACATGTCCTATGCTATAGAGGATTACCCGAAAAGAGAGAATATGGCGTCGGGTTCCTAATTCACAAAGATATAGCGGGTAATGTAGATGAATTCTACAGCATTAACGAAAGGGTAGCATGCGTCGTAGTAAAGCTAAATAAGCGGTATAAACTTAAGATAATCCAGGGATATGTGCCAACAACGAGCTACGACGACGAACAAGTAGAGCAGTTCTACGAGGATATCGAATTAGCAATAACGAAAGTACGCACGCAATACACTGTAGTCATGGGGGATTTCAACGCTAAAGTAGGGACAAAACAAAGTGGAGAGCAGGCGATTGGCAACTACGGAGTCGGCTGTAGAAATGACCGTGGGGATATGCTCGTGCAATTTGCCGAAAGAAACCGACTCCGAATAATGAACACGTTTTTCAAGAAACACAAGAATAGGAAGTGGACGTGGAAAAGCCCTAACGGGGAAACAAAGAATGAAATCGACTTTATAATGTGCGAACAACCAGGTATAATTCAAGACACAGAAGTAGTGGGGAAGATAAAATGCAGCGATCACAGATTAGTAAGAGCAAAGATTGTACTCAACCTAAAGAAAACAAGAACTAAATTATTCACTAGAAAAAAATGTAATCTAGAGGTAATCAGATCGAAGAACGAAGAATATAAAGTCGCCCTAAACCGAATCCAGACCTCCAAAAATATCGGTTTGGAACAAAGCAGTTAAAATAGCTATGGTGCCATGACCTGCATCATCAGTAAAATTGATGCTGGCCTTCATGTTTTTTTATCTGAACCATTTCATTTGTGCCTACGAATCTTTCTTTTATTAAAGCCAAGCTGTCTGTTAGTAGCCAGAACAGCCAGCACCAGCAGCGTTCACAGAAAGCAATGCACGTGCACTTATTTCTTCTCTGGCGCTCGACCTACGATTGCCTCAACGAAGAGCTGGACAGGCTCATTTTGTCCAGTTCTTCCTTGTGTCCTCATTCTGCTTTGCACTGCTTTCATATGTGAACTTGTATAAACTCACCCAAAATTTCAATTCTTCCATGATTGCCCTCAGCCGACCACAGCTTGACTACGTGAAGCCCAGTGTGTGGTACTTGAAAGAAGGACTGTATGTGGCCTAATAGACCTGTCCCTGTTTGTCAACAATGTGACGTCACGCAGAGCATTGCCATTGACATCGCCGCGGACCAGTTTCGCAGTGGTTGGCAAAAAGCTCCGGCGGCTCCAGCAGTTTGCTCGGGCTTTTCACGCGATGGTACTGTCCCTTCCCGAGGTTGCGCGCTGGCGGTTTGTCGAAAAGAAGCTGCAAGTTTGTGGAATGCAGTATCTATACCCCTGCACCATTTCGGAATGGAAGAATGACCTTAAAACCTTGACCAAACGTTCAGCTGTGTGTGTACCTTGGGAGCATGCCCGGCCCGTGCAATGCAGAGGCCTTGGAGCGTTACTGATCGCTCAAAGCGCACGGCTTAGTGAAATGCCACGTGCATCTAGTGCTTGTCTCGAACTGGGGCACCAACGCTTTCCGTCGACTGCTGTCATTCGGAAATCCAGAAAAAAAAATATTACGATGCGCTGCCTTAATTTTGTTGCGCGTTTGGCACATCCTACAGCGCGAAAGCTAACCACCATGTCATAGAGGCCAGGTAACGCGCACAAAAACCAGTACGCTCACGGTCCATCCGTACGGCAGCATGGAACCACGCCGAACACTGAGACTTTTGCCAACCAGGCATGGAATGCATGTTTTTCAAAGCAAACACCATCGCGGAGAACCACCGCCATGCCTTACGAGCTGCAGGCAGCGTCCACACTGCGCACTGTACTTGCATGGCCGATTGAGTTGTAGTGCTCATGTGCATTTCCTTCCGTTCTTTCTGCTCAGGAACTAAACTTTTATACGGTCGAAAACAGGTGAGACTGGTACTGCTATCGCGTCCGAAAACACAAACAAGATTTTCCTTTGGAGTGCTAGCCCGACTCAAGTTACAGCGAAGTGAGCGCGAAATGAGAAAATCTGCACAGCATTCGGAACTACCGCTTACTGAAGGAATGCTTCCGTTTCAAAGTGCGTTCAAAACGCTCACACTCTTTTCTTTGTGTTTCAAGGCTAGTCCTCTTGAAAGCAAACACGTTAGCTACCCACTCCGGGAGCTCAGAAAACCGAGACGGGGCACCCGAGTTGATAAAATATACATGCTCTCAAATGCTGCGGAAGCACAAATAACAAAACGCCTAGGAGCTCTAGGTAACAGGCTAGCACCTACCAGCGATGAAATGTAATCCAAATATCCTCTTGCTGTCCGATGGCTGCTGTTTTACACTGCGCACAGCTCGCACCCAGGCTTTCCATCACTGTGTAGTTTGGACTTCGGAAATCGAAGAAAAAAACAAGGACCCGATGCCACTGCCTTTTATCCCGCGTTTGGCACATCCTCCACCGCAAAAGCTAACCACCATGTCAAAGCGGCCATGTGCACGCGCACAAAACAAACGAGTACGAACTCTGTTCACCCGTACGGCAGCCTGCAACCACGCCGAACTCTGCGATGTTTTGCCAACCAGTCCGCTCGCACGTGCGCGCTAGGGTCACGTGGCTGACGTCACGGCCCTTTCGTGACGTACCCCAGGACAGGTCTATTAAGAAGCAGTATTTGAGAAGGACTTTACTGAACAGGGGAGACTGATTAAGTGATAAGCGACAGGGCTGCACATTTCAGCTTCACTGATTTACCACCTGTACGGGTGCATGTGTGGTGAATCTTTAAATTCTAGATCGCCTGCAAAGTTAACGCAACACAATTTGGCATGCTGGAGGAGAGTACAAAATATAGCCCAAAAAATTACCACTGGGCAAACCTACAATCTGAAATATGGTTCAATAAAACTTGCTGCTGGGCGAGTTGGTTCATACTTGGTAGATAAAATATGGAAGCGCACACACAAAAAACACGGACTCAGGAGACACGGACATGTCTCCTGAGTGTCCGTGTCTCCTGAGTCCGTGTTTTTTGTGTGTGCGCTTCCATATTTTATCTACCAACTACAATCTGAAACTTCGATTTTTCTCACTCTGTAACTCCTGGATATTTAGAGTGTCACTTGTAAGGAAGCATGAACGAGAACGGAAATCTGGGCGAGTTGGTGATAATTCATATTGACCAGCTTACAGCGCAAACGGGGACGAAGACGAAGGAAAGACAAGGTGACAACACGAGCGCTGACTCTCAACTGAAGTTTATTCCAAGAAACGACACGAATAAATACACATGTTAACCAAGATTTCAACGGAGCGATTGCGCGTGTACAGCAGAGTCATCCAAGTGACGTAAAACTCCCATCACACGTGGAGCACCCACGTGCGTCCAAGAAAGCATACACAGAAGCAGGTAGAGTGAACACAAACTTTCAAATGAACCTATTCCCGCGTCATTCATGATGGCAGGCTGCACTCCAGAAATTTTATTTCCTTTTCCTTCGTCTTCGTCCCCGTTTGCGCTGTAAGCTGGTCAATATGAAGGAAGCATGTTATTGAATTTTGTATGCTGGGTTAGAGACAAGCTTTCTTCACATATGGGACAATGACTGGAGGCGTCTGTTCCCTTTGAACACATGAAATGGACTGGTTCTATTGTTTAAATGATTAATGCAAACAGGAAAATGACGCACACTGCTTTAGCCTATATAAAAGAAGCATTGCACTTCACACCGTAGACGCATTTACGACTTAATACTCTCTTTCTTTTATCACCAATTTCAATGTGTTACTTGTGATTCTGCCATGTCACAGGTGGTGCATGTGTATCAAGTTATGCAAGGAGTCTAATTGCCATCAGACCCTGTAAATTTTTCAAGCGTTTTCATTTTAGTCGATATTCATCAATTGTTTTTGCTCTAACATTTCCACTTGGCCTGGCTTGGAAACTTGGGTCTTTGAAAATTTGTGTAAATTCTCACCATTTTACCCGTTCTCTGCATAAGTACTAATAAAAACGGGCAAAAGGGAGCTCAAGGATGGATGCATCCAAGAACTGCACCGACTTGCCATGTGACTGAGCAAGCTGGTTGTAAGAAGGCACAGCATGACTGAGACAGAGCACACACCTCACACTAGTGCTAAGGTGCCCTTGCTTAGGAGTATTCTTGCTTTGGACATTTTTGCAATGCCTGACTTGGAAACATTGATCGTTGTTTCTGGTCTGGCAGGGCCCTGCCATCTCTTGACAAAATATTGAAATGTAACGTGCGCTTGGTGCAACATACGATTGGAAACAAAAATGAAATTGATAGAACATTACAAAATTCAAGTTCAAGGGCCATGTCTCCAAAGCACCAAATACGTAAGTACTCCCTCCCTCTGGTCGGCTGCCCTTGCTACCGTTCCAAGTTTGCTTGAAATTTTCAGTTGCAAGCAACTCTGGCACGACATGCTTTACCCAAGCTGAGCCCTTATTTTCTTGGGTTCGATACCCTGCTTATCACATACATTGCAACGAAGCATAAAATATGCATATTTTTTGGCTTTACGCTTCATGTGCACCTTCTGTGAAGAGGGCTTTCCTAGCGCATTGTATTGTTGGGGTCGCTGGCTGTATGGTTCAGTAAAATTGAATTTCCTAAACGTTAAGTTAGCTCTTTTCGTACTGTCCAATTCAGTCATCCTTCCAGGAATCTTCACGGGAGAAAGAACCCTTTGGTGACTACAGTTTGCATAAACGGGCACATTTCAATTTAAGGAAGTTTCCATATAATGAATTAAATTGCCAATTTTTTTGACTTCATTATATAAAGGTTTAACTGTATACCAAAAATCATATAGAAGGGTACAAATGCATGAACTGGTAGATCATGACATTAAAATGTGCCTAGGATTCCTTATCATCATAAACATTGACATCACTCTTTTGCACTGACCACTGCTGTGTGAGCTGTGTTGCCATTCTGATTTCAAGATATTGTGCAGCAAAAGAACATCATCTAATGCTGGACCTGTGGAATTTGCCCATGTTTAAGAGTGTGCAGCGCCATACTTTGGACCCTAATGATAACTACGTACCTGGCCAAACTTTCTTGATGGGACTCTACCCTCCTTGCCCATTTGTGGCCTGGAGTAGCGCAAATCGTGTTCAACGGGTGCAGCAAAACAACCACACGCCTTCTCTGCAAGTGCACCCATCTTAACTCCCGAAGCGCAGCCTAGGCCCCTTTGAAGAGGAGAAAGTTATAAGGCACTGTGTGGGTGCTGCTTCGATTTCTCGGAGAAACTGGACTCCACTAGCTCGCCAAGTCCTAATGACATAGATGCGTCGTCATCATGCACTCCTCCTTCCCCTTCCCAGGTATAGCCAACTGGAGATATCATCTGGTTAACCTGGCTTTCTTTCACTGCCATGCCCAGATTGCAAAGTAGGCGCAGGGAGATGATGAAAATGGGGAGTGCTAGCCTGGTCACCGATAGTATGTGATAGCTGATTGATTGCTAATCAGTAATTGATCGTTAAATCTTGGAAAGTACCAGGAATGACTTGGCTGTGATTCCTGGTACCCTAGAGCATGTATATATCACATGATGGCTAAATGCTAGCCGATTGATAGCCGAGTGATAACTGATCAATAGCTAACGAAGAAATCTTGTAAAGTTTCGGGAATGAATTGCCGATGCCCAGGTAGCAAGTCGATACCAGTTGATAGCTAATCGTTAAAACTTGGGAACTACCATGAATAACTTTATATAGGTTGAATTTTGGTTGACTGTTCTTTCGCATGACTGCTAGACATTAGGATCGTGCAGCTTAGATGTGCCTTAAGCTTTGTGCGACATAGTGCAAACTTCAACCTTTTATTGCGATAGCAATTATATGGACAGTCCCAGCTGGTTTTTGCCGTCCCCGTCGCTGCCGTCATGTACCGTATATGTATAAGGATGTATATATATATAAAAATCCCAAAGAAAAATAATTCGAATAAATACTTCCGACGCGCGGAATCGAACAAGGAACCCCTCACTCCGCAGCACGTGGCGCTAACCATTACGCCACGAAGAGCAGACGCTTCAAGGAGCCAACGGCGAGCCTTATATCACACCCTTTACCGCTGCAGGACTCAGAGATGGCAGGCGCTTATAGCGTTTCTTCACTACCAGCGAGATGGCGCGAGGAGCGCGACGGGCGGCCGCCTTTGCAACAGGAACGCTGTTGAAACTGAGAGTATCCATTGTGACAGCTTATTCGCGCTCGTTCGGTGTATATCCGCGCGGTCGTTTCGTGCGTGCTTCACTTGATAGTTCGCGCTTATGTTCTGTTTGTTCATTTAGCGGCCTCCCCTAGATTTGTATGCGTGCTTTGTGACACACAACGTATAAAGCCCTTCGTACAAGCAGGCGCTGCCCACGGGAGGCGCTCACTTAGAAGTGCATGTTTGCTACAATTAATATTGCTCCTGAAGCTGCCAGCCTCACTTCGTATAGCATTACAGTTTCTTGCTATCGCATTCATTGCTTCGCCCTCGCGACGAAACTGTGACTTTTTTTTTTTTTTTTTTTGTTCATGACATTTGGGATGGAGAGCCCCACACTTTACATTCTCCGAGGGTGGTTAGAAACTCAACTGTTTTGAAATAATAAACCTTTTGCCCATGGAAAGGGAGTGGGGGCCATGGTTTGAGACAGTGTGCATAATGAATTGAGCTAGCTTTAATACTCTCAGCCAGGATAGACTTCTGGCCCTGTTGGTGCAACATCTCAGTTTTAAGCACAGAACTTTTGTTTTTTTTTTTGGACGTGAACGGGACAGTGCTTGTGTGTGTGTCCCCTTCCTGACCCATTCACATCTGAAAAAGTTTCGCATTTAACACTGAAATGTTAATATATTCTCATTAAATGACTATGCATGTAAACACAAATATGCCGTATGTTGTGCACATTTGCAGAGATACTTCATTGTACTTTGATTTCCTTTTGCTATTTGTAGACTAACAATGAAACTGTTCTCCACTCTGTTTTGTTCCTACCTTTTGCATTGAAATCCCCATGACTATTGTGTACTGTGTCCATACTGTGTTTAATGCTAATTCGATATCCTCGTAGAACTGCTCTACTCGTTCATTGTCATAGCTCGTTGTTGGCACATATCCCTGGATTATCTTAAGCTAATACCGCTTATTTAGTTTTATTACGACACATGCTGCGCTTTCGTTAACGCTGTAAAATTCATCTACGTTGCCCGCTATATCTTTGTGAATTAGGAACCCAACGCCATATTTTCTCTTTTCGGGTAACCCTCTATAGCAGAAAACATGTCCATTGTTTAAGACTATGCAAGCTTCACCTGCTCTCCTAACTTCGCTAAGGCCAATGACGTCCCAACTAACGCCTTATAGTCCCTCAAGTAGTTCCGCTAATCTAGCTTTGCTGTAGAGGGATCTTGCGTTGAACGTTCCAATGTTTAGTTTCCTGCGACGCTTGGCAATCCAGGTTGCAGCGGCTCCGTATCTTTCAATGTACATTCTTTCAAAGCCTTTCATGCCCGTTAATTTCTACCGGTGTTACTATTTTGTACAGTATTTGGTCTCAAAATGTCCAGGATCATCTAGTTTTGCTGATCACGACATCCAGAACAACATGCCTTGTTAAATTGCTCTGAAAGTAAGGTCACCACGTGTGGAAAATCCTGTTATAGCGAGTTGTTTTTTCTTGCTTAGCAGATATGCTCGCGCGTTCTGACCGCTGCGCGTTGCCCAAAAGTTGCGCTGTAGAAGCTACGGCCACGGAGATTCATTTGAAAACCTTCCACGAGGTCCCACATGCAAAATGATTTTTTTTTTTTGTTTTGCTTTGTTTTTGTTTGCAACGCACGTGAATATGAAAGCTGCCAGTGCGCGCGCGCTTCGATCACGACAGGGAGGAGGGGGGATGATACAAAAGCACATCGCTGGTTGTAACAAATCGTGGTTGCATTATGAGCAATGAATAATGAAATGTATAATTTCCTATACCGGAATGGGCGTGCGAAGACAAAATGGAAAAATAGGCGTCAGGGAGGTAGCAGGCACACAGACACATGCACACACATCTATTTACATACACACCAGCACAAACACGTAAACATTCTATTGTGGCGGTGAAGGCACAGAATCATGTTCATTCTTTTAGGAAGTAGGTATAAAGTGTTAATTCGTCATCTGATTGTCATCAGCCAGCTAAAAGATTTGTGTAAAGGTTAGTAGTGTATGGCTTGTGTGTTACGGCAAGGAGTAATGTATATTCTTTATTGCGCTTGCGATGTTAATTTCGCTATGAAACAGGCAGTCTGTCTGTCTGTCTGTCTGTCTCTCTTTCTCAGTTTCTTATGAGTTGCTATTCTCGGAGACCATTGGTTGGTTATGTACGGCGTCGCATGGGTTTCCTGTTCGTGCGGAATACTGTGAGAACATGTAGCCGCGTTAGTAACTAACACGTTAGTAACTAACATTTCCCCATGGTTATTGCCGTAGGAATAACCGTGGGGAAATGCTAGTACAATTTACCGAAAGAAACAGACTCCGAATAATGAATATGTTTTTTAAAAAACACAAAAATAGGAAGTGGACGTGAAAAAGCCCTAATGGAGAAACAAAGAATGAAATTGACTTTATAATGTGCGAACAACCAGGTATAATTCAAGACACAGAAGTAGTGGGGAAGATAAAATGTAGTGATCCCAGATTAGTAAGGGCAAAGATTGTACTTAACCTAAAGAAAACAAGAACTAAATAATTTACTAAAAAAACGCAAATCTAGAGGTAATCAGATAGCAAAGAATGAAGAATTTAAAATCGCCCTAACCAACCAGTTCGAGGGCTTAGGCAAAAGCGATGGAGATTTAGAAGAAATAAACAAAACCATAACGAAAACAATCCTTGAAACAGCGATAGAAGTCGGGGGTAAAGCAACAAAGCAAGCAACAAGTAAGTTGTCCCAATCTAAGGACTTAATAAAAAAATGCCAACAAATGAGAGTAACTTCGTCAAGAGATAATATAGAATTTGCAGAACTGTCAGAACTGATCACTAAAGCCAGGCAAAGAGATGTAAGAAACTTTAACATGAGAGAAATAGAGAAAGCAGTAGAGAAAGGCACCAGCATTAAATCAGTCAAAAAGAAACTGCACTTGGAGAAACTGCTTGTTTTCTCTAGAGGTACACTCTTTTACACCCTTGTGACTAATAGTTACCTTGTGCGAATACATGATTACATTTCATCTCCTTTAGTCCTATGTTGTGACCATCGGGAGAGGTGTCGCACAAGGAGATACGATCTCCCCGATGCTATGCACTGCATGTTTATAGAAAGTGTTTAAACGTCTATACTGGGAAGAAAAGGGAATTCGAATAGACAGAGAATACCTCGGCAATTTAAGATTTGCAGACAATATTGTGCTCTTTAGCAATGATGGAGACGAACTACAAAATATGATTGATGACCTAAACTGGGAAAGTATTAAAATTGGACTAAAAATGAATAAGCAAAAGACCAAAGTTATGCTTAATAGCCTAGCTAAGGAACAGGAATTTAAAATCAACAATGAACCCTTAGAATGTGTAAACGAATACGTATACCTGGGACATTTAATAACAGGAACTCCTACCCATGAAAAAGAAATCCTCTGTAGACTAAGGATGGGCTTGAGCGCATTCAGAAGGCATTACGAAATCATGACAGGAAACTTACCGCTCTCTCTGAAGCGAAAAGTATTCAATCGCTGCATTCTCCCAGTACTAACATACGGTGCAGAAACGTGGAGGATAACGAAAAAACTAGAGATGAAACTAAGGAGCACGCAACATGCAGTGGAAAGAAAAATGATAGGGGCAACGCTAAGAGATAAAAAACGAGCGGAATGGATCAGAGGACAGATAGGAGTAGCCGACATTATTATATCAATTAAAAGAAAGAAGTGGACCTGGGCAGGACATGTCATGTGGAGGAAAGATCATGTGGATAGTCAGTAAGAGCGACCGAATGGATACTTAGTAGAACTTGTCTTTGGGCGAGTTGGTTCATGCTTCAAAAGGAAAAAACGGAGTGCTACAAGAAAAACGACACACAAAGAAAGAGGCTACACACAGGACTGGATGCCAGTCCTGTGTGTAGCCTCTTTCTTTGTGTGTCGTTTTTTTGTAGCACTCCGTTTTTTTCCTTTCGATGAATGGATACCAAGAGAGGGAAAACGCAACTGAGGCAGGCAAAAGGTTAGATGGAGTGATGAAATTAAAGTTTGCGGACATAAAGTGGAACCAACTCGCTCAGGATAGGGTGAATTGGAAATCGTTGGGAGAGGCCTTCGTCCTGCAGTGGATGTGAATAGGCTGATGATGATGATGAATGAAATTGTTAACACACATTAAGTGCATCGTGTGTGTCCTCTTGTGCACATGGTCTCACGTTCGTGTTTTATTTTCGTATCTTTTATAGCTCAAGTCACCCATGCGCTCACCATCTGACTTTCTGAACCCGAGAACACTCAACTGGATCCTCTCTCAAGCCTTGAGCTCATCTTTACGAGGAGAGTGTGCAGAGGCCGCAAATCTTCACCTTGACACATGCAGCATCCCCGTTGGCATCACTCCTGGTAAAGAGCTTTGCAGTCATAACATTAAAAAAGAGCCAGGCCTGTGCAGAATCGCAGGACAGTGACAGCTAAGCTGGAGGGGCGACCTTCTTAGAGGCCATTGTAAATGCTTGGGGAAACTAGTGCAAGTAGGTATCCGCTTGAGGAAACTAGTGGTGGTAGGTATCCCCTGCGCCATAGCTCTGTGGTTTGGGCTTCTCTCTGCACAGTGGTCTGTTGTGCCTGATGTTGCTTTGCTGCAGCCGCACGTGTAGCTCTGTGATTCACTTCTTCAGCAGCGGTCCGCACCTCGCGAGAAGACGTCATCAGGTATATCAGAGAGCCAAGTCAGGTTCCTGTCGGGGCTGCGCATGTCGTCTGTCGACACATGACACGATATGACAAAACTACTTCACAAGGAGCGATAGTGCTTACGGACACCAGCGGCAGCGGCAGAAACGGACGTTGCTGAGATCTCATAACAGTTTACGCTGTAAAAAAAAAACAATTCCTGCATTTGACTACAGCATGAAACTTTTTAACTGCGCTAGCACATGGAAAAAGAAGAGGCAGACAAGACATGCACAGACTCGCAACTGAGTGTTCAATTGGTGACAATGATATATATATATATATATATATATATATATATATATATATATATATATATATATATATATATATATATATATATATATATATTGTGAGACAACGCTCAGGCCGCAAGACTCTTCCTCTTTATTGTCGAGGCTACTACAGTTTGGAAAAATTTACTCGTCTTCTAACCCTTAAGGCTAAGTGGCCTGACAGGATCACACTTTTGCATGGGAACCATGAGAGTCAGCAGATTACCCAAGTGTATGGATTTTATGATGAATGCCAAACTAAGTATGGGAATGCAAATGCCTGTAAATACTGCTGCAAAGTGTTCTGACTGTGGCCACAATAATTGATGAGCAGGTACTCTGTGTCCATGGTGGATTGTCACCTCAGATCAAGACACTAGACCAAGTACGAACAGTTGAGAGGAATCAGGAGATTCCCCACAAGGGCGCCTTCTGTGATCTTGTGTGGTCTGACCCTGAAGATGTGGAGACCTGGTCAGTAAGTCCACGCAGCGCTGGGTGGCTTTTTGGTGCTAAGGTGAACCATGAGTTCATGCACCTCACAACTTGAAGCTGATATGCAGGGCACGTCAGTTGGTACATGAAGGATACAAATACACGTCTGATGACAAGCTGGTGACAGTCTGGTCAGTGCCAAACTACTCTTACCGATGCGGTAACATTGCTGCTGTTCTGGCCTTCTCGGACGTTTACCCTCAAACCGCAAAGTTATACCATGCAGTGCCAGACTCGGAGCGTGTGATACCACCCCGGAACACAACTCCGTACTTCTTGTAGCATGGCTTGTGATTTTGCTGCACCCTTCTGTTTGGTCATTGATCTGCTGTGCCACATGCTGGGCTCATCCACAGGCAGCCTGTGAAGCAGTGAGATGCCAAGTAAATGGGGGGCACTCCATCGGTTCAGTGGAATGGACAATTGGTCCTGTTGCCTGCCCTAAATGTACCCCACACCTCCACCACTTGTGAGGCGATGTCCAATACGGCGGTAGGACCGTTTTATTAGAACAATCGCGCGAGACAGCCTCCCAGCTAGCAGCTGCCAAACCCAGCGATGATGATGATGATTGGCATGATGGGTATGTACAGATGAAGACAATGAACTTCACACTTAGCGCTCGCTTTCACTTTCCTAAGAAGTCACTTTCCTAAGAATGGGCCTTCTATAAATCAGACGGACTGCAAAATGCAAGCATAGTCGCAACCGAGCAATGATGCACGTGTGAGCTATCACAGGACTACAATCGCGCTGAGCCCAACGCACCGACAATAATTCGGTGAGCAGCTAAACAAACCTTTTCTCGTAACAGATAGTAGACTATGTTAGCTACTAGCGTGGCTACATGTTCTCACAGTATTCTGCACAGACAGGAAACCCATGCGACGCTGGACATAACCAACCAGCGGTCTCCGATAATAGCAACTCATAAGAAACGGATGGACGGACGGACGACGGACGGACGGACGGCGAAATTAACATCGCAAGCGCGATAAGGAATATACATTACATCTTGATTACTCCTTGCCTTAAGACACAAGCCGTACACTACTAACCTTTACACAAATCTTTTAGCTGGCTGATGAAAATCGGATGACGAATTAACACTTTGAACCCACTTCCTATAAGAATATACACGATCCTATGCCTTCACCACCACAATAGATAGTTTGCATGTTTTTCCCGGGGTGTATGTTTGCGTGTTTGTGCCGGAGTATGTAGATATGTGTGTCTGTATCTGTGGGCTTGCTACCTCCCTGATGCCTATATATTTTCATTTTGTCTTCGCACGTCCATTCCGGCATAGGAAATTATAGATTTCATTACTCATTGCACATCATGCAACCGCGATTTGTTACAACCAGCGATTTGTTTTGTTTTTTTTATATTCACTTACGTCGAAAAAAAAAAACAACTTCTATTTGCGGGACCACATGGAAGGTTTTTAATAATTTCTTTTACCCTAACTTCTACTACAACGTTCAGGCAACGTGCAGATCTCAGCACGCAGAAACATGTCTGCTTAGCTACAACGGAGAAGTTAAAACAACTCGCTAAAACATGATTTTCCACGCGCGCCGACCTTACTGTCAGAGCAATTTTATAAACCATGACGTCCTGAATGTCGCGATCAGCAAAACTAGATAATCGTGGACATTTTGAGACCAAATACTGTACGAAATAGTAACGCGGATAGAAATTATCGCGCATGAAAGGCTTTGAAAGCATGTACATTTAACGATGCGGAGCCGCTGCAACCGGGACTGCCAAGGGTCGCAGGTTGGACGCCCAAACCCCCTCCCCCTTTTTTTTTTAAGGATGTTTATTACACTGCTCAAGATTACGTCGGTGGGGGGGTCTGGCGACGGTTGGGTACCTGAAAGGCTTTCAGTCGTTCAACTGCCGTTTACGACTCACTCCTACCCCAGAACAGGAATTGGCCTCCCTGGTGATGTACTTGGCCACCACCTCCCACACGATGTACTTCACCAGGGAGGTCTACAATTGAACCCTCGCCCTCAGTGTCCAGCAGCTGCAGAACATCTGTCCACGGCGGTGGTCAGCTCTGTGAAGCAACAGAGGGCAGTAATAATCACTGGACCCGGACAGGCTGCCACTGGAAATTAAACATTGGAACGTTCATTGCAAGATCCCTCTCCAACGAAGCTAGATTAGCGGAACTACTCAAGGAACTAGAGGGAGTTAGTTGGGACATAATTGGCCTTAGCGAAGTTAGGAGAGCAGGTGAAGCTTACATAGTCTTAAACAATGGACATGTCTCTGCTATAGAGGATTACCTGAAAAGAGAGAATATGGCGTTGGATTCCCAATTCGCAAAGCTATAGCGGACAACGTAGATGAATACTACAGCATTAAAGAAAGAGTAGCATGCGTCGTAATAAAACTAAATAAGTGGTATAAACTTAAGATAATCCAGGGATACGCGCCCACAACGAGCTACGATGACGAACAAGTAGTGCAGTTCTACGAGGATATCGGATTAGCAATAAAGAGAGTACGAACACAATACACAGTAGTCATGGGGGATTTCAACGCAGAAGTAGGAACAAAACAAAGTGGAGAGCAGGCGATTGGCAACTACGGCGTCGGCCGTAGGAATAACCATGGGGAAATGCTAGTACAATTTGCCGAAAGAAACAGACTCTGAATAATGAATACGTTTTTCAAGAAACACAAGAACAGGAAGTGGACGTGGAAAAGCCCTAACGGGGAAACAAAGAATGAAATTGACTTTATAATGTGCGAACAACCAGGTATAATTCAAGACACAGAAGTAGTGGGGAAGATAAAATGCAGTGATCACAGATTAGTAAGGGCAAAGATTGTACTTAACCTAAAAAAAACAAGAACTAAATTATTTACTCGAAAGAAATGCAATCTAGAGGTAATCAGAACGAAGAATTTAAAGTCGCCCTAAGCAACAAGTCCGAGGCCGTCGGCGAAAATGGTGACGATTTAGAAGAAATAAACAAAACCATAACTAAAACAATCCTTGAAACAGCGATAGAAGTCGGGGGTAAAACAACAAAGCAAGCAGCAAGTAAGTTGTCCCAATCTACCAAGGACTTAATAAAAAAACGCCAACAAATGAAATTAACTTCATCAAATGATAAGATAGAATTCGCAGAACTATCAAAATTGATCAGTAAAGCCAGGCAAAGAGATGTAAGAAACTTTAACATGAGAGAAATAGAGAAAGCAGTAGAAAAAGGCACCAGCATTAAATCGGTCAAAAAGAAACTGCACTTAGGGCAAAACAAAATGCATGCGCTAAAAGATAAACGAGGTAACGTTATCAACAGTTTCAACGAAATAGTAAGATTTCTACTCTGAACTGTACAGCTCTCAGACAGACCATACAACCTTAATAGAAATAGAATCAGAGGAGGACATTGAAATAAATTCCTTGTATAACCACTTACGAAGTAAAAAACGAGGCAGGCCTGCGCGGAACTGCAGGACAGTGGCAACGTAAGATGGAAGAGCGATGTTCTTAGAGGCCATTTTAAATGCTCGGGGAAACTAGTGCAACTAGAGGTGGTAGTTATTCCCTGCGCCATAACTCATCATTTCGCCAAGTAGGGAAGTACCCACTACGCTATAATTACTGCGCCATTGTAACGTGCAAATCTGTATAACTGCACTTCTTAGAGAGTCTCTTGGTGTCGTTTTCCCGAGAACGTACCGAACTCTCGGCCCGGCGTCGACGGCGAGCTGCGGTTTGGGCTTCTCTCTGCACAGCTGTCTGTTGTGGCCGATGTTGCCTTGCTGCAGCCGCGCGCGTAGTTCTGCGATTCGCTTCTTCAGCAGCAGTTCGCACGTTGCGAAGAGGCGCCATCAGGTATATCGAAAACCCAAGTCAAGTTGCTGTCGGGGCTGCGCACGTCGCCTGCCGCATGTCGCATGGCACGATACGACACGATAAAGGGCAGCGGTTCGTAATAATGATGATGGTAAAGTTGAAGAAGATTGTTTCATAATGACGATGTAGATGGTGCCTCTGTAATGGGTGCAGAGCTACGAAGCATGCACCCCTGTGTCCTTTGAAATTATTCCTCGAACTCATTATGCAATCCACTTTCCACGACGTATAGTGGCATTTTATTATTCTGCCACGTGACGTTACATTTGTTAATGCGATTCCTCGGTAGACATTATACCTGTTTAGGTCTTTTAGCGATGATTTTTCAACCACAGCCGTAGCTCAGTGTATAACAGCCGACTTGATCAAAGACGGAGGAGATATTGTACTTGAAAAACTCGGCCAAATAAAGGCTTCGAGACAACAGCTGTGCTTCTGCCTTACAAAGTGGTGGCAGGTGCTTTTGACCCTTGGTCCTCTACTACGACGCGGTTCCCTGGAGCTTCGTTCGGGTTCCCATTTGCTCCGGCTGTCCACTGCCATGAGTAACGAACAGCAGCCTGGCCCCTCAGGCATCAACGCCCCCACACACGTGGCCGCCCCCCCATGGACCATCACCGCCCGGCAGCGAGAACCCACCATCTTCTCTGGTCTCCCGCGTGACGACGTAGAAGAGTGGCTGGAGGATTACGAAAGTGTGAGTGCGTACAACTACTGGGACGACCCTCAGAAACTTCGTCACCTCGGCTTCTATGTGTCCGACGTCGCTAAAGCCTGGTTTTTTAATCACCAGAGCAGCTTCACCGATTGGTCCGATTTCCATCAACAAGTTTGCAGGATTTTCAGAATTCCCAATTCTGAAGTTTCCAAGCAAAAGCTTGACGGGCGTGTACAACATCCAGGAGAGACGTACACTTCATACATCGAAGACGTCCTTGCCTTGTGCCGCTGCGTGGACTCCGCCATGAAAGAATCACATCGCATCCGGCATATTCTGAAAGGGATAGCACACGTTGGCGTTCAACGTCTTGGCGATCAAGAATCCCAGCACCGTAGATGATATCATCACAACATGTCAGCGTCTATATGAACTCCAAGCCATTCGGTTACAGCCAGACACCTGTGGCACTCGACCTTCTCCAGATGTTGGTTTGTGCACGTTGATTCGCACTTTGATCCGTGAAGAGCTACAAGTGCAAGGACTCTCTTGTTCGCCCGTTCCGCAACCATCGTCCTCCTCTAATGCTCTGCGTGACATCATAAAAGAGGAGTTGTCCGCTATGGCTTGCACTGTGGCCTCGAACCCCTCGACGCTGCTACCCTGCACCTCCACTACTTTGTAAGGCAGAAGCACAGCTGTTGTCTCGAAGCCTTTATTTGGCCGAACCTCGCGCAGAACGAAGATGGCGCTCACGGTGATGATGATTATGCATAGGTGAAGAAGATGAACGATGAATGTTTTGCTCACAATATATATATATATAGTTTGGCGAAGTAGGTGGCTTCGGCTGCCGCATGAGTATAAGTATGGGATGTAGCACTTCAATGATATGCCATTTATTAGTCGACATTTCAGTCAGAGCCTGACCTTTCTCAAGACAGTATCTCTTTTTCTCCTCTTCGTTTATATAGGCACGGAAGAAAGGGCGGAAACTGTTTATTAAGTGGTTGGCGAAAGTGAGTGGGGAAAGATGGGAGGGAGCAGAGGGGCGCTAACACATTTTCTTTGAGTGGGCGTACTCAAAGAAAATGTGTCGGTGCCCCTGTAGTGCCTTCGGTAATGTGACGTTGTTCCTTGCAAAAGTCCATCAGAAGAACATCGGCTTGCCCATGCATCACACTGACGAGACTTCTGGATACAGCCACGCGTCAAGTGAGCAGAAGTGCAGGGACTTGCTCAGCGATGCCGTCTCCATTATGCTGCATGGTGCACCTGACGGGTACGAGGCGACAAGATAATGGCTGCATGGTCACATCCTCAAGGAGGCACAAGAGCTTCCGCTGTAGTTGTGCAGTTTCATCCTTCGAAAATGTCAACAGACCTTGTGGTATATTAACGATGACACCGTATTCGCGCAAGAAATCCATACCTAAGATGGCCTGTTTGCAACACTCGGGAAGAATAGCAAAAGTTGCGACGTACGACGATTCTTCTATGCTGATCCTTGCTGCACACTTTCCAATGGGTGTCAGTAGCCGACCACCAGCTCCCCTAATCTGTGGCCCCGTCCACTCCATTCTGACTTTCCTCAGCTTATGCGCCAAACTCTCACTCATTATTGAAAAGTCCGCACCAGTGTCCACAAGTGCCATCACTAGAGCGTAACCATCGATCGTAACTCGTATCTCAGTGCTTACAATTTCGTCGCTCGTCAAATCGTCAGACTTCGTCGGCTCTTCCTTCATTTGCCAGGGGGATTTTCAGCTTTTTGACGAGTGGCAACCTCCCACCCAAAGGTTGCTGCTTTTAGTTTCCCCGGCGGGCACTGGGAGATCGCCCTCTGGCCACGTCAGTGGCACTTCGTCGAGTTAGCAGAGAAGTTAGCGTCTGGGAGAGGAGGAGCGCGACCTGAAAACAGGGGAATCGTTGCGCCAGCTTGATGCATCCGCGTCGACGTTGGGTCGGCTGTTTGAGCGACGAGGAACAGTGGATGGAAGTCCTTGGTACCCTGCGACTCGATAAGGGCAATGGCGACATATGTGGCCTGCTTCTACACAATGAAAGCACAGGGGCCTTTACTCGGGAGTGCCCCATATGTCGGTTTTTCGGAGTGGTGGTCGCGTTGGAGCTCCCCTTTAGTACCAAGGTACTGTCGGCGGTTGCTGCTGGTAATACTGCGGCGTCAGCGCGACAGGTGGCAGTCGACAGACAATTTCTGCATAGCTGGAATTCAGGAGGTGAAAGCGCTTGCCTTACCTCCTGGCGCACAACTTCAGAGACGGACGCTACCATGCATTCACTCGGCGTAGCGAGGAGCTCGTTCATCTCTCCTCGCGGACTATTTCTCGTATCAGTTGGCGCAAACCCTCCTCAGTTGCTGGAACCGCCAACATGGCTGCGGCGCTGGTTGATACATCGCTGCTGACGCAGTCATACTGACGGTAGCGTAGCTATAGTGCACGTTCGATGGCCGTCGACTCCTTCAGAAATTCGTCGACATTTGTTGGCGGGTTTTGCACAAGACCGGCAAACAGCTGCTCCTTCACACCGCGCATGAGGTGGCTGAGCTTCTTCGCTTTGGTCATATCCGGGTCTGCTCGACGAAATAGAAGGGTCATGTCCACAACAAACATGGTGACGGTTTCGTTGGGCTTCTGAACGCGGGATTCGAGTAGTCGCTGAGCTTGCTCTCGCCTTTCACTGCTTCTGAACATGTCGAGAAATTTCCAGGTGGATTCTTCCCAAGATGGCCAGTTTCCCTCACAGTTTGTAAACCACGTTCGGGCGCCATCTAGAAGAGAGAAGTACACGTGGGCTAACTTTGGCCAGTGTTGGCGCTTCAGCCATTCATACTGGCTTCACGCTCGGACTCCTTGAGCCAGTCAACGGCGTCTTCATAGGCGTTGCCGTGAAAGGGCAGAGGAGATAGAGGATTCGAAACAGTCACCTGTGTCGGGCCTAGGTTTGCCATGGCTTGGGTACTCCTTTCGGACACAGTTACACCCTCTGGTAGCGGACCGCACTCTGGGCTCAGGCCTAACAGTCGGAGGCTGGCACGGTGAACTGGCATTTCAGCGCGCAGAACTCGCTCTGGACTGGATGCGGTGCTGCGCAGAGGTGTTCTGAACATTTACCCCGCACCTCCACCAGCGTCGCGATGCAGGAACAGCAGGAATCAGGAACACAGAGCTGGTCACTTTAATGGAAAACCACACTGAGCAATCAGACAGGGATCTCGTTGTCTTCTAAGAGCCCGTGATCTTCTTCTTCATTTGCACGCGGAAGATTGGATGCGGCAATATTTCTTCTAACCTGTCCTGGAAAACACATCGATTATATCATAAATAACACCAACCATATGCTTGGGTATATTCGCAGGAACTTTTCTCACTCATCCAGTTCAATAAAATTATTGCTTTATAAAACATTGGTTCACTCGAAATTAGAGAATTCTGCACCTATCCGGAGCCCTGGCATTTAATTGCTCATTTCCGACTTGGAAGCTGTGCAGAACCGTGCCTGTCATTTCATACTCTCTAATTATCACCAAACAAGTAGCGTAACTGCCCAGAAATTAAGCTTATTCCTCCCTCCCCTCTCTCATCACAGGTGTGTAGCTTCATTATGTCTTTTTCATAAAATTTACGTAAACAGCTCTCTCAGAGAAAAGTTACTTACTTACAAGACCATCATACGTATCAGCTCGCATCGATCACTGCAATAAAGTTGGGATTTTATCTTGTCACATTGAATGTTTTCATGACTCATTCACATCTAGAACTTGTGTCAGTTGGAATGACCTTCCCCATGATATCACTTATATAGCAGATTTTATTTTATTATGTTTCGCAAAACAAATATATATGCTTGTTACTGTTTGTATAATATAATTTTTCCTTATTTAACAATTCCTCTCGTGTATCTCTGCTGCTAGTTTAAGTATTTGTCTTTTTTTGAGTTTTCGCCATGCAGTTTGTACCTTTACTCTTCCTTTTTTTTTTTCATTATGCCTCGCTGTTTCTTGTTTTCTTTATGTATCCCCACTCCCCTCTGTAATGCCCTCGGGTACTAATAAGCAAATAAATAAATGTGTCTCCTTCAGCACATTTTATGCAGACATTTAAACAATTCAAAACAGCAATAGAACGGCAAAAACTAGGTGGAGAAAGCACCAGAAACGGGGCTTACAATCAACTTTTCTCTATGGCTGAGCTACATGCATCACTTGGCTGCTGCGACAAATCTGCCCCAGGCTCTGATCACGTAACATATGAAATGTTGAAACACCTGCCCCCAAATTAAAGAAAGCTTTTCTTTCCCTTTATAATGCCATATGGTCTTTTGGTGAGATCCAACCTTCTTGCAAAGAAGCCACTGTAATACTAATTTTGAAACATGGCAAGGATCCATCTTCTGTTTTGAGCTACCAACCCGTAACGCTATTTCTAGCAGAAAGGTGCAAATTTTGACACCACAAAAGCAAGACAGAAGACAGGACGAGCAGTCGACCTGTTTTCTGTCTTGCTTTTGTGGTGTCGAAGTTTGCGCCTTTCTTCTAGAAATGTTGCATCAACTATCCCTTCAAGAAGTACTTCTAGCCATAACGTTTAGTTTACTATACATGGTGTTCAAAAAGATGATAAATTTCCAGCTAATACATTTTCTAGAATCAAACAAACTGATAGATCTATATCAGTGCGGGTTTTGAAAGGGTCGATCCACCACTGACCACTTCATACGTATTGAGGCCGAGATTTGTGACACTTTTGTGCATAAAGAATTCCTTCTGTCCATATTTCTGGACATGGAAAAAGTGTACGATATGATGTGGTGATTCAGAATACTGAGAGACCTGTCACAATTAGGTATATGTGGCAAAATGTTTAGCGTCATTGAAAGTTATTTATGCGACCGCGCATTCTGCGTTCGGGAGGGCAATGCTCTGTCACAACCATTTGTCTAAGAAACGGGTGTTCCACAGGGGGAGGGGCCCTATTTATCATAAAAATGAATTCCCTGCACTTCTCCATACCACAAAGCATGTTCATTCCACACGCGTAGATGATGTACAAGTAGCATTTAAATTGCACAATCTCTCAGCTTGTGATAGGCAGGTTCACTTTGGTCTGAACAAGGTGTGCAAGTGGGCTGACAAAAATGGTTTCAGCCTAAACCCACACTAGAGCATCTGTGTCCTTTCCTCTAGAAAGAGAGGCCTTCATCCTGAACCAGATATTCGCCTAAAGGGTCAGCAGTTCCCTTTGAATACGGAACACAAATCTCTAGGCGTGATTCTGGGCATAAAACTAACATTTATGTCACATATAAGATATCTTTGAGTCAAGGGCATGATAAGTGTCAACATCTGAAAGGTCTTGTCAAGCACTATGTGGGGCAGTAACACAGGCTGTCTATTGAATCTGTATTAGAGCATTATACGGTTGCATCTACATTACAGTGCCATAGTTTATCATTCTGAGACACCCAGCGTGTTGAAGGTGTTGTACCCTGTCCACCACCTAGGCATCCACCTCTCTATGGGTGCTCTCAGGACAAGCCCCATAGAAGGCCTGTACGCTGAATCCAGTGAATGTTCGCTTCGCCTCCAGGGATCATTCTCAGCGTTTTTGTATTTCCTGAAAGTGAATGACAACATTGAACATCCCACACACACTAGTGTAAACAATTTATCCAACTATCAAATCTTTGAGAACTGTCCTTCCGTGAGAGTTAGAACTTCAATCCTTTGCAACTTTGGATAAAATTGAGGTAGAAACATGAAACAACGCTTCTTGCACGCCTTAAATATTTGCAAATATGTCTGCATAATATTTAGCTAGCTTACTTTATCATAGTTTCTGCCAGTCATCCCAGAAACCTAGAAAAAGAGGCATCATCCAATGTACTTTCCTCATTTATTAAAGAAAAACTACTTTAATATGTGAAACAAACACATTAAACTACATGTATTACCTGTAAGTTTCATTATTGTAATGGCAATGAAAATAAATGTTTTCCTTAAGACCAGTGTCCACAGAGATCCATTGAACTAATGATGGACTTTCTTGGTACGAGATGAACGATGACTGCTATTTCAGGCCTAGTCAAGTGAAGCTTTGTTGTGAAATGTTTCTGTAAGCGTGCTTTGTGGTGCAAAATGGTTACATCGCATGGGTCATCCCTGCTGACAACAGCTTGGATGCCTCGATGAATTTCGTGAGTAATCATCATTCATTCGCATCCTCTCGTATGTGCTTACAGCAAGCGACATGCGCCGATGACAATGCACGAGCCATATCCGATCGCACCGATCCAGAGATCGTAGCTGATGTTGCTAGTGCCAAGGGATTGGACCCGACCAGTGATGAACGTCTATGCCACTGCTAAACGACCTTGTACTGTACTATGAGAGCTTCCATCGGCATTCGCTGTCATTCGCTGCTGTTGTGGTGCAATGGAAGATGCTGGATTTGCTGATATGTAAGGCCCCAGGAGGGCTTGAGGAACTTGATGGCTTACAAGATGCTTACATATTTCATACAAAATAAAGTTCGACTGCTTTCACGCTGGTCTGTTGCATATCGTGTGCAAAACTGTAAGCTACTGCTTGTTACAATCTCGGGGAAACAAATGTGAGATGTGCGCTGTTTTAAGACGAGCTTCAAATAGGCATACAGTAGAACCTCAATGATACGTTCCCGGTTGATACGATTTCTCGGTTCCAACGTTCGCGATCGTGAAAACACGAACTTTTCTCATGGAGTGAAGCTTCTTTTCTTCTGGTTAATACGTTCCCGGAAAATATGATTATTCGGCACCAACGTTTGATTGATCGTTCAACTACGATCGGATGATATGTTTTCTGGCCTCTAGAGTCCGCGTGCAACCGAGAAGTCGGGAAGCTCGCGCGATCAAGAGCAGTAGCTGCTCACCGACTCACCCGACCATGTCACAAGAAAACAGCGGTGTGCTCTCTTCCGATACTAGCATATCACCTAGCTAGACGTAACACACCGCGTTCATCTGTATCGCCGCTGACACTCGCGATCAAGGCAGCTTTAACAGCACGCGGCGTGCAGTAGCTGTTGGCACGAAGAGCGCACTTTCAATGGCCAATGACCGAGACACACCACCATTTCTTTCAGTAGGACCGATTCGGGAGCGCAAGTGCAATCGCGAGCAGAAACAGTGTTTATGTGGGTCGTCTCTCATCTTTTCCCCCACCGAGCGCCGCCATCTTGATAACGTTTAAAAGCTGAAAGTTCCAACTGCCCATTTCCGCTCATCTCACCTTCGATGACCATGCCCTAAAAGTGCAAATAAGAATGTCTGGCACATTTAGATAGCTAGTGCACAAACACTGCCAGAGCAATTCTCCTAACTCTTCTTTGAAAACATCGTCGAACCTGCCATTTTTGATTGCAAGTTACCGATGTGCGAAACGACAGTCATTACGTAAAAACAAAAATAAGCAAGTTCGAAAGCCAATAATGCGTACAGAATACGGAGTGCATCCTGTGCTTTTTACAGCGGCGCGGACAATTACGACACAAAAACGGCCCTTGTTGTGATCTCATAACAGCTTACGCTGTAAAAAAAAGGGGGGGGGGGGGGGGAAGAGAGAGAGAAGAATAATGGCCGAACGTTTCCTAGCGTCTAGAGACTAAACCGCTAGCTCTGACGGTCAACATGCACGTGATGCGCTTGCCCAGTGACCTTGGCTTGGGCCGTGCGATGCATATGATGTGTCCGTTCATGTGACCTGTAGATGCAAGGCAAGTGCTCTTAGTGTTCACGACTTGTGTACCAGAGTCGTTGGGCACAACGTGGCCTGTGCATCCCGCCAGGGGGAGGACGTTTCCATAGAACCAGTGGGGACGATTTTTGGAAGCGATTGTAGCGCCGTCTGCTTGTTGAAGGCACTCGTACCAACAAATAAAAATTTTGTTTTGCTAACACTTTGAACAGTTCTTGCTGTCTTATGCTCACAATACAAGTTCTAAAACTGTAAATTTTCTTTGTATAGTTTATAACTGCTTAGAAAGTTAAATATGTTTTGAAATTGCAAGGGCGCTTTTGAAGAGTCAGAATGGCGGCTGGCGATCGGCAAAAACCGACGATATGCCGTTATCATCTGCTACTATATCGCAGCTGCTCCCTCAGTCGCTACAGGCAGGTACCCCCAAAATTTCTCTCGTTTGCATAATGTAATTGCATCCTATTTTCATATTAGAGACTTATAAGCATCTTGCATACTTACTTGGAAGGTCACTGTTGCCGTAAGGACGAGCAGAGCCACAACATTGATCATACAAACTAGCGGCAAGTAAACTAGTTTATTGTAATGACATCGATGTTTACATGAAATGAGGGACCAGTGAGTAGTGTACTGTAGAACCCCGCTGTTACGTTCCCGGCTGCTGCGTTTTCCCGGCTGTTACATTGTTTTTGGCTGGTCCCGGCATAGCTCCCATAGGATTCAATGCATTAGGAACCCCGCTGTTACGTCGCAATGTGGGAACGTTCCCGCATGTAACGTCGCGAATCGGCATTCCAAGCGGCCACTGCCGACGGAAATATTGACTTTTCACGTAGCTTGACTTGGCTTGACTGTAGGATTAGCTGCACAATGAGCGACGCCAATTACGTTTCCAGGTTCCGCCATCTAAATTATGGCACAGCGATGCAAACTGTTGGCGACGGAATCGCGTACAATGATTTTGTTTCCATCAATGACGCCATTGTCACCTCCGAGGTTTTCTCTGTCGATGAAATCGTAGCCGAGTGTGCCGATGCGTGCACTGAAAGCGCTAGCACTGAAATAAAATTTGTGCCAATCACCACTTCTCTCATTTTTCCATTTTTCGCATTTCTTGGCTCTTACGTTTCCCGGCTCTTACGTTTATATTTTACAGTCCCGTGAAAAACGTATCAGCGGGCTTCTACTGTATTATGAGATGCACCAGTGAGTATCGTTCATAATCATTGATATTCAAAAAGGTATGTACTATGTGCAGCCCCACCACAGATATCCGAAGTACAGCTGTCCACCGCTGAAGGAAGAAATACACAGAACTGCATGAATCCGTGTCAACAGAGTACACCACTGAAGTCCCTGCACTTTTACGATGGTGTCATATGACTCTGTTCACAGTACCAGTGTCTTGCAGCTTGATTTGAACATAACCACGCAACTTTCACAGGCGTCGAATTGTGCGTGTCAGTCTTCTGGACTTCTGGCGCTCACTGCCCGGTTTCCCTCGCCCTCGTCGCCACCCATTCAAAAAGTTTCATTATTTAAAACATTTCAGCATTCGTGCTCAATAGGCTTCCCGTGACTTAAAATTAAAGGGCAACTCTCTTTTTATGCGAATCGATTTGAAGTTCTACAAATAAAGTAGGCAACTTAAAGGCTTAGATGGTATTTCGCCTGCTGCCGCCAGCGGTGCGCTGTCGTCGCCTCGACGGTGGCGACACCTGATAGCGCGGACGCACAACTCGCAACATGTCCCCCCGTCCCTGCCGTGTATTGATGGCCGCGGGCGCGGTTTGGGCAGGCCGAGAAAATGACGATGTGAGGGCGCATTTTGTTACATGTTAAATTATTTGCCTGAAGATGTGGAGTAGTTTAAGCACTGAAGCAAGGGACAACACGTGTGCGTTCCATTCCCAATGCTGTCGGCGCTGATGGCTAGCGTTCGCGGTCACTGCCGTGCCTTTGGGCGGGTTCCAACACGTTTCAGTATAGCTATATAAGCAGACGTTTATTCCTGTTTCGTGACGTTTTTATTGCCTGAATTACATGAAATTGTAAAATAATTTAATTATTTATATCAATGCATGCTTTTTTGGTGAAACTGCACGATTTTTTCGTGTGTTTGGATTATATGTTTTCCCAGATAATACCTTCAGTGTGGCGTTATTTTTCAAAAACGTATGAACAAGGTTCTACTCTTTGGTGTTTCAAATCATCAATACATTGAACTATTTCACGGTCCCCTTCGAGTTTGTGATGTGTGATGTGCGCGGTTCAAAAAGTGCGCTTGAAAAACAAAAGAAGTGACGCAAAGGAAAAGAAGGCAACGAGAGAAGACGCTCGCGGACCGGCAGGACGGCATATGAAAGACGATGACGATGAAGAACAAAAGGCGTGGCACTAGAAAAATAAAGTGAAGTGAAGCAACCAATCAGCAACACCCACGACGTTGGCGTTCCCAATGGCCAATAGCTGGTGAACACGGATACGCAGCCGTGGCCAATCGAACGATAACAAATAAGCAAAGGTGAAAGAAAAGCGAGCGCTATCGGATTCTTTGGGGGGGGTTTCCACGAAAGACAGTTCCAGGAAGGAGAGTTCGAGAAAGGCAGCGGGTCGTCCACCGGGCCGGGCGTTGAAGACTGCAGTCGGGTTCCGGACCCGAGCCACCAGGGCTTCACCCGACCGGGACCTCCTGCTGACCTGTTTCCAGCCAAAGGAACCCCAGTGGCTCGCAAGCTCCAGGCGAGAACTTGCCGAACTCCTGTGCCCGTAGGCATAGCTGGAACAGTCGGGCTACGGGTCCGAGTTCCACGCCGAGACGCCTGGCCGGGATGCTGCTACCACCTGAATGACCACCTAACCGCCCACGCCCTCCGTCGCCATCAAACATCTGGCATCGTGTTCTTCGCAAGTCTGCTGCACTTCGCTCATTTGTCTTCAGTCAACCTCATCGACGATTTGGTGAGCCATCAACTTCTTTCGCCACGTCGCCACTGCACATCACTGCCGGACCCTTACAGAATAGAAACTTCCAGGGCTCGCGTAGCTCTTATAGAGACGCTATTAGAGCGCGCTACTTTCTTAATTGTGTGATGTCTTCTTTTGTCCCTCAAGTGCTTGTCGTTTAGCTTTCTTTCCTTTGCAATAGTTTAATTAAACGCTTTTGTGTGCGTCTTGTGTGAAGAACGGCTTTGTCCTTGATTAGACTCTTGGAGGCTTCGCCTGGGAGAGTCGTCCGAAAACGAATCTATAAAAGAACCTGCTTAAAATATCATCACAGAGTTCAATATATCGGGGATCGACTGTACGGATTTTTTAAGCATAGTGAAATCTTTGAAAACTGGGCAGGTTTAGCTGGCCCAGTGTTCATTGGTGGGTGCCAGAACACTGCGAATAGAGGGAAATGAGTTGGCCGACAGGCTAGCCATGTCTGCCCATACAGATGCTGTCACTCCAGCCATGGCCATTCCCGTAACGGACTGGCAACGTCTTGTGGAACAGAGAAATGAACAGTAACATACACATTATCAAGCCTCATCTTGGCTACCAGAATTCAAGACACGCCACGCACACACAGATTACACTTTACATACTCAGAATAGGACATACATACAGTACACATGCATACTTATTATCCGGAGGAGACCCAGCTGTCTGCTATAGATGTGGTGAGCCACGCTGTATTACACATCCTTCTAGAATGCTGTGCACCGGAGGATCAGAAAGAAAAAGCATTTTCCACTACCACCATGCATGAATCTCCTGCTGCATCTTTTTATGGTATTAGGCAGCAAACCTGTTTTTAAATACCAATCACTTATCACATTTTTGAAAGACATACAAAGTTTTCGCGTCATTTATCTGGGCAACCTGTAGCATGGCCTCTCAGCAGAGGCCGTTGCTGCAGCATTTTTTATTAAAAAGCACCTTCCCTCTCGGCCCTTTGGCACAAGGGCCTTGAGGAGGGCTCATTAATCACTTGTCATGCATTGGACGCTCATAGAACACCCCACGTGCCACCATCATAATTTTACACTATACATGTTTTACGTCTCTATACATCGATAAACAGATCGCTAAAAACAATGGAGAACATGCAATGTCGCTGAAGCCTGCGTTTTGACAAGTGGACTTGTCTTCGTCAGGACGACCACTACCTTCTCGAATGTTTGTTTCTGTATGCCTTCGTCAGGACGACCACTACCTTCTCGAACGTTTGCTTCTGTATGCCTTTGCACGCTCTCCCCGCCCACAGAAGGAGAGGAGGAGAAGAGTGGCATGTGCGAACAAAAAGAAAAAAATAGAAAGGGGAGAGGGGGGGGGCCTAAATGGAAAAAAAAAAGCTTCCGAAGAATCCACTTGTGGTACATATCTTGGAAATACACTGTGTGCGCAGTGCTAGAAAGCAGGACGAAGAAAGGAACACATACACTAAGTACAGGCATTGCACTTGTCGCATGTGTCCCTGCCCTGCACCACCCGCACCACATGCACAGTGCATTTCACCGAAAGCTTGTTGCTAAAAAACTGACTACACTGTTTAGCGCGGTTGTTGTCGTCGATCTGGTGGGCCATCAGCACCTGAAAAGAGACTTTCGGGAAAAAGCATTGTTCGCTTGTTCTACATTGTTTTTAGCTATCTGTTCATCGATTCAAACGTGCATCTTCCTCTGAGTTTCTCTTCTAGTTTGGACACCTCTATAGAGCGATTTAATTAATGCCCCTTTACAGCCATGTAATGTATTGCCATTATAAGCCTTCGGTCACTGCTTGCACAACATCATCTGTAATGGTGCTGTTTGGCCAAGAAAGGCCCTTGGGCCAATAAACACTCTGTGTCATCAGATTGCAGAATCTGAAACATTACACACTTTAAATCTCCACATGTGCTTGCTAGGTTTATATTTATGTATGTATCCTTCCGAACAAGCCTGGTCATGAGTGCTGTCTTTTTTTTTTTTTCCGCTAGATAGCAGTTTCCACATTTTGTGTATCCCCTTCATAATTTACGTATTTACGGTACTTGCATAATGAATGCACTCGCATAATAAACACACCCCCAACTTTATTAGCGAAATTCCGGATTTTTTTCTTTTTTTTTCTCCCACGTTAAACACAACCTCAAATTGGGACCCCTGCGGCCTCATGAACGGCCGCACTGGGGCTTTCTCACTTCACTCGATCCGCAGTGTTCGCAAGCCATTTGCCGTGGTGATTCATAACTCCCGCATCCCAATAAAACTGCCACACATTGTTGGGCATAGGCGCGTACAAACAGCAGTAACATCCGTGTTATCAAGCTCCCTCCTTATTGCCGCAGCATGCTGCAATGCGTGCTGCACTGGCTGGCACAGCCCAAGCATGGTCGGGGCATCATGGCAATCTCGGATGTCATGCTTAATGCGCATGACTGAGAGGCTCAGCACAGATATTAGGGAGAAATGAGATGATGAGCCATTTTCTGTGCCATGATGGGAAACATCTCCAGTCACAGCCGCCCGCGAACACCAACGAACACTGTTGCGGCGTCTTTGATATTGCATCGGCGACGTAGTGACCTTGCTTGGCCGAGAGCCAGCATGGCGTGGATCATTGGCTTAGTATGCATCGCGCGTGTCGTGGCGTCGTCATTATGGGCAGGACCTGCAGTGACACAGGAACTCTATGCACGATGAAGACCGCTGCGTGCCACTCGTTCATTTCTTCACTGTTCACAGTTCAACAGCATCACTGTTTTTCCAGTTTTGCGGAGCTGCATGCGAAGGACGCATTAAACGGAAGTGAAGGGCCATCACAATAGAATAAAACGCAGCCACCATTAAGGCTGTCGCAGCGGGTGCCGAGTTGCGTGGTGCCGATGCCATATAGCTCTTTTTAGTTTTTATAAATAAAATTTTATTGCACGCATGGCTCTATATAAGCAATACCGCGGGTCGCCACACCGTCTTATTTTGCGCTGTAAAATGTTTTGTTCAACCTGGAAGAGTTTTTGTAAAATTCAACCCACATAATAAACGCACCCCCAACTATGCTTCTGTTTTTCAGGAAGAAAAGTGTGTTCATTGCGTGAGTAAATGCAGCATATGCAGGGCAACTTATGCCTTTTCTATTAAAACTCTAAGTGCCACAGGATGTTTTCTTTTCAAGTACTTTTTCATGTTTATTCCAGTGTTTTTGTAATGGTGGCTACTCTTACATGTAGATGGGCCCCTCTTATGTAATGCTTGTGGTCCATTCGGGAGAAAATGAACCAGGAACATGGGAGAGCACACAAAACGAGTGAATGAAAAAAGTGGACAGTGAGAGCTCAATATATGCAGTTGACACAGTGTGCCTGCGACTGTCCTTACAAAGCCCCATTGTCTGGAAGAAACTGAAGCACTTTTTTGTGATGTTAATCCATTTTTCTGCTGTTGTTTTTCCTGCATGAACAGGTCAGAACCTCCTGAACTGCCTTTCAATGAGCTACAAGGTAAGCTTTACCTTGTAACATTTTGCATGGAACTATATTGGTGATGATGCACTGACAGTGTCATTTTCTTTTCTCAAGAATTATAATATCAACATAACCATTTATTTATGGATGGGGAAATTTTTAAATAATGACAAATTGTGTGAAATGGATTCTTGTTTTCCTCAGACCACATGCTTCAAACTCTGAGCTAGCCTCATTTTAGATGCAAAGCATCTTATGGCGGAGTTCAATTCAGTGGTGTGTGGCATGACCACCCTTACTGCGCATCCGCAAACCCTCTCCACACACCTCATCCCCGAACGGCGCGTGTTGACTATGGAAACGCTCTTTCTTCAATGAACGCTTTACCAGCTCTCAAGGAACGAGAATACAAGAGACAATGCTGACGCAGGCAGCGTCTGCTAGCGTCAAACCGATGCAAATGCGACACCTAGTCAAACCGATGCAAACGCGGTGTGCATCACATCGCCTCATGGTCCCCTTTAGCGAGAGATGGTGTAATTTTTGAACATAAAAGCATTCTTGGCTGTTGCCAAAAATCTCACATGAGCAGTCATCTCAAGGTGATCACATGGGAAACGGGAACTCTTGTGGTTTTTTCACCATATTCTGATATAACTGTTTTGCAAAGGTACTGACAGCCCTGTAGCAGGCAATGTGGTTCATTTTGTTCTGAAACTCACCTCTAATTTTAAATAATCGAATGAACAAAATGTTGAAACTGAAACAGGCACCCGCTTCATGCAGCATATACAGTAACATACCCGTCTTTGGGCACGTAGTGCTGGTGCTAGAGAAATGAAAGCGGCGATGTTGTCCATAGAGCTGTGCCAGCTTTTATAACTTTACAGGGGAGGTTTCAGTGCCAAAGTGTTGTGGCTTCCAACTGGCTGCCTACTCGGGTAGGTGGTGACGTCAAAAACACAGGACATTCGAGGCCATGGGAACTGGCTGAAGATGTTCAAAATTTATTTTTTAGGAAAACTCAATGATTCGCAACCTCCTTGCTTGATATATATTATTACAGTACCAAGGAGGACATGTACAGTTAAACCTCATTACAATGAAATTCTCGATATAACAAAGTACTTGGCTTTTTACAGCACGAGTAGCACGCGCGGCGTCTTCATCGCTACAATGCACGCAATGTGTTGGCCAATGGACGTTGTCGCACCGGCGTGGCCATCTTGCGGCCCCCAAGGTCGCTACAATGGGCTCTCTGAGATGGCCGCCCAACCGCATCAGTGTACAGCTGTAATGATCATCCTTCACCGCTGCACACAAGCAACGGTGCGCCATCGCCCCTCATAATTCTATGCTGGCCGTCTAGCTGTGCAGTCAGCATGCTGCAACAAAAAATAAAGAACTGGGATGGCAAGTGAGGACTGCAATAGGATGGACAAAGGCAGCAGTACATATTGGTGTGCACCACTGCTTGTACACAGCTAGGCGTGGCAGTGTGTGGCAGTTTAATCGAGCCGCAGGATTTTTGAGTCACCGCACCGGACACCGGAAAAAGTGATTTTTTTGGCATGAACGGACATGCACTTTCGGTTTCAAAGACAATTTAAGTTTGTTATATCCATTGAAAGGTCAATTTTGCTTCGTTAAAATGAGGTTTCAAATGCATGTATGTCTATGACAATTTCAAAGGGTTTTATTTACTTTGTCATGTCGATTGTTTTGTTGTATCCTGTTACGTTATAATGAGGTTTGAGTGTATAATGTTCTGCATAACTGCCCTTGTGGGAAATTGCGTCATGTCAGAATCAACACCAGGTTCGGGTGCATTGCTGCTGAAATAGGTACACACGTGTGTGTTACGGTGATATTCTGTCATTGCTGTCCAGTGTCTAACATCTGATAATGATTTGCTATCCAATTTGCATGTGTGACTGTTGTCCTTGTTGAGCTTGTCATGTCGTTGACTTATTTTAGTTAAGGTTGGTTTTTAGATTGCTTAAGTGGTAAACTTAACTACTGCGATTGGTACAGATCCTTTTTGTATGCCTTGCTTGTTGAACAGTTATTCCCAGTTTTCTGTGTTTTTGACCGATTCTTCTGGCATTTACATGTAAAAAGAAAGATCCTCCGATGGCTACAATTTGGATTTAATGAAGTTGTGATATAATGAAGTAAACTGGTACTTTTATCATCTTTATGTCAAGGTTTAGCCATATTTATAAAGCTAGACGGCAGAAGTAGCATACATGTGGGCATTTCACACATAAGGATTACCTGCGTAGCTTCACAGAGGATCACATTTCTTTTTTGTGTTCATATTCTTTTCAACAATATTTCTGTGCTATCAGTATTATAGCCTGCTCTTATTTATTGTAGATTTTTCAAAATCAGTGATATTTATGCTATTTAACTATCAATTTTTGTGTATGTGCTTAGCAAAAAAAGCTCAGCTCGCAGATTGCTGACAGAAGGGTGCCAGCTGTACAGTATTACTGGTAGAATGAGTGCAAAGTGCTTCGCTTGTCTCTTTCGACATTTCTCAGTTGTGCTTACACATTTCATCATTAATTCTAAGCAGCTAGCGTATTAACATGTTTTGTTGGTGTTGCATTTTGTACGAAGACTCTGTTAGCAGTGGAGACTAGAGCCATCAACTACTAGTTTATTGGGTGAGGGCTCCCACTATATCTACCAAAAAGAAAAATAATGTGGTGAGGTATGCCACTTTTCATGTATTGCGAACATCAAGAGAAGGCTGGGAAAAAACAGTGAAATATGTCCAATGCTCAAGACCACAAAATGCTTTGTTTTAGGAAGCGATAAAAATAACTCAAAATCCGCTCCCTTTCCCATAAATAAGAATACCTTTGTTAATATTGTGCAATGTAATCTATACACAAAAAAAAAATGATTATGAAAAAGAGAATGCCTGCATTTGTAATACTATTAATGTCAGCCTGGCTGGAATTGGGACTTATTTTGTGTAAGGCACATGCATCCCTTTCCTTGGCAGACTACATCACCGTGAGAGCCCCCCTCCTTTTTCTTCTCAGCCTATCACAGCATTAAATGCAGTTCTTTCAGTGGGCCGGTGGTGTGTCTCATGCTTAGGTGGAGTGGCCACTCAGTGTGGTGATCAACAGGGTATGCCTGCAGCGCTACAACAAGATTTTCCGCTTCCTCCTCAGCTTGAGGCGAGCCCTGTGGGCTCTCTCAGACATCTGGAGCCGGCTCAAGCCGTCTGGTGAGTGGCTTCTGTCTCTGCTGCTGCTGCTGCACATGCTGTATTGTGGAGCACAGGTTCAGTGAATAGCAGCAACCACAGAGCCTGGCCAAACACTCGGGTATTCACAAAGGAAGGGATTATCTGTTCATTTATTTGTGTACTACCCTAAAGTCCCGAGGACACTGCGTAGGGGGGAGTGGGGCACACACTTAAAATCAGTGCAACAATTAAGAAGTACAAAAAGAAAGATGGAGCATAAGAGAATAACCTAACGAGGCTGAGCATGCACATACCGAAATAGCAAGCAAATTTTTGCATGTTATGTATTTAGAAAATCAGAATAGGCACCAGGAGGAAGCATTAATTTACTAGTGAATTCACCATGGTTTGTTGTGCAGGCATCTTCTGGTTGTCAATTCCAATGATTAACATTGAGGACTAAAGGTGCATATATACACGTTTGTTTCGGGTGAAGAAATGCTCCAATTTGAATCCGTGGTCTAGCCGAGCAAATACTTGATGGGCAGGCTTGATAAGTACAGATAGATGGGAATGTGATGGGATTCTTTGGAATTAGGTGAGAACGCACGTTGCGTCTCATTTCATTTCATTTCATTTATTTACCTTAAAGACCCCAGAGGGGTATTACATAAGGGGCGGTGTACAAATAATGAAAAAACAAATAACGGCAACGTGACGGCAACGTGACGGCAACGTGACGGCAACGTGTTCAGAAAGATGGCGAGGCTGTTTTCTGCGAATACTTTATTACAGAACCAATGACAAACAACGACATGGACTAAACAAACAAATAAATGAAAAAGAAATGCGACACTTTGGAACATAATGAAAGAAAAGCACGAAAGAGCACACGAGTGAAGTCACAGTTCAAAGCAGCCTCACCGAGGCTGGTTGACTGGTGCGGGAGAAGGACGCAGGTGGAGCGTCGGCACGAGTCGGAGGTCGGCACGGGAGCTTGTCGACGAATGGCGGTCAGCACTGATGCGGGCCAGGGACAGGGATGAGGAGGACGACGGACACCGGAGTCACGAGGAGCATTGCGTTGCCGCTCGCGGCACGAAGGAACAAAGCAGCACTCGTGTCTACGCCCGACCGTGCTGCAGTGGCCTTCCTTAACTCCACAAAGGAGATGGTGGAGCCGATGAACATGGCCAGGAGGTTCTCTGCCGGTGGTACAGCACTCGGGCCTACACCCGACGGTGCTGTTGGTGGCACGGGCGGCTCGTCAGGGGTTCCGTGGACACGTTGCCGTCATCAGACGCAACGTGCGTTCTCACCTAATTCCAAAAAATCCCGTCACAATGGCGCCCAACGTGGGGCGGGGCTGTTTTCTGTGTGGATCAAAAGATCACAACGACTGCGACATGGTTGAGACGAACTCATTAGTCTCGGCAAGAAACTTGGTTTATCGGTAGACGCATTTTGGGCATGGATTGAGGAACAGCGTGCATGCGAGAGGGAGGAGCTCGCTGAGGAACGCAAAGCGCTGCGCGAGGAGGCTGCGCGTAAGGAATGTGTCCGGGAAACGGAGTTGAGCGGGACAAATGTGCCCAGGAGGTGGCGATGAAGTTAGAATGTGAAAGGCGCGAGCGCGAGGAGCGTTGCCCCCGAGAAGCGGAGCTAGCACTAGCGTGTGAAGTGGCACCCCTCAAGGAAAGGAACCGTCAACTTCGCCTGCGGTTGCTAGAAGTGCAAAATGCTGCCAGAGCGCGCGCATCTGTGGTGGTGAACGATGTCAATTTTATGGGCCTAGGGAGCTGGCAGAGTTCAGACGAGCTCCATGGAAAAGAGAGCTACCATACGAGGATTGGGGAGAGTTCTCTTTCGGTGTGGAACATACTCTGGAGCATCTCGGAAGCAAAGTGTTGTTAATGAAGAAGCAAGAGGTCCTCTCGATAGCTCCGTTGAAGGAGTATTGCTTGAATTCCCTGCTAACGACGCAAATGCCACAAGGACAGCTCTGAAGACCTTATCGCCGATTCCTCGGGGGTGCCGTTGATGGCGGTAATGTGTAGCACCGCCATGGGCGAGTGCCGTAGAGCAAAATCTGAGGTGACCATCTCAGATTCTTCACTCATGCAGTGCGATGCGGTACGAACCGACAAAAGTAAGGTCGAGGACTGTACAAACCACTTCCCTCAAGGCCTGGTACCTTCAGGATATAGTGATTACTGTAGCGTCTCGTGTGGAGAGCAGGAGGCGGCTAATAAAGTAGCCGCTAAAGCTACCAAAATGAATTCCACTGAAAGCACACGTGGCACGCGTGCAAATAATGGCCTCCAATGTGAAAGCACAGGGTTTGTGCAAGGGATCCACAGCTATGAGGTAACTGATGAGTCACCTGTTCCCTCATGTGGACAAGGAATTATGTCTCCTCACATGAATGTATTGCCGACTTGTCGCTCGCAGCAAAGTATTTGGGCATGTCAAGCATTCGCTAGAGCATCCTTCCGTCGAGTCCCATGCTTGCAAGGCCATCCAATTCAGCATGATGTTCGGGCAGAGTTTGTAATTCGAACCAACAGAGGCAAGTGGTTCGAATGGGCTGAGTCGCTGAATTTTGTCTTGTGGTCGGACATTCATGCATACCTTTTGCCTCTGTTTTATAACCATGTAAAATGTCTGGTTTGGGATGCGATAACCTAAGCGCACAGCTCAAATAACCAGTTGCTGCTCTGGATTTTGACGATGGAGAATGGGATGAACCTGTAAATATGGGCCGTAGTTGTGTGTTTGCATGGTGTACTGTTCAACCTTTAGCACTGGAGTTTCTGGCCACCTGATTGAACTCGTTGTGTCTTCTCAATGTGAGATGATGTGTGTGAATATTCGGTGTGCGTATGGTATTTTCGTGTGCTCCAGTGAATTTAGTGTTTTCAACGCAGACGTTAGAACTGTGTGCTTAGTGTGCTGTGAACTGTGTGCCCTGTGTGCTGGACAAGTGCGGTACATCAAAAGTGCGCACTTACCCGAAGTTTTTTTTTTAACTATAAAAAAGAACTTATCGAAAGGGGGGCTCCTGTCATGGGAGAAGTGCACGCTTGTTGCGTTTGGTGTCCCTGCAACGGCGCCAGAGAAAAAAGCGGCCACGAAGAAGCGCCAGCTCAGCACATGAAACGGAAAATGACGACAACAAGCTCTCGCACGAGGCGAGAAAAAAAAACGAAGAGTAGCATGTGGAGCGGACGTGACAAGGGAGCTCTCCGCCAGAACCATGGTCGAGGCGTAGTCCCGAGTGCCTGGCGGGCGCCAAGAGTCGGGGTGTATGGCTCCGCTTGGCACGTCCGTGCTGGTGGAATGCCGCCTTGCTTCTCCTCAATATGGAGCCTCGCGAGCCCGCTCCACGTACCACTCTTCTTGTTCCTTTTTCTTTTTTTTTCTTTCTCCTCTCGTGCGACAGCTTGTCGTCATTTTCTGTTTCAAATGCTGAGCCAACGCTTCTTCATGGCCGCTTTTTTCTCTGGCGCTGTCGCAGGGACACGAAACGCAACAAGCGCGCACTTCTCCCATGACAGGGAACTGTTTGGATAGATCTTATGAAAGACAGAAGTGACAGTAGTCTGTAAAATTGCAGAGAAGGAAAGTTTAGGGACATTTTTATTTAAGTAATGCTAGATGTCCGAGAGTAGTTATTATGAAAGGAGCACTTTTGGTTTGAAGAGGTACAAGTTTATTGACAAGGTGTTCCGTGTGAGACACGCTGTTGGGTTAGTTGGTTCATTGCAATATGAAAAAAAAAAAAAAAAGAGAGAGAACAGCCAAAACGGATACACACAGGAAAATTGAAGAGGACAGGATAGAGGCTGGTCCTGTCTTCTTCAATTTTTCTGTGTGCGTCCATTTGGCTGTCTTTTTTTTCCAAAATGCCTGGTGAGGGCTCGAGATTTTTTAGGCATAATTAAGGGCCCACCTTACTCTGAGGCATTACCTAATGAAGCCAGGTAAGGCACAGGGGCATTATTTGTAGTTTTTATGTGTATTGTAGTAATTATGACATATAAATGGAAAAGAACTGATGTGGACGAAAAAAAAAAGTACACAGCTTCCGCTATGTTGCGCAAGACCAGATAAGCGCGAAGCTGGTCGGGAGTTTACTAAAACAGGTCACGTGATAGCCATGGGATATTTTGGCGGGAAAATGTCATCGGGATCACCCAAAATCACATAACAATGTCATGTGACATGTTTCTGCCAGAATTACATAACGAAATGCCAAAATCACATGATGCGATATACAAGATACGCAGGAAATGCTAGATACGAAGACAGTAGAATGGGTCAGACAACTGCAGCCGATATCCTAGTTGACATCAAAAGGGAGGAATGGACCTGCGCAGGTCCTGCGCAGGTGGCTTGAGAATTTGGACCTGCATTCTTGCCAAAATCACATAATGAATTGCCACGTGACATGTTCCTGCCAAAATGACGTGATACAATGTCCTGTGACATGTTCTTGGCGAAACCACGTAACGAAATGTCACGTGACATGTTTTCGCCGACATCATGTGACGCACTGTCATGTGACACGTTTCCGCCAAAATCATGTAACTTAGTGTCACAGGGTGATGCCTGACAAATTATGGCTAGCTTAGTTTTTACGGTTAGCTTAAGTATCTTTGCTGCTAAAACACACATTTCATGGGTAGGGACTACACCTACAACCTTCCGATGTCACAGCCAGTGCTCCACCAATTGAGCTATCAGCTATCATCACCCCCATCCACTTCATCTGTGTGTGTATAACCCTGGAGTCTTTGGTATGAAATGCCAGCAGCAGAACACAATTGGGAAAAGCTTTTGGTAGGAACTGGAAGGACATTGGAAGAGTCTGTTTCACACAAGCCTTTTTATGCACGCTTTGGGTACAGGGTTGTTTCGGCATTCGAAATGGAGCTACACACAAGGATCCTTCAGATAAGAGGCCACTTTGCATAGGAAGAGAAGCTGACCTGATCACCTGTGAGAGTTATTAATCGTTGTGGCCTACAAATGTTGCTAACTCAAGAAGAAGCTGCATTTGCAGTTAATCTGCCATGAACACCTCACCCTGTAGCATTGATGACACTGGTCAGTAGGTGTCCATGAAAACTCTTTGTGGCTCCAGCCATCTTCATTTCTTCTTTGTTCAGGTCTGATGGTCTCCCATTTTTCTGCACACTATCACAGGTCGGCCTATTTGTTTGGATTTGAAAATGCCAATTTAATGAATCCATCATATTACATTAGTTACAGCAACACAATAGGGGGCAGTTATGCATGATTACAACTTAAGGTTTGCTTTCTGGCTCTGTTTACATCACACATGCACATATATAATCATCATTGTAATCAGCCTAGTGTATCCACTGCAGCACTCTGACCGTCACCACTCTGACCTGCCCTGCATGAGCTGGTTCCACTCTATGGATGCAAATTTCTTAATTTCATCACTCGATCTTACTCTTTGTTGCCCATGGCGACGCTTTCCCCATCTTGGTGTTCATTCCATTGCTTGAATTGACCATCAGTTGTCTGTCCTTCTCATTATGTGACCTGAGCAGGTCCATTCCTTCTTCTTGATGTCAACTAGGATATCGGCTGTGGTTGTCTGACCCATTCTACTGTCTTCGTATCTAGCATTTCCTGCGTATCTTGTATATCACATATTTTGTTCCATCACCCATTGTGTGGTCCTCAAATGGGTTGGCACACCAAATGTGTACACTGTGCATGCAAGCACGTTCCACACTCGAAGAGCATCACATTCTTGGCAAATAATTAATGTTGCATTATTTATGTGAACAATTTTCGGTTTGGTTTCTGGGTGCCGAGTCGAACACCAACCGCACTGTTCCAGCACACACCTGTGCCAACACACAATAGCGATCATCCCCAACGTTCAGAGAGCTGCATTCTCGCCTCCTTTTGTGTTCTCCCTGCTTCACCAGGCACCCATGGGGAAAGTACAAAAGAACACCGTCACAGCTTCCCTGGCACGGCTTATTGTGTATCACTGTAATGTGGTATGCTCTCATTAGAACTTTTGCTACACTTCTGAAATATTGACATGGGTGTCAGTCGCACTTTCCATGGGTCTTGAGCATGAGAACAAGCATTTAGGTGCTCTATAGGAGCAAGTTAAAATATTTTTAAACATTTGCTGTGGCCAACACTTCGTGGCAAGTGCCCTTGCACACAGAGGAAGTTCACAGCAGGCTTTTTATAGCCTCAAGCCTTCTAACTTCTGCTCGTGTTTCTAGGTTTCTTACTCATCGGGGCAGTGGTTGTGTGCTTCTCACTTTAAGGACACTGACAAGTTGCCAGTCATGCCAACCATATGCGTAGCAGCCCATTCTGATTCTTCAAGTGGATTTCCTTCACATAGTTGGGTTCCTGATCGGAAAAGCACACAACACAAAAGAAGACAGGACGAGTGCTCACTACCAACTGGTTCTATTCCGGAAAACACACGGAAATATAAAGCTTGGGACACCACAGCAGTGCCTGCACAGACATCAACGCATGAGAGCCTTGGTAAACTGGTACTCATCATCATCACCAACCTGTCTACGCCCACTGCAGGGCAAAGGCCTCTCCCAGGGATCCCCAATTATCCCTGTCCTGCGCCAACTGGGCCCAATTTATCCCCGCAATCTTCCTGACCTCATCTGCCCACCTAACTTTCTGCTGGTACTCGCTCCCCCGCAAACACAGTGACATTTGGCTAACGCAATCTGTGCTTTTCTGTTTTATGTGGAAAACCTCCAAAAGCTCGCACACCATGGTATCCCTTCTACAGACCAGTATCTTCACCTCAGAGAACAAAGGAACACATTCGCACTCCGTGCAGTGCACGGAAATATGCGCGCGCCAATCATTTGCGAGTGACAGCTCATGCTCACATGCCCGGTCATTGACGCACCGTCTCTTACCTCCAATATATACCTTCCCGCAGCTCAGTGGCAACTCGTACACTACTGCCTTTGGACAGTCCCTGTAGGGCCACCTCTGTCACAAATCTCAGGAACATTTGCAGAGCATGGATTGAGAGAGACGCTTTAATGACGATGTTGGCAGGATCGACAGAACATTATTTTATACCAAGGGAATATAAAAAATGCATAAAGCAAGAAAAAACAAAATTTTACAGACAAGAAAAAGAAAACGAAAGTCAACAAGAAAGGAATGACCTAATTTTTCATGCGGTGCTCAATATTTCTCTGCATTAGGCATAGTCCTAACTGCAGTCCACTAACAGTTTGGCTCATTTCCATGTACATGGTGGATGCCCAAAGTTCTACAGCCTTACTTTGCCACGCGAACTCGACGATTGAGTCCCCTCGGTGGTGGCGTGTCCTCGTTGCCGGCATCGACGAACTGTATGGGCAGCATTCATCTGTTAGGTAGAATCCATATGTCATGTGCGCGCAAAAGTATGGGGCTGTGCTCGGTGCCATAAAGGAGCTGGGAAGGACGCCGACCACATGGAAAGCTACAGTGGCGGCGTGCAACCCACTGGGAACATGGTATGAGCTTTGGAGGAGGAAATGACGCAGCTGTGGCGACAAGGATCGTGTTGCCGACTCAAGTGATGCAAGGGAGCTGAGGAGGAAGTGGGGCCCATGCAGACAAGCGCCCTCCCACCTCATGTTTCGCTGCAGAAGTGAGGTTGCCGCAACGACTGCATGTGTGCCATTCGCGATCGCATCGTTCACTCTCCGTCGTCAGTGGGGGAGTGGATCAGGCCGCTGCTCGCACTAAAATTCCTATTGTTTGGGCTGTTAGTAGGGGAAGTTTGTTATATCAGAGGTGTATCTCGCTGCAGCTTCATTATGCAGAGATTACAAATACACATTCTTCTATGGAGTTGTGGGTGGGAAATAAAAAACTTCATAATATCAAGAAGTTAGTTACATCTAGGTTTGCTATAGCCAGGCTTAACTGTACTACACATGCATGCGTGCACACACACACATGTAATTAATCCACCTGCTTGTTTCAGTGAGTGCGCTTTCATCCTTTTTGGTTCGAGTGCTGTTTCATTCATATTAGTAGAAGAAGGAATGGGCGTGGACAGGGCATGTAACGCGAAGGCAAGCTAACCATTGGTCATTAAGGGTAAACAAGTAGGTAAATTGGCCTCACGTAGTACAAGACCTATGGGAGAGGTCTTTAGTGGGCTGTTGTGCCAGAACTGCAGCCATTTCATCGTCACAGCGGGAGGGTCAAGTTTTCCACATTTCTCCGGACCTTGCCGGCGTCTTTGATTCGATATGCTGGCTGGCTCTGTACTCAACTGCTTTCACCATTTACTAAAATGTAGTTCTGTTTTCTAAACGCTCGTTGCCTACCTTCCCTACAGTGAAGTGTTGCTATTCTGCACACTGTTTCATTGATGGAGATCCTGCCTGGTAGCTAGCCACGTCTTGCTAGCTTGACTTGAGAACATTTTAGGCAGCGGTGAGATACCAACAAACCCCGTGTCTTCCGCTGGTCCCCCCTTTCACACAACATTGGTGGCAGCTCGGTGGGATACCAATGCACCCTGTACTCTCCTCCGGCTACATCTACTTTCACAACAGTGGTGGCAGCAGCGGGATACCAACGTAACCCCGTATCGTCCACCGGCTACACCTACCTTCACAACAGGGCATAGACGGGCTGCTGATGGTGACGACTGTTTCATTGATTTGTGTCATGAATGTTCCAATAGTAGATTTTCACTTTGATGAATAACTCTTGTTAAAGGTCCCTGAAATGACTTTTTGACATTGTATCACTGAGTAGTGTCACTGTTAAATTGTTCACACCATAAATTAAGCAATGCACTTTGCACCAAGGCTTGCTTGCATTGCCTTCCTCCTGATGTCCCCCCTCAACTTGCTTAGCAGAGGGGTGCATGCTAGCAACCTCCCGCGGTGTAGTGCACCGGCAATGCAAGTTTGTGGCACCAACAACCGATGAGTCGCCGCAGCCACCTTATTCTGCGTTGCCTACATCAGCTCAGAAAAGCCAATCACACCAGTCTTTGCAATCCCATTGCATGGCCCATGGGCAGGGGAAGTTGAAAAATATTTTGGGCCCGGGGGGGCATCGGTCTTTAATGGGGCACAGATTGAAAACCTTGTAGTGGTAAATTATGCAGTTAACATGGAGTGCCGATACTGGCTGGCTAATGGTCAGAGCAACCAGTGCAATACATTTGTATCGAATCGCCAAGACTGTTTTAAGGTCTCTTTAGGACAAACTTCTGATGGGGTGAACAAAACTTGTATAGCCTCTTTAAGTTTTGCTTAACTGGTAGTCAGCTAGCTTACGTTTAAAGACAAACCATGGTCATTTGTCAAGATTGGTGGGAAATTCACTGAGTATTTTCCCTGGTGCACTTGCTTCTTTTGTGCAGGAATACAGGCTTGAGAGATGCGCAGATTGCTTACAAATCAATTTTTACTAATTACCTTAGGCTGCTCACATGACTTCTTGCATTAATGGCCCCATTGTGCACTGACATCATCACAGCCAAAGCAACGAAGGCGACAGGAGCGCATGAGTACCACACCTTGGCCTTCGAGATGTACACACTAGAGATGTGCACGGGCTCCGGGTAGCCCGAAAGCCCGAGCGCGACCCGGCCCGCGGGCCGGGCTCGGGCAGCCCGACGTCTTTTCACCTCGGGCCCGAGCCGGGCTCGGGCTTCCTTGTTGAATTATCGGGCCAGGCTCGGGCCTGATGAAAAGCCCGAATCAAGCCAAAAATATAGATGATGTGCCAGAATTCTCCTTGTTCATATGTGTGCTTTCTTTGGAGAGAAGTACACTTTTTGGGAAAGAAAAATATTTGTTTTGTCATAGTTTTCATAGTTGGGGTGTATGTGGGTTAATTAGCTGAAATTCATGGCTTTTAACACTATAAGGGCTGAGGGAACAGCACAGATATGTACTAGAAGTAAAAGAACTGGCAAACGTTTCGTAAATGTTTTGTTCTTTATCGTATACATATTGAAAATAAAAGATAAATGAGGGGAGGAGGGCACTTATCTCGAGTCATGTACTATGTATTAATAATTTTTGGGGTGTCACGTACCGTGACCACGATATGAACATGAAGCACCTGCCTCATGTTCATATCGTGGACATGAGGCACGTACTTTGTTTTTTATTCACTCATGTTCTGCGTAGCTGCCTGCAAGAAAACGTAACTTGATAGTTCTGTTGAAACTTTAAGATAACACAGCTGCCAATAAATTCGTTTCACGCCTAGAACATACTTTGCAACACTGGTGAGCGACGAAGAAGTGATTCTTTTTAAATCAAACCTGAGCTCAGCATCATCTTCAACTACTTGTGCGTTGCGTGTACGGTGTCTACAATGGCGACGGGCAGCGCTGAAGACTTGAGAGCCGCCGTGGAAGGGGGTCGCCGTAAGCTGGTGCGAAAGTCCGATGCCAAAAGTGCCATATGGGACAAGTTCGATCTCGTGGTGGACAGCGCAACACTCGCGCCTGTTTGATACGTGCGATGCATGGCTTGCAAGGCCTTCCCTGTCTACGATTCATCAAAGAGTGGCACTTCACATCTGCAGAAGCACCCATGTAAAGCAGTGGATCCGGAAAAGGCAAGTATAACGAAGTTTTTAAAAACGCACAAGCGCGCTTGTTCCACCAAATGTAAAACAAAGTTTGTCACACTGCGCAGCACGGTTTTGCGCTCAGGATTTACGACCTTACGACATCGTCAGTGGCAACGGTTTTGCTAAGCTGGCTGAAGAACTGATGAACATTGGAGCGCGTCATGGACCTTTAGACGCAGCAAACATACTCCCTCATCGTACAACAGTTGCGAGAAAGGTTGAAGAACTTGCCGCAAATGTCAGGTGCCAGCTCATGCCTGAAATTCTGTCAGCCATAAACGAGAGCCGATGCGCTATCACGACAGACATGTGGACTGACGATTACAGAAAAATTTCTTACACGACCGCTACCGCACATTACATCGATGACAAATGGAAGCTGCACTCGCACGTGCTCTTCACATGCGACTTCCCAAACGAGAAGAAAAGTGGCGAGAACGTCCGGAAAGAGCTGTTACGTCGGTTTGCCAAACTTGGTGTCTGTAGCGACGCTTTAGCCAAGGCTATATTTGTTACAGACCAGGGCGCGAACATTATTTGTGCTTTGCAGCCCTATGACAGATTGAACTGTTGCGCCCATTTGCTAAACACGGTCCTCCGCAACGCTTTTGGTGAAGAATTCATTGCAGAAGAGGCCACTTCGATCCATGAGAACTTGCAGAGCGTCAAATGTCTGGTGAAATTTCTCAAACAAAGTGGATTAGCCAGTCAGCTCAGCAGCGGGGTAATACAGGAGGTTCCAACAAGATGGAACTCGAAACTTGGGATGCTCAGATCTGTGTTCCGCCAGCTTGAAAATATAGAAGCTCTGCTGGAAACAAGGAATCCTGCCGCCACAGAACACATTGACAGGAATACGATAAGGGATTTGATCACTTTCCTGGAGCCATTTGAAGAAGCTACACAAGCACTAGAAGCCGACAGGTGTCCAACGTTGCAGCTTGCAATACTGCACGTGGCGAAAATTGCAAGAAGCCTTGATAGGCCACACGAACATTCAGCAAGAACAACGGAAATGTCAAAGATTCAATTACGCGCGCGGAATTTTTTGTGCATCAAAATAAAATTGGCCATGTGTCATAAAGTCGCCACATTTCTCTGGCCGCAGTTCAGGCACCTGCGCATGCTTTCTCCAGAAGAGCGTGAGGAGGTGCACGCACACACAAAGCAGTTGATGGACGCATTTCAATTTCCAACACCATGCAGCGCGTCTACAGAGCGTCCTGCGAAAATTCAGCGCATGGAACCATTCAGCGAGTGGTGCGACATTGACGACGGCTCGCATAACCGGGATGAAGTTAGCGAGTACTTGCGTACTGAATCACTAAGCGCATGCTCCGAATCGGAACTTCTTGAGTTTTGGAAAGGGAAAGAAAAGAACTATCCGAAACTTGCCAAACTTGCAAGAAAGATCTTGGCGATTCCAGCTACAAGCGCCAGCAGCGAGCGCAACTTCAGTGCTGCAGGATACGTAATGCAGGAACGACGCACTCGATTGAAGCCCGAATCGATGGACAACCTTTTGTTTCTGCATGATAATTTGTGAATGGTTTTGCGCTCAGTCTCGACTTTTATCAACAATTGAAAAAAAAAAAAAAGAAGCTAGAGGGATGGACGGCACGCTTTTTTTTTAATAAATGCATTTTCATTTTTCTGTTGCCATGTGCTTTATTGCGTCGTTCATCGAGTCGGGCCGGGTCGGGCCAGGCCTTGGGTATGAGACGCCGGGCCGGGCCTGGGCGGCCCGTCCTCTATACATCATCGGGCCGGGCTGGCCCGCCTCCGGCAAGCATCGGGCCCGGGCCGGGCCGCGAAATTGCGGCCCGTGCACATCTCTAGTACACACACCACTCCAGGGTGCTTCTTGCGTCAACTGTCAGCATGCCTGCGCTGTTGCCTTGTGAAAAAAGGCAGATCAACTCATTTGACGTCACTGCATGGTTGGATCTTGCCTTTGTGCTTTGGTGCTAATTAATAAGTACTTTTGAATTTGCTGAGTATTTCTTCTATTAGGCACATGACAGAAGCATCTCGGAAACATAGAATTGCCATTACCTTGACATGGTCAAAAAATCACCGCAGTTGGCCTTTAATTAAAAGTTACTTGCTTGCAACAAAAGGCTGGCTAGTTTTATGCTGGACTGTGTCAACATGTTGTGTGGTGCGAATATGTGATCACTCTGTATTAAAATAAAAATTGTATTATCGTACTTTCAACAGCACTTCCGAGGAAACCAGATTCATCACTGGAATTGAGGCAACTTCAGCTCATGAGGTAAGTGTAACCTTTTAGCTCTCAGTTCTTGGCCATCTGATGGCTTTTATTTTCTGAGTGTATAAAACTGCAAGGGTTGATGCATGTGAGAGGCACTCATCATGAAGAAGGGTGCCACAACTGAAAGGGCTCAGTTATAGTCGTTCACACAAGTGGGAAGCGGGCTTTCAGAGTTTTCTTACATGGAGCAGCTGTAGTACACTACCAGCAACACTCTAGAATACCACTCATGGTTAGACATGTATGTTCACTTTCATGGTTTCATAATGGTAGTGACCAGGGTTATCACCAGAAATCTGTCGTCTGCAGTGTATCGGCATTGACTTCAAAAGGAGACTTGTATACAGAAAGCAGAAGCAAGGGCGCTTGTGTTGAAGCACTCGCATTGGAACCTTTGAGGTTACAAGGCCTCCTATCATGGCCTTCTAGTGTCGTGCATGCTCAGTTATCATTTTAACAGTGAAGCTGTTTGGCAAATTGTTTAGCAGTTCTGTTTGGTGAACCAAGAAACTATGGTCATCATTAGTTCAGGTCCCCAGGAGTGCCCAATGTTGGTTGTTCCTTTGAAGCCATGGCACACCCCACTATACTACACTGGCAATAACAGGTGGCTGTAAGCAGAAGAAGACAGTGTGCGTGGATTCGTCCAGTGCACTGCATCTCGCGAAGCTAATTGTGTTTGTGCATAGCTTTAAGCACGAGAGCACGCGTCCTCTAATGGTGCGAAGCTGTGTACAAACGCATAATGCAGTATAGCAAAGACAAGACGAGGTCATGCATGTCACGTCAGCCACCATATGCGAATGTCTTTATGCTGAGCTTTGTGCAAGACTTTTTGAAGCACTCGGCCAGCCTCGGATGAAATGTGCCGGCAACAAACCCGGAGGACCATCAGCTTCCCTAGCCTTGCGCCACGGTCAATGCGAGTGGTGCGCAAGTGAACCAGAGTGGCGGGCGGCATTTCCACCCCCACCAGTCGTAGTGACAATAGTTTGTGGTTACTTGAGATGTACACTGAGTGGTTTTGTTGCGACATTGGGTTCCTAGGATAATTTAATCCATTGTTGTGTGGTCATGTCACTCGGATCAATGTGGCACTTCAAACCAAACTCTTGTTGCACGAGTTAAATGAACTAATTCTTGTCGAGTACATTGTTATTATTATCAATTGTATCCTATACAACAGTCACTCAGTGTTATTGCAGGCCATTCAGAACCAAACAATTCGTTTAATAACATTTTCATCATGTATGTAGCATTAGTGCCATAATGCACACTCATAGCATTTTCTGTGTTTCCGATCTTAATGTAACCTCACCATTTTTGTTAAGAGGGAAATTAAAAATAATGTTCCTGTAACCACATTGCTAAAGACATTGCTTATTGGAGGGGCCCTGCAGCACTTCTTGAGCACAACGAGAAAACACCGCTGAGCAGTCATGGAGGGCATGTCAACCAAATACTATTATTGAACTGCGTACAGCAGGGAGTTTGGTTTCAAAAAACATCTGGAGGCTGCCCGCTGTTCTTTCAGCAAAACACGTCATAACTTGCATGGACTACAAAATCATTGGGAGAACTGCCATTGGTCAGTTCCCGTGTCCAAATTCTGTGGATGCTCTGTGGTGCCATGTCCCTTCAGTAATTCTGGCCCAAGGAGGTTCCATTAAACTCCTGGAGTGAAAGTCCCTATAGCCGCAATTGGGGCAAGTGGGGCTATCAGCAGCCACATTACTAGAGGACACAGTAGGCAGGGCCACTATAGAGGGCAATTTAGTAAGCGTTGCGTTCGAGTCATTTTGCAACCCCATGATGAAAAATTGAGAGATAAACAACTTTAAAGTTATGTTAATTACAAACGGTGTTTTCTGATTGATAAAAAAAGAATTCCTATGTCCATGCTCAGCTGCAGGCGTCAAGGAAAAAAAACCAGCTGAATGAGAGGGAAAACACATTTCGAGCTAGCTGGTTCATCACGGGTAAGGACAGCGCGCTCACACAAGACAAAGGAACAGAAGACGACACACGTGCGCCGACTGACAACTCAAGTTGTCAGTCAGCGCATGTGTGTCGTCTTGTCTGTCTTGTGTGAGCGCACTGTCCTTACCCGTGAATGAGAGGGTGTACGCAAATCGTGCTTGTTGGCTTACTTCATGTTTTACTAGAAAGTATCTTTTAATGGTCTGATGTAGCGTAAATATGCATTACCGTGCGACTGCAAGCTGGTGTGAAATGCATTTGTGCCCTTTATTTAAACATGCATTGCCTGTGTGCAGTGCTTTCTCTCTGTATGTTGCTAACTGCGTGCTTGTGTTCTCTATTTTCGTATTTTACGTATGCTCTTTCGTATTGGTTTGTCTCTCCTACCATTCATGAATTCGTTGCAAATCCACGGCCATCAAGATCCATTGGGCACGCTCAGAAGACTCATGCATTTGCACCACTACCTCGCGATTGCACCATGCCAGTGTCAATTGCTTTAGTGTCATTTAGCTTCTACTAGCTGCTAAAGTGCTTGGGAGACTTTTTACCCCAGAAATGCACTGAAAAGTATGCACTTCGCATCCCAAATAGCATATCATCAAATGCGGGGAAGACAAATGTCTGCCCTGTTCTGTCGAATGAGCAGCATCCATCGTAGAGTGGATCGACCAAGGTGTGGTTTGTATCTTGCGTTCGATCCATCCCTCCAAACAACTTATGTTTTCAGGCAGTGCCCTGCACGCTGTTTTCTTTTTTTATGAAACCAGTAGCACGGATAAATGTGCCATAGAATCATAAGGACCTCAAATTGGCCTAGTTGGTTTCCGCTGTACTTGTTAACTGCTGCAATAAAACAAGGATGGAGAAAGAAGAGACGACAGGGGTGGTATCGTCTCTTCTATCTCCATGTTGTCTCTTCTTTCTCAGTCCTTGTTTTATTGTAGCGGCAAGCAGATGCCATAGAATGTTCACTGCATTTTCCAATTCATCAACATGATTGATACGCACAGTAAATTCTGTACCCGTCACCAGATAACTGTCTTGTGCGTCAGCAGACTTGGAATTCAAAGTGGATTCACGCCTATACCTCTGTTAGGTGCCGAGGTGCTCTTTCTCTTGTGTGCGGATACAGACACATATGTCGTAATAGTATCCGCAGCAACCCTTGCGTGATTTTTAGCTGAACTCAAGCCCATAACAACTCATGCATCTCAAAATTAACCACTAACAAGTATCTAAACCTACAGTTAATTTTGATACAAGCATAGGGATGTAATATGTGGATGTGAACATTTCCTTCTACTGCAGCCATACATGGAGAATGTGAGAGGGACTTAGATGTGAAATATTCTTCCTGGTGTCTTCTTAACCCGATTTGTACAGCCAAAAGCAACACACGTCTTCACCGTTGCCTCCACAAATATTTAAATGTTTTAAGAAAACATGACAGTGTTTAAACACCACGAAACAGCGCCGCTCTGTCTATGCACTCCACCATCTGCGTGGTTGTCTGCTACTGTTTCCTTGAGCAAGATGCCGGCAACAGGCTCTACTTTCGACGGACCACTTCCACTCTAGAAGTATTATAGTCTCCTTGCTCTGGCCATGAGCTTGTTGTCACTGCAGAGGCGCAAATACATTTAAAGGAAGGAGAGGCGAAAGTGTTCAGGGCCATGACGTGTGCTACCATGGGTTTGTTTTACTTCCAGTGCACTCATCACGACGAAAGGAGAGGGAATGCACTCAAGCAGCGACCCTCTCCTCAAACTTGATGCTGTGGCTTCACTAATACCAGCACCGAGTGGACTTCAGGTCCTGAAGACTTTGCAGTTACTCTGACTGATCCCGAGTTATGAGACTTGGGAGGCAATCGCCAGGAAAGATTCCAAGAACCAATGTATCAGTTCCCCGAAAATGACCTTACGAAAGCTTGGACAATCAAAGTTTTAGTTCCCTTTGGTGCACTAGCAAAACACCAGCAGTGGTTTAAAGACAAAGTCAGAGCCAAGAGGGATCAAAACCAAACATATATATTCTTGTTCAAGAGGCAGTTTACAGAAACATGCACAAACACGTCTCTTCAAGATACAGTCGAACACGGATATATCGAACCCACATATATCGAATTTTCGGCTATATCGTACTCATAAATTATTCCCCTGAAAATTCTTTGTAAAAGTATAGAAATTCGCACGCTCATATCGAATAGTATTTTTACCCACCATCAGATATATCAAACGCCGCGCGAGCTGGAAGGTGCGCTTCAGCACTCGCTGCGCCCCATGATCTTCACCACCTTCGTGGCACTGCGCCTCCGCCGACACCCGAAACGCTCGAAAAACGTGAGGGCGAGAGGGCTCGGACTGTACTCCTGTTGGGCACATTCTTCCACTTGCAAAACGGCTTTTCTTGTTTTTTTCTTTTTTCTCTGTCTCTTTTTTGTGCTTTCTCCGCGTTACCGTCAGCTCGGAGAGCAGGAACGGAAGAGCCGGTGGCCTCGTCCTTTCGCCTTTACTTTCTTTCTTTCTTTTTTGTTGCTGTTCTGTGAGTTTGGTAAGCCAACCACAGCCCGTGCCTTTCGTATTTGCTCAGCCAACCACAGCTCGCAGCTTTCGTACATCGCTGCTGCCCTCACAGGTAGCCCGGGTAGCCATCACCGCCATCACAACTGATCGCGAGCACTTTGTTGGCGGAGTTCAATTCCATGAGTTCTCGCATACCACCGCATTCCTATTTTGCGTGCTGTGCAAAGGCACTGCGGACTGCCTGAATTTTCGACTTCTCTTGTAGCAATGGCCAGCGTGAAGAAGCGCAAGGACCTTGACTTTGCGACAAAGTTGAAAGCCACACAGCAGGCGACATTGGGATACCACGGAGCACTCTGAGTACATTGTTGAAGAACAAGGTGGATATCAAGGCAAACACGGCAGAGCAGCAAACATTAGGAGCCTGTTGTGTGCGCGCTCCTGCCCACGGGAAGGTATAAAAGGCACTCTATGCCTGGTTCTTAGAAGTGCGTGCGAAGAACATTCCTGTGGATGGCGTGATGCTGATGGCTAAGGCCAAATGGTTTGCCGCTGCACTCGGTAAAGCAATTTCGCCGACAACACCTAGTGGCTTCACCGATTTAATTAACGCTACCTCGTCGGCAAAACCATTTCTGGCAAAAGTGAAGCCGTAAGCAGCCAGGACATCCAGCAGTGCACGATGAAAGAGTAGCTGGAAATCTCAGCGAAGTTTTCACCCGCGGAAATCTTCAACGCCAACGAGACTGGTCTATTTTGGCAAATGCTGCCGAGCAAGACTCTCGACGTCCGGGGTAGCACGTGTCACGATGGCAAAATGAGTAAAGTCCACGTGAGCGTTCACTTGGCAGCCAACGTGGATGGATCTCGGAAGCTCCAGCCCTTTGTGATCAGGAAAGCAAGGGCACCTCTTAAAGAACTCTAAGCAGCTCCACATTCACTAAGCCTCGAACAAGAAGGTGTCAGAATGGCATGCAAGCATGGGACATCGAGCTGGGCAAGTCGGGGCGTCACGCTTGCCTTCTTGTGGACAACTGCTCGGCCCACCACACCACCTGCGAGCTCAAAAACATCGAGCTGAAGTTTCTACCAGCCAGCACGACGGCGAAGCTGCAACCACTCGACCAGGGCATCATCAAGTCCTTCAAGGTGGGCTACAGGAGGCAACTTCTTGATAGGCTGCTCGTCAATCTCCGCATGGGCACCGAGCTGAAGGTTGACCTGCTTGGTGCCATTCAAATGATGACGGGCGCCTGGCGAGACATGAAGAGGGGCACAGTGGCCCACTGCTTCCGGAAGGCAGGCTTCGTGACGGCGGAACTTGCGGAAACCGGTGAAGACGGCGACGAAGAGCGCAGAGGTGATGCATTTCGTGAGTTGTCATCCCTCTTCCCGGCTGCTGTTCCACCCGAAGTGTCTGCGGACGATTTTGTTGAAGCGGACTGCAATGTTCAGGCTGTTGCGAGCCTCACTGTGTGGGGGTTCTACTACTACTAACAGCGAAATCGGCGCTAGCAACGCCATGCCTTGGGTTCGAGCACTCGACCAGCAGAGAATGAGGCCGTCGCGTCCGCGTGCTCGCTAGTCTCGGCCATGCATCGCCGCACTGCCGCGCGCATCAGCCCGCGGCCTGTCTCGAAGCAGGTCAGCGTGAACCAGCGCACACGGTGAAGGAGGAGAACATTAGGCATCACTCACCAAGCATGGTTATTTAATAAACACGTTAAATAAAGTAAACATAACAAGGCCGAATCAGTCAAATTAAATACAAAGAAATACAATCACAATCACCAACACGCAGACACACAAGAACGCAAACAAAGGACAACAATCAATGCAACGTGAACACACAATACACACAAAGACCATGCAGGAGTAGAGCCATCTAACCCCCCGCCAGCGCTCCTGCGACCACGCGCGCACCCCCAGGAAAGGAAAACAGAAGGAAAAGAACATACAGAGATGGGCGACGATCACAGGCTGCTGCCCTGGGTCGCTGGGGCCCGAAACGACGCACGGTCCGACCAGCGAGGCCGTCGGCAGGAGGGTAGCAAAAGCGCGTACGCACCGCTCCGAGTCCCAGCGAGTTCTCCCCAAGCATCTCCAAAACACGAAACGCGTGAACGTCAGAAACTACTAGCTGCCCAATGACAGACTAGTTAAAACCACATGGGCAAAGCGGGCAGCCTTCCACAGTGATGGGCCACCGCACCGTCCAGCTGGGAGAGGGGGATGCAAGGACATTTCGAGCAAAACATGGCATCGCGCGGGACATGCGGCACTCTGGTCCCCACAACTGACAAGGACATTGTAGCTGCGATCACAGGGACCCAGGATGCCCAGGCCGACAGCTCAAGGGGTGACGAAGATTGTCCGGCTGAGGTGGCAGCTTTATGTACGTACTCCACCGCTGAAGTGGCGGCAGTGTTCGGCTTGATTCGCCGTTGTTGCGGCGGCATGGAGGGAACCGGGCTGTCACACCTGGACAGCCTCGATAAGATCGAGGCCAGCGTCTTCGACTTCATTTTGGAGATGAAGAAGCAGGCCAAGATAAGAAATTTTTTTTTTCACACAAATTAAACATTCTTTTGCATCATGTGTGCAGAATTAGTTGTCATTCTTGGATGCACCGATTGTAGGTGATCATCTGCCACTGGTAAGGTCTCGGGGCCTGTATTTTTTTATATCAAATTTTTTATATATCGTACAAATTTGCGATCCCCTTCAAGTTCGATATATTCATTTTCAATTGTACAAACATAGATCGGCTACAACCTTGCACCGAACCAACTAACACCAAATGTACAAATTTACGCACTATCATAAAGAAAAAAAACATGAAAGAGTTGTCTTCACCAGAGTCACTCAAAGTGTCTTGTCAACATGAAGCTTGCATGCCAATCTCATCTGGTTGGTCTGTGGAGCAGCGTCGTTCAACTTCTTTTTCCTTCTTTCGCTGTGTCACATATGACTGAGACTTCTGTCGACAGCTCGTGCTCAACTACGTCAATAGTCTTCTATGGGTTTTCGAGACGTTTCGGCATGCATCATGTGGTCTCAGCACGTGCAAACCTGAGAGAACACTCTGGCTAAGAGAACCACCGACGCTGCAGCACGCAGGTTGCCTTGGAAATTTATAAAAAACTCTGTGAAGAACGACATGCAACATATAGCAGCACAAGAAAGAAACTGACGCCAGAGGTGTGCTGCCACACTGTTAATGGAGCTGTCCCTGTTTGTCAACAGTGTGACGTCACGCAGAGCATAGCCATTGACATCACGGCAGACCAGTTTCACATTGGTTGGCAAAAAGCTCCGGCGGTTCCAGCAGTTTGCTCGGGCTTTGCACACGATGATCGCTCAGGCATACAGTCTTACAATGAAAGGCCACATGCTGCTAGTGCTTGTCTCGAACTGGGGCACCCACGCTTTCCGTCTACTGTTGTCACACTGTAACAGTGCAAAAGCTAACCACCATATCAGAGTGGCCAGGTGCACGTACAAAATGAGTACAAACTCTATCCATCCATACTGTCATGAGTGCCCAACCCACGCGCCACATGGCGAAAACGAGAGATGCTGTGCGAAATAATGGAGAAGCGCCAAAAAGCACGCTCCGTTGACACGTCAGGGTTCGTGGTTGGTGGACGGCTGGCTCGTGGCGCGTGACCCAAGCTGCGATCGAAAAAATGGTGAACACTGAGCTGGCAATTGTCCGGGTGGCGATGGCCGAAGAAGGATGCATCGGCAGCTCCACTCTGTCGACAGGACCGGAGGGTGTTCGGTTCGGGAGCCTGTGACGCTGGTACTCCTGGTGTGGCCGTGGACCTCGAAGACTCGGGAAAGGCTCCTCGGAGGTGGTGCTGCCAATAGTCTTGGACACACCAACCGCAATCCCCCTTCGAAGGTTGGCCAACGGCGATTCCCCGGTTTGTTTGCTCTTGTTTATGCGTTATTTATGTTCCCTTGAGATAAAATAAGGTTCTGTCCTAACATCGTCAGTCAAGCGCCCTTCCCAATCCATGCTCCGCTAGCGCTCCCGAGATCCGCGTGACAATAATTGGCGAGCCTGCCAGGATTTCATTCCCTGCCCAGTCACTGATACTTGGAGATCGCAGAGATAGATTGGGAGCGTTTGGCGGCAGTAGCAAAGGATCTAGGAATGAGCAAAGAGGAAACATTGAAATTTTTTGACAATGCACGAAGAGAACAAGATAAGTAAATAGCACTGAGGGAAAGGGAACGCGACTATGAGAAAGAGAAACAGGAGCGCGAGTTTGGACACGAAAAAGAGCTGCTCGAACTAAAGTTGAGACTAGCATAAATAAATGGTGTGCCACAAGAAGTACAGAGTGACATCAGCATCCTCTGGTTTGCAGTCACCCAAAAACACCCGTATATGCCCTAGAAAGTTAATGGCTTGGTTCGATGAAAAGTGTGATGACGTAGACGCATATTTACATAGATTTGAATGGATTGCTAAGGGTCAAGGTTGAGACAGAAGAGAGTGGGCAACGGCACTTAGTCTGTGTCTGGTTGGATAAGCCTTAAGTGTTTTTTGGTCGAATGCCCGCTGATGACTCCATGGGTTATGATAAGGTCAAGAAGATACTGTTGTAAAGATTTAGGCTGACGGCTGAAAGGTTCCGGGAGCGCTTTCGTGGATGCAAGCCAGAGAATGATGCACAGTGAAGCAGTTTATGTGCCGCTTGTCAAATTACTTTGACAGATGGATATAGATGGCAAATGTGGAAAAGACATACGAAGGTGTACGTGACTGTATGGTGGTTGAGCAATTCCTAGATTGCTGTAACAACAAGTTAAGTGTTTTTCTTAAGGAACGAAGGGTAGCCTCACTTAGTGATGTGGCAGAGTATGCAGATCAGTATTTGGAGGCACAAGGGCTTAGAAACTTAGGGAAGATGAATGAGGATGTCAAGACAAAATTATCAGATGAGACGGAGGGTAGGCCGCAGGGAGCACCGAAAAAGACACAGGGATCGATCAGATCTTTCCTGTAGAACTGCAGTGGGCACCGGGCTATGGACTGTCGAGCTGGGGGTGGTCGTACACATTACCAAGTAGTTTGCCAGTTGTGCAATACAAGGGGACACCGTGCAAATTAGTGTAGCTCAGGGACTACAGACAAAGTAGCATGTATTGTGGAACCCCAGGGTGATAGCATGAAAGGAGGAGGGACTATAAACAAAGTAGCATGTATAGTCGATGCCCAAAATGATCGCATCAAAGAGAAACCGGTGCAGAAGGAAGACGCGGGAAAGCAGAGCGAAATTACTCTTAGGCCACAAGGAGATCGGTTAACGGTGGTAGATGGAGAGGTGCATGGACAAAGGGTGAAAGTTTTGAGAGATATGGGTACAAACATTGTTTTGGTGAAAAGGAATTTGGTGGACGAATCAAATGTAACGGGAAAGTACGCAGCAGTTATTTTGATGGATAGCTCTCTGAGAAGGCTTCCAGAGGCTCGAACTAAAGTTGCAAGTCCGTATTACACGGGTTGGGTGACAGCAAAGCGCTTGGAAAAGCCTATGTTCGACCTGATATTGGGTAATGTGCCTGGAATGAGGAAAGTGGATGAGCCTGATAAGAACTGGTAGAACAATAAGGATGCGGTAGAAGAACGTAATGCACACCTCGTGAGATTAGGGGAACGAAAAGAGAGTAGATGAGAGGAAACATGCCGTGAAGGTTTACGAGAAGGGCAGCTGTGAGCAGCCGAAGTGGCATTGGCAGTAATGACGAGAGCGGCAGTAAAGAGAGAAGCAGAGACCACGGGCTTCAAGGCGGCAACCATTCAGAGGATAGACGTATCCCCTGTGGAGTTCCAAGAAGAATAGAAAAAGGACGAATCTTTTAAGGCTTGTTTTCGAAAGGTAGGGGAACCATTCAAGAAACAGAGAAGCAGAAATGTATTTGAGTTCCTAATACACAACAAACTATTGTATAGAAGGTGTCAGTTTAGCTCAGGGAGAGAGGTACAACAGCTGGTAGTACCCAGAGTTTTCAGGAAAAGGATTCTATCCTGGGGACATGAGAATCTTATGGCAGAGGACGCAGGGTTGAAAAACATGCTGGTGAGAATAACTGAAGAATACTTTTGGCCAGGAGTCCAGTATGATATTAGGAGATATTAGAAATCATGTGATGCGAGTCGGCAGACGATACAGGAGAGGCATGGAGGAACTGGAAAAAATGTTGCTTGCATGGCAATAACAAGAGGGAGTGTCGGGACGGTGTCACGTACGCGGATCTCGGAGGGCGAATACCGAGCGTGGGAGAGGGAGAGACTCGTTTGGCAACGATAGCGTTGTGAGCACGGCAAACAAACTTTATCACCACAGCACATGGTAAACAAAAAAAATGAACAAAATATCTACAAACAGATGCTAATACATAAAACTGACTACCAATTGAAACCGACTGGTTAATCTACCGATATTTTCTAAAGTCTCAATTCGGCGCGACTGTCAGTCCTTGGTCTGGCCACGTTGGTTTCGGCGACGCTGTCGCGAATAGCAGATGGAATGTTCTTACATGGTCGGAGCTGCTTTCTTCACGGTAAAGTCCGCCGCCAGTCTGGAACTAGCTCGATGACTCCAGGATGTTGCCGGCCTCCCTTACGTCGGCCAGAAGGTGCCGCCTGCTGCCGTAGCCGATGCCTGGTCTCAAGTGGTGATGTGGCGTCTCCCCGAGTTAGGCCTACCCAGAGGCCTAAGTACAAGTGCGGTCCTCCGCTCAACGTAGCGACGTGACGGTCCGGTGAATTGCTGCTGGCCGACCCTTGAAGGGGGATTGTTGGCGGTGCGTCAGGAGCTGGCGGCTGCAGAACCTCCAAGGAGCCTCGCCCTTCGCGTTGAGTGCGCAGCACTTAGAAGGGCTTATGGCTGCCGAGATAGCGCGCGCGCCAGCGCTATCTCTGCGGCCGTTTCCTCTCTGCTTCAGTGGCAGGCGTCCCGACCGGGGTGATGTTATTGCCCTCCGAGCCACGGAGATGGGCCGGGCTCTTTTGATCTCTGCTTCAGCCGTTTTTGTCGCCGCCACCCGCGTGCTTTTGTTCTAGTGACTGTCCTCTGGGTTCTGGGGGCTCCAAGAGAAAAGAATCGGAAAAAGGGACATCGCACTCGCAGCCCCTTTCGCGTATGACTGCACTCGCCTGCGCAGCGAGGGGCGCGGGTGCGTGACTGTCCGAACTGGCTCGGGCGGGACGGGGAGCGGAAAATATGCGAGGAAAAATTTTTTTGTAAAGCTGGATAAATATCAGGGGCGTGCAAATTATGCTAGGGCACAAATTATGCACGTAAATACGGTATGCCCTCTTTTCGCACGCGCGTTGCAGAAGAAGGACGGCACCAGGCGCCCGTGCAAGGGTGCGAGGCATGATTTCTGCCAGCTGATGGTGCCTTCCAATGCCCACGGAGCGAGCAGATAGGTACGGGTTTGCGACACCTCTGATGCATCAATATTTGGCGATCGGCTTTGGATTTCACGAACAGTAGTCTTAGCGGACAGGCAATCTTGTTTGAATTAACTGTGGCGCGTGTTTCATGTTCGAATTAAAGACAGTTTTTCCCCATTGAAATGCATGTAAATTTGCCGGGACCAACGGGCCAGTTCAAATTATCCGTTGGTTCGAATTATGCGACTTCAAATTAACGAGGTTCGACTGTAGTAATTTTATTTAGGAGAATAAATCAAGCAAAAAGGAGTTATGCTATAAGGGAGTGCCAGGTGCTGTAACAAAATATGAGAGCAGAAGTTGGCGTTAGTATGGGTCGTTAAAAGGTTCCATATCTATTTGTTTGGAAAGCATTTCAGGGTACAGACAGATCATCAGCCGTTCATAAACAAAGCCAAGTTGACAAATGAAAGAGTAATGCGATGGAGCCTTGCGCTTCAAGAATACTCATTTAATGCGGAATATATTAAGGGAAGAGAAAATGTGGGTGCTGATTTTATGAGTAGAAGCTGTTGAGCAATGTGTAGAGAATCGAAATTTAACAGAGGTCATGGCATGTACAGTTATGCATTCATGTCGATTTGAATGAATGTATATGCATCATTGTTTTGTCGAACAAATGTTGGTGGTGGGACGAACTAAAAGTGAAAGTGATGTGAACAGCAGATGCGTATAGAAAGGAATGCTGTAGTGAGAAGGTGTAGATGTATCTAGAAGTGTGTTGGTGGTGAAGTGTAGTGTAGACTCCAACAGAAACTTGTAGTGAGCATTCACTCCACTTAAAAGGGAACATTGTGTGAAGTGCTTATGTGTGTTAGTGTTGTGTGCTGTGGTGACTTGTGAAGTGCGCGTGACAAGTGTGTGGTGAGGCACCAAATAGGAAGCTCTGCGGTTTTTCAAAACTGCCTGCACTATGATGTCAGAGTTGTTTTTCTATTCTTAGGACAGTGACAGCGTAAGCTGGAGGAGCGATGTTCTTAGAGGCCATTTTAAACGCTTGGGGAAGCTAGTGCAAGTGGAGGTGGGGGGCATCCCCTGCTCCATAACTCTTATCATTTTGCTAAGTAGGGAAGTACCCACTACACCATAATTACTGCGCTATTGTAACGTGCAAATCTGTATAACTACACATCTTAAAGAGTCTCTTGGCATCGTTCACTTTCGGCGTGGCGTCGACGGTGAGCTATGGTTTGGGCTTCTCTCTGCACAGCTGTCTGTTGTGTCCGATATTGCCTTGCTGCAGCCGCGGGCGTAGCTCTGCGATTCGCTTCTTCAGCAGCGGTCCGCACCTTACGAGGAGGCGTCATCAGGTATATCGAAGAGTGAAGTCAGGTTGCTGTCGGGGCTGCGCACATCACCTGCCGCGTGATGCATGGCACGATATGACAAAACTGCTTCAAATGGTAGCGTTTCGTAATAATGATGACAGAAAAGTTGAAGAAGATTAATAGGATGGATTTGCAGGCTAGTTGGTCAAGCATCATGGAGAAAACAGCCCGAGCACGAGGACGATGAAAAAGGAACACACACACCACAGCGCTCCGTGGTGTGGTGTGTGTTCCTTTTTCATCGTCCTCATGCTCGCGCTGTTTTTTCCATGAAGAAGATTGTTTCGTAATGATGATGTTGATGATGCCTCTGTAATGGGTGCAGAGCTACAAAGCATGCACCCCTGCGTTCTTTCAAATGATTCCTCGAACTTGTTATGCAATCCACTTTCTGCGACGTGTAGTGGCTTATTATTATTCTGCCACGTAACATTACATTTGTTAATGCGATTCCTCGGCAGACGTTATACCTGTTTAGGTCTTTTTGCAATGATTTCTCAGGCACAGACGTAGCTCAGTGGTAGAATGCTTGACTGCCACGCAGAGGGTGTGGGTTCGAATCCATGCAGAGGACGAGTTCATATACTTCTCGGTCCTGGTTATATTTTCTAAAATTTGCACGATTGTGGTTACGGACATCGGCGGTGGCGGCAGCAGTGGACAACTACGGCGCCAAAAACGGCCCCTGTTGTGATCTCATAACAGCTTACACTGTAAAACTTTCAAGAAAGGGGGCCATTGTCACAAGTAAAGGGGCCCAACGCATGCGCCACATGGCGAAAACGAGAGATAGCGTGCGAAATAACGGAAAGGCACCAAAAAGCATGGAACTGCACTGAACACTGCAATAGTTTGTCAACCAGGCATGGAATGCATGTTTTTCAAAGCAAATCATGGAGCACCACTGCCATGCGCTACAAGTCGTGTCCACACTGCACCGTGTACCTGCATGGCCGGTTGAGTTGCGGCCTTCATTTGCATTTCTTTCTGTTCCTTTTGCTAGAAACTAAACTCTTATCCGGTCGAAAACAGGTGTGACTGGTACTGTCATCACGTCCGAAGACACAAACAAAAATTTCCGACTCAAGTTGCAGCTGCGATTGCAAAATGCGAAAATCTGCACAGCGTTCAGAACTGTCACTTACAGGAGGAATGTTTCCGTTTCAAAGTGCGTTCACAATATGCACACTTTCTTTGTGTTTCAGGGCTAGTTGTCTTGAAAGCAAACACATTAGCTACCTACTCCGGGAGCTCAGAAAATCGAGACAGAGCACCCGAGTTAATAAAATATACGTGCTTACAAATGCTGCTGAACCACAAATAACAAAATGCCTAGAAGCGCTAGGTGATGCGCTAGCCTCTTTATTTACCAATGATGAAATGTAATGCACAAATCCTGCTGCTGTCTGACGGCTGCTGCTTTACACCGCGTACAGCTCACACTTTCCGTCGATTGTTGTCGTTTGGCAATCGAAGAGGGAAAACAAAAACGATGCCTTCTCTCGTGCGTTTGGCACATCCTTCAGCGCAAAAGCTAACGACCATGTCAAAGCGGCCAGGTGCACGCACACGAAACAAACAAGTACAAACTCGATCTATCCGTACGGCAGCAGAGAACAAACACTGCAATGTTTTGCCAACCAGTCTGTTCGCACGTGCGCGCTAGGGTCACGTGGCTGACGTCGTACCCCAGGACAGGTCCATTGTCCATCATGGAACACAGTGAACTTTGGCTAATACTATGTTTTTCCCATTGATAATAATATTTCATTGAAATGTTACATGCTGTCACGAGATCAATGTATGCTGCTCCTATCCAGAGAGAGAAAACTTTAATAAATAAATAGGTCCAGCATTTGATTGGGTTAGGGCCACAAGCACCCCAGCCTAGGTGACTGCCTTGAGCCCTTGGATACAGGCGGCTTCCTCGGCGTGCCGGACGGCCCGGAGTTGATCAGCAAGGTTGTGGCTGAGCAGGGATGCCTCCCACCGTGCCCGGCGGTCAGAGACTGCCATATCTACCCCATTCCTAATAAGGGACTCCTGCTGTGCGCTCCTTGTGCATGCTCACATCATGTGCCTTTTGTTTTCTTCTGGTGGTGGGGGAGAAAAATATCAAATTTGCAAACTACAACCACTGGTCGCGCTTGAGTAGCCCCTCAGCCACATTGTCGGACACCCGATTCCCACTGTCACTGCTGCCGCCGTGGACCGTTGCTGCCATTTGGTGACTCCAGTGGCCCGAATGCGGAGAATCCTCCAGCCTTCACAGTCTGGAAGGTGTTGCTAATAGAAGGTGCCCAACAGATCTGAAAATTTTTCTCGGCAGCCAATTCGTAAGACAATAAGCTCCTTAGCTGTGTCACTCAAGGATTGCTTGGAAAAGTGTGACCGGGCCCCTTTAATACTATACAAGATTTATGAGCAACGTGAATATCATTTTACCCATCATTTGCACTAGCTACAGCAAGCAGTCACTACATTTTGCAGCACTTTTAACAGCAAAGCTGGTCTAACTTTACATGAAATGTGTGTTGTGACGTGAAGACTCTGCATGTCGGGTATGCGCCGGGGAGTATAAAAACAAAACCTCTGGTTAAACTCAAACAATTCTTCTTCGCACCTAATTAACATTTCGCACAACCAGATCAGAATGCTTTAGCTGCAACATACCTTACGATTCCTTCGTACTACCATTGCAAGAACGCTAGTCAAGTTTGAGCAGGAATTGAACTTAGGCTGTCTGCGTGGCAGGCAGGTGTTATACCAAATGAGCCATGCTAGTGGCTGACACTGATTTAGAGAAAAGACCCTGTACATAGTGAATGACAAAGCATATCCATGTATACTATGGTACAACAAGGAGGTGGGAAAGGGCTGAGGAGGAAGGAAAGGAGGGACAAAAGCATAGCACAGCCCTGTGTAGTGTAGTAAGGGGGTGGGGAGGAGGAGAGAGGGTATACTGCATGTATAGCAAGGAGGTGTGGAAGGAAAGTGAGGGTGAGCAAGAGGAAAATGTGGAGGGGAGAGCGCAAAACCCATGCATGGTACATTGCAGCAAGAAGGTGGGGAATGGGAGGGATGGTGGGGGTGGGGATAGGAGGAAAGGGAGGCCAGCAGCACCACAGTGTAGCAGGGGCAAGAGGAGGGATGTGAGGAAGAGGGACATTTGGAGGAGAGCAAGTGCCGTATTTTCCGGTGTACAAGACGCGGTTTTCTTCCAAAATTTTCGGAGGTGCGTCTTATACAACGGTGCGTCTTATACGTACTTTTTTTTGTAGTTCTTTTGGGAGAAACTCGTGTTGATGCTGATGAGTCTTCTTTTTTAACGACTAGAGCAGTCCAGTGCGAATGATGCGTCATAATTATAATAACGAAGAGTCAACGTGCCGGTACTACAGTTCCACAACAAAACCAAAGTACATAAAACGGAAAAATAAAAAAAGAAGTATGTCGTGTAATAACGTGTAATATAATGCAACTAGCGCGGTAACTCTTTTGGATACGATCTAACGTAACACTGTAAAACGTACGGCTGCTCCAGGGAAGGCACAGCACGTAGAAGTGTTTACGAGCCGCTGATGGCTGCCAAGATAGCGCTATCTAGGCAGCCAACAGCCGAGCAACACTACACCCCGCCCCCGCATCTTTTCATGCTCGTTAAAGACGGGCGGGGCGTTTCCTCCCCGCATCGACGGCAGGTGTCCCGATCGGGGTGATGTTATCACATCGGCCCTCAGAGCGACGGAGATAGGCCGGGCTCGTTTGATCTCTGCTTCAACCGTTTTCTTCGCCCCCACTCGCATGCTTTTATTCTAGCGACCGTACTTTGGGCTTCGGGGGCTTCCGGAGAAAAGAATCGGAAAAAGGGGCATCGCACTCGCAGCCCCTTTTGCATATGACTGTGCTCGCCTGCGCAGCGAGGGGCGCTGCCGCGCGGCTGTTGGTCCGTGCGTGCGCGCCAGCGAGCTGGGAACGGGGAGCGCAAAATATGCGAGGTTTTTTTTTTGCAAAGCTGGCTAAATATTATGGGTGCGCAAATTATGCGAGGGCGCAAATTATGCGGGTAAATACGGTATTCCAAAGCGCGTCGGAGGACGAGGACTTTGAGGGCTTCGACGAATAAAATGTTTTTCCTGCAGTCATGCAGAACGTTTCAGTAGTGGGTGTGCATTATTTTTTCTCGCAAGTTTGGTGTAGTAGAATTTTTCTTACGGACTAGCGCTCAGAAACGTAAGTACCCCATGTTATGAAGTTTCTTTGCGGGATGTGAGTGAATATAGGTGCGTCTTATACACCGGTGCGTCTTATATATTAATTTTTGCATGCAGACTTGCGAAAACTGGGGGGTGCGTCTTATACACCGGAAAATACGGTAATCTTTAGCATACCCATGTATAATGCATTGTAGCAAGAAGGTGGGCAATGGAAGTGAAGGTGAGGGTGGGGAAAGGTGACGAGGAAGGCCACAAGTGCCACAGTATGGTATAACAAGGGGAGCTGATGATGTAGAGGAGTGGTGAGAGTGAGCAAGAGGGAAATGTGGAGGGGAGAGTGTAAACCATAGCATACCCATGCATGGCACATTACAGCAAGGAGGTGGGAAACGTGAGGCATGGGGGAATGACGGGGAAGGCCACAGGTGCCACAGCATGGTATAACAAGGTGAGTGAGCAAGGGGGAAATGTGGAGGGGAGAGTGTAAACCATAGCATACCCATGTGTAGCACATTACGGAGGCAGGAAATGGGAGGGATGGTGGGGAATAGAGGAAAGAGAGGCCAGCAGCACCACACTGTAGTATAGCAGGGGGCAAGAAACAGGTAAGGGGCAAGAAGAGTGATGTGAGAGTGAGGAAGAGGGAGATTTGGAGGAGAGTGAGTAATGTGTAGCATACCCATGTATAATGCGTTATAGCAAGAAGGTAGGAAACGGAAGTGAAGGTGAGAATGTGGAGATGGGGAAGGCCACCAGCTCCTCAGTATTGTATAACAAGGGGGTGGAAAAAGGAGGTGGGCACTAATAGGAGTGATGCAAGAGTGATGAAGGGGAAAACGTGAAAGGGAGTGGGTAAAGTATTCCATACTATGTATAGCATGTTATAGCCGATACCTAGGGTGCAAGCGCACATGTCCACTTCCAAGCAGAGGTACAAGGCTGCCTTTGGAAGTGATGCTGCGAGACAGATTGGTATGTGGAAATCACGATTCTCATCTTCAAAAATGGTTGTTAGCTGAGGATATGCCAACGTTTAAAGAAGCATAGGAGATAGCTGTGATGGCCGGATCTGCAAAAGGTCAGCAGAGGCAGACTCAAGCCAGTCAGCAACGCACCGACAGTTTCAATGTACATCGTCAGACTTCTCCTGAGTGCTGTACAAGAAAGCGCTGCAGCGTTCCCGATGTTTAGTAGATCGCAATGCCGACATTAAGGACAAGGCGTGGTCGTGTGATACATGTCAAATGCATAGTCATCTTCCTTCCTGCAGTTGCAGCGCCAGAGTGGCTCCGGCCGAATGAACTGTGGGAGGTCGTGCATGTTGATTTCGCAGCGGCAACAACTAGAGCTTTTTTAGTAGCAGTGGATGCATTCTCCAAATAGTTAGAAGTAAGACAAGTGCCATCCCAGTCCACATCCACAGAATCAATATGTTCCGATCCCTGTTCATCACTTTTGGCATACCTCAAGTGATAGTTTCTGATAATGGCACAGCATTTGGTTCATCAGAAATGCAACGCTTCTTCAAACAGAACATGATCGAACATTTAACATCACCTCCATACCACCCGACCACAAACGGACAAGCAGAGCATATGGTAGCTGAGACGAAGATGGTGCTCAAGGAACTGATGGATGGAAGCCTCTCCTGCCGGCTGTCATGGTTTTTGTTTGAGCAATGTATGACACCACACACTACAACGCATAAGACACCTGCAGAATTATTGTTTGGTAGCCAGCTTCCATGCCATCTGGATGCCATACATCCCCGGAAAGACATCGAAAACGAGAGGGCGAAGCATAGAGCAGATTATGCAGTAGGTCACAAGGTGTGGAGAAAGAATTTCCTCAACAACCCGCTTGGCTACCAGCTGTAGTAGCTGAAGAATGTGGCAAGAGGCCATTCATAATAATGACCAAGGATGGCATGCGGCATCGGCGTCATGTGGATCATATAAAAAGAAGAAAGAAGGCATATGGTGATTGGACAAGCAGTTCAGGAATCGCCCTAATATGCTTTCTCAGGTAAGGACTCACTCGAAGACAGCCGTTTAACGCCAACAGGGCTAGCTGAAGACGCGCCCAAGGCTTGCGACTCACAACGCATGCCCGGACTCGCCCACTGAAGCAGGGTCGCGCGAAGGAATGCAGTGAACATCTGGTCATCTTCCATTCATTCCGGAACAGTTGCCACCTATTCCAGACTGTGTGCCTCACAGTCGTTATGGTCATGTCCTGAAAACACCCAAGCAACCAAGCATTTGAACAGGTCAACATGGAATGGATGGAACTGTGTTACGGGTCACTATAGGAGGTAAGCGGTATATATCAGGGGAAGTGATATAACCTTAACACACAAGAAAGGTGACACAAAGGGTTTAGAGAATTACAGACCAATTAGCCTACTCCCAGTAGTATACAAGCTATTTACGAAAGTAATTTCCGCTGGGTAAGAGAAACAGTCGACTCCAACCAACCAAGAGAACAAACTGCTTGGAAGTGCCATCTCTTTTAAAGTTACTGAAGTGTCCTTAGCTTTTGTACTGAACAGAAGCACTCTCTTTTAGCCTCGTCTAAATCTGCTTCTTTACTGCTCTAGGAGTAACATTTTTGCTAGTTTTTCTGCAAGTTTCATTTTTCCCACATATCTGTATATACTTTCTTAAGTGATTTCCTTTCGTTGTATCTTGCATTCTGTCTGTAGTATATGTTTCATTATCCTGCCTGCAGCATTACACTGTTCATTCCTTCTGAAAATGTTCTTTTGCTCTCATTGATTCTTTTACTTGTTCCATGCATTTTGATGCCTGTCATGGGATGATCGAAAAGAGCAATATTCATGCTGGGAACGCGAGTGTTTCCATCGAACTGACGAGGCTGCTTGGGCGTTCTCGACAACACTTTATACACTCAAGCACATGCACACAATTCAACAAAGCAGAACATGAACAAGGCAACAAAAGAAACTTACCAGCGTCCCACCTAGAAGTCGAATAGTCTCGGCCGACACAGACTCACCCTCTGGTTGGATGGGCGACCGGAGTACCGTTGCCTAGCGACGAGCATGCAGGAGAATGCCAAGGCTTGATGAATGCTGCTGGAGCCACAGCAGCCTTGCAGCAGGAGACTTGAAGTGAAGAGCACACAGGCGGCCACATGAAGCCCGGAGTTTCAGCTCGAAGACCACTGAAGGAATCTCGACACTCGGGCCCGGGCACCTGACTGTGTCGACCGCTGCAGTCCGTCTGCCCTCTGTCTTCTATTCCCACTTCTTCGCAACGCTTTTCTGCTTGCGCAACCTTGTGCGCGCTCCAGCCTCGTCGTCGTCGTCTTTGCTTCCTCTTCTAGCGCACCCAGTGCAGGCACACACTTTTGCACGCACATCACACAGGTCCCCCCTTTAGGTCTTTTGTTCATATATTCACATAAACAAAAGACTGCATGCACGCTAGACACTCCCTCACACAACTGTACACATGAGAAGCAGTACATTACACGCTCGAAAAATCTGAAACACATCTCTGCGCATGCCCTTATAAAGAGGTTGAACAAGTCACACAATATTCACACGAAATTCACACAAAAATGCAGAACCGATCAGTGCTGAGTCGAAGCCAAAAGTAGCAGTCGGTAACTACGGCTCGGCACTCATGTGATAGCGTTCCATAAGAGACGAATGCTGCTTTGCATGCACATCCAGGAAAGCACAGGAAACGCTACGGGGCATTTCCGACGACAGCAGCATTTACGAATTCGCAAGAAAACGCTGGGGAAATCGGTGTGTTGAAAAACCTTGCCTTGGCAGGCGCCATTTGGAAGACGGATACAAAAATGATTGGAACATGACTGAAAGCGTTGTGGCAACGTGAAACGAGTCGGAAACACATGATTGACCTCTTCCGAAGAAACAACGTCCCACCTAGTACGAGAAGCCGGCAATGCCCGTGACAGCTCACGGGAAATATCTTCTGCAGCCAAATACGCTGCGGAAGGCACACCAGCTTGCTTACTGCTCAGAGGGCAATGCACTAGCGCCATGCTATCTCCAAGCTGACCTACCAGTTTAACGGTTATATTCTTGGTAATGTGCATGTCATCACTTAGGCCGTCCTGCACACCTACGTGATCACAGACTACAGACTTTATGGCCGAATCGACTGTGTCATCACCGAGCATTCTTGCCCTCTCTTCCTGCTCTCTCGGATGAGTATGAAGATTACCTTTTCTGAATTGATAGGCTAAGCTGCCCCCATTCATGTGCGAGTCGTCCATGTGGCATTTGGCCATACTTGCGCCACCCGTCTCACCTATTGGGGTTGCAGAGGAAATAACAGCGGCAACCGCCTTAAAGTTCTCTTTCCAACACCTACCATTGTTATGTGAGGCAACTATGAGTGCTCCTACAGGGGAGCTGTTTTTAGGCACACTTACCTCTCCTCTCATTGCATTTGGCCTCCAGGAGTCACTATAGCAAAAGTGTTCCTTCATGGAGCTTGCAATATTCTTACTCCTGAATCTTTTCTCGGGTTCATGGGGCTCAAAGTGGTCTTTTCTGATGCACTGGGTGTGCTCAATAGGCATGCTCAGGGAGATGGGAAGGTTATCTTCAGCCCATTCCTGCCCCGTTACGACACCCTCTAGACTTGTTGTCACGGCTTCAAACCGCTTGGGGTATGCATCGAGATCTCGTTTTTCTGCAACGAGGGGCATAGAGTGCCAGATGCATACTTGCACTAGCGCGGAACGATCGGTGACATCAGACAGACCTGCGCGTCTACTCAAAGCTGCTTCGGCCTCTGTTACACGCACGCGAAGTAGCCGGATTCGTTCTAATTCTGCTTTTTCGCGCTTTGCACGTTCGTCTCGCTCAGCCTGCTCACGCTCTGCTTCGTGTTTGGCGGCACGCGCCTCCCTTGCAAGCGCTTGCCCTTTGTCTACCCATTGTCGGAGTGCGTCTCCTGTTAGGTCTAACCTCTCACCAGTGCTAACGAGTTCATTTAAATCCATTTTTTTCAAAAGAGCAAGGAACGCTACAATCAGCCTCGTCCTGTCGTAGACGCCATTGTCCTGGGAGGTTTGAAAAGAGCAATATTCACACTGGGAACGCGAGCATTCCCATCAAACTGACAAGACTGCTTGGGCGTTCTAGACAACACTTTATACACTCAAGCACATGCACACAGTTCAGCAAAGCAGAACATGAACAAGGCAACGAAAGAATCTTATGTCCCACGTAGAAGTCGAACAGTCTCGGCCGACACAGGCTCACCCTCTGGCGGGATGGGTGACTGGAGGGAGCCGGAGTACCATTGCCTGGTGACGAGCATGCAGGAGAATGCCAAGGCTTGATGAATGCTGCTGGAGCCACAGCAGCCTTGCAGCAGGAGACTTGAAGTGAAGCGCACACAGGTGGAAGCCCGGAGCTTCAGTTCGAAGACCACTGAAGGAAACTGTGTCGACCGCTGCAGTCCGTCTGTCCCCCCACTTCTTCGCAATGCTTTTCCGCTCGCGCAACCTCGTCGTCGTTGTCGTCTTTGCCTCCTCTTCCAGACACCCGCTCAGGCACGCACTTTTGCACGCACATCACAATCCCGCTGTTATGAGTTCCGCAATCTTTCTCAAGCAATAATTAAAAGTACTAGTGTGGAGTACATAAATAACGTACTCAGAAATAGCATGAGACCATTTTCATCCAAGTACGCCCATTAGTTTACTGGAAAAAAGTGGTACAGCACTGTCCAATTACCTCATGAGGGTACCAACTTATAGTTCTATCAGCGAGCATTTTATGTGAGAATGCCCGAAGCAAATGGTTTGAAAACGGTGCCTGAGAGCTTCTGGTTGACTGCATTTCCATCCTTGTAGCAATTTTGCACCAGGGGCTGTCGTTCTGTCTCTGGTAACCCGACAGTTTCACATTCACTGACTGTCTGCCACCTTTTTTTTTGTAGTAGATAAGAGTAAATGTTTAGCCTCTCTATGATTTACTGCCCATATATATCAAATCATGAACATGAAGCAAGCGAAGGCACATACAATAATCCCTCATTATAACCAAGTCAGCAGGACGGCGAGAAATTTTGTTATAAGTGATATTCCGATGTGTGCTTCTATTCATTGAAAGCTTAAAAAATCGTGCTTACATTGCGCTACAATTGCAAGGAACTGAAAACATGATATATGTGCCAAAATGACAGCCACCTACAATCCCAGTTACTTCTGTGACTGCATAGCTGTAGTGACATTGGGAACAGCTGGATCGGGCAATGCGAATGATGCCGGTGTCATTCGGACATATCTAATCGCGGTCAACGCTGGACATGGGCCTGATGAGAAGGCTACATAACCGATGGACAGTTAGAATGACGGAATTAGAACGACAAGAGAGGGTGAGCGCAGCCGTGGGCGGCAGAGAGTAAGATGGGGGGACGAAATTAAGAAGTTTGCAGGCGCTAAATGGAATCGGCTCGTGCAGGAAAGGCAAGGATAGCGAGGATTGGGAGAGGCCTTCGTCCTGCAATGGACATAGATGGGCTGATGATGATGATGATGATGATTAATCGTGGTCAACGCTGATCTCGATCCGTTTTCTTGATCACCATAAATATTTACGGATTGCAGCTGCATGGTCTGAGCTAATACCAATGTAACAGGGGCATTTTTAATCTTGATCAATCCGTATCGGCCTTTTTGATTGTGACCAAGTGTGAACACTCCTACACGGGCCAAACTAAACCAGATTGCATTTGATGTTGGTGTTGGCTGTATCGCGATGCGCAAATCACAATCGTCTTTATCCCTGTCGGGCCTCATCGCAATTTAATTGTGCTGAGGCACTGTTCGATGATCATTTTAAAAATGACCGTGTACCAGCGCCTGTAGCAGCACCTAACCTGGATTGAGCGTAATCCAGATCGGCATTGTTTGTGACTGAAGTGCCTGTGTGACAGCGGAATGATACCGATCGGGTTCGGTGCTGACGTCGGCCAAATCACGTTATGCAGGTCGTGGTCATCTTGATCCCAATCGGGCCAGATTGTCATTAAGAGAATGTGTAGCAACATCTAATCCAGGTCGACGTCTATCACGATTGAAGTGCCCGTGCGACACCAGGTTATCTCAAGGTTGCCTTCAACTTCTTTGTCAGCAATCACCATATCTAGAACTCAGGATAGGAAGAAATTTCAAATAAAGCATTATTTTGAGTAAAGCAATTTCGTCCCCTGCATGGCCTCACAACAATCGGTGAAAGTCTGGTCATCGTCAGGCACCGCTGCCTGCTGTCTTTCTCTAAATTTGATCAAGGGACTTTACCTTTCTCCACCTCTTATCAGCAGAGCTCTCTAAAGTCTGACATTTTATCCTGCAGACTGGAGAAGCCATTCAACTGTTGGTCGCAAAAGCACTCCAGCACGGCCACAAAATCATGCAAGCACAGCCTGCGGTGTTCCAGCACGAATCCAAATGCACACACAGTCAATCACAGCTGAATGTGGCCGGCAGCGCCGGCAAAGCGGCCGATGCATACCAACATAAAGGAACTTCAGTTGCTTGAGTGACCTTGAGCCAGTGCTAGCATTCTGCACGCTGCGCGGAGTAGTACATTTGCCTGTTCTGTCACGCACTATTTGTCACCATGCTCACCGGCTCCACGTCTTCAAACGTGGGCACACCAAGGAAGAAAAGCAGTTGCAGCAGCACGCATTCGCTTCAATATGGTGCCCACTGTGCATGCTGGTGATGGTGACGAAAAGGGTCACCTTCGCAGTGCCACGCAGCTATGCCTCGCTAGCTCACTCTAAGCGGAGCGCGCTATTGACACAATTCGAGCTGTGTGGGTTAAAATGCATGCATTCAGCTCAGGATAGGAAAATATTTTTAATAAAACGTTATTTTGAGTAAAGCGATTTCATTATAACGAGGGGTTGCACTGTATTTGTGGGGTTGCTGAAAGCAAAAAAAAAAATAAAGAGGAAATGTCTCACCAGAATTTTTTCATCTCCTCCCAAGCCATGCTCCCTGCTTCTGTGCTAGTAAACGTCAGCGCTTCATGAAACAAAAAAAAGAGAGAAGTCCTCTCCCATGTTTTTATTTTACCTCTCGCACTGTTTCGGGTTTTTCAACGGAGCAAGGCGTTGGTTGCTAGAATGGTCCTCCGGTTGTGGTGACCACTTTGCTGAAATAGAGGATCTGCAGACTTCTGAATGTGAGTTCATAGTTGTGAAGTGTTGTCAGTACAAGGCATAATTAAATGTAATGATCATTATTCTGAGAAATTCGCTATTCTAAAGTATGTTGTACTGAAATAATTTTACATTAAAACTAAAGGTATTTGGCACGGGATTGTTAATGTTTGCTAATGTGGTGTTCGTTGTGGCGCGATTTTACTGTAGGACACAATATTCATTGACTGTACCATTATCAGACCAAGAAATTCAAAGCACGATCTCTTGTTTTCCCTGGCACTCGAGGAACCTTGTGTGCGCGCACCACCACTTGCTGCCTGAAATGTGTGTTCTGCTCTCGTAACTTTATTTCACACATTTTATATTCCCAGTACACAATCATTCCCATATTTCTAGTAGTTATAAATTTTAAGCAATTCACCACTTTGAGCTTTGTGCCTGTACACCATTTCTTCATTGAGTACTTTGATAGTGCTTAGCCCTTGTGCCAATGAGCACCGCATGTGATTTGCGTGACCTGTGTAGCCTGCATGCACAGAATGTCAACTGTTTTTTTATGTTCTCTTACCCATAAGAGTACAGTGCCCGCCAACACTGCAATGCAAGGATGCTGTGGGCCAAGAATGGGAGGCCATACATGGTGATGGTACAGGTCACACGGGGAGAAAAGGGCATAAAAATGGGGTCACACTCAACCAAAGATGTGGTCTATCATTGTCAAAAGGCAGCCAAGGTCGTACATCACAGCATGTTTACAAACCAGTGGCACGGGGGTTTGCGGTAGCAGGTGCAGTGCTGGAAGGTGGCTTGCATGTGAGAAGAAGCTGAAGGGAGAGAAATTTTGAGGGGCATTGATGAAAATGGCAAGGTAGTCCATTCTGTACTGGGCACAACAGAGGACTCTGGTGGTGTAAAAAAATTCCAGCTGAAAAACGACGCAAGCACAAAGAAGAAGGAATGCACAGGACAGAGGCTGGACTTACAACTGAAGCTTATTGGAAAATTTTTGTTCTAGTGAAACTCCACCGCACATGCACCAGATGTTGTAGGACAACCGATAACACACCATACAAAATACAAAAAGAAAAATGATACGAAACACACGTGTCACTGCATAGAATCTCTAGTGGTTTTTCAGAAATTTCATCTCTTTATCATTGAGATGTACCGAAGGTTCACTGACACATAAATCGGCACCCAACTTCCTGATATGGAGAGCTTTGCCTATCCCCCTTTCCAATTTGCCGCACTCTCTCCCCACTGTCGATACACCCTGAAAATCCGCTTCACGCCCGCACCTTTTGCAATGCAAAGGTAAATTTCCCCCTGTACCTGTTGGGAGGAGGTTGCGATGCTCACTCATGTGTTCATTAATGCACCGCCCAGTCTGGCCCACGTAGGAGCCACCACGCGGAAGAGGAATCTGATAAATTACGGATGTTGCACAATTGGTAAACGTGCACCGTTTCGTGTGATTTTTTTCCACAGTCGCTGCTTGGAAGTTTCCTCTCTGCAGTGATCCTCCTGCATAGCTTTGCCGGTTTGCTGGGTGCTGAGAACACAAGGGTTACCCGTTCTTTGTGGCCACACGTTTAAGGTTGTGCGACAACCCATGCAAATATGGCATGACTATGACCTTTTCCTTTCCGAAGATTCTGCTGACACTGTTTTCCTTTTTGTCATTCGCCTAAATATAGTTTCGGCCACAGCTGTCAGGATTGAGGCTGGGTACCCTGCCGAGCGTAACCTGGCCACCTGAGCATCAAAACTTTCCTGCATGCAATGTAGACAGCTCTTGTTCATTGCACCGATGAAGTGCAAGGAAACAATACTTCGCTTTACTAATTTCGAATGAAACGAGTCATACGGGAGGAGCGCTTTTGTCGATCTAGGACTGAACTTCCAACAAACATGACTGTCACACTGAAATTTTACAACCAGGTCAAGAAATCTTATCGAGTTTTCCTTGAAAAGTTCGTAGGTGGAAAAAAATCACACGAAACGGTGCACGTTTACCAATTGTGCAACATCCGTAATTTATCAGATTCCTCTTTCGTGTGGTGGCTTCTACGTGGGCCAGACTGGGCGGTGCATTAATGAACGCATGAGTGAGCATCGCAACCTGCTCCCAACAAGTATAGGGGGAAATTTACCTTTGCTTTGCAAAAGGTGCGGGTGTGAAGCAGATTTTCAGGGTGTATCGATAGCGGGGAGAGAGCGCGGCAAACTGGAAAGGGAGATAGGTGAAGCTCTCCATATCAGGAAGTTGGGTGCCGATTTATGTGTCAGTGAACCTTCGGTACATCTCAATGATAAAGAGATGAAATTTCTGAAGAAACCACTAAAGATGCTATGCAGTGACATGTTGTTCCCCGTGTGTTCCGTATCACTTTTTTTTGTATTTTGTATGGTATGTTATCTGTTGTTTTACAACATCTGGTGCTTGTGCGGTGCAGTTTCACTAGAACAAAAATTTTCCAATAAACTTCAGTTGTAAGTCCAGCCTCTGTCCTGTGCATTCCTTCTTCTTTGTGCTTGCGTCGTTTTCAGCTAGAATTTTTTTACGCCATGAACCAACACGCCCAACAAGCTACCCTACTCGACTCTGGTGGTGAAGAGAAAGCCAAAGGAGAAGTTGCGTCGTGTGCGCAATCGATGAGCTGGGCGAGGCAGTCGAGTCGGGATACGGTGAGTGGATAGCAGTGAGTGGTGCAGAAAGGGCTCCCTCAGCTGAACACAGTTTCAATTGACATTCCTTGCACACAAAAGCTGCCACATGTTCTTGGGCCGCTCGGTGGAACATTGATTGCCAGGTTCTTCGGAGGTGCTGTAGGTGTACGCTCTCAAATACCGTTATGTAGTCTATAATAGTTTGCTTTAATTGCTGGTATAATTAGATACCGTGCAAGGGTGCTGCGACAATGTCTGCTACACCTCGAGCCACCTCAGGGCAGATTACAAGCAATGTGGCAAGACTGAGAAGTCTCAAGTGACGCAGTGCATATCAAGGAGGGCCTCAACCTGGGCAAGCCAAACCTTCAGGTTCTTGCACCAGAACGTGAGCAAGGGGCACGAGGTGATGTCGGGCAGGAGGTTACCCGGAAGCTGCTGGAATCAGTAATCTCAGGCCGGGGTCACTGGTGTAAGAACAGCGAGGTCGCCGAATGGAAGCGTGAGAGAACCAGCATGCTAAGCTTATAGAACCAAACTACCCACGGCATGCTTGTGCATTGAGCACATGCCAATCATTTTCATTTTTCTTTTCTCTCACGGCCACTTGAGAGCACCGGCCTTAATGTCTCGGTGTGGGAGCATTGTAATGTGTGAAACGGTATCCTTTACGTGAGCAACAAAATAATGACATACACTGAAATGCAGGCATGAGATGCTTCACTTTGTGCAAACGGTCCAGTCATACGTGGCCAGCCAAGTCATGCAGGCATCGCTTGCAGAGCTGCGTACTGAACTCAACAGGGAGGCACAATCTGTTGACGACCTCCGCAACGCCCACTTTGGCTTCCTCAAGCGTCTCAGCCAGCGGTGAGCTTGATGCAACCCCTTTTTTCTGATTATCTTGGAAAATGATGGAATTAAAGTGTTGATCCTTTCATGGCAGCAATTGAGAGAAGACCAAAAAAAAAAAAAAATGAAAGCTAGGATGCCTTATTCTGGAACCACTGGTGCCACGTGTGCCGTTTTTTTCTTTACCTAGCTCTGCTCTCCTTTAGAGGCAATTTTTGCATGATTCTGTGACAGTCGTTTTGTCTTCTAACAAGATTTTTTTTCTTTTTGTATTCATGCATGATACTGTTTAAGAAGCACTGCAGTCTGTTCTTTGGTCATGGCAACCAAAAAGTGATTGCATTGGAACAGACCATGGCCACCATAGAGGCTATCATGCCAGGTGTTGTGTCCCATTGTGCAGATGCTGTTGAATCGTTTTTTTTTCTTTTTACTGCATTTATAAAGGTCCATTGCATATGTGACTCTATGACAGTACTGTGGGCTGCAGTGCTTTCTGCTTTGCGCATTAAAATTTTCCCAAGAAAGTAGATTTCCCAGTCATGTGCAATAATGGATATTACAAAGCAAATCAGAGTCTCGCTTCGACATCTTTATAATAAGCTTCAAGTATATCTGCTTTGCTTTGCTGGCTCATGTCTTATTGCCTTCCTGTTTTTCTGCCATCACTGAATATACTGCCAATCCAGGATATATTGAATTCAAAGGCAATCTCAGAATAGTTTGATGTATTGGTAATTCGAAATGCAAAATGTGCTTATTTAAAGCTCGTATTAAAACAATGCAGGCTGAGGTTGGATTCCAAAGATTTTAACAAGCTGTAGCTTACCGATTTGCCCAGAATACGCATTCACAAGAACAGTGTGAAAATGACATATTTTGTGCAGGAAATGTCTCTAAGCCTGTCTTCAATCTTCTTGTGGGCCATCAAATTACTCAAGCCATTCTCAGTATCACTGAGGCCTTGCAAATAAGCAAATCCAGTGCCTTCCACTGCCCCAAAGCAGCAGTGAATGACGGTGAACATCGATTCAGGCCGTCAAAGTACGGTGCAAAGTTGTTTAGGGGGGGTGTAGTCAGCACTGGCAGGGTATTGGCGTGGTCAGAAACAGCTCGTACATCGTCATTGGTACTAACGAAGTCACTTGACATAACTGCGTCCAAGATGGCATCCAAGAATAACTTGGTGAAATGCATTGAGGCAGACTACACCATTTTCTGCAGTGGTGACCCACATGAAGATGCCAGAATGCACGCCTGCTTTGCCTGACTTATTTCTAAGCACCACTCATTATTTGTGTTGCTCCGAGAACATCACTTTTCATTTCAATGGGGGGTAAAAAGAGATGCTCAAAAGTGCACAGTGCTTGACACATACATCAAAAGCCAATGGTGCCATTGATCTTGGTGATGGCAGTGGCATATTTGAGGCTTTGCAGCAGGGCAGCGACCAGCAAAAGCATGGCGTTTGAGATTTGTTCTTGCTAGAGAGTGACATCATGCGGTTGTGAATCTCAGAGGCTATGCGTTTGCAGACTGTACGCTATGTGCGATGACACCCAATAGAATGTGCACATTGTGTCGATCGAAGTCAAGGCTGCTGGTGCAGGCTACTGCCAGAGTTTCAGCTGCTTCGTATCCATCCAGTTTGGTGCCTTTGGCTGCCGCCAGATTTGATAAAACATTGTCAGTGTACGTTGCAACCTGAAAATGGTGCAGTGCAAACTACCAAAGCAGTTCAGTGACACTGCATTTTGGCTGCCCCCTGTGTGAGCAAAGATGGATTGTGACGCGTTAGAAAATGCAGCCGAAAGATGATCAAAATTTTTGAGGGGTACCAATAGAGGGCTTCAGGGTGTGGAGCGAAGCTAGCCATATCAAACGGTCAGTCCAAATGTGTTCAATTGCACACCAGGCCTATCCACTTGCATTGGATTTTAAAGGATGTTTTCAACTGCTGTATATTTTGAATAACTCGATAAATTTGAGTTTGATATATCCGGGGTCGACGTTTCGCATCCGTGCAATGAAAACAGTTTGAAAGCAGTGTTTGTCTACTTTATCCCTTGGCCCATTTCAATGCACTGCTTGTAGAGAAAGCCTGAAGGAAGAACTTGTTATTCCACCGAGAGCCACAGCAAAGATAGCAAGATGATGTGGAAGTGCATTTGAGAAGTCAGCATAGGCAGGCGACAGAAACGCAGGCAGGTGATGCACGCTGCCATTCGAATGTATTTGAGCAATTCAAAACAGTTGCATTATAAACATCTGACATGCAGTGTTAATGATGAAGATCGGGGCTATTCTAATTGCATCTGACAAACTACGGAAGGCTGAAGGATATCTGTGTTATCAAAGGAATCGAATTTTTTCAGCAGTTCAGCATATTTTCACGCTTTTGTGTTTCTTTATCATCATCTCACTTATCTTAAAGTACAGTTATACCTTAACTTGACTAACTTCAATATAAGGAAGCTCTTTACGTAAGAGAGTATTTTATAGCCTTCTCTCAACAAGCCATCACATAATATCTGACCTCAATATAATGAAGCATGCTTATCTACAATTTGACTGCAACAAATTTTTGCTGCCGTTACAGTACACAATATGAGATTTATGCAACAAACTGGAACTTGTATTTCCGGCTGTTGTCAGAGGTGGAGATTGTGCATTCTACCATTTGCTTAGTCCTTTATGTTGTGTCGTCTGTGCTGTGCATCAGCTTTAAGGTGAAAGCATTGCACTGCTCATTAGTATGAAGAAATGCAGCATTGTCTTTGGTGCTAACATGAATGGTACAAGAAACCAAACATTGTCACGTACGTCTGAAACGGTGTTGTACCAACACACTTTGTGTGCATGTCAACGTGAATTAGGCATAACTTAAGGATAGACAACGTTCTTTATTTGTTAGAAACAACTTAATGACTTAAGGATAGACAAATCAGAAACATGCTAGGTAGGGTGGCCTGTCACATGACTTTCGCCTAAAATGACCATCAAATTTTTTATTAAGCCTTAACAGGCTCATGTAGTGTGACTGTCAGGATTGCTGCAGTGACTCTCGCCTTGTTGTCTTGGTGCATATCAAAATTGGCATGGAAAGGTACAAATTTCAGATAGCAAAGCTGCATATGGCTCACATTCCTGGGCCTTAGATATGCAGGCCGCACTCCCAAATGGACGAAGGAAGCGCCAGATCGATCTCACTAACAGAATGTCACAGCAGGTACACCTACACAATGGTCTTAAAAGAATGGCAAAGGGAGACATTCCTGTGTTATTTTGGAATGGCTTTCACCGTCACCTCTCAGTGCATAACAAGGGACTGTGTGGCAAGCATGAGCAAGCAGTAGTATGGAACAGAGTGGGCTCTTACTGCTAGCAGTCGCGGTCATTCACAAAATGGATGTAACTGGCAAAGCCAGTACCTCTCAAGTGCCCCCTTTCTCCAAGAAGAAAGAAACTGTTCCAGGTTACTGAAGAATAGGACCTATTCTAGCACTCTTACTGCAAATAAAATATTTTTTCCAATAAGTACTGACTGTTTTTTAGCTGCTCAGTTGCCTGCCTCCCAGCTGTCATTTCTGTCAAATTATGTTTGTGTTCTGCGGTAAAGGCAAGTCACAAGACTTTATCCAACCAGTGCACAGTGGCACCTGATATCCATGATGCCATACTGGCCATTGCTAAAATTCTTGACGCATGCACACCTGCACTATAGCAAGACAGGAAATGCTGACTGATGTGTCAAACTCAAAGTGATCACCATGCTTTCGTGCAGTTGTCGACCAAAGCTATTTTCTTTTTCTCTGTGTTCTATGGTTTTTGATGTTCCGCATTCACTGGACTATGTGGAGACCAGACACTTCAGCAAACATAACATCAGTGTCATCTCCTTAATCAGGGTGACAGCGAAGGCTTTGATGAAAAACCCATTGAAGACGACTTTACCGACTCAGCAACAAGATGTGATTACCGGATCTCCAGTTTAACAAAATCGAATTTTTTTGCATTACTGAAATGAGGTCTCTTTTCTCTCTTTTTTTTTTTTACACTGCTGTATTATTTCGAAATTCTTGCAGCACCTTTTGATGCAGCACTTCTTGTGTAAAAGATAACTCTTTGACAACTATACTTTGCATAAAAGGCCAAATTTCAATTTAGCAAGGCTTTGGCGTAACGAAGTGAATCACCATTTTTGGCAAATAATTGTATAGAGTCTTAACCATATTTCTTGTCATATCGGACCTTTTCTAGTACTTTTATGGTTATCCAGCTTATTTGAGCCCGCATATTGTGCTTATGTGTGTAAATGAAACATGTTGTAGTCAGCAGCTGCGGGCATAACTGTATATAAGTCTGTGTATAGTTAATAGTCAACAGCAGAAGTTTGCGGGACACAAAACTCTAGAAAAATTTCTATTAACGATAAGCTTGGAAACATAGCCTCAAATTAAATGTTCCGGCCTGTACATTGCGAAAACCTCTACCCACTGAAACATTTAATTCGACGCTATGTTCCAAGGCAAAGCGATAGTATATATCTTTCAATAGTTTTGCGTCCCGCAAGCTTTTGCTGTTGACTGTACATAGTGTGGTTGTTGCCTTTGTGTTTTAGTATGTTTCATTTGCTTCAGAAACTTGCCTGTGTGGATGCGATTGCGATTCACTGGGCTTTTTTGTGTAGCCATTTTTGTTTTTCTCTAATTGAACGTATACTTGCCCTTGCGCTACCACCTGAAATTGGCACACAACCGTTCTTTGTTTTCAGTCAGTGCTGTGTGGTGCTGTAATCTGTTGCCTGTTCCGCGCAGACTGCTTCTAGGACGCAGGGCACTACCTGTGCGCAAGTTGCTGCACGAGGCACTCAATGCGGTGCTCTCCTTCCAAACTGAGCTGGCTCAGTGCTCGTGGCGTACCGCTGGTGAAGGTTCTCAGCTGAGCCATCCGTCTTTCGCCAAGTTTGTCGCCGCCCATAGCAAGTTTCAGAAAACTGTGGCCACACTGCAGACAGGTAAGAGTGCAATGTAGTCAAAATGGCTCGAGAAATGAAAAATAAGGCCATTGAAAAATGATAAACATCCATGCGGGCCCTGCCATCATTATCTAAGTGGCACAGTGCATTCAAGCTCCACCGATGCACTCCCTTTGGCCAGGTCAGGGGGACAGAACATATCTAGGGCCATTGCGGACTTGGTCGCCAGGACCCTAGTGGCAGCTGTACGGGCAGTGCAGGATTTTCTATACTGCAAGGTTCATCACCTCTACCCCGACCACCAATTCGAATGCTACCATACTGCACTCTAGTATCGCTGACAGCCAAGTGCAGAGTGAAGTTATTCACAGATGAATCTTGTGAGATGTGTGTTGCATCCCTGAAAATTCTGTCCAAACGGTGCCCAATACTGTGTGCATTCTGATGGGGACAACTGCAAAGAGGCCCATCGTAGAAATAAAACAGTGTGCATTGCACAAAGGATTTACTGGAGGGAACTCTGGCAGCTACCATGGGAGCAAGAATGCACATTGGCCGAGTTACGTAAGGTATTAGAGCATGGACAAAAAAAAAGAAGGAATTCACGTGGCACAGCCCTGACTCACAGCTGGTCATTTTTTTCAGAAGAGATCACACATGCACAGGACGCAAGGTTCCCCTTCATTATAAAATTGACAAGACTAGTTTAAAAAGTGAATTTCCTTCTCTTGAAGGATGGCAAATGGTAAACTTGTAGATGTGCACCATTCAGTCACCACGGTACTGTTGACATTCCTGGATAGCCCACATTAAGCACATGTTATTTCTAAAACTTGGCTGAATTTCAAACACTTGATCATGCGCGATTTTCTCACTGACTGCTTTGCATGATGGTGATTCCCACAATGCATGGGATCTACAGAATTTTTTTTTACCCTCAGTCGCACAAAGTTTTACAGAGGAGAGTGCGATACGTGAACAAAAAAAATCGGGCAGATCCTACACATTGCGTATTGCAAGTAGGGCACGGGCTCACCAGGCATGTGCACTGTGCGGTGATATCATTGTCGTGCATACCACAGCTGCAACACGGGTTGGAGAGGGAACGACGAGGTGTACTGATTAGAACCAGACTGTCAGCTTCGACCAGTCAAAACCATGCATTGCCATACAATCTTTAGCAATAGAGAGGGCTCATCTGGAGACCAGCTCGTACACAAAGTCTACTGGTCTGAGCACCTATGCAAACTGCCAAGGTGGGCAACGTGGCCGTGGCAATGGACGGACGGAAAATTACGCGGGGTAAATTTTACAAGAGCTTTTTTGGTTTGAACAAAACGTTTTAATGCGCAAGAAAGACGGCGTTACAGCAACGCGCGCGATGAGATTTTATTTTCAAAACAGTAAAGAACAGCCGTATGGCGTCGGTACCGCACGACTTGGCACCCACTGCGACAACCGTACGGTGGCTGCATTTTGATCCATTGTGATGGCCTTTTGCTTCCGTCACGTGGCATTCACCCACAGTGCCGCGAAACGGGAAAAATCACAGCGGTCTTCATCACGCATAGAGTTTCTATATGTCATGAGTAAGAGGGGCCCACAAACACAGGCTAGCAGACGAAACGGAGAGATCGGCGAAGTGGCGCGGGAATGCACGCGCCATGGACACGTTGGTGTTCATAATTGGATGTCAGCGGGCTCGCGGCACGCGACCCGAGGAGAGATCGGTGATCGAGAAGGCTGAGCTGGCATTCTCTGCGCGGCACCGGTCGACGAAGGGTGTCTGGCCAGCTACGGTCTGGTGACGAGGAGACGAGGGCGTCGGGCTCCGGGGTGCCGTCGATCTGGCTGACGATCGAGTACGGACTTCGGAGTGGCAGCGGCTGAGCTTCAACAGTTCCCGGCGTACCCGCAGCGCTCCACCTTCGCCGGCAGAACGGGACGACCGGCAGAAGAATCGCTGCAGAGGGCCGGTCTTGGTTGGAGACCGAGCACTACATATGAGGAGGCCTAGGCTGAGCTAGGCCTAAGCGGTGACCCGCTACATCACAGGCGAAGCAAGGCGGCGGGCAAGAACGGACCTTGCGGGAGCGGCGGCCACCATCAGTAAGCATCTTCGACGACGACTACGGGACACGACACGCCGAGAGATCACCGACTTCGAACCGCACCGCAATGAATTCAATGTAAGCGTATCCTACTTCAGCGTGAGCAACGGCCGCGGACAGAGTGTTGAGAGACTCCCGTTGGAACTGCGCCCAACGCGGAGGGTTTGTAGGCTATGATAGGTTGTTAACTTAGTTTGTTTTTCCCTGGTTCTTTTTTGGTGTGCGCTGTGATGTTTGTTCATCTATTTCATGTCTTTGTGTTCCTTTTTATAAAGTAACATTTGTTGTTTTTTGTTAACGCTTCACGCCTCTCGCCTCCGTCACTCTCTCTCAATCCATCGGAGCAAGCGCTCCCGAGATCCTCACACACAAACTCGTGACAATAATTGGCGAGCCTTTGCCAGGATTAACATCTCCAGGCCCAGTCACGAATGATCGTCGGGGGTTGCGAAGATGGATTTGGAGCGTTTGGCGGCGATAGCTAAGAGTAGAAACCTGTCAGGAAAGGAGGTGCTGAGGTTATTTGAAGATGCCCAAAAAGAACGGGAGCGAGAGCATGAAGCAATGGTAGCTCTACTAAAACAGCAGATAGCTGAGGCCGAAGGGAAGCTGATGTACCGGAAAAGGGAGGAGACATCATGTGTAAATTTGCCAGTAGTGCAATCAGTCGAAATCGGTGAACATGAGGCGGAAGTTATCGAAATTCCGGAAATTCAGGCGAGTCAGGAGATCGTCTCGGTGGAGTCGGAGGAGTGCGGCGCGGTTACCGCAAGTCTAGAGGAGCTCGAGTCGGAGGTTGAGGATGCGGGCGTAGGCGCCCAAGAGTTTATTGAGGATGCGGGCGTAGGCGCCCAAGAGCTGTTGAGCGCAGCGGAGGATAAAGCGCACCCACTGCTGGTGCAGGAGAACAACGTAGAGTGCATTGCAGGTCGCTGCAAGCACATACTTGACGGAGGGCGTATTGCAGATTGCTGCAAATGGAGTTTTGACGGGGTTAGTTCTCATGAGAGCCCCACAGTGAAGGACGTGATATCGAGTCACGATCCGCGCGACAATTGTGCCGTTCTCGAGAGCGAGCACTGTGAAGGTGAAGTCCGCTATCGGAGAGGTACAAGCGGGGGTGAGGACGTCACAGGGGAGGAAGAGGCAGACGCATACACTGCCAATGGCCTTGACACTAAGACGCGTCAAAGAACGCGAGTTCGAAAGAATCGAAGAGTGAGTGAAGACCGAGGTCTTGGCGCTAACCTGCGTCCAAGAAGGCGCGTTCGAAAGGAGCATAAGGTGCACGAACGCGACTGGGTTACTGAGCGTCGATCGAGTGGACGCCGGGGGAAGGTCGGTTGCAAGAGGTGTTTGAAGAGGCGAAAACGTAGGGGCGCGAGAAAAATGATTCAGAAGAAGCGTTTTCGTTTGAAGGAGGACGAACGCAGGCGTCGCACAAGGCGGGCGCGACGGTGCGCAATGAATAGACGCGCGAGAGAATGTTGGTTGAGGATGCATTTGACCTTGAAAGATACTAAGTGCGACAGCCACACCAGGGGTTCGCGAGCGAATTCAGCTAGGAAGGGACGCGTGAGAAGGGTTGGCAATGCTAACAAACGCCGCCGCCGTAGCGAGCGTTTGAGGCGACGAGCACATGCGAGGAGGCGCGCGAGAGAGTGGCGCGAGCTGCCGACTGGGAGAAAGCCCAGAGTTAAAGCGGAGAGGTTTTTTCTCTGGCCACTAAAGAAAAGAAAGCGGGTTTAGGAAATGATGGCCTAGACGGACATGAACAGAGACAGGCACATAGATAAAGACATACGGACGGGATAAATAGAGCAGAGAGATTTTCATAGCAAGTACTGTTTAGTTGTTAGGGAAGAGAAAGAGCTTGGCAGAGCATTTAGAGATTTAAAGGACAATGAATAGGAAAGTGACTGGAAAGTTAGAAGACACACAAGTACGATAGTGGAGCTTGAGAAAGTGCAGAACAGAGCTGTTAATAGTTTAAAGAGAAAGGATCAACAGCAAAGGATGACATAGGAGTAAGGAAAAAAGAAAAACGAAGCACGAGGGCTAGGTTGTTGAAAGGAACATGGAAGCCTTTGAAAGGACGCAGACAGAGCCTGTAATGGTTTAGAGGTGTAACGGGAAATGAATGAATGTCGTTGTCAAGCTTGTGTATAGGCGTAGTGGAGAAAGAAAGGAAAGCAAAAGCGGATAGAGCAATGAGAAAGATAAAGAGCAAAAGGGCAAGGTAGTGAGGACGAAATCCGCATGAAAAGGAACGATAGAGAGAGAGGAAAAAAATTGTGTTCTTAGCTAGTGTTGCGAAAGGGATTGCTGTGTGGTATGTCTGGAGAGCAGAGTGTGCTTCCGTGGTGGAGTGTACAGCATGTATAGTTGTGTGTTGGTAGGGACCTGGTGTATTGATATACTGTATGATAGTGATAGGGTATAGGGCAGTGATAGTGACATAGTGTTACAGGGTGCTGATATTGTGAAATACTGATTTAGTGTATTGATGTAGTGTATCGTAGTGCGCTGTTCAGTGGACACAAACTCGGACTGAACAAACATTATCTTTTGTGCTAGTGAACATCAGGTTAAGTGATAAATATGTATAGTGATGCATTAGTGTTGTTTGTGGTGTTGTTTGTGAACATTGATGACTATCACGAAAAGTGAACTTCAAGTGAAGTGATCATGTATTAGTGTTGTGTATGTGAGACCAAAAGGTGTATGAAGGTGTGTCAGTGTACGCGTGAAGAGTGTGGTGGTGACCAGTGCTACGGTGGGCCCAAAATTAAAGGCATCATAAGTTTATTTACAAGAAAGAGAAGATTTGGCAAGGTACCGAAGAATTCAGAAGAGGAGGAGGAAGCAGTTTTTTAAGAAAAAACTCTTAAAAGGGGGGCCAATGTCATGAGTAAGAGGGGCCCACAAACACAGGCTAGCAGACGAAACGGAGAGATCGGCGAAGTGGCGCGGGAATGCACGCGCCATGGACACGTTGGTGTTCATAATTGGATGTCAGCGGGCTCGCGGCACGCGACCCGAGGAGAGATCGGTGATCGAGAAGGCTGAGCTGGCATTCTCTGCGCGGCACCGGTCGACGAAGGGTGTCTGGCCAGCTACGGTCTGGTGACGAGGAGACGAGGGCGTCGGGCTCCGGGGTGCCGTCGATCTGGCTGACGATCGAGTACGGACTTCGGAGTGGCAGCGGCTGAGCTTCAACAGTTCCCGGCGTACCCGCAGCGCTCCACCTTCGCCGGCAGAACGGGACGACCGGCAGAAGAATCGCTGCAGAGGGCCGGTCTTGGTTGGAGACCGAGCACTACATATGAGGAGGCCTAGGCTGAGCTAGGCCTAAGCGGTGACCCGCTACATCACAGGCGAAGCAAGGCGGCGGGCAAGAACGGACCTTGCGGGAGCGGCGGCCACCATCAGTAAGCATCTTCGACGACGACTACGGGACACGACACGCCGAGAGATCACCGACTTCGAACCGCACCGCAATGAATTCAATGTAAGCGTATCCTACTTCAGCGTGAGCAACGGCCGCGGACAGAGTGTTGAGAGACTCCCGTTGGAACTGCGCCCAACGCGGAGGGTTTGTAGGCTATGATAGGTTGTTAACTTAGTTTGTTTTTCCCTGGTTCTTTTTTGGTGTGCGCTGTGATGTTTGTTCATCTATTTCATGTCTTTGTGTTCCTTTTTATAAAGTAACATTTGTTGTTTTTTGTTAACGCTTCACGCCTCTCGCCTCCGTCACTCTCTCTCAATCCATCGGAGCAAGCGCTCCCGAGATCCTCACACACAAACTCGTGACACTATAGTTTCTATGTCGCCACGGGTCCCGCCCGTAATGCCGCCACTGCGACGCGCACGATGCAAAGGCCAATGACGTTCCATGCCGACTTGCAGTCAACCAAGGTCGCTACTTCGCTGATGGATTCTCGGAGACGCCTAGCTGCATCAGCGTTCACATGTGGCCTTAGAATAGATGCTTTCCGTAACGGCACACAAAATGGCTGAGCATCGCATTTCCCCCTCATACCTATGTAGAGCTTATGATCTTGGAATCTCAGAGCACGACATCTGAGATTTCGAGATTATCGACATCCCGACCGCTTAGGCTTAGCTGCGCTAGTCTGAGCAGCGCTCATGGGAGCATGCCGCGGTGAGCGGGAGGGAACTGCGATAACACGGAGGAATGGAGCACTGCGAATAAATGATGGTACTGCTGCTTGCACGCGGCTGCACCCGGCTATGTGCCCGGCAACATGCAGCAGTTTTATTGGGATGAGGGAGTTTTGGATCGTCACGCCAAACAACTCGTGAATAACGCTAGTCAAGTGAAGTGGGAAAGCTACAGCACGGTAGTTCGCTGGACTGCGGGGGTCCCATGTTGGGGGTGTGTTTATTATTCAAGTGCGTTCATTATGTGAGTAAATGAGATGGATGGATGGATGGACGGACGGATTACTCCTTCCTCTCAGTCACAACGGCATACTATACTAACCTGTACACGAATCTGTTAGATGACTGATGATGAGTCATGTGACAATTTAACACTTGCTACCCATTTGCTGTAAAGATGACGATGCTATGCCTTCACTGTAGCAATAAAAAAAATGCGTGTTTGTGCTGGTGTGTGTGTTGGTGTGTGTGTAGATGTCTTGTATGTCTGCTTGATTCACCTACAAGTTCTTTCCTTAGAATCTGCATGTTGAATATGACATAAGAAATTATGCGATTGTTATTCATTGCACCTCATGCAACCACAATTTTTTTCTCCCCCTCCCTTTTTCCTACACCCATACGCGGTTCCAGAACTGACACGAGAAGATGTGAAAATTAGACAGAAGATTCTTTTCTCGCTACCTATAATGCCAAAAGAACGTTCCAGAAAAGCATTTTGCGCAGTACGTAAAAATACACGATCACAAGAATAACCACACACGTGGACCTAGCTTTCTGGTAAATTACACAAACCGTCACATCCTGAGTGTCACGATCAGCAAAAAGGAATCATCCCGGACATTTTAAGACCAAATACCATACAAAATACTAACGCTGACAGAAATTAGTGGGCCGGATTTGCTTCAAATGACCATACGTTTAACGGTTGGGGCTAAGCTGTGACCTAGAGGTTACAGGTTCAACTCCTCCGTCCACCCCCCTCCCCTCCTTTTCTTTACAAGCTCTAACCTTTATGTACTGTTGGAGAATTACGTCGGTAGATGGGCCCGTGACGATCTGACACCTGGGAGGCTCTCAGTCCGACTGCTGTCTGCGACTCACTCCTACACCAGAACAGGAATCCCTGGTGCAGTACTTGGCCACCACATCCCATAAGACCCTGGCCCTCAGTGTCCAGCAGAACATCTGACCACGGCAGCAGTGTCAGCCCTGTGAAGCAGCGGAGGGTGCTAATAATCACTGGATCCAGACAGGCCACCACTGGAAACTAAATCTTGGAACGCTCAGCGCAAGATCCCTTTCAATCGAAGCTAGGCTAGCAAGGAGCCAAAAGGCGTTAGTTGGGGCATCTCTAGCGAAGGTAGGAGAGCCGGTGAACCTTACACAGTATTAAAGGGATCATGAAACGTTTTCTGGAGATTTCATACTAAGTGCGTATTCAAGATCCTGACCCCCCCAATCAACAATGTGCATTGTTTCGTTGCATCGTGTGGGTTGATTCAGAGCGATAAAAAATGCGGTTTAAGTTTCACTGCGCGCTTTCCCCTTTACTCTGCAGTGGATGTCATGTTAGTTGCCACCAGGCCTCAGAGATTGGTGCGCCCTGAGAGCCTACGGGAAAACAAACCTTGCTGCAGCCTTGCTTCCCCGCATGGTTTTTAAGTACCGTATTTTCTGGTGTATAAGACGCATTTCTTTCTTTTCCCATAACTTTCACCTGTGCATGTTATATGTACTTTTTTTCTTTTTGGTAAATTCTGAACTCATGTTGATGTTCGTCACTAGTCTTCTTTTTTTTCCATTACAACATTTCAATGCAAATGGCACGTCATAAATGTGATAACAAAGAGTCAACCTGCTGAAACCGGAATTTCATTTATAAAAGTAAATAAAACAGAAAGATAAAAATCGCTGTTTTCAGCTCACGGAGGCTTTGCGAGATACGGAGGCTGCGTGAGTTTCAGAGGCCGCAAGGTGGTGACAGTTGCGCTGCTTGCACGACTGCGTGGGGACATATGCGGGGTGCACATAGTGCTCAGGAGCAAGAGGATCGATTCCGCGGTCACTTTCTTTATTTGCATCTACCTCAAATTTTTGCTCACGGACAGCACCGATTTTTTGTTCACAACCAACAACGCCAACAATGGAATTTCTGCAAAATGATATCTTTAAGGGGTGTTCACACAGAGGATTTCTCCACGGGGGATAAAGGCAAGTGACGTCAGCCGGCAGTCCCCAAAGAAGTCTCTCGCTCACACAGCCAAAGGAGAGGAAGGCCAGTGTTACCAGACTACTCCTGTGACTTGTACTCGCGGCACCACGAAAGCAACAGTGCGCTTCGAGCACGTGGAAATCAGTATGGGCTGACCGGTTAAACGATACGGAACTCTACGTAGACACTCAGATTTTGTCTATTGGGTCTGAGAGGAACGGCCGGTCGTGTAGAGGGGGTTTTAACACGCGCACGGCTACCTTTCGCAGAATGTTGCATTCACAACTTTTGCGCAAGGAATGCAAACTCTGCTCTCGCCAGCAGAAGTTCCCATGCTTTTCTATAGCTTCACAGACATGGTCGTGCAGAGAGGCATTTTTGGTGAAGTCGTTGGCACCTGCTCTTTCTCTTTTTCTCTCCGACAATGCAATTGTGCACACTGCAGCCTTTGGAAAATTTAATCAAGTATTTTTTCATGTTGGTCGGCTTTCGGTCAACTACAGTGTTTCAAGTACAGTGTTTTTGTTTGTTTGTTTTCTACAACAACAGCCGAGGATGGAAGCAGTCTGGCTGTTTGACATCGGACAGTGTACGACCCTTCCACTGAAATTTTGGAGTGCGAAGAATTTACTGCAGGACCGCTGCTGTCTTCACCAAACGGGATCAGTCACCATCTTAGTAATCCTCCCCCACCCCCCTGAAAAAGAAACCGCAGAGAAAACCAAGGCATCAAAAAAATATATATAGAAAGAGAGACAGGTTCCGGCAGTTCACATAAAGACCTTTTTAAAATATGAAATATATGCATAGCGTGGGCGGGTCAGCATTAGTGTATACACTAAATTTGTGTTGAATGCCAGTAATTTTTCTCACCTTAAGCACCAAATGTTTTTATTCTTCAAAACGCTCAAATTACGTATCGTGAGGGCGATCTTTCTTAATGAGAACTGTGCAGTATCCAGGAGAAAACGGCGCTCTAGCAAGCATCTGCCCAATTCATTCAGAGAGGTTATTGCTTTTCACCGTCAGTATAACATAAAGCGCACACCATGCTTTCTTTAAATGTTCTTTCAAACAAAATGCGCGAGATCCAGATGCTTATTGAATTCATCATTTCGAAATAAATAAATACATAAATAAGTAAATAAAAGGAGATGTAACACCGCTAGTAGTGGTAGGGCTTCGTAATCTGCGTGGAAGTTTTCTTCGAGTGTGGTGTATTCTTCCACAAGCAAAAAAAAAAAAAAATCGTATCGTCGCTGAGGTTTGTCAACGCAGAGCTCACAAGCAGAACGCATAGTATTTGGGAAGGTTGCCGTGACCGTGTCCATGCTGCAGCTACGGCCAGCACACCCACAAACCTATTGTGAAAATTCACCAGCCGACATTCCAACAGCTTAAAGGGGCACTGACACCAAAATTTTCGTCTGCTGTTTTTTCGCTGGAATACGTAGCTGGGGACCTGTTAGCCATAACACGGCACATCGTTTGCTCCAGCGCGCGTCAGGTTTACGGCCTGTTTATTACCCACTAGTTTTGGTTTGGGAGAGCTCAAAAAACGACAAGGCGCCCGGTGCAGCTGGCGCCATCTAGCGCTCGCAACGGAGTAAACGAGTTCGACCACGTGAGCACACATAACTGTGACGCACTTCCGCACGACAACCGCCGCGTGCTCGTTTTCTTTCGCCTGTCGCACGTCCTGCGCGTTGTTGTCACTGTTGCTGTCATCGTTGTTGGGTGGCAACTATTTTCTGGAGGTCTGGCTTCGCCGGCAGTCTACTAATGCAGCCACAGCGAATAAGCAATGGCGGCTATGACGTCATCATTGCTAGCTGCACTGTCAGAGCTCGGCTGCCGTGGTGACGTCGTGGAAGTTGGGGGTCCCCTTCAGGTCACCTTTGCTGTTGTCGATGTCGCGATGTACGGCGTCTAGCACTCGATTGCACATGCAAACTTCAATATTCATTTAAATTACCTTCGGAGCTGTGCTCGCCATTGAGATTTGGTAGATGACATCTGTATGTCCACGAAAATCAATCCCGCAGGCTATCTTAGCAGCGAAATTTTGGTGTCAGTGCCCCTTTAACGCACCAGCTGAAAATTCCATTGTCTGCCCCGCCAAGTGGGAATCGTTTGTTCCCCTCGGTCAAAACGTCCCCGTCTCCTTGGGGAGAGGTGGGGAGGCCGCACTACCTCACAAACCATAACGGTGTTGTCACGTGATCCGTAATTCCTTCTTCCGCCGCAGTGGGAATCCCCCGTGTGAATACCCTAACGCTATCGTGTTAATAGTGATGTGCCTTTAGCATTGCTATCTATTATTTCTTTTAAGTTGCATGATAAAGATAAGTTTACCGGTTCCCTACATATACAAGGTTCGTGACCAGAAACTGTGAAGGATGACCATCTAATTTCTGGCAAGTTGAAATCGCCAAGTATTATTAAAGTGGAGGAAGGGGGACCCTATTCATGAATTAAAGAACATTAAAGGGACACTGAAGTAAAACAGTAAGTCATATGTGTCCGGCAAGAAACACCAAGATGCCGATGCTCTGTCTCGCTGCCCACTTCCCACGGCTTCGCTCGACGCTTGGGCAACAACCGCTTCGCGCGTTACCTCTTCGAACGACCCCGGTACCGCTTCGTCGCTAGCCTCCATACACCAAGTGCCTTCGGACGACAACCAGCCGTTCGCATCTCATCAGATGGCAGACCCGTACTGTCGACGTTTCATAGAACATCTGTCTGGGGCTTCTCCTCCACCTAACGCGCGCCTCCGCCGGCAACTCGCGCACTTTAAGCTGCACGATGGAGTATTGTATCGCCGCGTTTACCATGCTGATGGACAACGCTGGGTACCAGTTCTCCCACGATCCCTTCGTCTTACTGTCCTCAATGCCTTTCAATGTCTTACTGTCCTCAATGCCTTTCAATGGGCCAGCTCCAGCTGGCCCATTGCAACCACTTCCGTGCCCCACAGCACCATTCGAGGTTGTCGGTATCGACCTCTACGGGCCCCTTCCGATCACTGCTTCTGGCAACCGGTGGATCGTGACTGCCGTCGACCACCTGACGCGCTACGCCGAGACAGCTTCAGTGTTTAGCGGCTCCGCTTCAGAGGTTGCTAACTTCGTCCTACAATCCATCATTCTGCGTCATGGTGCCCCTCGTGTACTGCTGAGCGACCGTGGAAAGGCATTCATTTCGCAAGTCCTCAGCGAAGTTCTCCGAGCGTCCGGCACTGTCCACAAGACATCCTTAAGCTACCACCCTCAGACTAACGGCTTGACCGAGCGCTTTCATCGCACTTTAGCAGACATGATCGCCGTCTACATTCAACCAGACCATAGAAATTGGGATGTCCTTTTGCCATTCGTCACCTTTGCCTATAACACGGCCGTGCAGCGAACAACTCGCTACTTGCCGTTTTACCTCGTATATGGACGTTCCCCCACCTTCGCTCTGGACGTCTCCTTCTTCGGCTCTAGAGCTCTTTCATCCCCTTCCTCGTGCGAAGAGCACGTTTCACGACTAGCCCAGTGTCGCAAGCGTGCGCGCCTCAACACAGAAGCCAGACAACACGACCGAAAAGCTGTATATGATGAATGCCACCGCGTCGTTTCTTTCTGACCTGGTGATGAAGTACTTCTCCTGACTCCTCCTCGTACTTCTGGCCAAATTTCAGCCACGGTTCATCGAACCATACACAGTCATCGAACAAACTTCACCTGTAAATTATCGTGTCACTCCCCTTGACGCCCCAACAGACGGCCGTTGCCGCAACACGGAGGTTGTGCACGTGTCCCGAATGAAACTCTTCACGCGGCGTTCATCAATGTATTGAATCGCGTCCAGGATGGCCACTTCCATGTGGGGGGGAAATAGTGTGGGCATTTATTAAGCACGTTTCATCATCTGTATTTTATCATCATCACCATGCGTTCTGCGTATCTTCTTCATCGCTGGTGGGTGATCATCATCATAGTGTTTTTGCGCCCAGCGCGTTGGCATCATCGAACGACCTGCCGAGCTACTGAGAATAAACGTCGTCCAAACCGAGGCCTCATACATATCATTATTTTTTAAGCGCCTTTGTTTCTGCATTTAATAGGTTAAACCTTGTGTCAGAAATTGGGTGCTCTATAGGAGTTGGGGAGGGGGACCAGGGTTCTCATCTTCCTCGAGGTGGAGTGGTCCGAAGTTTAGCTTTGTAAATCAATTTATCTGCTGTATTGTTCTGCTGTCTGGTCGTTGATTTTGCCATCGTGACTTGAATATTAGAAGAAAAATAAACGTCAAAGTTTGATTTTTGAATTTTGTGCCAAAACCTCAGCGCTTCAATACAAGCATGAGGTCACAGATTTCAAACTCCTTGCATTCTGCACATAGGCTCAGCGAAATAACATGGCATTCACTATGTTGATTCCCTGCCCACGTGAGCACGCAATGCAATTCATTTTCACTGGTTAGTAGTAGTTACACGGGTCCTGGTGGGCGCCCACAACGCAGTGTGTTGGTGCGAGGACTCAAAGGCAATGTCACCACTTGTATTATATTTTTGCGCATTCTCTGGTTTCCCGAGCTCTTTATCACGGCAAGAGCGGTACTCTGGGTATTGTGAAACAGCTACTAAATGATACGAGAGAAATCATTTTGCTCTTCTGTGTCCCTTTAAAATGGGCAAGTGACGACTCAGGAGAATGACAAACAGTACTAATGTACACAGAAACATTTCTCATTACATATAAAGACTTGTTTATATACTGCCACAATTTACCAGTTCCTTCAACACCAAGCAAGAAGGAACACTTTGCTCTTTATTGTTCTTTCCCTCATTCAGAATAACATTTAGTGTTCACTAATAAAAAAAAAAAGGTCACAATATAGCTTCGGTCGTGTTTGGCTGCAAATTTGGTGCTAAGAATAAATAGAATGGCTGCTTACAGCTTGATTTCTGGCTACTTTTAACTCCGCCCAACAGCAACCCACGGCACCGTACTCTTCATTGCATATTTTTTTGCGCTAAGACATCGTTGGCTGTCTCAGTGTCGGCCGTCCATGTCTTTCATGTAACCCCATGGTTTTGTGCTGCCTCCTTGAAGACACGGCTGCTTGACCCAGTGTTCACCCAGTCATGCCCATGCTGTTTACATGCCAGCTTCTGTGGTTTGTTGGGTTTATTTCTCAAACACTGGCATCACTGTGCTGCTTTGTGCTTTTTCTCTCCTGCTCACGGATTGCTGCAACTGTTTCAGCTTGGCTCTCGGATGCCGTGGGATCCTACAGGTGCGCACCCGTTGCTTTACACTGCCTGTGCCTGATAAAACAAGCACAAAGAAATGGGGCAAGGATTATTGCACCCGTCCTGTCTCTCTCTGCTCCTCCAGTCCTCGGGCCTTGCACGAGAAATCATGCATTACATTCTCAGGTTACTCTGTTGTTGTAATGCCACATTTGATGGATACCTGATGAAAATGGTGTTAATTCATACTCTTGAGGACATGGTTGGGAAAAGAACCTGGCCTCAGCTTATGTGTGTGGGTTGTGAGTTGCCGCTCACAAAAAGGCACACTATATTAGCCACGTCAAGCCGCATATATGTGCTGTTTGATTTCTTGGCTGTGTTTTGTGTACACCCCTTCAGTAGTTCTTGTGTTTTGCACAGAGAACAAGTGTGCTTACTATGTGCCCCCTCAGTGTGGCAGCAAAGGTACAGCTATCCTTCTGCTTGTAGTCGTGATAACTGGATGATGGCTGAGCACAGATGTATAATTCCTATTTCATTAACTCTCAACCACTGGCACACAAATTTGACTGAGATAAAATTCCATGAGCTACTGTCACCCCACAATGCACACACAAAATATCTCTCCTAGGCTGTGCTGCCATCTGTGGTTTCAAACTGCACGTCAGTGCATGTGCTGAAGTGCTTGGCGAAAGCATGTTACAAAGATCTGTGCCAAACAGGGCATGTCATTCATATTACATTAGTCAACAGCAGTAGCACATCCACGATCTCTGCCGGGGAGGGGGGGTTCACGAAGGGCCGGTCATGCGATTACACAGTTGTTGCGTATGTAAAAAAAAGTAAATAAAATGCCAAATAATATTAACATCAATGGTGGTGATTATTTTATTATTTTTTCGGCGTTTTGCAGAAACATTAGCGCCACATTCGTCTAGGACATAGGAGCAGTTACAAGTTACGGAGTGGGAGGGGAGTTAGGTCGGCCTCGGGGGGGGATTACAACCCCCGAACCCCCCCGTCAGTGCGCCACTGGTCGACAGCAGCAATCATATGTTGCATCTGCAAAAGCAGTGAGACAAGAAAAAGAAAAACGAAAAACTAACGCTGCCACGTATCCATACGTAAAGACATTCTTCTGTCACAGACAGAACAGCTAATGGGAAACATGCACCATTTTCCTTTTGTTTAGAAATCTCTGCAGCTTCTTTAATTGGCCCTGGCTTCGTTCTTCTGCCACTGGGGCCCTTGCTGCCCTAGTGGTGGAAGCATTGCTGATGTTCGCCAACAGTGCACAGCAAGGCTGTGTGGCATCGATGGTGCTCACACTCGCCTCTAGAGTCTACTCATCATGTCTACGCTGTTTTGCAGTTGTGCTCTCTGCGCCTGTCATGTATTTGGTGGTGCTGATGGCGTTCGTTAGGCAGATGCCTCAACAGAAGACTGACAGAGCATAGTCATCCCTGCTGCCCAAGAAGAACCACTTTGCCCTTACACTACAGAGACTGCAGCCGTACTAGAAAAAAATAAAAGTGGTGGGTGAGGAACAAGGCCAGTCAGCAAAGGAAATTATATTGTCACGTACACTTCAATAACACTGTTTAATTAGGCAGGTTAAACTAGGTGAACTTGTGCCTTACATATAAGAATAAACTGGAAGCGCCTCAGTAGGCCTGAGCGAACGCTGTCCAGCTCGCTCAAGATACACACCTCTTCTTCTCTTTGTGCCCTGCGCGGTTCATGTGCACCTCCGTTGACCGAATGAAGCAGGCACATGCTGCTCGCCTTTCGTTCGCGCGAAGTCTATGAACCGTCGGGAAGGCGCAGGAAACAGTTGGCGTGCATAACGTGAACATAGCTTGCGGCGTTGCCCCCTTCCAATAGTGCATCGTCTCGATGCTTGACGCGAGGTCCTTTCCAAACTCCAGCCATAGTGTTGCTGGCGAAAATAGTCAGCTTGACGCGAGGTCCTTTCCAAACTCCAGCCATAGTGTTGCTGGCAAAAATAGTCATCATGCAGCAATATTGTCCTTCAACTGGTTATTCTCTGTCATAATATGGCTTCATACGGACTACGTGCGCAGTTTCTGTGCGATGCCACCACCTTGATGATGTTACTTGCCCTTCCGGGACAGCTTCGTAAGTAAGAAGGCCAAGTTGGCAAAGTACTCTGTAAGGGCCAAAAAAATGATGGAGTAGCTTTTCGGAGAGGCCGCACACCCATATGGGAGTCCACACCCACGCTTTGGCCTCTGGGGCGTACGTGACATCACGTCGTCGCAAGTTGTCTTGCCTCTTCGGCTCTTTGCGTGAAGTCGCGGACATCGTGGCAGCATTGCCTCTAAGGGTGTGGTGAAGGTACGTCCAAAAACAAGCTTGAACGGTGTTGAAATTCAAGTCGTCTCCTGTACTGCGGTATTATACGCGAACATTGGATATGGCAGTATCTTGTCCCACGTACGGTGCTCTATGTCCACGTATATTGACAGCATATCAGCTGGCGTTCTGTTCAACCGTTCGGTCAATCCATTCGTTTGTGGATGATACGCTGTGGTTCTTTTATGATTGGTATGGGTCAGCTTCATAATGGACTGCGTTAAGTCAGCCATGAATGCGGTTCCTCCGTCTGTAATGACTACATTTGGTGTGCCATGTCGCAGCAATATGTTGGTGACAAAGAATTCAGCAACTTCAAGAGCGGTTCCTCGAACAAGAGATGCTGCTTTGGCATATCGAGTCAGGTAGTCTGTTGCAACTACAATCCATCGCTTTCCGGACAACGATGTAGGAAATGGCCCTAGCAAGTCCATTCCTACTTGTTCAAAGGGGGATCCTGGTGGCTCTACAGGTTGGAGGAGACCTGCAGGTTTCAGCGGCCGCGCCCTACGTCTTTAGCAATCCCAGCATGTTCTCACACAGTGCTACAAAATTAAGCAACCTTGGCCAGTAATATTTTGTGCGAATTCCTGCTACAGTTCTGCTCACTCCTAAGTGTCCTGCGGATGGGTCATCGTGGCACACTTCCAAGATCTCAGATCTCAACATTGAATGGACGACAAGCAGGAAGCAGGGACAAGCAGGAAGGGAGCAAGCAGGTCAGATTCCTGATGTTGTGCCAACTGTGATAATGTTCCAGCGCCGACAAAAGGAAAATCCTGCCTGTCTTCTGCAGAAGTGCAATCAGTAGGTTCAAGTGGTGCACGTGACAAGCAATCAGCATCACTATGTTTACACCCAGACTTGTGGACAACTGTTATGTTGTATTCCTGTAGCCGTAGGCTCCATCTTGCAAGGTGTCCAAACAGGTCCTTGAGGTTCGCTAACCAGCACAATGAATGGTGGTCGCTGATCGCTCGAAACGGTCTACCGTATAAGTATGGCCGAGACTTGCTAATAGCCTGTACCACCACGAGACATTCTTTTTCTGTCGCTGAGTAGTTTACCTCAGCCTTCGAAAGAGTCCGACTAGCATACGCAATGACTCACTCCACTCCATTCTGCCATTGGATGAAGACAGCTCCGAGACCTAAGTTGCTTGTGTCGGTGTGGATATCTGCTGCAGCTCCCTCGTCAAAGTGTGCCAGAACTGGATGGCTTTGAAGGCATTCTCTTGTTCATGTTGCCAGATGAAAGGTGTGTCTTCCTTCGTCAGCCTTGTCAGTGGTGCGGCAATCTTCGAGAAATTTTTCACAAAGCGTCTGTAATATGTGCAGAGCCCTAAAAATTGCTTCACAGCCTTTTTGTCCGTTTCGGAAAATTTTCCAAGGCCTTTGTCTTCTGAGGATCTGGTCGAATGCCTTCCGCACTAATGACATGCCTGAGGAAAACCAGCTCGTGAAAGCCAAAATGACATTTCTGTGGTTTAATTGTCAGGCCTGCTGAACTAATTGCTTCCAACACGGCTCGCAGTCATTCAAGATACTGCTCGAAGGTAGTAGAAAAAACTACATCGTCAAGATAAACTAGATAAGACTGCCATTTCAGGCCGGAAAGTACAGTGTCCATCATCCGCTGGAACGTGGCGGGAGCGGAACAAAGGCCGAACGGAAGTACCTTGAACCCGTATAGTCCCTCCGATGTCACGAATGTCATCTTCTCACGATCTTGTTCATCCACTTCGATCTGCCAGTATCCACTCTTCAAGTCCATGGAAGAAAACTTCGCATCTCGTAGTCTATCCAGAGTGTCATCAATTCTCGGAAGGGGATAAACATCTCGCTTAGTTGCGGAATTCAGCCTTTGGTAATCAATACAGAAGTGCAAGGACTGGTCTTTTTTCTTTACAAGTACTGCAGGTAATGCCCATGGACTTGTGGATGGCTGAATGACGTCATCTCGGAGCATTTCTTTAACTTGATTCCTGATGGCCTCTCTTTCTTTTCGTGACACCCTGTAAGGATGCTGGCATATCAGTCTGATTGATTCATCAGCAGTGATCCGATGTTTCATAATAGGAGTACGCCGGACTTAAGATGATGTAGAAAAGCATACTTCGAATTTCCTTATGAGGTTCCCTATTTGTTCCTTTTGGTTAGGCAGTAGCCCTGGCGCAATGCCAGTAGACCCGAGGATAGAATTCACATCTTCAGAATCGGATAACGAGGTATCAGAAGCGCTCAGGTCCTCTGCTTGGATGAAGGCATGAAGCTCAGCAATCGCAGTTTCTTTTGCAACATGCTGTACTTCATTTCCAAAGTTGGTGAGCACACCAGCCATGCAGTTGAACAAGGCCTCTTGCCATGCAGATTCCTTTTTCAAGCATCAGCTCGGTGTTGCTGTCCGCAAGCCCATTATAGTCACTGAATGCATTGCTCTTTACTTCGACAGCTACGCTGGACCTCGGAGACACCACGACGCCGTTGTCCACCATACATAAATCATAGAATTTTTCTTCAGTATCAAACGTTGCGATAGCGTGCCTCATTGAAAATGAGACGCATGCTTCCCGCAGACTAATCACAGCGCCGTTAGCCAGTAGGAAATCTATGCCAATAATCAAGTCTCTTGAGCACTCTGCCAGCGCAATAAAACTAGCGACATAGGTGAAACACCGTATGCCGACACTAGTGGTGCACCTTCCCGTCAGGCCAATGAGGCGTTCTCCTGCAGTGCGAACTGGTGAACCTCTCCAAGGCGTCAGTATTTTGCGTAGCGTTCTGACTAGCTCGCTGCTGATAACAGAGTAATCTGCACCTGTATCTACAAGAGCAACCACTTCATAGCCGTCAACAAATACGTGCAAGACAGAAGTGACGTCGGCATCACGGTGCTGGCTTCTGTGTCTATCATTCTCGTTCGGAGTCAGCGATTGAGGCTCTCAGCGTCGGTAGCGGCCTTACCTCCACAGGTCGCTGACTCTAGTTTTCCGGACGCAGGCTTTGTGAGCGCCGCCTTGGCGTCGGGGAGCTTGATGATGGTCAAGGGCTTGGCGATCGATGTCTCAGTGATGCCGTTGACCGAGGTTGATGCCGCCGAACGTCATGCGAAGTTTGACGACTCACCAGGTACTCCTCAATTTCAATGGGACGTTCACCGTACCGAGGGCAAGGTGCATTTACTGGGAAATCGCGAAACCCCATCTGATGACACTGGCAGATTCGGTAGACTTGGCCCGCCTCTCCACAGTGGTAGCACAGAAGTCGTTGGGCAGGAGTGCGCTATATGTCTCTCTTCCTTGGTCTCGCCTCTATTGGTGGGAGAGCAGTTGGAGGCATCGCACGTCTCATTGTAGCGGCCGCGACGTCCATGCGCACAGAGGTATGAGACTCTCGGTGGTAGCTGTGGTGGCGCTCCTAGCTGTGCATCCGTAGAGTTACTGTATATCCTACCACAGGTAGCAGAGTTGCGCTTAGGTCTGCCATCTTGGCCAGCAAGCAACCAAAGCTTTGTAGCAAAGTCATGCTCAGTTTTTGCAGGCGGCATCCCCAACCGAGCATGGGCAGTTTTCCAATGCTCGTAGATGGCTTTGAAGCCTAATAGCAAATAAAACGCAGCAACAGCTTAGTGACGAGACAGATTAAAGGCGTTGCTCTTTTCAACACGCGGCGCGAGATGCAGAATGATAGGATGTTGTCAGGTGTGTGTGTGTGCTTCACTCCTCGCAGCTTTTGACTTGACAATGTTATGTACACATTGGTGATCCCAGGCATTCATTTTCCTCAGTGGTTAGTATCGCACTCAGCAGTTTCTAAGCCGAAATCGCATGTGTGCGATTTTCCGCGCGAATGCGATGCGATATGAAATGGGCAATCGCGCGATGGGTCACATGGTAGATCACTCGGTTCCAACAGAAGTGCTGCAGGGTTAATCTCTAGCCACTGTAAAAACGCGATTGAAAAATAACACTTTCAGAGCACTTTGAGTTGTCCCGCAACATGCGCGTTCGTGAAAAACAATGCTTGGAATGCACTCCAGTACAGGCAAGGTTCCGCCGGATTCGCTTTGAACTTGACTGGCGATAATCCAGTCATCCAGTTCGCTGCAGCGGCGCTGCCGAGAAGCACAAAAGTTGGCCTGAACGTCACCTTCTCTGTGATGCGTGGTTGCTTCGCAGCTGGTGGCGTTTGGAAAAGAGACGCGTAACTCTTTGCGGTAGCATATACAGTAACTCTATGCAACCGGTTGTGCAAGTGGTTCCTGAACCACTTGTCAGACTTTGTCACGTATTACGTCGGCCAGTGACGAGAGCGCTGGGGTGCTTTGGTCAAGTCGCTGCCTCTGCAGCTCTTCTCGCACTACGGAGCGGACTAGTTCGCGTAAAATATCCATGTTTTTTCCGAAAACAGTTGGCATTGCGTCTATGGAAGCGACGTTTATGTCGCGGTTGTACATCCTCGCCCGATGTTGCAGGGTTCTCTCTATTGTGGTCGCCTCAGCACGAGCCTCAGCGACAGTGCGTGGTGGGCTCCGAACCAAATCGGCAAACAGCTCCTGTTTCATGCCGCGCATGAGATGGCTGAAGCTTGTTTTCCTCACACATGTTCGGATCTGCGCGGCGGAAAAGACGAGACATGTCTTCAACGTGTGTTGCCGCACTTTCATTGGTGCGCTGGCATCTTGCTTGGAGAGCCGCTTCGGCTTTCTCCCTGCGATCCGTACTTGTAGGTGGCCAGCAACTCTCACCGGAAATCATCCCAGGTCAAAATGGAACTCTCGTGGTTTTCGAACCACGTTCGTGCGCCATCACGCAACGCGAGGTACACGTACCGCAACTTGCGATCTTCATCCCATCCGTTGACCCTTGTGACGTGCGTTCAAGCCAGTCCTCTGCGTCTTCGAACGTGTCGTCATGCAAAGGCTCTGGCGTCATTGGTGAATTCAGTACTACGTAAGGTGACGGGGTCTGGGTCGCCATCTCAGTAGCGTGTCTGTTCACATATACTGGTGATGTCCGGTTGCAGTCTGCCAAAGGTGAAAACTCGGGAGCCTCATCTCGTAGGCGCCGGCTGCTGCGCTGGTGCACAGGAGTGAGCTCGTTTGGTGCAACTCTCTGTGGCTCCGGGCTGCTGGCTCCAATTCGAGGACTTGGATGCATACTCCGCACCTCCACCAGATTTGTCACGCACAGTTCAATAACACTGTTTCATTAGGCAGGTTAAACTAGGTGAACTTGTGCCTTACACAAAAGAATCAACTGGAAGCGTCTCAGTTGGCCTGAGCGAACGCTGTTCAACTCGCTGTGTTGTTGTTGTTGTTGTTGTTGTTGTTGTTGTTGTTGTTGTTGTTGTCCTCAATTCTGGCACATACCCACTCCCTGGGGGATTGGCCAAGATGTGAGAAGTTGAAAGAGAAGTCATAAGTAGTGCGAAATGCCAATCAGATCCACGCCTCTTCCTCTTCTCTTTGTGCCCTGTGCAGTTCGCGTGCACCTCCGTTGACCGAGTGAAGCAGGCACGTGCTGTTCGCCTCTCGTTCGCGCGAGCGTGAACCATCGGTAGGGCGCAGGAAACAGCCAGCGCACGTACCTTGAACATAGCTTGCAGCAATATAGAAGCTTCAGGGATTTCCAAACAGCAGAAAGATTACGTAAGCTGCCTTTGGGTTGCTCTGTCTGTGAAAAAAAAAACAGAAACAGTTTTTAAGTATGAATACACGGCAATGTTAGGTTTTCTTCCCTTTTCAATATCAAGCCTTTCAAGGCATGTGCTCAAGTGTGTACATAGTCAAGGGCTCAACGATAGTTTGTCTGGTTGGGTAACATGATGGGGAAGATGCGGTCACGGACCAAGTCAAGGTGAAACACAGAGACATTTTGGGAACTGCGTGGGTTCCTTGATCACATCAAGTGGGCAAGAGCTGTAAGTCGCTTTTTACTCTAAAATATGATGTAATGAACAAGTATAGCTGGCAGGGAGATCTGTCCTGTTAATAGTGCCTTCCGTGGTCTGAATAAGCACTGGTTCCAGAATAGTCTTGTGGCCAAATTATTTTCCATGGCTATTATAGCGGCTTTATACCAATCCATGCAGTGACCGTAAATATCACCGTGCTCCGCCAAGGCATTTGACGCTTTCTTGTTGCTTATGTGCCTATGATGTTCCATTAATATTATGGTGAAGTCGCCAGTTCCGGCAAGATAACCGCAGCTACAGTCTGTGTCTGGTATCTTGGTGGATAACACTGGGGTAGCTCTTCCTGTCTAACAATAACAAGCCAATTTCTCAGTTTGTTGGATGACATGTGCACAACACGAAGGTGTCATGCCTTCAAAAGATGCAGCTTCGCTGACCGCAGGAACACACGGTACACCAGCATGTCTTCAAAATGTTTGCCCTGGGATGGAGGACATGATCTTCAGTATTCGTAATAAATTTCTTTGGGTCATCAATAGTTCATGAAGCAGGGTCACTTGAGTAGATATGTGTTGCCGATATCACCAGAGATCAAACAACGGATTGCTTGTGAAAAGCTGGGTGACACAAATTTCAGGTAATGTCCAGTATGCATCGCTTTCCTGCTCAAAGCAAACAAAAATTTTTTTAATGGTTTTATCTTTCTTCACAAGGCTTTTCGCTCTTCCATTGTTTCACATTGTTGCTCATCTTGTTTCTCACACTTCGTTTGTTTCTTGTTTTTGACGCTGCACTTTGCTGTTTAAGCTTTGTTTTTGTTTTTATTGTTTGGCTTTACTTTTGTTTTTGACTTGTTGTTTAAGAAATTTTTAGCAGTTTATTTGATTTTTTTTCGACGATTCAGGATTGTTCGTACGTGATAGTTTTTACAAAACATGAGATTGTGAAATGTGGTGCGCGAGGTTCTGGCTACCTCCCTCGCCTTCTGCGGCATTGCTACTTGTATATGCCCGGGCACGTGGGCATGATGCGGAGATTATGGTGGTGGTGTGGTGGTTTGTTTTCAGAAGGTTCTATCTTGACAGAGATTATCTTTGGCGGCTGTGTGCATAAATTCGATGTTGCTTCAATAAATGTCACTTGAAAGTTGAGCGCCAGTCCTGTATGTAGCCTCTTTCTTTGTGTGTTGTTTTTCTTTAGCACTCCGTTTTTTTTCTTTCAAAGCATGAACCAACTTGCCCAAAGACAAGTTATACCAAACAAAAAGGTTAGTTTTAATTGATTTGGCTCACCTGGACGTTGAGGAGGAAAAGGCTGTTGTCACACTCATATTCTGCAGTAAACTGTGTAGCCGACTCTATCGAGTTGAGAAGACACAGGAGCCGTGGGGCATCATTCCTGTTTATAATTCAGAAGCAGTTGTCCTTGTAGCGGATGAACCAGGACCTGTATGCGTCCCGAAGTGTCTCTGTGTTTCACCTTGACTTGGTCAGTGTGCGAATCATCTCCCTCATGAAGTGTGCATACTTAAAGAACTTTTCTAGAAGAAAGGTGCAAATTTTGACGGAAGACAGAGACAGGACGAGCGCCACTACCAACTGCTTTTATTGACCTTCACGCTTCAGCATATATAGCACTGCTTAGAAGTGTGGCATGTGCAAAGAATAACGAGAAAAACAGAAGCTTCTCAGCATGATGTTATCGAGCAAGGCACATTCTGAGGTATACAAAGATACTGAAGGTTCACTGATACAGCCATCACCATACTGCATGATGTGGTATGCCTCTAAAATTTCTCTGGCAAGAGGGTTCTTGTTCCTTCCGATAATTTCTACATCTGAAAAACGTGGTTCACATCTGCAGGCATTGCAAAGTGCGCACCTTCTTTATTCCTCGCATGTTCCCGAGCCAGGTCATTGATGGATTGGCCCGTTTGTCCTATGCCAAAGGATAAGGGAATGCGGTGCACAACACCCACAGCACAACCAATGGACCGCGGGGTCTCTCCGCAACCATCCCTTCTAGCACTGCAGATGCGGGCACACAGAGCTTGTTGGGTAGAGAAAACAACGAGGACCTTGCCGGCGACCTTGTTGAGCTTGTGGGCCACACCATGTAAACTTTATTATTCCTTCTAGCGCCTTTTTCCTTCTGTTGTAAGGCCTCAACCACAGACACCATAACCGAGCAGGGGAACCCAGCAGCGCAATGTCTATCTAACTGCCTAGTGAAACTTTCCTGCATGGTGTGAATGCACGACCTTTCAGGGCTGAACTTAAGCAAAGAGTTGCAATAGCACGTTTCACTGTTTCGGACTGGGCTGAATTGAAGTGCTGATGGCGCCGTACAGCAGTCCAAAACAGTTCCCTGACAAGTCTTTATCGCGCAGCGCTCGCGTTTCCTCAAAGCTACTAAAACGTGGCTTTCCCGCGGCCTGGGGCACGAGCCATGCCATCATCGCCGGTGATGGTGATGATGATGATGCGGTGCCATTCCCTTTGTAACGAGTCGCTGCGTATAGCAGCTTGGCAAAATTACAAATAACAAAATAAAAGAAGAGGAAATTGAGGAAAAGGTCCAAAAAAAGAAAAGGAAAGGAACAAGAGTCACGAGGGGAAATAAAAATTAGAGAAAAAGGGGGAACAAGCATTAAGGCATGGAGGGACGGGGCGGTCTGCTAACTCGCGCACTTCTGCAGCGATACAGCTCTCCACCTTTCCAGGCGCCGCTTAGTACACTCTATCGCTCCCCTGTTTATCTCCCTCGAATCCCAGTGCGACATGCAGGGCTGTGTCTCCTCTACAGTGGGGTTCGACTGCACTGCATCACTATGTGCTGCATAGTTTCAACAGCACCGTGACAGGCACGGCACATCACATCCCCGAGCTCACTGTTTATAGCCTTCAGGCGTTCCAGTGTGCGCAGAGCACCCACTCACGCCTCGAAGAGTAGACTGCTCCCAGGGCTGTTGTCGTATATTGATACCGTGCCAATGGTCTGCTTGTGCTGTCCATAGAGGGTCAGTGAGCACTTGTCCCTCATCCCCTGCAGCCACAGCTCTTCTTCCTTCTCTTGGACACGGTCGCGCACCGCCTGGGCGTACTGCTGCATTGTGTCCGCCTGTAGTGGCGCCGCGAAGAAACCATATTTCTTCTCGAGGCGGTATATGTGGTTTGTCCAGTCGGTGCGCATACACATCGCTGCCAAGTACTCAAACACCTGCCGGGCGAATCGCTCCTTCCGCATAAAATGCAAGCGGCCACGGTAGGTAAGCTTGCTTGCGGCCTCACGAGCCTCGAAGGTGGACCATCCGAGGTCTCCCTGCACAGCCTCATTGGATACGGCCCCATGCAATCCCAAAGCAGTGCAGCCGACCTCTCGCTGTTGCCGTTCCAGCCACTCCCTAGTCGCATGGGACAAGCAGATAGCGGTGTTACAGAAAGTCAGTGCAGGCACATGCACAAGCCTCCACATGTCGCGAACCATCAGGTATCTGTCAATTGGAGAACCGTCAGCCGGAAAACACACTGTGCCCGCAGGGCTGTTCGCCTGATGATTTCCTCGTGCTGCCCGTAGATGTCTCCCCCTGAATGCAGCGTCACTCCTAGGTACTTGCACGATGAGGCAACCTCCAGCACATTTCCAGACAGTGTCAGGGTTTCATTGCCTATTGCCACACCCGGTAGCTGGACTACAGTCGTCTTCTTGGTGTTATAGCGAAGCCCCAGCTTTTCAATTTCCGCTGCACAGCGCTTGCATGTCTCAAGAAGTTTCTGCCATTAGGACAATGTCATCCGCGTAAGCCAGCCCTGGTACCTTGCGATTTTCATCTATTTCAATGGTGCCGAATTTCAGGCTGAAGCCAAGAGAAGACTTCACTATCGCTCGCTCCAGTTCGGACACATACAGCACGTATAGTATTGGCGATAGTGGGCAGCCCTGGCGTAGTCCCTTGAAGACCTCCACATACTCCGTTGTGACCCCAGCAAAGGATGCCGTAACTACGTTACCACTGTACAGCTGCTTAATTGTTGTCAGCAGTGCTTCCGGGAGACCCAGGTCACTCAGGCAGTTGAAAAGACTAACATACGGAACGTTATCATAAGCCTTCTCCACATCCAGGAAGCAGCAAAGCAGTCCACGGTACTCATTTCTGGCAATCTCAGCGCATTGCGTTATTACGAAGAGGTTGTCTAACCGTCTGCCCTTTCGTAAGCCATTCTGGAGCTCTGTAAGGAGACCTCTGGATTCCGCCCAGCCGTATACCCAGTCCTTTAACACTTGCGTGAAGGCTCTGTAGAGCATGCAGGTGACTGTTAGCGGCCTATAATCATTCAGCTGACCCACTTTGCCCTCTTTCTTGGGGGTCAGCACTACTCTGCCCAGTCTCCACTCTTTCGGTATCTCACCACCTTCTAACATGGTGGTGAAAAAACCATCCAGCTGCTCCTTAGGGTCTGGGCCTAGGCATTTAATTAGGCGAGCAGGTATCCCGTCCGGCCGTGTGGCTGTGTGCTTCCGAAGGCGGGAGAGCGCCCATGCGACACTAAGGTGGGAGAAAGCCCAGTTTGTATCCGAGAGGTACGGATTGGTCGGCGCACTTCTAGCCTTGGTGTGTATAGTGTTGTCAGTAGTGTTTGCAGGACCATACAGGGACTTTAAATGTGTTGTCACATATTTGCTCAAGTCAGTGACCGGCTGTTGTGTTTGGCTGTCCATGATTTGAGGCTCAGGCTGGTATTTCCTATCAAGAGAGCGGACATAGCACCAGAATTTTGCAGCTGTTGACCTTCCCTCGTCTTGTACCTCCTGTAGCATCTGCCTATTGGCACTAGCTAACTTCATTTGAATCAGCAGCTGCATTTCGTGCTTCAACTTCAAGTAGTACTTCCACTTGTGGCTGCAGACCTCAGGGTCTTCTGTCTTGACCACACGGCGATAGGCACGGTTTGCCTCTCGGCGTGCCTGCCACGCCTGAGCTACTTCTTTGTCCCACCATGGTTTGCGTGTGTGGCATGTAGGGTTCTTGTTTCGCAACACCTTGGTAATTTGAGGTGTTGCATTCGGGAAAAGTCGATTCGCATGCGATTATGATCACTCCCTGTGCTGTAACTTCGATCCTCGTCAATATCCAGGGAGTTGAGTAGGTGAGTAAGTCTATGTGAAACGAGGACATAGTCTATAGATGTTGCACTGCCTCGAGCACACCATGTGTACTTTCCCTCACATCTGGGATCAAGATTGGTGATGTTCAGGATCAAGATTGGTGATGTTCAGCTGCAGGCGTTACGCCAACCGCAGCAGGAGGTTACCATTTGTGTCCGTGTATCCATTTAGCTATGATATACAGTAAACCCTCGTTATAACGAAGTCGCTTTATTCGAATTATCGCTTTTATCGTAGTGTCACGCAGTCCCGACCCAAATGCGTGTATTTCAGACCGGATTACTCGAAGCATGTCGATAGCTTGCTCCGCTTAGAGCGAAGTAACAAGTTGCGGATGCGTATTCACGGCGGGTGCAAACTGCTTTGCACTTGCCGGATTTTCCCGGTCGCACGCAGAAGACGCTGATGATGACTGCGAGGACTGCCACGGTCTCTACGAAGCTGTGAACAGCATCGTTGGCGGAGATATGGAAGGCAACTTTCAATCATTCGCGATGGCTGACGCAGATGTACCCGTCGTTGCCCCAGCTACGGATGTGGAAATAGTCGACTTGCTTGGAGGCCCCGATGAGGAAGATGAGCCGCAAGACGAACAGCCTTGCGAAATTACCAACAGTGGCACAAACGCAGGAGTGCCTCCGTCTGTTGCAAAATACAGTGGAGTGCGCGGGCTGCGACCACGATCTCATAATTTGCCTGAACAAACCGGAGCAGGCACTCTTCGCGCCCAGCTGAAGCACCCGACAAAACCAGCTGACTTTTTGTGTGTGGATAAAAGTTTGTTTCACGGAATACCACTTCTGCGAAGTTGTCATGGCTAATTTAGCTGTACTTGCTGAGCTCTTATGGGGCAGTCGCGTATATCGAATTACCGCTTATATCGAATTTTTTTGCCGTCCCGTTGACTTCGTTATAACGAGGGTTTACTGTATGTCCGTTAAAGTCTCCAAGAATCAAAATTTCCCAGTCACTGGTCACGCACTCAGAGTCCTCGTTTGCCTCGAGCTGAGTACCGCTCACTGCCATATATATTACACACACCGCGACAGAAATCCCCATGATGCCTCCCGTTAGCCACATATGGTCCATGCACTTTCTTCCCACACCTTGCCACTGTGTATCCCGCCGCCACAGAAAACCGACACCCCCTCCTTTGCAGTTAGATCCGGATCTGTTGTTGCCCACCCAGCACCAATGCTTATGTATAGGTGGTTCTTCAAGGTCCCTCAAGTGGGTTTCCGTAACTGCATACAGCGAAATCCCCTCAGCCCTCAGCATACGATATACTTCTTCCCATTTGTCCACTCGACGAGCCCCATTAAGGTTCAAGTATGCCACTCTAAAGACCTTTTGCATCTTTCATCGGGGTCGTGGGCAGACTTTCCTAGTGCACTTTACTGGAGCCGGGGAGAAGTTTGCAGAATCAGATGCTGGAGAACCAAGTTTCCCACAACATGGAAAAGGTCGGTGCCAGTATTCGCGCTGGGGTGCCGATATTGTTGATAACTCGGTTGATACGGCTGAAAAACGGTGTGGTAGCTGGTTGCTGCAGGCCATTCTGTGCATCTGCCCTTCGTGGGGCTGAGGCAGTTTCACTGAGCTGCTCTCCAAGCAGTTCACCGCACCCTGATTGTTCCAAGGGTGTACCTGAGTTGGAGGGTTTGCAAGTAGGGGGGCACTTCCCTTGCCAACCCAGTAGGTTGCGAATAATGGACAGCCTCCTCTTTCGCCGGCACGCATTTCTGCTGGTCGGTGTGCCTGCCTTCTCGCCCTCTCGGCCTCCACCGTAGCCCTAAAAAAGGTCTCATATGCTCTGCCAGCTTATCTGCTACTCGCCTTCCTGTTTCAGCATGGAAGTGTATGCCATCCCTAGCCACCTGGAGGCGAAGATTCGCGGGACTACAGGGAGCAATGCTTGCTCTCTTTGGGTTGGGACGTCGTCGCACGCACGGTGGCGATGGCCCCAGGCCTTCGCTGGAACGATCTTATGGACACCTCTCCCGTTCTCCGGTTGCGCCTTTGTTTGCGAGACATATCTCGCGAGCAACATATAGGCATGGTTTACTGGCATGGGCGAACACTACTCACTCGGTATCCTGTTGCAGCGAGTCGAACACCATCAGTTGCGTGTAGTGCATTACATTCGCGTGCCTGTTTGTATAATTTGGCTAGCATGCTTACTATACGTAGGAGGTGCAAATAAATGCCCTTTTTTGTTGCTTTGCACTGCTGTGAGCGGCGCCCTTTGTTCCTGGAGCGTGGGAGGCCCCGCACCCACTCCACTTCCACTCCATATTCTCCACTTCCATATACTCACTCGACAGATTCCTCCCTGCAAACAGGCATATTTTCCACTTGTGACTTGCCTGAAAATGCAGCTCCATGACACTACTTCCTCACAAGAAATTTGAACTGCTGTGCAGCTACATGGTGAAATATGGACATTACTTGTGTCCCGACAGGACTTATTTTTCAGTGTTGCAGTAAACATGAAGGAGAGCTTCACAGTCCTGCATTTCAGACTTGTAGAATTCCACCAAACTGATTTTCCTTGTATAGGGAAACTGTAATTTTGCCGTTTCGTGTATGAAGTGACATGAGAAGTGCAGGATGCATAAAAAACTTATTCTGTTATTAAATTGGCATTCTACTGTTTTATGCACTAGATGAGCTCTTGATTAAGACTAGTTTTTGTTTTTCAGCATCAAGAAGCTTTCACCTGTCGCCAATGAGCTGTCTGAAGCTCTGCGAGGTGCTCGACTTTAGTGCATTCTGCTGGCCTGAACAAGCAAAGGAATCACTGAGCCACATCGTGGGAAAGGATCTCGCTTGAAACATCTGTAGTTCATTTGTGTTGTACCATGTTACCTGAGCGATTTCAAATACTTTGCGTACTTCTACAGTAGACGCTTAACACATCTTAATGGACTTTTTTTGGAGATAAACATATATATATATATGAGAGCCAGTGCCCTATTCAATGCACTCACAGTGGGAGCTGTGTATTGCTTTGATTGCAGGAATGTAGACGCATTTCATGTGTGTGCGAAATGTGAGGCATCCAGTGGCCCCCGATTGTGTGGTCATCCTGCTACTCCCTTGCATGACCAGCGGCAGTGTACCACATTGCGGCGCAGATGTATAATGTAGCTGCATATTTTATTCACTTGTGCAACATGATGATGCTGCAGTCACGACTGCATACTAACTAGCATCAGTCATGGAGATTTCTTTCCTCAAGCCTTAAGGACCTCCCTTGTTACACCATGGGCTGGAAACCTAGTGATTGTATCGCTAGGTGATGTGCGTACATTTAGCACACCTCTGAATGCTGATGAGAGGCAAATTCCAAAGGAAGTCACGGCAAACAAACAGGAGAAAAAGATATTTCCCTTTCATGCTATGTTCAGCCAAACCCGACTCTTAAAGGGAGCTTGAAACATTTATATACCGTTAACACCAAGCTGGCAGCACTAGTCCTTCGTGTTATCGGGGGTGCATTTGAACACCTTTAACTGATCATGATAATATTTCAAATGAACTAACACATGCATCACCACTGCCCATGCACAGGTGTGCAACCGATCTAACCGGCCGTTTCTCCAACATCATGAGTAATTTTGCCGATGTAGCTCATTGTGAACACAAGTTGTTCATTACAGTGGAAAGCTTTATAATTTCTTGCGTTAAAAGTAATGGCTAAGCAGTAAGAGAATATACTATGCCTGCGTTGGAGCATGCTCCATGGTGTTCATCATGGAGGTTCCTTTTCTTGAGCCCCAAGTGCCTGCCTTGTGTTGCATTGTGGACTGCTGATCAGCTACACTTATCTAGCCACTGCAAGACAATGATCAAGCCAAGTGGCCGCAGACTATTGGTATGACAAGCATCTTGCTCCCGGTGTGTGGTTGACACACAGAGGTCCGTGCGTTCGTGCTCACCATGTCACGCTGGAAGGCTACCGTAACGGTTTGTGCTACCCATCTTTGTTCACACCGTACACACACTTACCTTCTTTTGCAGAATGTCGGCTTACTGTGGATAGCCAGCATTTTGGCAGCACCTGGTGCACAGCTACGCAGGGTGGAGCTTAGGCCCGACAAGCAATTTCATCCAGTGAATTGGTAGATGAGCAGTGCATCAAAATTGATGCCCCCTTTGTACAAGATTTGCTTAACAATATTGTGCGAATGGTTTGACAAGACAGTCTCAGTCGTCCATGGCTGCACTTCCCCTCTGTTGACCTAACTGCCCATCAGCCTTCTCATTATGTAGCCTTGTCCATCTCTATTTTTTTTTTAACATCAGTTATGTTAGCTACCTTTGTCTGTTGCCTGTCCCACCTGCTTCCTTCCTGTATCTTAATATTACGCCTACCATTTTTCATTCCATCCTCTGCTGTGTGGTTCTTAACTTCACCTCAAGCTTTTCTCCGAGTTTATGCCCATATGTAATCACTGGCAAAATGCACTAGTTATGTAATTTCACATTGGCAAGTTTCCGTTGACTGTATGCGCACCAGCCTGTGCCTATTCTACAGTGCATTTCTTCAGCGTGAGTGGGCTTCCCTGTAAGTAGTTGGCCCACGTATACTTACGCTTTTACAATTTTCAGTGTTTGCTTTTCATTCGTGAAGTCTCGTTTTTTCACCATGCCACCTAAGACTGGCTTTGTTTTCTGCATGTTCATCTTTAATCCTAGTTCAGTGCTTTTTCAGCTTAGATCTTCAATCATCTTTTGCAGTTTGTTGTCGTCATTGCTGCAGAGTATGGTGCCATCGGCAAAGCATCTTAGATATTCTGTATTCCTATTCTTTCCCAGTCTAGTCATTTCTATATTTCTTCCAAACATTCCGCAAATAAGCACTGGAGAAATTGCATCTCCATGTCTGACACCTTTTATTGGTATAGATACGTAATCTGCAGTGTTATCCAAGTCAAAACATGAGTTTGTGACACTGTGTATTGCAGTTTTGATGTGCTGTGTTTGGTCACAAATGGAAATAGTCGTTTTACCTAACCAGCTGTGATGTTTCCACCACTGAGCATCTGCTTTTGTTCTACAAGGCAACCAGCAACAATAGCCAAAGGTTATACCCCCTTCTTGCCATTAATGCCTGGCACAGTATGACAACATTTAATGTGTTGTTCATCAGTTTTTAAGAGGTTGCACACATAATTTTCGTGTGCTTCAGTCTGGGATCTTGTGTAGATACAGTGGTAGAGTGCTAAAGAGCAAAAATTTAAGTTCAGGGGTGCAGCATTTCATTGCTCTTGCCATTGTGCACTGCCCTGAAACGTACTGGTTTATAAGACTTTTCCATTATGTGAATGCTGGCGCATGTGTCAACACATCTGTTTTCGCTGCACAATACCAGTAAACTGTGTGCATCCACTTAAAAAGAACATCGACCCCGTTCAGCTCGCGCGATTCATGGCCGATCCATCCTCCCACGCTGTGGGTGGCGGCAGCAGTAGAAATATCGGCGGGTCACCAATCGTCCTGCGGCAGAATGTACGTTTCATTGTCGACCCCGAGAAATCGCAGGCACGGGCCGAAGTAACTGATCACGTAATGCGACCCGTCGGCGGGGCCCACAACCTGCATCGAGATGAGAATAATGTCCACCAGCTGGCCGAGAAACATGAATCCAAGCGTGCAGAACTTGGCGAGACCGATGGCAGGGTAGCCCAAGTAAAAGCGATCCACGCCGAACATGCCGAGGAAAACGGAAAGCAGCAGTGTCGTCTCGAACGAGTAGCCGTTGGTGTAACGGCACGCGATCGCCTTCTCGAAGGTATCCCGACCGATGCCGGTGCCGCTCTTGCAGACGATGCCATCGGCCGCGGTGCACACCACGCGGGCCAGATTGTCGGGACCGCACGTCTTGGGTTGTTGTGTCGCCGGGTCAATTTCAGGTGCCGCACACGAGTACTGGCCCATCTGGAGCATACTGCAGTTTGCTTCGAACGCAGCGCAGATTGAGGCGATGCTTAGTAGCAAAGCGCACACTAACGTCAGCATCGTCGTGGCCCAACAGCGCCTCTGCGTCCACGGTGGCTGAAAATCACATATTTCCCAGTCTCCACGGCCATCCAAACAAATGCGGTGCGGACAGGAGTGAACATGTAAGAAACTCTATGGAAGTGAGCACTCGCGCAGACTATGGCAAAAAGAAACCTTTCCCGCCCGAGTCCCTAAGCAGCACACAGACCATCACAGAACACCAACCAACCTAGAGAACGGACCACGGCCGGTCAGGACGCGCGCGTTCGCTCCCTCCTTTACGGCCTGCGCACGGGGGGCTGTTTCTACCTATCGCCGCAACTTGGCGGGGGCGCTCCGAGCCAACCCGGCAAAAACGAAATAAAGAGGGAGGCATTTTATGATAATTCAAGAGGAAGCGCTTTATTGTTTGAAGCGAGATCGGGCTGCCTTAGAACGCGTATTTATAAAGCGAAATTCAGTAAAGAAGAGGAAAAATGCACATGCTGCGAGGAAGATAGGGAAACGACGGAGCATGTTCTGATTGAATGCGGAAATATATCCACCCAGGTCACGGTGTAAGAATAACCGTGACCCAGGGGCGATATCTTATAACGGTTCCCGAAGTGGACCGGTCCACTTCAACGTTACTAGAATAAACTCAGTTTCAAAGCTCCGCCGGAGAGGCGGTCCGCGTGGCGGTCGCGAGAACTAGTGGCGCTGTAGTCACGTCTTGCGCTGCCGCTGGCTCCCGCCACCGGCGCTTGTTGTGACGGCGCAGTCGACGTTCACGTGGGTTGCAGCAACTGGTACGCTTTGTTCGCTCATAATTTTTGGAACTGTTTTTGCCCATGCGAAGTGTCTTGGACGAAAACATACGTCGTGTATACGACGCCTAGCGAGGAGCCACAGGATCATTTACGCGCGGTATGCCGACTTGCTTTGCGCCGGGGTGCAAGATCGGGGTGCATCGTTGCAGACACCGCAACGATGACTCCGGCTCACGCCACTTCGGACCGCCAAAAGACCCTACGGAATTCAGAAGGTGGGAGGAAGCTTAACATCGCAAAGTTGAAAGCTTACTCCGATATGCAGACTCTGCGACCTTCTTTTTGAGCACGGCAACATTATAAAGCGCTACTTTCACGTTTTTGCTGGACAATAAGCTTTGATCCCTCGGGGAAAATGGGAACTAGCGCTTGGTACGCTTGTTCGCAGCATTTCCACCCCATATATCTAAGCCAAAATGATCAGGGTCAAGGCGCAAGTCCCCGAAAAAACGCATGGCGTCCTGCGAAAGCCCAGTGCCCACCTCGTCGGCGGAGGAGCCGTCAGAGCTAGAACAGTAAGACGAAGGACAAGCGATTACCAACACTGCCGGGACATAGAATTGCCCTCGCGTCACATTCACATTCGATCACTTGTCAACTGTCGCGCTACCTTCAAAGCAATGGCTTTTTGTGTGTTTTTACGACGTAGTAACGAACAGTAGGTGCGGAATATTTTACACTCACCGGCTTGTGAACGGGGACTTCCTTATGCAAAAAACAGCTGTAGTTGATGAGCAGTTTAACTGCACAGTGAACACCTACAGAACGTAAAGCAAACAGCTGTCGTACAGTCTAAGCTGTGCTGCGGGCATGGAAGATGTACTCTGCGAAGTTGACGAACTGAAGGTGTGTGAACGATAGCGACAGAGTACGCGAAAAAAAAACTGCTTGGTTCTCACGTCACGCCAGATCTGTCCGAATTGTTTAAGGCACCGTAGAAATGAGCGACTGCAGACACCAGCGAAGGCAACCATTAAGAACTTTAAGATGAATCTCAGAAGAACGTTGCTTAGGGCCACAGCAGCTCGCGAGAAGCAGGACAAACAAATCATGGAACTGAAAGGAGTGATAGAAACGACCTCGGAGGAGTGCCTGAGCAAGCAGCTGGACTGCCTCCCACCGCTCGAAAAGCTGACGGTTGCAAATGCATTTCGCAAAGTCAAAGCAAAAGCACCGTGTGGAATGCGTACAATGCAGAATGGTTGCTTAAAGGGGCCCTGAAACGCATTTTACGCACATTGATTTTATTGCACATTTGCTTTGCGTGGGACTTGACGATGACCGAAACACCAGTGAAAGCGGCGAAATTGAACCGTATTATATTTTAATTTGTACCTGAAATCGGTTTCCGCGCTGACTGCAGCGCCATACATCAACAGTTTCTCCGAGCGGATATGACATCACCATGCTGCTTTGCTGCAGGTTCTGATTGGCCGGGAACAGTAGGGAATAAAAATATACATCGCACATATCGATAATGCACCGAATATAAGAAATTCCAAACTTTGGAATTTCTTATAAACACGTTCTGAAGTTCAGAACGTGTTTTATGCTTGCTAAAGGTACAAATTTGGGCATTACAACTTCATTTTGCTTGTAACTGGCACAAGGATCGCTGTGCGGCCCACGTGGTGGTTGTGGTAGGAAGGCCACAGAGGGCAGCACGGTTCCGGTTGTGCAAGATGTAAGCCGCGTTTTGATTGGAAGCAGCATGCACGCCTTGGGATGCCGATATCTGTCGTCTGCTTTTATTTTGAATTTGTAAGTTGAATAACTTGCGTTTGCCTGCATCGATCTCGAAAATTCTTTTTGCATTTACCTCAGAACAATACAACGAACCCGTTTCGATGCAAAACTCAGCAAGTAAAATATGGTTTCAGGGCCCCTTTAACTGCATGCTTGTACGAATCGCCAGCCCACGGGCCTCAAGGCTGCTGATAGACCTGAACATGCTACCACTGCCAACCACAAACTGGCTGGCACAAAGACTGGAGGACATTTAATGTAAATATGGATTTGAAGCCGTCTGGAATACATACAACGTCAAATAAACAAGCAGCTTGGGGCCGCTTGTTGTCGATGAAACGAAGCTTAGGCATTCTTACGAGTTAAACAAATCTACCTACAAAATAGACGGCTTTGTTGATTACGGTGGGATCGTGAAGGAGGGCACAGCTGCCAGTTAGCCCACCATGCGTTGGTGGTTATGTTCGTGCCCATGTTCGAAGGATGGGTACAGTCTATAGCAAGTTTTGTCACAAAGAGCGCCGCACCTGGCCGTATGTTGGCCGAGCTTGTGCTCGAAGCCGTTTTGCAGCTGCACGAGTACGGTGCGGCCGTTATTGCCGTGGTGAGCGACGGTGCCGGGAATAACATGTCCATGTGGCAGCAGTTTGGCGTTAGTGTGCCATTTCAGACACCAGGCATAAAAATTCAACACCTGTGCAATCCAATGAGCAATGCATGCGGGTCGATGCATACAGACGACCTTATGCATACCCACTTAAGTAGTGCACAAATGGGATGCGGGAACGTCGTATGGACGGACGATAAATGTTTAACTTTCGCAATAGCACTACTAGAAAGCCGCCGTGCGAAATGCGCGGTGGACCGCCGCTGTGCTCCGCTGTAGCAGACGACGCGCCGAGAGTAGCGCAAGACGTGACTGCAGCGCCGCAAGTTCACGCGATCGCCGTTCGGACCACCCTCCTCCGCTGGCGGAGATACGGAGCTGCGAAACTGAGTTTATTCTAGTAACGTTGGTCCACTTGGCCTCGCCTGATTGGTCACAATGGCTCTTTTGCTGACGCAAGCGCGGTTTTACCCAATCACGCGCGGGCAAGTGGACCAGTCCACTTTTGGAACCCTTAATAAGATACCGGCCCTGGTGTACGTTTGGGTACAGTGCTCTAGAATATGGTATATTCTCCGTATATTCTAGTACACTGTAGTTTGGGCGAGCACCACCCTACAGGAAGCCTTGGGTTTTAGGGCGAACAACGGGAAGCTGAACATAGCCGCGATTGAAATAAGTAAGAGACGGTTAGAATACTGGTGGCAGAAAACTAGAGAGAACGGACAAAAATAATTATATAAAAAAATATGGACTTTCTGCCATAAGGGGCAGAGAACTGGGCTATGAATTTCCGTTTTTGCTATAGTATGATCGATTTGATTGAAGTAAATTTAAAAGGCAGGAAAATTTAAAGAGAGGAAAAAAAAAAGTTCTACGAGCCTGGGGGGCTATCGGAGATGGCATTTTAGCGAGAGCGTTCGGAATCGCCGCACGCGATTGGCCAGCGCCGCTCCGCTGTCGTCATCCGCGGGGCGTGCCCACGGTACACCTACCTATAACCACATTAGAGAAGAGAAACTGTACCGTTGACAGTGCAACGAAAAATAAAAGTAGCGGTGGCGTCCTAAACTAAGATACACGATCCGTGGCCTCCGCGATCGGCTGTGGCGGCGCGGTGGCCGCCGCAGCCGATCGCGGAGGCCACGCACGATCAAGAGATGGCACTGCATGTACTATCATCATTATTGTTTAGATGCAACATGTTTGTTTTGTTTTTGACGCCTACGCCTTCTGGCCTTATTGAGAGCCCCTAGCAGGAAAATTTCAAACTAAAATATGGGGCTAGGTTAGTGGTTCCACTCTACGCGCAACTTGATGGAACGCGCCGCGGCTGGTTTTTTTCGCCACCTGTAGCGACTTGTGGAACGTCGAACCTTCCGGGGCCCCGAGATTTCGGTGTCGTCAAATTGACGTCAATTCCCTGTCAATCATTTTCAAACCGAGCGTGTCGTCTGCTACGCGGAGAACGATTCCCGAGGCCGCTCGCTCAGCGAACGATTTACGAACACTTTGCGAACAGCGGCAGCGGCTCCGCTTGGATTGAAACGGCGGCTGCGGCTGCGCAATGTTGCGTCACAGAGGGAAATGGCGGTCCACTTGGGCGCTGAGTCCTCGCATTGTCGTCGCTGAAATAGGACGCGGAGCAGCTGGAGGTTCGCGATGTATTTGAGGATTTGACAGGAAGTGAATTCCGGCGTCAATTTCGTCTGTCGAAGTGAACAGTACGTTGGCTGTGCGCCGAACTTGATCCCGAGAGAGAGAACAACTTTATTTTAGGAAAAAAAAAAATCCTCGCCGCCACCTCCTCTGCTCGCCTGATAGCCTGGAGTTGTTTCTCCAGGCTTGAGTCGCGGTGAACGGTGTCCCACGTACGCTCCAGGCGAGGGAATGGTCAAGAGATCGGAAATCGGGTGCCAAAGAGCCCGTGGAATTTCGACGGAGAGAAAAGAGCTGCGCATGTTGATGTTCTTTGGTACTGTAAGTTTCCAGCGCGCTGTCGGTAGTGAAGAGTTTGTCGGGCTTTCACAGTTGGGGTGCACCTCCAAAAATGCGAGAAGGAGCTCCCTCTGCCTCTGAGCACCCGCGGGCCGAGATGCACGTTTCTGTGCGAGGACATGGCAGCAGCAGACGACGACACGAAATTTAGATATGACGCCACTTACGCGCACGCTTCTTGTTTTTCGCGCCCGCGACACCGCTTAGCGAACCTGCAGAGAACGATATTGATGCTTAAGAGCGTGTTTACGTCTGAGAAGAAGAAAGCACCGTTTTTAAAGGGCCCCTAAACCACCCCCGACATTTTTTTGAACATTTCAAGTTAGCACGCGCATCAAGTTGAAAATGCCGTCACGATGAACGATGTCAAACGCGGCAGCGCTACGCCCCGCGGGCGCGCCACAAACTCGAAAAACAATCCCGTGCGCCTCTCCGGCCAGTTCCGGCATGCCAAAGTTAGCCGTGACGACATTGTGGTTTTTGCTGACGTCAAAAGAGTCCGAGCTCCGCTTATTGGTCGAAGGAGGACGTCGACTTCCGGTTAGTCTGCTAGAAAATGCACGCGCTCCCTGCCTGTTTGTTTTCCTCGTCGTGTGTCGTTCGAGTGGTGTTCGCGTGTGAATTCGTAAATGCGCTACGCTACGCAAGTGCAAGTGAGGTACAGCCGACTAGAAACTGCAGCAGCTCTCAGAACACGACGAATAGCGCTAACAGAGAGCGTTGGCACAGCACCAACGAGACATTTGCGCGAACGCGGGAGCCCGGCGGAGGCAAGTCAACCGGATGCGCGTCATCGGCGATGTATGTCACGTGATATTCGGAGGAGCACTCGGCGAGGAGGTGGCACTGGCAAGCGGCCGGCGGGCGCAGGAGAGAGTGAAACAAGCAAGCGCCGCGTTTTAATAATCAAACGGGTGTAACTCGGCTATTTCTGCACCGTTTCGAAAAATTCTTGCGGCTACGTGTTTCTTGCGGACACCGGTACAAAAGCAACACCACAACTATAAATTTCGACCTCTTGGTGGTTTAGGGGCCCTTTAAAAGGAGCAGATTTCTTAATTTCTCAGGAGAAACATTTTGGCTTTCAGAAGCAGACGACAAACGGAGTACGTCATCATCCGAGGAGCGCGCCGCTTCCCCATTGGCCGCGCCGGCCGCGCTCCTCCCATTCTCAAAGCATTGCTCAAAGCTATCGCGGACCACCCACTTTTTGACGTCAGTGTTCGGAAAGCGTTCTCGAGCGAACACCCGATCTCCGATAGCCCCCCTGGTGGCGCACAAGTCACCGCCCCGTTACAAAGGGGACGCTCATAGCATCCATCCTCTAAACCAGCTGCCGCACGTTGCGAGGCTGGCGCGCGCAGGGAATGTTCGGCTTCAGACTTTCCGCGTCAATTTCTGAAGCTCCTTTATATGGTATGCATGGTACCAAGGCGATGAGAACACTGTAGCAAGCGTACATGATAACTACGGTGATTTTCGCTTTTCGGAGGCACAAGCCACGAATTCGCCCGCTTCTGCTGCTCGTGAAAGCACTTGCCATTGCGCGTCGTGCTCGGCTGCATGATTCGTCACCGACCATCAGAACAAATGACATGAAACATTCTTTTTTGGAGGAAAGTGGTTTTCAAAGCGTTTACTTCGAATGCACATGTGCAACCTTTACTGTACTTGAAAATTATAAAATATGAAAATTTTTGTTGAAGGTATCACAATTCTTCCTTTAATATTGAAATAGATACCTCGAAAAGGGGAAATAACGAAGGGGAAGAGGTCATGGGCTCGTTCTTTATTTGTTATAAACAACCAGTTGATAAACAAGTTAATGAGCAAACAGACAATGAAGCTTAGGAAAGCATAGAGGAAGTTACTTGTGGTATTGTAAATGTGGAGAAAGCTTAAAGTGGACGAAAAGACAAACCTGCCTTTGATGGGAACCGAACCCACGACCTTCGGTTGACGCGTCCGATGCTCTACCATCTGAGCTACGAAGGCGGTCGCCCCTCCGTCCACTTTATTGGGTATTTATGTACGTATTACCCTGGGAGTGTTAGGCAGCACCACTCGTGGCCAATGCGGCATGTGTGGAACACTTTCTTGCCAGGAGGCGTCACGTAGAACGTGAACTTGGATGAGATGAAAAGGATATGTTGTTGAGCTAGTTAATTGGTTCATTGCTTGAAGTAGTAGTTATGGCGCTAAAACAACTGGACACAGAGAACAGTTTTAAATGGCAGGTGATCGATGCATTAGCACGCCATCCATAATTTTAAGTGATAAAGAAGTCGTCTTTTTGAAAGATAGCCTCTATTACTAGTTTAGTTTGTGCGCAATGTATACCTTCCTATCACTCGGGCTTGGTAGTGTAATTGAACACGTGTGTCTTTGTGCATACCTCATTGTTCACTGTGCATGTCGAACAGGGTCGTCCTTTGGTTTACGGTGCATTTCGTACTTTTACTGATTATATCTGCAAAAGATAATCTTGACCGGCAACGATGGTTCATGCGAATAAACAGTTGGTTAAAAAAAAATGGCGCCAGTGTGTGTTTTGTGTTCTCTGTGTCCCGTTGTTTTAGCGCCATAACTATTACTTCTAGATGAGATGGCTGCTGCCCAATAAGCCCTTGCATGCTACCTAGGCACCAATTAAGTTTCCCGCAGCGGGGCCCAAGCTATGAAATAACGAAAGGGAAGGAGTCAAGGGCTCGTTCTTTATTTGTTAGAAACAAGTTAATGAGCAAACAGACGAAGAGCTCTGTTTGCTCATTAACTTGTTTCGAAAAGGGGAAAATTAAGTCACTTTTTCCCACAAGCAGTCGTGAGTCGCAATCACAGTAGATCTTTTCACCTGGGAAGGAACATATAATAGTAATAAAGTCGCACCACACCACGCTGAGTCCTTGCATGCATACAAATTCCCAAGCCCTCACGAGTCCAGATGCAGTCTTCAGCGTGCAAATGAAGAGATTAGACTTTTTTTTTTATGCAGTAATGCACCCCGTCGGCGAAGAGGAAAGGTACAGAACTGAGAAAGCCAGACTGTCCCCACACGCACCTGTACTGCTTTCACCACTTCCCTCATGCGGAAGAAATAATTAGCACGATAAAGTGGCCGGGAACAGGTGGTTTAAAGGGGTCGTGAAACGTTTTCTGAACATTTTGTACTAAGTGCGTATTCGGGATCCTGACCCTCCAATCAACAATATGCATTGTTCCGTTGCACCGTGTGCGTTGATTTAGAGCGATAAAAAACGCGGTTTCGGTTTCACTGCGTGCGTTCCCCTCAACTCTGCAGATGACGTCATCTTAGTAGCCGTCATACCTCCGAGATTGGCGCGCCCTCGGAGGCCATGGGAAAACAAACCGTGCTGCCGCTTTTCTTCCGAATGGTGGCACCGCACGGTTTCCAAGTATTTTCTTCCTTTCGAGCTTTCAAGTAAATCGATTCCTTTAGAGCAAACGCGAGTTCACTGTGCCTTTGAACTTAAAAATATCTTAACTCAACGTCACCAAATAGTACCACGCCGGCCGGTAGTGTCGCATAGTCGTTTCGGGAGCGCAAGAAAGCTGAGATTTAAAATGGGCATTGTTAAATGTGCACTGAATATTTCGCCGAAATATTTCGGAATCGGCTTGTCGAATGCGTATTGAAGCAGTGAAAATTACAAACCGGCATCTCCAACTTCTTTTCACGACCCCTTTAACCATACGAAGCGCATCCAGAGCACCGCGCTTTGGGGGGTTGGCTCGCGACGCCCTCACGCGGAACGCGCCGTCGTCACTGTATATTGGGCGCGAGGGCCACCACTGGAGGGGCTGGCGCTGCGGTCGTTCTGACGTGCAAAGTTGGATCACGTGACCCCACGATCCCACCTCGCGCCGAGCCTCCTCCGAAGCGGACGGTTCACGCATTTCACGCGCGCTTCAACAGCCATTTGCCAGCGTTTTTATCTACAAACATCGTCGATTCGCGTTTATTTCACGTTTGCGGACACCTAGCGACCACAAAAGCTGAAAAGTGCGCTCGGAGTTATTGGAAACTTGGTATTTTCTAAAAAACGTCGTTTGCAAAATGAACCCAGCCAGTATCACTTCTCCCCTTTTACACCCACGCCATTAACCAGGCTAACATCTCCGGATTCATCAATAAAATATTCTCTCTCTCTCTCTCTCTCTCTCCCCTTTTACACTGCAGGCGACGACGTGGCCAGCTTCAAACATAGATTCTCCTTCTATCAGCAGCTGCTGGGTGTCATACGGCTTATCGATGAAGGTGTAGATGCTGGACACTGATAGTTTCACTGAATCATTTAGAACACAATAAGTTACACCTTCCAGCGTAATAGTGCAAAGGGACTCCGGAACGTTTTTCGGAGTGTGTGTGTGCGGGGGGGGGGGGGGGGCATTTATTGTCGTCTTTGCATGTTGTGTTGATTATTTTTGTTCTCAGTATTTGTCGATTCTAATTTATTTAAAATGCATATTATGTATTATTATTTACTATAATATTAATGAAATCAATTATTGTTTTAATTCATTTTAGCCGTTTAATATTTTACATATTTGTATCATCGCTTATTTCACATTGGTATACATTTCAAAATGTTTGGGACTTTCGGAAGTACTGAGAACCTGCGGCACACCGCGCAACCCACGTGGTTGTGTGATCCAGTGTTTTGGAAAGCACTGCACCACAGAACCACCAGCTTAATTGATTGACTGATTTGTGGGGTTTAACGTACGTCCCAAAACCAGCTTTGATTATGAGAGACGCCGTGTTGGAGGAATCCAGAAATTTCGACCACCTGGGCTTTTTTTAACTACCACCAGATTGAAAATTCTTGTCAAAAATTTTTATTTCCGCGGAAACGGTTGGAAAGTGGGAGGGGGCGGGGCTGAGCCCCCTCTAGAAAAATGGTAGGGGGGCGACCGCCCCCCCCCCCTCGTTCCGGAGTCTCTGCTAGTGCATTCAAATGAGTAAACTAATACGTCCGGTCTTACGCTGTATTTTCGATCGCTATTGGCCCCTTCGTGCAAAATACAGACGGGAGTCATTCGTCGAAAAATGCAGCCATGAAGTGGCTCGACCGCGATCCAAAATCGCCGTGTTACGACCGTCTTGAATACGCGGGAAAAATAAGCAACAGAAAGAGAAGCAACGGACAACTGTGCTCCAGGCTAGTGTCCTTGGGGTCATACTGGCGAGAATTTAAATTGTGATCAAGCCACAGCGTCCTAAGGTGAACCCCCTGTTCAAAAATAACAAGGTTTAATGAGGCGCGCATGTGCGTATGTCGTGTGTACACCTTAAATCATGTGAGAAAGGTCGACGTCGCAATTGAATGCAGCTCTATGCCTGCTGCTTTCCGCAAACATGAAGGAACCACTCGCATCGCGCTGCATAGGGGTATGCGTGTTCAGCATGAATACGAATTTGCTAATTCGATTTCTTCTTGTCAACGGCGGTCCCTTTGTTGATGCAAACATACAATGAATGAATTGCACGAGAAACACGTCGCAGGCCTTTCTTGCGGCCAAAAGCTATGTGTATTTACCGCAACCACGCGCTAAAACCATCTGATGCTTACCTTTCATTCATTTTCATTCATCAAAATGCTATCTCACCTAAAAAAACCAGCGGACTCCGCACGCGCGGTATCCTCGCCGGTGACCATAGCAGACGACAACAGCAGTCGACGCGGTGTCTAAAGCTTTGTAATGAACCTATTCTTTTTCCGGAAGAGTTAATTACCTTGTTGAAGAATCAATAACGTAGCCACAACAGTATTTTACAGATATCGTCTAGCTGAAATAAACGGCAACAACAATAAAAAGGCGACGTGCAAACCAGCTCCGGGCTGAGCAAGGCAGTGCTGTCGGAGCAATCCAACTTTGCGCGTCACACCGGTTCTCCCGCGTGGCGGCGCCACGGTATGTCCTCGCTCCCAATAGAATCAGATCCATTGTACTCGCGGCACCTGCTCCGGCCGTAAAAGAGGGAGCGAACGCGCGCGCGCGCGTCCAGACCGGCCGTGGAAGCGCAGGCCGTAAGAAAGTTGCGCGCGTCGCTCCTTCAGCCCGGCCGTGGGGCGCAAACCAACAAAAACGCGGCTTTTCCCGATGATGATGATGAATTGTGGCTATGCCCTTTGTAGCGGGTGGGCAACTCTCAGGTGCCTTAGCCAAAAAAAAAAAAATGATGGATGGATGGATGGATGCTATGAGCGTCCCCTTTGTAAGGGGCGGTGACTTGTGCGCCACCAGGCTCGTAGAACTTTTTTTTTCCTCTCTTTAAATTTTCCTCATGCCTTTTAAATTTACTTCAATCAAATCGATCATACTATAGCAAAAACGGAAATTCATAGCCCAGTTTCCTGCCCCTTATGGCAGAAAGTCCATATTTTTTTTTGTAATTATTTTTGTCCGTTCTCTCTAGTTTTCTGCCACCAGTATTCTAACCGTCTCTTACTTATTTCAATCGCGGCTATGTTCAGCTTCCCGTTGTTCGCCCTAAATCCCAAGGCTTCCTGTAGGGTGGTGCCCAAACGTACACCTGGGTGGATATTTCCGCATTCAATCAGAACATGCTCCGTCGTTTCCCTATCTTCCTCACAGCATGTGCATTTTTCTTCTTCTTTACTGAATTTCGCTTTATAAATACGCGTTCTAAGGCAGCCCGATCTCGCTTCAAACAATAAAGCGCTTCCTCTTGAATTATCATAAAATGCCTCCCTCTTTATTTCGTTTTTGCCGTCTTGGTAGTTATTCAGAGTCGGTTTTTTTTCCATCGCTGTCCTCCAGTAAATCTTCTCCGCCTCTCTGACATTTCCCTTTACGCTCTTTGTTGTCAGTTCTCTTAGAGCCGTATATTTACAGGTGAGCTTCCTAGTTCTCTTTCTCCACTGCGTGTCAACGCTCTTTCTATATAAATAGCGGAACACCTTCACTGCCCACCTACTCTCTTGCAGCGCCATCTCCGTTCGCCCTAATGCACTTCACTACGCCGCCACTACTCTTATTTGTGTTCTACAGTGGAAGGTACAGTCACGGCCGGTCTGGACGCGCGCACTCGCGAGCGAGCGCGCGCGTCCAGACCGGCCGTGGTACAGTTTCCGTTCTCTAAAACGGGTGTTCTCTGCTACTGTCCCCACTTGACTTGGGGGGCGAATCGGAGATCGGCTGTTCGCTCGAGAACGCTTTCCGAACACTGACGTCAAAAAGTGGGTGGTCCGCGATAGCTTTGAGCAATGCTTTGAGAATGGGAGGAGCGCGGCCGGCGCGGCCAATGGGGAAGCGGCGCGCTCCTCGGATGATGACGTACTCCGTTTGTCGTCTGCTTCTGAAAGTCAAAATGTTTCTCCCGAGAAATTAAGAAAGCTGCTCCTTTTAAAAACGGTGCTTTCTTCTTCTCAGACGTGAACACGCTCTTAAGCATCAATATCTTTCTCTGCAGGTTCGCTAAGCGGTGTCGCGGGCGCGAAAAACAAGAAGCGTGCGCGTAAGTGGCGTCATATCTAAATTTCGTGTCGTCGTCTGCTGCTGCCATGTCCTCGCACAGAAACGTGCATCTCGGCCCGCGGGTGCTCAGAGGCAGAGGGAGCTCCTTCTCGCATTTTTGGAGGTGCACCCCAACTGTGAAAGCCCGACAAACTCTTCACTACCGACAGCGCGCTGGAAACTTACAGTACCAAAGAACGTCAACATGCGCAGCTCTTTTCTCTCCGTCGAAATTCCACGGGCTCTTTGGCACCCGATTTCCGATCTCCTGACCATTCCCTCGCTTGGAGCGTGGGACACCGTTCACAGTGACTCAAGCCTGGAGAAACAACTCCAGGCTATCAGACGAGCAGAGGAGGTGGCGGCGAGGATTTTTTTTTTTTTTTTGCTAAAATAAAGTTGTTCTCTCTCTCGGGATCAAGTTCGGCGCACAGCTAACGTACTGTTCGCTTCGACAGGCGAAATTGACGCCGGAATTCACTTCCTGTCAAATCCCCAAATGCATCGCGAACCTCCAGCTGCTCCGCGTCCTATTTCAGCGACGACAATGCGAGTACTCAGCGCCCAAGTGGACCGCCATTTCCCTCTGCGACGCAACATTGCGCAGCCGCGGCCGCCGTTTCAATCCAAGCGGAGCCGCTGCCGCGGCCTGTTCGCAAAGTGTTCGTAAATCGTTCGTAAACCGTTCGCTGAGCGATCGGCCTCGGGCATCGTTCTCCGCATAGCAGACGACACGCTCGGTTTGAAAATGATTGACGGGGAATTGACGTCAATTTGACGACACGGAAATCTCGGGGCCCCGGAAGGCTCGACGTTCCACAAGTCGCTACAGGTGGCGAAAAAAACCAACCGCGGCGCGTTCCATCAAGTTGCGCGCAGAGTGGAACTACTCACCTAACCACATATTTTAGTTTGAAATTTCCTGCTAGGGGCTCTCAATAAGGCCAAAACGCAGTGTATAGCAGATGGTGTATAGAAATACGCAGTGTATAGAAATAGCCGGAAAAGAGAACAGACCTCTACATTTGGCATTTTTGGATATTAAGGGTGCGTATGACAATGTGAATCAGAATATTTTATGGGACATAATGAAAGAGGCTGGTATAGGGGATGACTGTATAGAGCTCTTAAAGGAAATATGCAGTGGAAATACAGTATGTGTGGAATGGGAAGGTGTGGCGAGTAATGGTAGAATGGAGGCCGTCGATATAGGTAAAGGGTTGAGGCAGGGATGCCCGTTGTCCCCACTATTATTCATGCTTTACATGAGGAGAATGGAGAAAGCATTGGAGATGAGCAATATTGGTTTTATGCTGTCGTACAGACAGGCAGGTATAGTGATAGAACAAAAGCTCCCCGGGTTGTTTTATGCAGACGATATTGTGCTATTCGCAGACAGTCGAACAGATTTGCAGGGTCTGGTTAGTATATGTGGTCGGGAAAGTGAAGATTTAGGGCTAAAATTTAGTGTGACAAAATGCGGCTGGATGATATTCAATGACAGCAACGATCAGACCATATCAATACAGGGCGAGGAGATACCCAGAGTACGAGAGTACAAATACCTCGGGATATGGATAAATGATGGGAATAGATACATGGAAGTACAAGAAAAAGCTATGATAGTTAAAGGAAAGAGGAACTCCGCAATAATAGAGCATTTTAGCTTGGCGTGTTTACGCTCCGCTCAGGGCCTAAGCGGAGCGCGAGTGCAACTGCGCATGCGCTCTCCGGTACGGAGGCAAGCGGGCTACCGGAGCGGGGGGTGGGCTCCGCTTACGAGCCGGTTTAGCGGAGCTATAGTGCCTATACGCCATGCGCAGCGCCTATAGGGGCGCCACTGAAAGCCGCGTAGCGGCGGCCGTTCGAACCGGTGGTGGGTCGCGTAGCAGACGCCTCATTTCACTGCAAGCATCGCGGAAATGCGCGCGTGCGATTTGCCGCTTGTGCGCGTCCCAGATAATTACTTTTGCGGCGATAGTGTGTGCAAAGGAGCTGCACATTATAATAGTGGACATGTGTCCGATGTCACAGCTGTGTGGGACGACAATGTCACCATACGCGCCAAGTGTTTGCCACAGACAAGCGTCAACAAGCTTCCCTATGAAGTGGAGCTCATCGCACCGCTTTCTTTATAACGTCCCGATCACTGATGCCTGCATGCGTTGACGCGTGAACCAACGTTTTTTCTCGACACAGTAGCTTCGTTTACTTGCCATGTGTTTATATAGTAGATTTTGAGGGATCGCTGTCGCACCGGCGCATGGATTTCACGGGTGCGGCCACGCGAAGTGTCAGCGTTGGTAAAACTGAAACCAGCACGATAAAATTGTGAATATATTGTTTGTTTTGTGGGGTTTAACGTCCCAAAACCAGCTTTGATTATGAGAGACGCCGTAGTGGAGGGCTCCGGAAATTTCGACCACCTGGGGTTCTTTTACGTCCACCTTTTACGACCACCTGGGCCTCAACATTTCGCCTCCATCGAAATGCAGCCGCCGCAGCCGGGATTCGATCCCGCGACCCTCGGATCAGTAGCCGAGTACCGTAGCCACTAGACCACCGTGGCGGGGCTTGTGAATATATATTTCGGCAGCTTGCGCTAGTGGCGCGAGACTGAGTCACTGCGGAGCTGGTGGTCACCTAGCTTGTCATAGCAGCTTGGCTACGTATTTGCTAGGTTTTTTGCAAGCTATTACCAAGTGTTGCAAAATGGCGTTACATTCTACGCGATCGTCAAAGTCTTAAATGTGCAACTTGAGGCGAGCGCACAGCGAACATTCTGCACCGGTGATCGCGTTCCAGTGCCATCAATAGGTAGAATGCAGCCGATTTCGTGCAGCACACGTGTGATTCCCCGGCGCTTTTGTAAAGGAGCCGTCACCTGCCCCACATTCTCTGACATTGCGCTTCGCGCCATTCGTTTTTCAAGAGACCCTAGGCATCGCGTCTTATCAGTAATAACAACCTCATGCGCATTGTAGCGTCTACAGTGCAGGCGAGGCGACCAAGTGTAAACGTAGTAGGGTTCGCTGAAGACGTAGCGACATAAACGGAGAAATAAAACACGATAATCGTTCTAACATTGCTGTTAACAAGAAGAGAGAAATAGCGGGCGCGAAAGAAGACGAAGTAGGATCGCGAGCGCGTGGCACGTGATGTTCTGGGTTTTTCTCTTTAGAAAAAAAACGGCATCGTAGGGTCTCGCTGCTCGGCGCTCTTCAGGCGCATTGTGTTCCGCCGCACTTCGAAGCCTGGTTTATTATTCATCGAAGTCCTCGGACTTTACACTCCTGTAAACAAAGCGCGATTGCTTGCCTTCTGCGTCGTACAGCCGCAGTCCACCGCCGCCGTCGCTCTCGCTCATGAAATAGCACCGGAAATCTGTATAAGTGCGTTCGTGGCGATTTCTTGTGTGTGTCTGAGTAGCCGACAACGCAGCAGTTATTTTTCGGCACCTCTGAAGCCCGAGAGAGTCGTTAAATCACGATGAAAACACATCCATCCGCGCACTCGCGTACACGCTCGCGGGAACACTGCTCGCTCGGACCCACCAACGCTTCCGAGCCGTGGCGGCAGATGGCGTCGTCGGCGCTTTCTGAGCGTCACTACGCGCGCGCGCTCATATCCAACATGGCTGCCCCCACGAGTGGCATGCCTTGCACCGCGGCCGGATCGGCGTCATCGTCCAGCGCACATTGCAGGCCCCGAAAAACGATTTCGCATCGACGAGGATTTGCGCCTGACCCGCGATGTGGCTAGTGCAGACCGATACAACGGCCCACGGCCCCCAAGCCTGGGATAAATAAATCACGAAAACGTCTCCAGCACATAGGCAAATGTCAACAAAGCTTGGACTGGATCCGGATAGCATTCGATGGCTATCACCAAGCCAACCCTTTATTCTTCACACGGTAAAATGCACCAATAACGCGTTATTCAAGCACATACCTATTTGTTTATAAAGAAGTAACTCATATTTATTTGTTTTCCTGAGTGAAATTGAAAAAAAGTGATTTAGTTTTGTTTCACTACGCCGCATTCAGCCCGAGGGCGCTGCGATCTCTAAGGCCACGTTCCGCTATACAAAACGTGTAACTAAAACGCGACAGTCTTCTCCCGCTCCGCTGCGCCTTAGCGGGGCCACTCGGAGCGGAGCGTGCCGTAAACACGCCAAACTAAAATGCTCTATTGAAGCATAGAGCGCTGTGGGGTTACAACAGGTACGAGGTTTGTGGAAAGGTGTAATGGTGCCAGCACTTACATTCGGAAACTCAGTGGTGTGCATGAGGTCAGAGGTACAATCAGGGCTGGACGTGAATCAGAGGACGGTCGGACGTCTCGCACTGGGCGCCCATGGGAAGACCACAAATGAGGCTGTTAAGGGAGATATGGGATGGTCTGACTTTGAGGGAAGGGAAGGTCAGAGTAAAATTAGGTACGAACAGAGATTAAGGAATATGAAAGAAAGTAGATGGGCAGCGAAAGTATTCAGGTATTTGTATAGGAAGAACGTTGATTCACAATGGAGGAAGAAAACTAGGAAGCTTACCAGTAAGTATACATCCAGTAACGAAACGGATGGGACGAAAAAGAGCGCTAAGAGCATGGTCAGAGCGGCGGAGAACTCGGATTGGATAGCAAGAATGGAGAAGAAACCGGCATTGAACAACTACCGAAAAGGGAAAGACGAAATCAAGAGAGAAAAATTTTACGATAATTCAAAGGGAAGCGCTTTACTGTTTGAGGCAAGGTCCGGTTGCCTGAGAACCCGAAGTTACAGAGCGAAATTCAATAAAGAAGGGGATACATGTACGTGCTGTGGAAAAGCTAGGGAAACGACAGACCATATTTTGATTGAATGTACAGATGTCCACCCAGGTGTAGCTGTGGATCTACCTAGGCCTACAGGAGGCCATGGGTTTCAGGAGTAACAGGGGAAAGCTGAACATGCCGGCGATAGATATAAGTAAAAGGCGCTTAGAGTATTGGTGGCGCAAAAGTATGGAGCAAACAAAAGCGCAAGGTAGTTCGGGTAAGATTGTTACATCACAGCACGCGCCTCAACAATGTAGTTATATAGGCTGGCTAAAATTCAAGCCACACCAATGCAGCCGCCGTGGCCGGGATGGCTGGGATCCTGCGGCCTTCGGACGCCACTTGCACCGTGGCGGGGCTAAAGTCGGGGCTAAATAAACGAAAACGTCGTGAAAAGTTAATTCATCCATGCACTGTTACATAGTTTCTCACGCAAGAAATGGTTACGGGATCATTATATAGTCACGGCCACCTGATGAAAAAGCGCTTTTCGTCCAGCGACGTCGGTCTCAGAGTTTTAGGAAACTCTGGCAGCAGCCATCTCATCTGTTCTACGTGACGCCTCCTGGCAAGAAAGTGTGTTCCACGCACGCCGTCTTGGCAATGAGTGGCGCTGCCTAACACTCCCAGGATTATTGAATTGAATTGTTTATTTTACAACAAGAAGGTTGCGAGGATGACCAGGCAAAAATTAAAGCTGCATTGAGCAGCTTGAGGGGAACCTGGCCACCTCACACACTGGGCAGCTTCACAGCGGTCAAATAAACACACGGTATACATAATGAACAGAAAAACAGTAAACATCCACGGTCGGCATAAATAAACAAGGTTATTGTGGAAGCATTTGAAACAAGGGAAGAAAATTGGCGAGGTGTTAAAAACAAAAAATGACAAACAACCGAAACCATGGTAGCACAAGCAATCATATAAATACGTCGCGTAGCCTTTTTAGCGACAGAGTTGATACACTGAGACCATTTTCTTTGTATAATTGATTTAAAACAGTAGGTAAACGAAATTGTAGCATTTGGTCACCGTATGTAGTTCTGTTTTTGTTAACGATCCAAGGCTCTGAATGACGAAATTTATAATAAGAAGAATTATATGTTGCCTTAAGGATGCCAATTTTGTTAAAGCGTTATCATTCTTAGTTTTTCCTATTCTATACATGCGACAAAGCCTATACGTGTACAAGGATTCAGTTCTTATAGTCCTAAGCTTTGTAAACAAGGGAGCAGTATGCCAGAGATATGGCACCCTGGAGACAAGGCGTATTGCTCTTTTTTAAATGCGAATGCATTTCTTAGTCGGGCTATATGTCAGGCGCATCCGGCGGCGTCCGCGCGCCGGCAGGTGTTATCTCTCCGCTCTCACTCCCTCTCCCATAGCAACAGCTGCGGGCGCGCGCGCTTATCCTCGCCGGAGCATGTTGTGCGAGAGACTTCGATTTTGCACTTCTGGCTGCCCGCGGGCTGGTGGTGGTAAAAACATTTATTTATTTAGAAAAGAGAGGTGCAGGGCCCCTTTAGAGGTCCTTACAGACTAGGTGGAGTCCCTATTCCGGGACCCCATTGGTTGATGCCGCCGCCCTATAGCTCTCTGTTCCAAGGCCTGCTGGGCCTGAAGGTCCGAGCAGCCGAGCAGGGCCGCCTCCCAGTCCATCCGAGTAGGGTTTGGGTGAGGGTAAGATCTGTGTTGTCTGACCAGGCCCACACCATGTGGTAGGTGTCCGCCACCTCCCACAGTGCTGGCACTGTTGACCGTAGGGTCAAATGTTTAATTATTGCAGGGCATAGAAATGTGTTGGTTTGGAGCCTTACAAGGATGCGCTCCTCGGCTTTCTTCAACCCCTTTGCAGGGGGAGGGGTAGCGGCGATGGTTTCCTTATAATAATCTAAAATTTCCCTATACCGGAGGAGGGGGTAACCCTCCCCGTTCGTCTCCATTGGGATTGAAGTAGGAAACCCGGAAACGAGCGCTCGGGCCAGCCACATCTGCAGCCATCATTTCCCCGCAATCCCTGATGGGCCGGTGCCAATATTATGCGTCTTGGATGAGGATCTGCGTCCCTTACGCTATTGCGCAATGTTCTTTCAGCTAGGGGTGAGATGTGCCCTGCTACGTAATTACGGCACGCTCCTCGCGAATCCGTAATAATGCGTTTTTGAATCGCTGTGAGAGGCCGCAAGGCAATGGCGACCTCCTCAGGCCTGCATTACGGACGGGGCCCTGAAGGTTAGTCCATCCACCCGTGTTCCTTCGTGAACAATGGCGGCCGTGTACCACCCCCTCGGGGTTCGGGCCAGCTACGTCCACATAGTATAACGCTGTCTTTTCTCCGTATTTCAACTCTAGCGCCCGAGCGCGCGCATCCCGTCTTCCCGGCCCGCGGGCTGCCAGAGCCCGCCGGCGCGCCGCAGTGATGTTCCGTCCTGCGCCGAAGAATTCCCTTTCCGAGGCATGAAAATTCCCGATCTCTGGCATTTTTCCCTGCATGCATCGCTAAAAATCCCCGCATATTTCCCTGCACAAATATATATACATATATGCGTGTTTGACGTGTTTCCGGCTCTCGCTATCGTTCGCTCTTTTCGCGCTTGATGCTCCAGCGCAACTCAAAGCATTGCCTCCGAGAGTGGCTTTTCATACTACGCGGAAGCTACCTTCGAGCGGAGGTGTATGCGATGCGGAAGAAATTGCCGTAACATACTCGTTTGTGTACACAGGGGCAGCTGTATATAAATGAAAGTGTGCTATTATTATTGTTTTTGTTACTGAAGCTCCTGGATTGTCGCAGACTAGTTGCCAGCTTTTGGTGAAAGAATATGGCTTCCGCTAGCGTGTGCTACGATGGCGGTCGCAGTCACGGAGCTCATGTGCTGTAATTACATAGCGCATATGTGGATTTCGAGCCTACCGCCCGGAGTAAACAAAAAATACGCTTCCGTGTAACAGGAACGAATCTTAAAGGCTATGATTTTCCGTGCTACATGCGCCGGGAATGATTGGAGAAACCGAAAACTGCCAACCGAGTACGAACCGAAAGTGCCCCGTCACAGAACACCTTACTATGACCCAACGTAGAGAAGGGAAACTGTACCTTTGACAGTGCAACGAAAATAAGGGTAGCGGTGGCGTCGTGAACTAAAGTATACGACCGAGAGATGGCGCTGCGCAAGCTATCATCATCACCACGTAATACAATATGGCGGTTGCGTTGCTGCTGCGTGCGGCTGGTCGCGCTGCTCGCTCGCTGGTCCTAGGCGTGCGGTTACTGCTGTCCCGAGGCGTTATTCTCGGGTACAGTACTCTAATACGAGTACAAATATTTCTGCTATGTCGCCAGGTGACCTAGAGGCCTCAACTGGCAATAAACGCACCAAGCAAGTAAGCTTACGTCCTTTATTGGCAATCGTGATGGATGCAGCATACATATAAGCGAGCAATGCTGTCGCTGACAGATTTGAATGTACAGGCAACAACAGATACAGGCACATAATAGCCGTCTGCTTAATAAAATTACAAGCTGAAATTTATCTCATTCTGTTCGTAAGCAGAGCGATGTTTCAGACAACCATGTTTACGCTGGGCTGCCCTTGAAACGCAGTACTCGAAGCGCGCGGCTGACGATGCTTTCTGCGTCGTCGCTTTGCTCTGAGGCCATCGAGCTGATTCGTTCGTGTACTCAATGAAAACAGTAGGCTTTCTGAAGCATTGTGATTCACTTCGTTTCCTATGTGATTATCAAACGCGCTGCAATAGCACGGAATGCGCCGGCCATCGCGCGGTTCGAGTATCACGTTTCAATCGCATAGCACTGTATACATACTGTATTTGTGCACGCTGTCGCCCGTCTCTCTACACGTCTGTGTTTATCGACTTTGGCGTTATTAAACAGGCAGCATCAAAATTTAGCCAAAGGTGTAGTGTCAGCAGATTATCCTGATACACTATTTTGACAACACTTGGCGAGGGGCACATGGCTTTGAAAAAAAATAAAGAAAGTGATAATAAACCACTATTTTGTGTACATACTCTGTGATCTTGATATTGCGTTCAGTTTCCCTTCTCCTGCGTCCCTGTCTGAACTGTTTTGTTACAACAAACTGCTACTAACTAGCTCATCTTCCAGTGGTTCTCAACTCGTATATTATATAGCACTTGTAAAGCAAAATTTACGTTATCCCGTTGAAAGATTAATTTGGTTTATGTATTCGAAAGAGGTGAAGGGTTTGCTGTGGTATAAACACTTCAATCAAGTGACAGTTGGCTAGCAACAAAAGCCTCAGTCGAAGCAAACATTTCAACAGGCACACATATTTCTCAAGGCCGTTACAGAAGACAGTTTCCAAAGATCAAGCTATACCCTTGCTTGTCCATTGCTGATCAACTGATAAGTAAATGAGTCAATCTCTCCTGGTTCTGTGAGTGCATAATAGTCATAGTGGCTGCTAGATTTACAGTTTTATTCTTCACTACCCTTTAGCTGTGCCTCACTCTTAGCATGGGTGTCACACAAAACCAGAAGTTTCCCCAGGAACTGAAATTAGGAGGTGGGTCTAGACATCAGTGGGAGGTGTGGAGCACCAGATATTTTGAACTTGTTACAAACATTTAGAAATTAAGGGGGTTTGGTTAGAAAGACGACGTGTGAACACCTTCTCTAGGGGGTCTATAGGGAAATCTCTGCTCAAAACGGGCCTTTTTTGAGCTGCATAGTAGTTCAAAGAAATAGCACTCAGTACACATTCAAATATAAACTACAAGCAAATGCTAGCCAAACAGCTCTAACGAGATCTGAGTTACCTCTTCTGTGTACTGTATAAACTTACTTTTTAGAACTTGATGTCGGTCTCTTGTCTGGACCTGATTTTATATTTGCCATATTCCTGTGACTGAACCTTACACAAAAACAAGTTGCTTGCACACATGCAACAGTGCTTTGGGGATGGAATGTCTCTCCTCACATAAGCCCTTTAACAGACCAGAAGAATTCACTCACTGCAACTAGGAATGACCTTTGTAAATGCATGACAAATTACACAGCCTGCATAACAAAATACTACCTAAAATTTTATGTGCAGCTTTCCTTCTGCCATAATAATCAAACTGTACTTGGGAGTAGAGTCATGGCTGTTATTTTCCAGGTGACCGCTACATGGCATGTGACTTTTAACAAAGGGTCAAGCGCCTGTACACATTTTTCACTTTCAAAACCTTTCACAATGTAGCTCACGAGAAGACAGCATTATGCCTTACTGTATCATTCCTTGGCATTGCTGTGCAAAATAATGTTCACATTTACAGCAATCTACACTCAGTGCAATGAAGAAATGCTGTGCTCAGACACACTACTGCTGGCTTGTTTTGCACCATGTTATATGCAATCCTCTATACAAATGTGGACACACACTTACAGAAGGATACCATGCGACAGTCACTATCCAAGGAATCCTAAGCCGGCACATTTCCCTTGCGTTGGTACTTCTTGCATCAAAAATCACTTGTGCAGCCAATCTTGCACTGGTTCAACATACCACATACTACTGTTGCATTTTGGTGTACAGTTCCCATTCCTTTCACCTGTTAAGCTTGTAAACTGTTTTTGGTGACGGATGGAGTTCAGGAAGACCTCTCTTTGCTATGGCAACTTTTGAGCTTCTTGCGCCTTGGAAGGGTAGCTTGAAAACTAGCAATCCTTTCGTTGCCCATTGTCCTGAATAGAAAAAAAAATAAACAAGGTCATGAGGAAGCCATAAAAAAGAAATGGTGAGCCACAACTCGCTCTAATAAATAAGCGAAGCATATCCATAAATTAAATGTCCACAAACATACCGTGTGAGGATTTTCATTCCCTGAGGTTACTTCCATTGGCAACACAATCTTTGCTGACTTGAGGTACGTTCAGAGATTACAGCAGCTAAGTGTGTGCAGATATGTGCAGTTTTCTTGAAGGCTGTGGTTGATAAACAAAAAAGAAAGAGCCACTGTTACTATGGTACTATGGTAGAAGCATGGATAACTTTGTAATTCATGTCTAACAATGCACACAATAATGCTGCAAACATGAATAGCATGCATCTAAGATTTATTTGAGCATCTATTTCAGTGATGCGCTTAGCCAAGCTTCACTCGAGGGACATTTGTTCCTTAGTAAGCAATTAAATTTTCCCACTGCATAAACATGCACTATTAACGTTTATGAACTTATTTTGTATATTGAAATATAGAATTCCTTCTCCATACTCTTATGTACATTGCCTCTAACATACCATGGATGTATGTGCATTTCCTGCTATAACTCACTTGGCAGAGGGAGGCAAAGCTTATGCTGCGGTCCGTAACAGATGTTTCACGGTAAAGATATTTATACATATGTGAGATATTGAAATAACATTCTTATACAACATCATTGGTACGCAGAAGCCGTGCTTCTGATTAGCTGCACAAATAATAACACTTCATGAAATGGGTTCTTTAGGCCGTTTTGCAAGCAATAGCGGTGTTGCACGGCCACTTTTGATCGAGAACAGGACTGATCTGGATCGAGTTTGGCGCTGACATTAGCCAAATCGTGATATGGCTTCCAGATCGCGATCATCACACGAATCCTATCGGGCCTGATCACGCTGAGCACAAGCTGAGCACCATCGAGCGTAATCGAAATCCGCCGTGATGGTGATCAAATGTGCGCGTGTGACGCAGGTTTAACAATAATCAGTGTTGAAGATGCACAGCAGCGCATTTTTACTCACCGGTGCCTATGGCCACATGGTGCAAGATCAATCCGTTTTCCTAGGTTGTCTTCCGGCACTGTGCTCAGTTCTGGCAATCAATTTTTCACGCGAAAGCTATGCAACCGTTATGCCAGTGAACTGTCGCAGCTGGTAAAATTCACCGTTGTTAGACACGTTCGCTGTGTGGCAGCGGCTATCTAAACAAGGTAACGTAAAGCGAACGTGCGTGAACGAAGGAAATGACCGCGGTACAATTTGAATCAAACAAGCGGCCGAAACTCAATCGATACCATGGGCTGCTGCTCATCGCACGTCAGAGTAATCTCAAAACTTACTCAAGCACGTACGTTACGCTTAAGGTCCAAAAAAAAACACATTTTTACTTATTTTATAAAAAACGACACTGTAACCAAGCTTGTCAAATACTTTCAATACGTTTTTATATCAATTTTTTTGCTCACGTTGAGCGCCCCTAGCAGAGAAATGCAAACTAAAGTATCCGACCGCTAAAAGAGGAGTCAGTAGCTCCACTTTGCGCGCAACTCGATGGAACGCGCCGCGGTTGATTTTTACGCCATCTGCGGCGATCGCTGAAACGTAGAGCCTTCCCGGCCTGCTCTGCTGCACAGGGTCGTATATAGAGGATCAACCTAGTCCGACCGGGTCGCAATGCATGGA